>JANRMT010062821.1:15714307-15783556 GCA_026402145.1 Polypterus bichir lapradei | reverse complement strand
TATATATATATATATATACATATATATATATGTATATATATGTACTGTATATATATGTATTTATGTACGTATGTATATGTATGTATTCACGCACTTTTCCTCGCTCTCCACAGCACAATACAGTCCAAAGCGCTAATACCAAAAGTCAGTCCTTTCCTTCTTCTTCCTCTGCCTCCACTCCTCTCCTGGCAAGTTTCATCCACCTCTTTCCGACTCTGGCTCCTCTAATGGAATGAGGCGGCCCCTTTTATAGGGCACCTGGAAGTACTCCAGGTGCTCCCAGATCACCTTCCAGCAGTACTTCCGGGTGGGTCCCAGCATGGTTGAACTTCTAAGCTCCAAACCTGTGGCCCCACTGTGAGCTGGGGGGGTTGCCCTCTTGTGTTCCGGGGTAGGTATTGCCCTGATAATGCCCTCTTCCCTGGTCCTTCCATCACAGGGCCCTGGTCGTCCACCACAATATATATGTGTATATATAAGTTTGCCAAGTGTTACCTGGTAGATAACCACCCAAATATCTGATTGTGATCAGACCTGTGTGTGCATTAATCCGATGTACACCCTGGGGAAGCAAAAGTGTGTACACCTGATGAGCCCCAATTAGGGCGAAACACGTGTCATGTACTCTTTGTATTATTTGGAAGATACAATATAAAATATATATATAAATACACATATACTAGTTTTAATTGTTTCAGTTTATGAGTAGCCCAAACGTGGTTCAGCCAGAGTAGCATAATATTTGACAATATAATTTTTAAGACTTTGCACAAGTAAGCTGAATTTATTTTGCAAATCTGCCCTTCTTCAAAGAGATGCCTTTTCATATCATAATCGCAGCTTAAGAAAAGAATTTCAATTAAAAATATGCTGAAGTTGTATAATGTTAGTAAATGTCAAAGTCATGTTCACTACCAAGAGGAAACATTGCCACTTCAGAGGAAACTGAAAACTGCTGGAGCTGCATATTGATGGACTTGTATTTTTGCAAATGGCACACATATAGGGTCTAAACTTGTATTGTGATACTGGGATGGGACAGGACAAGAAAGGACTCCTGGAAAGAGAAGGCATTTTGATTGCCTTTAGGGTGAAACTCTATCAGGAGCAGTTTAAATAGACAAAGGCAGACAGCCCAGCTACTCTAACTTGGCTGAGGGAGGGGTCTGCATGTGCTGTCACTGGTTTCATTTGTAATTTAGAGATCTGACCAGTTTCATTAGATTCACTACTAGACAAAGTTTTCATACTTGAAAACCAGAGCACACTTAAAACTATTGTTAAATAGAAGTATGCTTTTAAACAGTGAAAATATTTGCTAGCTGAGCTGACTGAAATATCTGATTTAATACTCAGAACAGTTGAGTTCACTAAACTAACAGGCATTACTTTCAGCCTCTGACACAGACAATAGTGGAATTTCATTATCACAATATATTTACTGTAATTCTAATTTAAAGAAACATCTTGCTAGGTGTGTCTAGTTTTTGAAGCTATATTACATCCAAGTTAGCTTATTCTCTATGTAGGTTTGTTCAGTGAAGAGTTGCTTAGTGTGTTCTGTGAAAAAGAATATGCGTGAATTATTAGCAGAGAATGGAAGAGGAGTTAGCAATGAAGGACTGAAGTGTAGGCTTCTGCCAGCGCCACTACCGTGTCACATTTGTCAACTTTTGATAGTTTAGCGAAAGGGATTTTATAGGTCAGAACTAGTGAGGTCAGATTTAGCTGCACAGAATGGACAGCAGTGAATGAACAAAATGGACTTGGGGATGTTTGGTAACAGGCAAGTAGGTTGGCTGTCCCCGTCATTTGCTGGATTTTATCATTTTTCTGGTTGGCCAGGTGTTGGCATGCTGATTTTTGTTATTCATGCTCTTGTCCAGGTTCCCTATGTGTTTCTTCAATTTTGCTAATTAATATAAAGGCATGCTTTTATATAATTTAGTGTCATCATGGAGTTGCTATAGTACAGACTGGTGCCAAGTGTTGGGTTGTTTCCTTTCCTGTTGCCTTGCAATGTTTATTTGTATGTTTATTTCTTTTAGTAAAATTGGACTAAGTAATTGTGGAGGGTGTCATGAAGTCCATACAATACAATACAATACAATTTATTTTTGTATAGCCCAAAATCACACAAGAAGTGGCGTAATGGGCTTTAACAGGCCCTGCCTCTTGACAGTTCCCCAGCTTTGACTATTTAAGAACACAAGGAAAAACTCCCAAGTAGGGGAAAAAATGGAAGAAACCTTGGGAAAGGCAGTTCAAAGACAGACTCCTTTCCAGGTAGGTTGGGCGTGCAGTGGGTGTCAAAAAGAAGGAGATCAATACAATACAATACACAGAACAGAACACAAGTAATCCTCATTACAGAACAATCATAAAATAAATATATTACAAATACAAAGCAGAACTTAACAGTGGATGATATCACATAATATGATTTGGATTTGTTTAGAGACCTGGAGACCTCAGCCATCAAGCTGCCTCCCCCAATTCTATTCCACAGCTGAAACAGTGCTGGGCCAGCCAATCTGATGAAGGACCCCACTACCCAACAATTCCTGTGATCCTCCATCAGAGATGACTTTACCTTAGGCAAGCAAAACAACTTGGCAGGTGGGCCGTGGCATCAAGTGCCACATTTGAGTACCAAGAAGAGAAACCGAATAGGTGAGGGTTAGTATCCAATTATAACTATCATGTTACTTATGTTTTAGTGCTAATGACTAACAACAGAGTTGCAGTCTGTACAGTTAATCAGCAGCTCTAGTCAGGATATGCTAAACTGAAGTAGTGAGTCTTCTGCCGGGATTTGAAAGCTAAAACCAAAGGGGCATCTCTTAAAGTAGCAGGCAGACCATTCCACAGTTTAAGGGAGTTCATGTTTAGAGGTGATGCAATGCATACTTAATGTTTATTATTTTATTGGGCAATACCACAGACATTTCTTTAAAGTTATATTTTAAATTGAAAAAGTGAAAAAATTAATATATCCATCCCTCCAGTTTCTAGACACACTTACTCAGTGCAGTGATGTAGATAATATAAACCTATCCCATCACCTTTCATAAGCAAGGCAGGGAATCAACATGGTTGGGACATCAGTCTTGCAAAGTGAACTTAGATTTAAATAAACAACAATCTTTGGTTAAATGTGTATATTATACAGATCCATACGTGCATCCATTTACCAGATGGATTTCTTACCCCCTACCCCTTCATTTTTACTCCACCCCTACCACACGGTCAGTGACTTACAATAAGGGCAATGTAGTACAATGGCTGTCTGCTGTAACTAATGCAAGGTCCCATCATCTGTATTGTGTTGTCATAATCTTATATACCACATTGACCTTTTTAACATGCTTGCAGCACTTTGGGGAACAGTACCTGTCCCAGTAGCCATCAGGCACAAGGCAGGAGGCACACCTAGATGAACTGCAATGGGATGAGATACCAGTCCATTCCAGTACATATGTACACACCCTCACTCATGCCTCCATCCAACAAAACATTTTCCAAACTCTGTTTTTCAATAAATGCATTACATTCAAATGATTTTAAGAAAAATATGAAAAGTGCCTTGCTTTGGAGTGTGATAGCAGTGCTGGTAGTGTGGTTACTGCTCCTTCCCTGTAAATTCACACTGCAAAGTTGCTACCAACATTACAATCTCCAGTTATTAAATAATAATGCAGACTGTATGGCTAAAATATAACTAGAAAAGAACCATTTCCATGGAATACATTTTTTGTAATATTACAGAAAGTGAAAACTGTTTTTTTTTTTTGGACTGACAATTTTTGGGGGGGGGGGGGAAATGGTTGGCATGAATGTCATGACAATCTGCCATGACTTGAAAACAGTTGATTTTGTCAGCAGCAAATTTCATTTTCACTAATAGCAGAGCAGACTGCATGAATGAAGTGTGACAAATGGAGAGAGCTATTTTGCCTGCTAAATTTAGCTGGTAGTAATGCAGATTACAAAACTAAAATGTGAATGAAAGAAAGAGAAAGCTCTTTTGGCTGAGTAACATTTTGTTTTGACTCATATTAATGCAAATTTCTGGACTAAAATGTGACTTAATGAAAAAGGTGCTTTCATTGCCTTAATTGTTTTTTTGTTTTTGGCTAAAATGAATGCACACATCTAAAATGTGATGAAAACTTGGTGTTTAGTTTATTTAAAAGGCACACACAATTGAGCTCAGAAAGTTGTATTTATTTATGAGTGCAGTTTAAATAAATTGCATGCAATAAAGCCTAACAAAACCATTCAGCAAAGAAAAAATACATTTTAAGTATGTGTCAAAAACAAAACAGAATGCGACATTTGGTTTGTTGAATTTGTAAAAGAAAATGGAGTATATTCTGTGTTTAAAATAATAAAACATTTTATATCTTGGAGGGATCTGAGAAAGAAGAAAGGCACATTTCATTTCTAGCCGGGCATGGCGTAGGCAGTATTTACTTTCCACTAGACTCTGTTTCAAATTGCCTCCTCATATTTATTCTTGTGACAGCTTCACACTTGTAAAATATGGCACTTGAGAAGAAGTTGAGGCCCGAGGCAAGCTCCAAATCCAGAAATTGTCCGGGCTGACAGTTTAATTTTAGTCTTGTTGAAAAGGGCACAGGAGAGCAGAGTGTTCCCATGTTTACCTCCATTGAACTGCATAGACATTGTGCATTATCATATGAGTGCAGTAGCAGTGAATAACCTTCTCTGATCTTCTTTGACACTAAAATCAAGGAAGAGTGTTTAGATCTTTATTTCCAAGACAGTAGGTCAAACTAGATAGTATATAATTAAAAATGAAACAATGGATGGTACCATGTTGCCCAGCAAATGCATAATACAATTCCGCCTAGTAATTCCCAAGCATTAAAATTAACTATGTCTCTTGTGTTTCTAAGTCTGCCAAGGACTGGATATGCCATGCTACTGGCGTCATGTTTATTTTTTTACTGTCGCTCTAACTCTGTTGCTACACATTATTGCATTAATGTAAACATTGCATTCATTTTACTTTGACAATGCTTTTTATGTTTTAGAAAAGATTCTACTGACCATAAATGTCAATGAGTGAAGCCTTACTATGCATTCATGGGAAAATGTTTATAATTGTTAAAATTGTGCTTATAATTTCTCCCTGTGGGGCCAGTGCTGGTTTTCCTATAAATGTTACCATTATTTGTGAAAATAAAAATGTAAAAGAAAATTTAAATGTATGATTCAAACTACAAATTCAATTCATTCTTGATTAAATATGGTAATTCAGAGTACTGTTAGCTTTAGCAGCATCAGATGAAAGGCAAGAACCAATCCTGAATGGAGTACCAATCACTATAAGGCACTTTTACATACTCAATGTCACATCAGTTAGTCTAAAATACATGGAAGGAAAATTGAAAAAACAATAGAAAAAGAACATGAAGACGCAGGGAGAATATGCAAGCTCCACATAGACAGAAATTTGAACCCAAGACTCGAGGGCCTTAGCACTAAACTCTGCCCCACCATGCAATTTCTAGAATTTTAGGAAGCTCTTGGAAACACATGGGCCATTTAACAACACCAGTTCACCTAAACTTCATGTCACTGGAGTGTGTGAGGAATCCAGAAAACCCTGAGGAAACCCACATGGACACAGGAAGAACATGCAGACTTCACACAGGGATCTCCCAGACTCCTTATTGCAAAGGAGCAGCACTACACCCTAAAAGTAAATTCTCAAGTTAACATTAATAAATAAAGAACCAAAAGGAATGCTGTGATCTATAATTTAGTCCAGCTAGTTTAACAGACATTTTTCCAGTTTACAAAAGTTAGCTGGTTACCCCCAGATTTTTTTTCAAATTCTGAGCATCCTTTGGTATGAGACCCATTCTATTCATGTCACATACTACCATCTCTATCCACATCTTCGATGGACCTCCAGCTCCATTGTGATACACATTTTCACCCAGTTATTTGTTTCACACGCAAATCTCCTTAGCCTGTTTGTCTTCAGCATAATACCTATTGCTTCCACACCAGGTCTTTCTCTTTACTCAGCATTCATTGTCCTTTCACTCCATGATGCTGTATGGTCATTCTCATCTTTGCTTATTCCAGATATGCATAATGGGTTTGCCTTCATTAGTGGTGTCTCATTCCATACGTCATTCTACTCCTCACAAATCTTTTGTGAACTTTCACCTTCAGTGACAGAATGTGCCAAGTGCTTTGTTAACAGTATCAATCCATTTACACCTGCATAGCAGCAGGACAATTACACAAATTTAATCAAATACTATGTTGTTATTATTTAACCTCCTTGGCATTAACCCCATGTCTGATTCAGGCATGGAATTCTATGTAATTATAGTTGATCCTGGGTCAGACTTGGGTTGACATGTAATGATCCACTTTACAGTGTTAAGACCCTGTAGCCCTGGGACAATAATCTGTTGCCATCTAGTGGATAAAATAACATTTTGCTGCAAAAAATCATGTATATTTCTATGTGTTTAGCCACAGAGCTTACAACCACAACACACAATTGGAGTAAACAAAAAGCTGGAAAGCCAGTTGTAGAACATACACAAACTGAACCATTAGTTGAATCAAGCAACAGTGATAAAAATGTAAATTGGTCATTAGACATTGACGTGGATAGTTAAACTGATGCATATGACACTGTAGAGATCACTGATATTCCTGGTGAATTTGCTCACCAGGAAGTTCACCGTGGTGCAAGTTGGTGCATGGCGAAAAGGCAAAATGATCGAAAGATAAAGTCTTTAGCCCCTCTTAGCACTGTTCACAATGCACCAACTGCCAATGTCTGTGTCAGGGGAAATGTGGATGTCACTAAGCATTGCGCTGTGGCATCCTACAATAACATAATGGGCACATCAATTGTGCAGATCAGGCAATGACCTTCTACCCTCTCATGCGCAAGAAAGAGAAAAGTGCACAAAGAAAGACTTGTACTGTGTTGATTGTGTTGGTGACTGTCTCAAAACATATCACATAAAGGACCTGTACTAAATCTTCATCAGTACAGCAGTGGACACTAGGCATACCTTACCTACCATATTTATGTTGATGTTTTTTTTTTATATTTACGTGTTTCACTGACACGTAAAAGCATTTTTCCATGTTGATAAAAAATGTGAAGCTTTTGACTCGTTTTTCTGGGGGTAAGTATAACTCTACCAGGTTAAACACTAGGACAGGTCTCTGAATTTGAAATTGTTAGGAAGGCTGTGATGACTTTTTTATAGCTCTTTTACTTTTTACTCATTGTCAAAGTATCCATTATTTTTTACATTTTTGAATTAGACCGACATTGCGAGACATGTATATAATTCATACAACGTTTTCAACACTTTGTTCCTTTTCTGTGGTTTATCAGTACTGCAGGTCTTCAATGTCTAATCTGTCACAGGTTTTAACGTTTATATTAACAGGTTAAGGGTTGCTGCTTACACATAGAACTATGTGTGGTTTGTGTCTATATCAATATGTCTCTCTATTATATAAAAAAAATCCTGGGACGAGATGAGACTTTTTAGCCTGGGACGAGACAAGACTTTTTCAGAGAGATAATTTCATATCCCGCAAGACTTTGTGCTGAGAGATTTAACAACGCCCTGGGCCAGAAATAAAAGACAAAGAGTAGATGACAAAGTCATAAAGAGGTTAAAAAACATTGGCGCGATACACATGCAGAGCAGGTTAGAGATTATGAAAGTACTAAAATTCAAAAGCCTCAAAAAAATGATAGTAAAGATCGCATTAGCTCAAACAAACGGAAATTATTACTCGGTGAAATAACAGAACAGAAAAAAGAGATTGAATATATGGACATAGGTGATATGACAGAAGTATGTAGATATTGTTCGGATTTAAACTTTAAGTCGGAGACTTGTAGATCGTCTAATTCATGTTGCCATCAGGGAAAAGTAGTGTTTCTTCCCAATGAAGAGGCATATCCGTGAGAATTAAAAGATTTGTTGTTTGGTGAAAGTGAAATCCACATTATCAAGTGGCAGAGACACGAAGTGGCTGGTGTGTAGTGCAGATGGTGGGGTTGGCGAGCAATGTGAGCAGGGGGCGAAGCCCCCTAGCATTAACACAAATTTATGGAATAAGTGACCTCCTTGCTTAAAGGATGTCTTTGTGACCCGGCCTTGTACTATATACTGACGTCTTAGCCTAGAGGTCTATTAACCATTTTTCCTGTAAGACATCACCCTCTTATTGCATAGAATTCCAGAGTTCTCTAACACCTTCTGGGTTAACAGCCATCTAGTACCGATTGAGATCATTGAATATATTCCTCCCAATTCACCTGTTTTCTTCTCCTTGTGTGCCTGAGGCCTTAACGCTGAGTTCACCTGTAAAGCATTCTGCCCTTACTGGTGCCCATTTTTTAGTATACTGTATGTTGTCCCTGCTAGTGCTTGCTCTCCACTTTATATGGCCTTTCTGTACCCTGCCTCTGCTCTGTGCCCTCAATTTCTGCCTGCAGTTTCTAGTATACGTATCACATCACTGATCATAATATATATACATATGTATCCTGTGACATAATGAGTATAGAAAAAAAATAATCCAAATACATCCTTCTATTTTTTTTTTCAATCTAAACAATCAGTTTTTAAAATGAATTAACAGTAATAGCATTTGCATTCTAAGAATAGATTGTTTTATGAATAAAACATGACATTTTCCCTACATTTGATTTCTTACAGTATAATTGTTAAAACGTGCAAAGTCTTTTAAGCAGGTTACTGCTAATTTCACATGAATCTTCCCAAATTCTTTTCTGCAGCTGCATTGTGCTTGTAACAGATTTAATTTTTTTTTTTTTATTGTTTTACATCTAGTTGGTAACTTCGATTCTCTTAAGATATTTGGCAGGATAGTTATCGGCTCCTGCCAGCACATTCTTCCCATACATAGTAGTTCAGAAATAAATCATTCATTCTGTGTTGATAGCAGGATTTAAGAACTGTGTTTGGTGTTTGTTGCTAGCCTTGTCCATCGTAAAAGGTAAAGTGCTAAGCTAGTACTGAAATGTAAAATTCAGCTGAGCTTATTAAATGTAAATCAGAGGAAGCCTCTTTTTTTTATTCACACGTAGTAGTACACAACATTAAAATGTTTTGTCTCAGAAGATCCAAACCGTAACTCATGCCTCAGTCAGGTTTACACAGTCCTCTGTCCACTCCAGCTGTCCTGTCGCCGCCTGTCTGCTACCCTGAAATACAATATTATAATCTCTCCTTCATTTAATGCTGACAGGCCATCACAAACACTGATTTATCCAAGTACGCTTTGCGTAATTAAGTAGCACGGTACATGTGTGCAGATGATTTATGAGGAGCTGTATGCAAGATTAATTTTTCACTGCGGCGTCACCTTCTTAATCTTTTAAAAGTTTATAACTAAGAGTGCTTCTACTTGTGGAATCATTGGCTATTTTTTGTTCTGTTTCTGCAGTTCGTTTTGTTTAGAAATAGAAATGAACAAATGGTGTTGTAAATTTGAGTTTGTTAATTTAGCATACATTTATTTAGGACTGAAAAGGTGGTGTTCTGTATTTTGTAAGTGATCAAGTGCTCTAATTTGATCTGCCTTTGCATCTCAGTGTATTGGGCCCCTGGTTCAAGTTGTTGCTAAACAAAATCCTAAATTATTGCTATTTTAAATGATTAAATCTCTGGCTGTTTTGATAGTGCCCTTTCCACATCCTATGCAACAAAACAGAGTAAAATATGATTCAATAAAGAGCTTAAATAAACTGCACAGAGCACTCAGAAAAGTGATAGACTGCTGTTTATTCAATTGGGTGCCACTGGGCAAGTTGGTAACCCACCTGAATTCCAAGTGTGGTTAAAAGGAAACAATTGTTCAGTGATTTGCAAGATGCCCCAGGTGAAAGTATAAGCTAAAGAACTTTTAAATGGGATCCGGGAACAACATACAGTATTATGCTACAGTGAGTAAATGCTATAGCGTTACTAATGCTACAGTGAGTACATGGTGTCAATTTCTATTTATTTTAACTGATAGATATTGAATAATATTTTCTCTTATTGTCATCTGTTCAAGAACATTTCTTTAATATTGTGTCAGTTCTTGTGGTATCCTGTTTGGATAGCATGTTTATTACAATGGACAATCTGCACTTAAATCCACTTACTTTGCCCAGTTTTTATTTGTCTTTGATAAATGAAGTCAGTGTCCTTTTTCAGCAGGAACCATTCTAGAGCAGTATGATAGCTCAGTGAATGGCACCCACATCCATGTGAACCAGGCAATGCAGGGGCCTCCTATCAACCTTACAGTATGTCTCTGAGTTGTAGGATAAAAGTGGGAAGTATATAGATAGAATATACAAATACTCAAACTGAGATATCACATTAATGATACAGCATTTAACAAGGCAGATTATATTTGTCTTTTTTAGATTATAAAAGGCTTTTTGAAAGCACAGCAGCCAAGAATCAAAACAAATAAAGGGGCACAATGTGTTGTTATTTGTTTTTTGCAATGTGCCATTCTCCATTTCTTTGAATTGCTACAGTACATTTATCTATTATAACTTTAATATGTTCATCTGTTACTTGTGTAGATGGGACTGCATGCAGCACTCCATTTGAGAGCAAGGAGCAATTAATTAGCCCAAAGCAATCCACTATTAAACAACTGCCCTACTGACAAATCTAGCATTTGTCTTAGAAGCATCATGACTGTTAGCAGACAAGTACAGGGTCGTGACATCTGTGTTAGTTCAGTAGCTCAGGAGATTTTTGACCCAAAGACACAATTAGTGATGAGTGCTTAAATGTGAATTGTGCAAAATCCCAGAAATGTCTGCAGACTTCACCAGACTCTGAACTTCATTCATGAAGTCATTGGGGCAGTGAGGAACTGCACTAGGTTTGAGAGGCTAATAATGGTGCAATGGTGTTTTAAGTGTACCTGAGGGCTAGAAAAGTGTCTGCTAAACATATTGCACTGACTTTTGTGGCCAGAACTGCTCCACCATGCCTCAAACAACAAAAGATGCAAACAGAATGATAACCACAAACACAATACAAGAAATGGCCACATACTATCAATATGTTAAAAAAATATATTGTGGCCATTAGAGGGTGCTCCAACCACCCCAACCCAACACAGACAGACGCAGGAGGCATAGGTTCAAGCACACAGATTATATTTTTCTTTTTCTCTTGTGGGAAATGCTTTCCCTATTCCCCACAAGTAAGACACAGTTACAGGAAGCACAACACTCTTTTCTTTTCTTTTCTTTTCTTTTCTCCTCCACTATTTCCTGGAAAGCCTCATCTACCTCCTTCCGACTCTAGCTTCTCTAATGGAGTGAAGCAGCCCGTACACTTGCCTGACTTAAATACAATAGAACACCTCAGAGACATTATGTTTCGGTCCATCCGACACCGCCAGGTTGCGCCTCAGACTGTCCCGGAGCTCAAAGATGACCTTGTCCACATCTTGGAGGAGATCCCCCAGGACACCATCCGTCTTCTTGTTAGGAGCATGCCCCAACGTTGTCAGGTATGCATACAAGCACATGGGGGGCACACAAACTATTGAGTACAATTTTGAGTTGCTGCAATGAAATTTTAGCAAAATTGACTAGCCTGCCGCATCATTTTTTCACTTTGATTTTCGGGGTGTCTTTGAATTCAGCCCTCTGTAGGTTGATCATTTTCATTTCCATCAAACGATGTGGTATCCTTTTGTTCCTAACACATTACCCAGTCCATATCAGTATAGATATCCAGCAGGATTTTTTTTTTCCCATTGAGATCTGATGTGTTTTCAAAGTGTTCCTTCCGGCATATCTTGATCGATTTGTCACGACTGATGAATCATGGTTTCATCATTTCACACCTGAGTCAAAAATGGCCAGCAAAGAGTGGCGTCATTCGTCATCACCGCCACATCCTCCTTATTCACCAGGTTTGGCACCGTATGATTTTCACCTTTTTGGACCGCTAAAAAAACATCGGGGTGGTCGTCAATTTAAAGACAGATGACGACGTGAAGAAAGCGGTCCACCAGTGGTTGCGAGGACAAGACAAAACCTTTTATTATGCTGGAATCCAGACACTTCCAGGCAGGTGGCACAAGTGCATTGAGAAGGGTGGAGAATACATTGAGAAATGACATTATCAGTTTTGTTAAGGTTCGTTCCATTTTCTAATAAATCCCATTTTCTAAATTTAGATTGACTTTCCCTCATACTGTATATACATATTTTTTTATATTTCAGTTAAGTTCATAGACAAGAGTCTGCTTTTCACTTATTCGTCTTTTTTTGCATTTGGTGAGGCATGTGTACGCATAACACAAGGATAAGAAGGTTTTTTGTATGATGTGGTAAAGGACAATTCACTTAAAGCCTTATTCAAATGAGATTAATTTTACACCAACAGGTGATGTCAAGTCATTTTTAGCAGAGAATCTCAGTAATTTTAGTCCTGTCTGAATTGCTCATGTTGTGTTCACAGCTCAGTAAAAAATATGGAGACTTCTGTATACTGTGAAAAGTCCATAAAAATAACATCATGTTAAACAATTCCTATATGAATCGTCATGTCAGTTAAATTCTATCATTTAAGTATTTCAAATGGGACTGAAGTTACAGAGGTCCTCCGGTAATAATTTCTTTACCTAGCTCCTGAAGTGGAAAAAAAAGAACTGTTGATGTACTCCTTGTTGTGCATGCTGGATAGCGGGGGCTAGGTTGTGATAAATACCCTTGGAGATCTGTAAGGATGCTAATATTCACAGTTTATATAAAAAAAATCAGGTCTGCCCCATTTATAGGTGCAAATGGACTTGTTCTTATAAGTAAATGTTATGTAAGCTAATGTGGTCTGAACTGACAGTATGCATACAGTAGCTAAAGACAACAGTGAAATGCTGGTACAAAGTAAAGTACTGCTGTTAAATAACTGGCTGTACACCACCTCCTGGTGTAAAAACTAATCCCATCCAAATAGAGCTTAAAAATGACAGAGGTCTTCCGGTAATTATTACTTTTCCCCACCTCCTGGTGATAAAAATAATCCTGTCTGAATAGGGCTAAATAATCCGGTTTTGTAGTAGAGCGAAACAGAAGTGATACTCTGAGTATTTAAATGTTTGCAGTCATAAAACATGTTTTTAATTCTGGATAGGCTTTAGCAAATAACAGTATAGATACATTTTATGATGCATAATTCAAATGTTAAAATGTACACTATTAGCAGTACCTTTGCAATCAGATAACCTTAGCATGGGTTGATTTTTCAACCTCTGCTACGCAGCAATGCTATTTTTTCACCATAATAACAAGAAAAAATGATTAGAAATTCTCTTAGTTGGAACTGTCAGACTTTGCAATATTGCATCTTTTGGGACAGATGGGTAAAGTCGTTGGTTCATCCCTTGGGAGTTTCAAGTTATAACACATCAGGTGGCAGATGTTGTAGAGATCCCATTGAACATAAGTATTTTTGCTACTGCTAATGAGATTGTGTTTTTTAACTATTAAATCTGTGCAATATCATCCTGAAAAACATAATTTGTGATATTATGTTTTTCTTTTCTTTTCTCAAATGTACATACTTTAAGTTCTGCTGCATACCTTCTCTAGAAAACATAAACCATGATACTTAGAGAGAATGTAGTGCAGGGACATGCGTAGAGGAGTGTCTACAGTGGCTCAAGCCCCTGTCCCATCCCCTCATTGGATCAAGTGTCCTTTCTTCTTGTTTTGATCTAACTGATCGTTTTTGAGCATAAGTGCAACCTCATTTTCATTGTAAGAAACAAAGAAAAAGCAGCAATAAGCAGCGTGCCCTGGTGAAGCTAGGTAGGCTCCATTTTACAATCCAATATGCCACGTTGCCTGTATCAACAGCAGCTGCTAAACAAAGTAATCCCTAATTCAGTTTGTGTAAGTCCAAACTGAGAAATCCAAGGACAAGAAGGGCTCTCTGATCTCCTAGAGAAATATGCCACTGTTAACAAAGATTACAATCTATTAAAATATACAGTAGGATCCAAAAGGAATATTTTTTTGTAGAACCCAAAAGGTGACAACACTGAAAAAGCAAATGTGCATTCATTTTGTTATTTTTTTTTTTGTTACTGAACAATTATAATACATTGAGAATATATTAAAGTTAATTTTCATGGTTTCAAAAATAATTAAACATACAAAAAAATACAGAATTGAAAAATGTGATAATTTTATATCTTTATTTTTTGTGTTACTGCATCATATTTTAACTTTTTGTAATTTGTATTGTCCTTTTATGTTACATCAATACTACCAAGACGACAAATTCCTAGTACACATTAGTCTACCTGGCCAATAAAATGAATTCTTATTCTGATTCTGAACAATGTGATTTTTGTTTTTTCAAGAAAATGTGCTAAAAATGCAAAATTATTATTTTATTTCTAGTCCCATGTTTAAAGCAACTTGCCCTTCTACAAGTCTGCACTGCACTCACATAGGTATTAAAAAATGAAAATTCAATTAAGAGTAAGATTTATGAAATTCTTTATTGTTTTGAATTTCTTCTGTACCATTACAGTCAGCCTCATTAATTCTGTAAGGGAGATAATTTAATTATTTTTCTTTTTAAATCTATCAGCATTGTAAGTCAATGTTTATTCTTGGCTGTAATTTCTAATTATTTCAGAGGACGAATCGTTATGTTCCAGTATCTTGCACTTTTAATAAACATCTAAAAGCTTATGGCATTTTTTAGCGTAAAGTTGGAAAGGACTATCAACACAGTTTCTCAATAATCATGAGGAGTGATCCAAATGTTTTGAGCCTGATCTATTATGATAAGCACCAGTAACACCAAGCAAGTTTTTTTTTTAGCATAATTTCCATGAACACTAATGTACTTGTTGTAACGTTTGCTTTTCTGTGCACCTCAAAATGCAGAAAATGACATGATTAGCACAGCACATTACATGAAGGTGGCTCTTCAGATTGGGGAGAAGGTGGTAGTCGCTCAAGGCCAGGTCTAGAGAAAAGGGTGGTGTGGCATCCCTTTGAATTCACAGGTTACACAGAGTAGCCTTTATAAGTTCTTCACCATGAGCATTGGCCTTTTCATGGAGTTAAAAGGGGCTGGTTGGTAGCTTGCCTTACTGCTTTTCCCTAACTGACCACTGCAAACCTCAAAGCAGGTCAGCATAATTTTGACCAGTTATGTGGTCCTTGAGACACATGTAATCAATATGGACTATGATCTCAACATTCTGTGATCTTCTATGAAGTGTATTAATTAAATCTTAAATTTCTTTGGCATTGGATTATGACCATGCTTCTATTGTTGACATTGTTCTTTTTACTCTGGATTGTAGTTGCAGTATTGTATCCAGACTTCACCTCCACTCATGAGAGAAGAGAGAATGCCTTTTATTGTCACTATACATATGTACAATGAGATTAAAAGCAGCTCCTTCAATGCAGACTTATATGTAAAACACAACAAGTAAATAAACAAATGGTGCAAAAAGTTGCAAAAAAGTTCTGCAATGCTATATACATATACATATGGAAAGAATAATAACTACTGCACTATTGGGTTATTGCAAATTATTTAAATACTGGAAAGAATAAATAACTATTGCACTATTGGGTTATTGCACATGATTCAAATATTTCACAATAATGATGATCATGTGCAGTGAGTAGTGGATGTTGGACTTTGAGAGTAATGATATTGTACAGTATACAGATATTGCACAGTTATTATCAATACCATTTAGATATTGGATATTGCACAGTTGATGGACAGAAGGAAGTCCAGGGGTTGGGGGGTTAGACTGTGTAGTCAGTGCATGTGTGAGTTTAGAATGGTTATGGCTTTTGGGAAAAAACTGTTCTTGAGTCTGTTTGTCCTTGTTGTGATGCAACTGTAGCGCCTCCCTGAGGGCAACAGGTCAAACAGATCAAAGCCAGGGTGGGAGCTGTCCTTGATAATGTTTTTTGCTCTGCTGTGGCAGCGAGAGGTGTAAATGTCCATCAGAGAGGAGAGAGGGCAGCCGATGATCTTCTTTGCTGCCTTTACTACTCTCTGAAGCCTCTCCCTGTCTGCCATGGTGCAGCTGCCGTACCATACTGTGATACAATACGTCAGCAGGCTATCGATGGACGAGTGGTAGAAGGTCAGTAACAGGTTGGAGTCCAGGTTATGCTTTCTGAGGACCCTCAGGAAATGTAACCGCTGCTGAGCCTTCTTGATGACTGCTGTGATGTTGTCTCTCCAGGAGATGTCAGCAGAGATAAGGACACCGATAAACCAGAAGGTATGGACCCTCTCCACACACTCACCGTTGATGTAAAGGGGGGCTAAGTCACTGCTGTGGCTCCTGAAGTCAATAATGATCTCCTTGGTTTTCCTGGTGTTCAGAGCCAGATTGTTCTTTGAACACCAGGCTGCCAACTTCAGGACCTCCTCTCTGATAGCTGCCTTGTCTCCCTTTGAGATGTGTCTGACCACTGTGGTGTCGTCGGCAAACTTGAGGATGAGGTTGATGTTGTGGGCTGGACTTCAGTCGTAGGTGTAGAGACAGTACAGGAGAGGGCTCAGCACACAGCCTTGTGGGGTACCGGTGTTCAGTGTGTGAATGGAGGAGAGGTGGGGGCCAAGTCTCACAGTCTGGAGCCTGTTGGTAAGAAAGTCTTTTATCCAGACACATGTGGGGGGTGGTGGGGGGTTGGGGGGGGGGGCAAGAGTGACCAGTTTGGCAATGAGAATGTCAGGAATGATTGTATTAAAAGCTGAGCTGTAATCCAGAAAGAGCATCTGGACGTAGTTCTGCTGCTGCTCCAGATGGCTCAGCACAGAGTGGAGAGCTACAGCGATGGCGTATTCTGTGGATCTGTTTGCACGATATGAGAATTGGTAGGCATCGAAGTCTTGTGCTGGAGAACCAGTCTCTTGAAGCACTTCATGATTACCGGAGTGAGGGCCACAGGGCAGTAATCATTTAGGCTGGTGATGGGAGACTTCTTCAGCACTGGTATGATTGTGGCTGATTTTAGGCAGGACGGAATGACTGCCTGGGCTAGGGAGAGGTTGAAGATTTTGGTGAAGATAAGGGTGAGCTGGTGGGCACACGCTGTGAGCACCTTACCAGGCACTCCATCTGGGCCGGCAGCCTTCTTGGGGTTCACTGCCAGGAGCACCTGTCTGACATTGTGCTCCTTTACAGTGAGTGGAGTGGTGCAAGAACCCGGTGAGGGTGGGAGCAGGGCTGGAGCAGGTGAGTGTTGCTGTTGTGATGATTCAAAGCAAGCAAAAGAAGCAGTTTAGCTCCTCTGCTAGCTGCGCACTCAGATCTCCTGTTGTTGCATCACAGCCTCTGTAGTTTGTGATGTTTTGCATTCTCTGCCACACCTCCCGTGTATTGTGGCTGGACAGGTGGGACTCTATGCTCCTCTTATGGTCCGTCTTGGCTTTTTTAATTCCTCTTTTCAGAGCGGCTCAGGCAACTTTGTACAGAGCTCTGTCACCTGACCT
Source organism: Polypterus bichir lapradei (assembly GCA_026402145.1). Classification (NCBI taxonomy): domain Eukaryota; kingdom Metazoa; phylum Chordata; class Cladistia; order Polypteriformes; family Polypteridae; genus Polypterus; species Polypterus bichir. The sequence goes on along the minus strand of JANRMT010062821.1, from coordinate 15,765,983 downwards.
GAAGACAGCGTTGCGGGCTTTGAGGAGTGTACGGACCTGGCTGGTCATCCAGGGTTTCTGGTTTGGGAAAACCGTAATTTTTTGTCCACAGTCACATTTCCGATGCAGAACCTGATATAGTCCAGTACCGTCCCTGTGAATATTTTCAGCTCTTGGTGTTCAAATATGTCCCAGTCTATCTGTTCGAAGCAGTCCTGTCATTGGGAGAGTGTATTTTCAGGCCAGGTTGTAACAGTCTTTATGGTGGGCCTAGCACTGCGTCTGAGGGCGGTGTAGGCTGGGGAGAGCAGGAGAGAAAGATGGTCAGACTGTCCGAGTTTGGGGAGGGGTATAGCTCTGTATGCGTGCTTGATGTTGGAGTAAACATGGTCCAGACTGTTCTCCCCTCTAGAAACACTTCTTAAATTTATCCCAGTCCAAATTCATTAGCTTGAGATTCTCTTTGTAATTTTAGATGTTGTGATGTTTCATTTTAGGTGTCAACATTCTGGGTGCCCAACATGCCATGAACATAATCTTCTGTTGTTGATGTCAAAGGGCAGACTGTGATTCTACTACAACAAAACTTTGCAGTCAACCTATTGACCTTGTCAGATGTAGGAGCTTAGTCATGGTACATGTTGAGTAGGTAATAATGAAACTCTAAACGTATGTTTTTCTCTAGTGGTAGAAATTCAATAATTAGTACAATATTTGAATTTTACGGTTTCTGGCATCTATGAAAAAAAAATATACACTGTAAAATGCAAAGGTTAAATACTTACATATTTTCATACAAGGAATTAATTTTTGACCACTTACAAAATTAGTAGTACTGAATAAATCTTCTCTGGTTCATATTGAGAACTTTTTGATCACCCCTCGTATATAAGACTTGAGAAGATAAAGGGTTGAGTAAGCTTGATTTATTATATTGGCAGCACAATGCCACAATGGTTGGCTCTGCTGCTATGCAGCTCCAAATTCATCATTTCATATCCAGGAGCAGACACTGTCTGTATGAAGTTTGTTTGTTTTCTTTTGTTTCTACAGTTTCTGTTTGGTTTCATCAATTTGGTTCTGTTACTTTTTGGACACCAAAGTAACCTTATGTGAGTATTGATGTGTGTAGATGTGTACACTGCAATAGACTGGTGTCTTGTCTGGGTCTGGTTTTGGTCCTACACTTAGTAGAAACAAAATATTCTGCAGATCATGCAAACGTACACATTCAAAAATAATTGAATGGTTGGAGGATTTATAACATAACAAAGAAAGTGCTAAAGTATTACGTCACAATTACATGGTACTGAAGTGTTATTTATGTAGTTGCTAACTTGATTCAAGTGTAAAATGATGTCTAATGCTGTGTGTGTTTTGTAAATTTCATATAGCATACACATCCGTGATGTGGAGCTGTTGATGGCACTTTGACTATGAAAGAGGAATAATCACAAGTATACATTAGAATTAAATCATCTTTAATGGAAAAATATATTTAAAATAGACTGTCATTGCTTTTTTACTGCTCTAAATGCACAACCCTTTAAGAAAATAGTGATGAAGTGATTTTGGTACTTTTCTATTATCATGACGCATGGTTCAAAATCAGACAATCTACCCCTACCCAAATCCTAAACGTAACCTCACAAACCGGGCAGCAACAGTAACCTGGGTCTCTAATCTTACTTAAATAACCCTCCGGAACCTAACCCTAATATTTAAATTAGTCTCCAAAATTCTAAGGCTGGAGGCACATAGCGCCTTAATTTGTGTCACAATAATAGAAAAGTACTGCGATTTTTTAAATGTTTGCATACAGAATTCCTATATTTGCCGTTAGCCACTACTGCCATCTTAACTGTATGTTTAATGTGGAGATGAAGCTGCAGTCTTATTTTTGTATCTTTGCCTGAATTAAACAAATTAGCATTTTAGTTTTTGAAGAATTTACTGAGCACTATCTAAAATGTTACGTTTCATTGAACAGTGGTGTCTTTTTGTAAAGCAGACTTCTCTGTATACTGTATGACAGCAGCGCAGTAGCTTGTTCATTTTTACATGTTGTACTGCTTTGGTGTGTTCATCATTATTTTTAATATTGTTTTCAGTAATAGTGAGTCTTACATCATTTCATTTTGTAATCTTTAGCCTTATTTTCTGATAATTTAAACAAAATGCATCAGTGTCTTTATTGGATATAGAGCCTTATCCAAAATTACAAACAACTGTTTTACAAAAATGTGACTATACGAACAATTTTTTTTAACCATAAAGCTGAATTTTGTGACAAGTTTGGGAAATTTTCAAATGCTCACGGCTGGCACTAACACCCAGTCATCTCCTCTTTTATTTCATGTATCCACGCCACAGTATTATCTGTTTGGAAAGTGGAGCTTGATGTTTAAGGTAGGGCTGAATCTTGGTGACACACAACCACGGTTTCAGTCATTCTCACACATGTGCTTTGGGTCAATGAGCTTTTCTCGTGTGTTACTCACGTCTTTTCATATATTTTTGAGTGTTGCAGCTCCAACACCATCATGAAAGAGTTGAAAAAGCCTGAGAAAGATGGAGACGCTGTTCATTTAAAAGTGAAATTTTAAGTGATAAAGCATAGGTAAACAGCATTATTATGCAGGGTTTAATGAAGGAAAAATTTATTAATCGGGTTTGTTTTGATAACAAATGATATAATTAAATCCATGTAGTTGAATTTCCATGTATTTTGGTGTGACTTGAATGGAAATGGGGCTCGAGGATGCTTAAAATGTTTTCTTCTTAAATTAATAGTAATAATCTGGTCATGATACAATAAATCATTCTTTAAAAAAAGGGGGAGGCAGTTCAAGCTTTGTCTATCTTTGCAAAGCATGGGAAGCTTTGTGCACCATTTCAAGGGATGCATCAAGCATTCATATTTTATTTTTACTGCACTGTAAATTTCCTTTGCAATGCAATGTTTAGAGAGGAGTACTAATGTAAGCAGAGTGCAGGAAATGCGTCTCTGTAGTATAATAAATATATTGGAATCATAAAAAATTATTAGCATGTGTTGGCGTTTTGGAGCAAAATAAAACAAGTCACTCTGTTAGTACCATAAAAGATGTGTCTTCCTTATTTTTAAATCTTATTTGACCACGAATGCACATGGGTAGAGAGGGGAAATGATATAGAAGCGTCGAAGCTTGTGTCAGTCAATCTGAAGTGTAGTGAGTTGAATCAGTGTGTCGGAGCTTGTGTCAAAACACTGCTGTCTCGTGACCCATGACATTTGAAGCTTCGAACATCATCAGTGCTTCACAGCGCGCTTTATTGGTTTGACAGCGTTTCGACGTTTTGACAGCTTTGGAGCTAAAGTAACAGGTATCCTATATAAAATGCATCATTCTCATTCAACAATGTTGGGTTGTGAGGAGAGAGAGATTTGGAGAACTTTGGTGACAGATGGCGACTAACCGTATAAATGGACAAGGACCTTAGCAGAATAAAATGAACACAGACTTCTGACATTTTACTGGTGAGTGAGTGCTGCTTCACTTGAGCTCTTGAGAGCTTGCCTTGACCTCAGTTAACCACCAGATGTCGCTGTTCATACTGGGGCTCAGGCATCAAAGCTTCAAATCTCTTTCGGCACAAATAGAAAGAAAGCCTCAAAGCTTCATGAGGTTTCATTTTCCCACCACTACACATGGGTACTCTTGTTGATATGCAGGTGATCTTCTAACTAGACCTTGTCCTAGCTAACTTTTTTAAACTTCCTCCAGCCATCTTTATGCTCCTCTCAGGATTTTTCTAAAATCATCTGCTACCTGCTCAGCTTTCTCTATTCCACACTTCTAAAGAGCAGCTTGCCCACCTGAGTAGACTTTGATCTAAATTAGCACTGATTTCCCAAGTGCCTCCAGTATGTGGCACTTAATCAGGCCAATTAAGGTCATTGTACACATTACATTAACTTGGCAGCTGCACACTCTGACAACAAGCAGGTTAAGTGACTTGCTCACAATCACACAGGAATTCTTAATTATTATACCCCACCGCCTACCTCAGATGCACTTATTTTGAACAAGCTGGCAAAAAGCTTTAATGAATACAGACCATTCAATTCAGCATTACTTAATGTATCTACAAATACTGAGGTTATCTAAATCCATCCATCCATCCTCTTTCACTTATCCGAGGTCGGGTCGTGGGGGCAGCAGCTTAAGAAGAGAGGCCCAGACTTCCCTCTCCCCGACCACTTCTTCTAGCTCTTCCGGGCGAATCCCGAGGTGTTCCCAGGACAGCTGGGACACACAGTCCCTCCAGCATGTCCTGGGTCTTCCCCAGGGCCTCCTCCCGGTTGGACGTGCCCAGAACACCTCACCAGGGAGGCGTCCGGGAGGCATCCTGATCAGATGCCCAAGCCACCTCATCTGACTCCTCACAATGCGGAGGAGCAGTAGCTCTACTCTGAGCTCCTCCCGGATGACTGAGCTTCTCACCTTATCTTTAAGGGAAAGCCCAGACACCCTGCGGAGGAAACTCATTTCAGCTGGTTGTATTTGCAGTCTCGTTCTTTCAGTCACTACCCATAGCTCATGACCATAGGTGAGGGTTGTATACCTTTCAATCACTGTGTAAGATGCCTGGTTCCATGTGCAGTGTATTCATAGAATTAAAAAAAACCTTTTATCCATTTGTATTACACTAAGTCATCATTAGCCTTCATCTGCACTCCCATTTCCTTGTTCATGTGTACAGTAAATGCATTCTATAAGGTGTTGATGTCGCTGAGTTCACCACAGCATGTGGATGTACTGCATTTAAAACAACCCATTCTGATGATTTTTCCAGTTTCTTGAACTGATCAAAAGTAGGCCTCAGGATCACTTTATTCACCTGTCTGTTTGCCTGTCTCAACACATTTTATTAAGATTAGGTAAGATTAATTCAGCAGTTTTAAAAAGATACTTTCTGAGTCCATTTCCTATTAAACTGAGCAATTACAAGTGTCTCGGGCACATTGCCTTTCTGTCTGGATAACAGTCACCTCGCAAATTTGTGTTTTAATAATTAACAGGCCACATTGTCTTTTTTGGTGATACATTTCTTGTGAAAAAAAAATTTAAGATTGACAGAAATTAGTATTAATGAAGCTCACACAGTCAATAAGGTAAAGTTAAAAAGAAGCCAATAATCCAAAATACCTGACTTGTCTGCTCTTTTTGTAGACACAACAGATGCTTATCATCTTGTAATCCCAATGTTTGCTGTTTAACACTGTATATTCATCTTCGTGTTTGTTACACTGTGGAACTCTTGAAGAGTCGGAGTGTTTATATTATGGCTAAAATGTGATGATTTCCCTCTTTAATTTTACATCTGCCATTGTTCGACGTCTTTGGTTATATTCTCCATGGTTATATTTGCTATGATATTAACTTATACTGGCAATCATCTTGGGCGGCACGGTGGCACAGTGGTAGCGCTGCTGCCTTGCAGTTAGGAGACCCGGGTTCGCTTCCCGGGTCCTCCCTGCGTGGAGTTTGCATGTTCTCTCCGTGTCTGCGTGGGTTTCCTCCGGGTGCTCTGGTTTCCTCCCACAGTCCAAAGACATGCAGGTTAGGTGGATTGGCAATTCTAAATTGGCCCTAGTGTGTGTTTGTGTGTGTCCTGCGGTGGATTGGTTCCTGCCTTGTGCCCTGTGTTGGCTAGGATTGGCTCCAGCAGACCCCCGTGACCCAGCGGGTTGGATAATGGATGGATGGATGGCAATCATCTTCTTTTGGCATTTTTTTTCTAATTCTATATTTAAGACCACATAACTTTGCATTTATGCTATATTAACATTTTACTTATGCTCGAAAGGCAAAAATGGCTCGGTCCGTGCCACACCAAGTTCCTTTATAAGTCTCAAATCAACTAAAACTATGCATTTGTGCACATGCTTTTATACACTCTCCATCACTTCTTGCCAGTAACCACATATAGCTTAACAACCCCTTTTTTAATATTCATGATCTAATCACCATATAGATTTGGCCATGTTCCTGAGTAATGTCTTTACTAACCATGGGAGAACACAGAAAATGAAGCTTCAGTGGTTGAGAACTTGAGGTATTACAGAATGAAGTGGAGAACCAAAAAAGCATTCTTTTGCTGGTCTTTCTGTGGAAGTCACAAATAAATGAAAAAAGCAGGAGTGGGAGCAGCTAAGTGGAGAGATAGTAGCAATGTGCCATTGTGCAGTTTCCAGACTGCCATCAGTGCCATGGGACCCACTCAATGTGTGTTGACTGACAAGATGCTGCAGATAGAACAGATAACAATATCTTAATTGACCCAGGATATGCTGAACCGCGAGATATTAAGAATATTTTTTATTAAACTTGTAAAAAAAAAAAAAAGAAAACAATTTTGCCAAGAAATGTCAATGTGTAATACATACAAGTCTCTTTACAGTCTATAGTAAAACATTAAAATTTGAATTGCCCTGAGTGGCATCTTCTGGGTCAACCATCGTGGCCTGTCTCAGGCAGCAGAGATTGTCTGTGTGTTTTAGCACTATGTTGTGCAGTACTACACAAGCCATAACAATGTTGTAGACCTTTGTCGGGCTATACAGCAGTATGCTGTATGAGTCCAAACACTCCAAAATCTACCTTTTTAATAGATTTTTTCTGGCTTATGATGATGACTGGCTTATAAGCTTATTTAGACTTCCTAAAGCCGTATTTGGCAACGGGTACTTTTCAGCATGAACAGGCTCACAGTCATCCTGAGCTGTGTCATGCCAACTGTATGGGATTGTATAATTAGAATGCTACCCAGATACATACAATTTTCTTATCATCAAGTTGAGCAAGTTGAGATCAGAATGCAATTTGCAGTGATTGTTGATTTTTCTAATGTAATCGGTACAATTGACTGCACATATGTTGAGATAAAGGCACCATCATGAATTTGGTTTAATAAACAGAAAGAAAGCACTTTCATGAAATAAGAATACTACTAACATATCATGCTCAAATGTGTCTGACTAACTTTGTTGATAGATGGCTAGGCTGAGCCCACAATTTCTTTATTTAATCAAACAGTAGTGGGGGGAACCAGACTTCAGAGTCCTGCTGTGTGTATGATGGATGGCTTCTTGGTAACACTGACATTTCCACATGTCAGTACAGCACATTCTTTTTTATAGATAAAATAGGTAGGCTACACACTAAACCAATTAACATTAAGTGTATTTATTCTGCGTTATTAGCATCATTAAAGAGAGGTGTATTGAGAGAACATGTCACTTAACTGTGATATAAGTAGTTCAAGACGCGCCAGTGAAGTACGCAGTGAAATAAGATGAGTGTAAGACTTTTTTGAAGTTTGATGTAATGTTAAAGAGAATTTTCATACCTAGTTCATGTTTTATAAATCCTGACTTTTGCATAAGAAATAGCAAAATAGCATTTCTGTGTGTACGTATGTTTTATACATGAGGCCCCTGAACTTTTAGAATCTGTTTATTTCCAGTGTTTTTTTTTTCTCATTTCTATTGCATAATGTTATCTTTTATCAATTTATATTGCATTCTTGCTTGCTTGCTTTACAATAATCGCAGTTAGGAGACCTAGGTTTGCTTCCTGGGTCCTCCCTGCGTGGAGTTTGCATGCTCTCCCCGTGTCTGCATGGGTTTCCTCCCAAAGTCCAAAGACATGCATGTCAGGTGAACTGTACTGAGTCCCTACTACTGTATAGCATATGTGGAAGATAAGAATTTGTGTTTACCAACTCCATATGGACTTAGATAATTGAGCAATAAAATCCTTATAAACGAGAGCTACAGACATTTACCAGGAACTCATTTTGAGATTTAATAGGCTCTGTTTCAACTATCTTTATAAGGCTTGGCATATATTTTCCATTGTGTAACACCTATTTCTGTTTAGTGGTAACAATTTAATTATATTTGAATTTGATCTGAATGGCTTTACCCTGTAAAGTAACTATGGGTTGCCATAAGTAGGTCATGCTATTTATCATACCTGAACTGCAATATTATACCTTGTCTTTGGAAGCAATGGTAACAATTTATAAATTTAATACCACTTTAATTGCCAAACAAAGCTCAACTCTCCTTTTTTATATAGTATTTAGTGGTATGGTCACCAAAATTGCTGTTTTCAAAGGACTTTATTTGGTGTGAAATATTTCACAGAGGTCACCAAGTTTGTTGATTTCCTGATGTATTTTAGACATATTTAAACAAAAGACCTGTGTGTGTGTGTGTGTGTATAGCCACTAGATGGCACATGTATGCACTTTTACATTTTTTCAGCACTTCTATGTAGTGCACCTCATTACGAAAGACCTGTGTGCAGCAAATGTCACTGCACAACAATAACGTCATGCTAATGAGACAGATGAACAGACACGTCAATAGGAAGCAAAAGCCGTGGCTCAACAACATGCAAGTAAAACATCTCAGCAACAGTGGGCAAGACTTGACTTTTTCACTAAAACATTGTCTATCTGGAGGTATTTTCTTGAGACAAAGATTAACAGGACTCAAATGCCAGTGATACGGCTGATACGGGTTGGCTAAGGTATGGTATAGCCAGTGACTTCTTACAAAAGCCATTTGGGCAGCAAGCACAAGGTGGATCCACATCCTCTGCACTGGGTAATTCTTAAAAGTTAGCTGAATATAGTAAAAATGCTAGGGAGTCTTCGGGTTATTTTTTGTTCCGAAGACCATAAGCAGCTAGTATATGTGTGTATGTGTATCCATATATATAAAAGACAAAGCCCTTACTGATTCATCACTAATTCTTCCACTTTCCATATAGGTGGGAAGCTGAAATTTCATGTGCTCATTCCTTGCAGTGTACTTACAAACGTTAGGTACGTTTCATGTCCTATTGCAACACCCAAGGGGGGGAAATGTGTGTCCCCCCTAAACTATATATATAGATAGGGGAAACCCCTCCTCACTATTTCTGCGACTTCCAATATACATAGGAAGCCCAAATTTCCCATGCTCATCCTTTACACTGTACTTAGAAATGTTAAATATGTTTTATTTCGCGCCGTGCCCTGTAACGAACTTTGGAAAATAATGTCTTCTTTTTGGCGGTTCTCACCATTATGCCGTAAGGAACTTTCGGAACTGACCTCTCCTTTTTGCGGTTTTATTCCTTATTTCCATTAACAGACAATTTATTTCACGACAGAGACGTACAAGGGCTGCCCCCTGGCCCCCCTTCCTTTTTCCGCACGGCTGCTATCTGCGCAGCTACCACATGGTTGGCTCCCTGCCTATATACATTAACGACATACCGTGCTCATGTGCCTTCTCACTCGCTTCCTTACTTTCCTCAGCTGTTCGTCGTGCTCACTGCTCCCTTCTTCTTTACTCCACTGCTTCAAGCCTGTTATTGTTCGCCTTCCTTCACGTCTTCCTGCTGGTGACTCCTGCCTTTTCATTACAATCATCAAATTCACTCTCAATACTAAAATAAGCTTACGACAATTACATTGACAATCATGTTACGTTATTTTTAAAATGTTTCTTTTTCATAAGTTCTTTAACACACTACTTCTCCGCTGCGAAGCGCAGGTATTTTGCTAGTATATATATATATATGCACACATAAAATATATGTGCAAGTGTTTGTGCATTAATATACATTATACACAGTTAGCACACAGAAGTTAGTCAGGTGAAGCTACTGGTAAGTCCCGATGCATATGTTTATTTTATTTGTTCTGCCATCTTTCTTCGTATATGTTTGCACTGGCTCCTTCAAGTTGGCATGTGACGGATTCACAGAGTGAAAGTCAGTTGTACCTGCTTCTGCAAATTGGTGTTAAAGGGGCACACTACTGGTTCTTTGAGCAGTGCACTGAAATCAAGGAATCCTAAAGGCCATACTCCAGAGGTTGTCTTCATAAGTCGAAGTGGTAATTAACACAACAGAAGGGTATGTCACATGGGTCAGTTTGTACGCCATAATTTGCAGGGTACTTTTTATGTGCCAGCTGGTATATTTTTTAAAGTGCTACCTATTGGGTGACTTCAGTGAGGAGATCTGGCCACGAAAGGAAGATTCCTGTCTACTGCTATAGCTAATGAATCCATATGTTGGTAATTTAGAAAAGATTTGCTATGAGAGAGGCAATAATTGTAAGACCATGTGTGGCAGGCCAAGAAGCAGCAACAGGGCAGTGCCTGCTCTTTTCTGATTTTCAGGTGTGTATGGTTACCAAATATATCCAGAGACTAGTCTGTCCAGGAACCTCCAGTACTTTGCCTGACTTCCAACAGCTCAGGAGGTATACTCCAGATGAGTTTAAAGTGTTTACTTCCTCTAAGAGCACAATAAGAGGACAGAGAAGAAGGATGGCTGCATTCCAATAGTAGGAGAACAAATGGGACCCAAGAAACTGGGAGTGCAAAAGGAGAAACAAATCAGCTGTTCCCCCTTATAGAAGGGAATCTTGACAAATTACCTTATATCTGTACACGACTTTCATGTGTTTTGTGTTGCTTGTGTTTTTTAATTTTTTTTTTGTCTTTTAACTTTTAGTGTGCCTTACGTTAAGTAAAGGGCGGCACGGTGGTGCAGTGGGTAGCGCTGCTGCCTCGCAGTTAGGAGACCTAGGTTTGCTTCCTGGGTCCTCCCTGCGTGGAGTTTGCATGTTCTCCCCATGTCTGCATGGGTTTCCTCCCAAAGTCCAAAGACATGCAGGTTAGGTGCATTGGCAATTCTAAATTGTCTCTAGTGTGTGCCTGGTGTGTGTGTGTGCCCTGCGGTGGGCTGGCACCCTGCCCAGGGTTTGTTTCCTGCCTTGCGCCCTGTGTTGACTGGGATTGGCTCCAGCAGACCCTCGTGACCCTGTAGTTAGGATATAGCGGGTTGGATAATGGATGGACAGATGTTAAGTAAATGCCTTATTTGGGTTTAAGGGTGCACAGAAGGCACCTATTATTCTGTGTCCTAGAAGCTAAAGTATCAGTGTTTGCAGCCTCATTGCTTTGTGAACTTCTGGTCACAATGCCACAAAAATACAAAGCATCTAGAATTTGGGTAAAGTAGAGCAACCAAATGAATCTTTGGACTAAGGGGTCTTCCCTTTTCCAATAGGCTCAAAAAATCAGCCTCTTTAGTTATAAGAAGGAGACTTTATTTAGGTGTTCAAAAATCTCAAGGGCATTGACAAAATTGTTCACAGCAGAATTCTGTGTGTTAAATTGGAAATCAAATCAGATCCAAATGAATTGCATTTATGATGGAAGGCAATATGGGAGTGTGTAACAAGTGACCAAATCATGTAGTTTTAAAAGTATATGAATGAGAAACAGAGACAATGTAACTATTAATTTACCAGACTAGTTTAATGGAATGAATGGTCTCCTTTCTTCTGTCTGACATATTATTGTATGTTTTCTTTACTAAATTAAACTAGTAGTTTTATTGTACTGAAGTATACCAATAGTTAGGGGTCAAGTGTTTTTACTAAAAGGCTCAAGAGTGAATATCTCTGCTTGAAGTATTAAAGAGACTAGATGAAAAAATGCGATGTAGTGAAGGTGTAGAACATGAATGTGACTGCCATGGCCAGCGAAGAGCCCAGATCTCAATCCCAATGTGACTATCCGCAGCCTTACTCAGTTCCAATAGACTGTATTCAATTACAAATTTCTATTACAATTTAGAATAGTTAGACTTTAAACATTTAAACTGAAGCACACATTTTAATATTTCAAATATCTGACACAACTATTCTTGTTTATGATGTACTTCTACCTCGTGAAGTAAATTGTTACATTTCTTAATGGACACCCCAATTTAGAGCGGTTTATGCTAATTCAGACTTTTTTATTCTCAGCTTCATACTATTATTTCATTGTGCAATCTATCTGAAAAACGTTCTCATTAGAAATATTATACAGCAAGAGAAGCGATTCCTGATGAAGAATATTTGCATGAATGATCTCTTTTTTAATTTTGACAAATTGCAGTTATTCATAAGTCCATCTGTCTATCCATTTTAATAATCTGTTTCTCCAGTTCAGGGTTGAGGACAGCTAGTGTTTATTCTGAAAGTTAAGGATTCCCCTATTTTCTCAGTCATTTTCCAGTTAAGGCATTTAGTAGCGCTCATATATTTTTTCACATGACATAGATAAAATACTATATTAAAGTAGACAGAAAAAAAAAAGAAAGTAAATTCTAGATGCTCCATAAGCTCGCCTAATGCTGGTTCTAACTGGTAGCATTGACCACTCAGTTTTCCATCTCTAAAACACCTCCTGGAACAGCAAATTCAGAAACAGCCCCTCTCATTTCATCTTACCTCTCTGTCTCTGGCTTCAGTATCTTCCTGTCAGATTATCCTTTGCCCCTTTGCTTTTTTCCTTCTTCTAAGATCAATGGGCTACTGGTAAGGAGTGGTAACTTTTAAAGTACTTTTAAATTCCAGACTTTGTAAAATACATTTAGCTGGACCTTAGTATCCCCCAAAAGTGTACAAAAAAGGTTGCTGATTCTTCTGGGGCTCTGCTCTTGTTATGCCACACTCAGTAAAATTCAAAGATCATGCCATCAGACCTGCTCTCCTACAGTTGGATGGGTAAAAGCTGCTTTCCATAAGGATCTGAAAAGACAGAAGAAACAGCCATGAAAAGACTTCTTACATTTCTATAGATTATCAACCACTTATTTATTCTGTTATGAATGTGAGAGGTGAGCCTTGCAGAAGCTCTCCACAGATTCTGCATCGTAGCGATTCATTTATGTTTATTAAAAAGTGTATTTTCTTAGAACATACGAACATTGACAAACGAGAGGAGACCGTTCAGTCCATGAAGCCTTTTTGTTTAGCTAACAGCTAAGCTGTCTCAGTATCTCATCCAGTTTTTTTCTTAAAGGTTGTCAGGTTTTCTGCTTCAACTACATGGCTCAGTAGTTTGTTCCAAAGTCCCACAATTCTTTGCGTAAAGAAGTGCTGCCTCGCTTCTGTTTTAAACGCACTTCTCCTTAATTTCCACTGACTTCCTCAAGTGTGTGATTCACCCTTAAGCTAAAAGGAGCAAAAACATCCTGTAAAAGTGAAACTACTACCTCCCCATAATGTTGTATGTACTGTATATGCCAATTCTCTCATATTGTTGAGATGCAGTATATCTTGTGTAGTCTTCATCTAAATAACTATTTTACAAAGTTTCTTACACATCGATTGTAATAAATGACAGGTTAAAATAAGACAATTTGATTTTTCTTGCTAGTGCTGTAATAATTTGGTTTTTGTAGCACTGTATATCTTTTATGTATACCCCAATCTAATTTAATCGATAGACACATTCTAAAATAAAATATTCTTTCAAATTGTTATTCAACAGCCATGAAACACAGAGTCTGCTGATCATTCTATATTTAACTACCGTGTCAAAACTCATTCCGCTTAGCCATACAGGAAAGGTAATGGATTAGACACTACTCCCAGATTTATGCTCCTAAGCAGGCGTGTACCACATCCTGGTGTGTGTTGCCCAGGAGTGACATGAGTAAGTTTAAAAAAAGCATATGAGAAGGCAGTTTTACTTGAAGAATGGCTACATGTCTGAATTCAATGATATGCAGGAAGGCCTAGGTTTTATTGTTATTCTTGTTTTATGAATCTTTCACATTGGATATATTTTGCAACACCTTTCTAAATACTACACTTTTTTAAATGATGTCACTATCAGAATTGTAATCATTTGTCTTAACATCAGTCCTTTTATTATTCTGGTATGCAGTAAGTATTGTTTTCAACTTCATGTTGAATTGCTTTGTAAAGTGACACATGATAAAAAAACGCAGTTACAAAGAAAAGATAGATTGATTTATTGCATGTGACATGAAGAACTACAGGAAAATCCACAGTTGAAGCTAACAGCACATTATCTGTTCTTATTTATTTTCAGGGTAATCCTTCAAAGAGGCAAACACAATCTTCATTATGAATACAGGTAAGATCTATCTGCCTATTGCTTTATTTTATACAGTATCTATCTATCTATCTATCATAACTTAGTATTAAAGCAGCAGACACTCATTTAGCATATAAGAAAACAGCTTGAGCCCACAACATTCAATTGGCACCCCCTGGTGGTGACAGTTGTTTTTATCACTAACCCTGTCCTTAGACTAGTACTGTACACTGTATTTCATTTGCCTGCAGAAATACAAGTCATAGTCAATTTTGCATAACATAGTATTCTTTATATTATCAAATGTGATTATAAAGTAACGAAAATATATTCATGATTGAACTAATATTATGGGAAATTTCTCTTTTGGAAGTAGAGCAGCAGCTCGTGTAAGTCCTCATCTTTTCAACAGGTGTTTACTGTGACTTGCTGAACTGCAATATAGCAGATCCACTATGATTCCATGTCGGTTTCGAATCCTTAGAAGCAGTAATGTAATTTCAAATATTCACAAAATGCTATTAACTAAATTTGTTTAAAAAGAGCACATTTAAGATACACTCACTAAATATAACTGCATAAACATGTCTCAATTTAGAGACATACTCATTAATTATTCATTTATATAAATGGTCCAAGGACCTTTTTTTTGTTTTTGTTTTTTTTTTTGCTTTTATCTGCAAATGAGACAGGATGTGACTGGTTATAAGACTTGTAAGTTAACAAGCTGACTGTTTTAGTTTCCTTACCTATTTATTGAAACAGAACATTTTACTGTATTTTCAGATCACACCAGTGGCATGAATGACTAGAGCTTTCTCACTTTAATTTTCCATTTTTGCATGCAGTACACCACTGATGACTTATTTTCCATTATGCAGTATTCAATGTAATGTAAATACAGTATGTTTTAAATCTTGTCACAAACTGAGGTCATGAAACTCGAAACGTGGTATATTTTTGAAGGAGATCTTTTATTACTCAAAAGTAAAAGTTTCAGCAGGGGACACACAGACTGGTTTCCATATTTCTGGTTCCCCCAGTTGCAGCTGAAACTCTTTTCATTTTATAGAGGGTGTCTAGTCATCATCTTTTCATCCCTCTGCAATTTTGTGACTTTGCTTGTTATGTCCTCATTCAATGCTCAGATCATCTTGGTTCCAATGTAAGTGGCAAAGTGGTTTAATGCTTGCCACACATCTCCAAAGATGACTGTGCACATTTTTCCCATATCTGCATGTATTTCCTTGCATATCCCAAAGATTATGTGCCTGCTTTTAGTTGACAGAATGTCATAATGTGTGTGAATGGGGGTGAATATGGAGGAAAAAGAAAGAAAGAAAGAAAGAAAGAAAGAAAGAAAGAAAGAAAGAAAGAAAGAAAGAAAGAAAGAAAGAGAATATTGGCCTGCATTGGATGTTTTCCATAATTTCATCAAATACGCCTTTGAGGTGCTTTATGGTTTCACGTTGCCCTGTCTGATTTGTTAAATAGATGGGCATCTTTAATGGTTAAACCTCAGGGAACTGCTGTATAGTTTAAGGTTGCATCTAACACATAATTGTATCAAGCTCTCACTTGCGAAGAAAACCTCAGTTTCAACTCCTATTCCCGTGTTTTTTTGTCACTTTGGCACGCTCAGAACAGAGAAGAAGGTATATGAAGTAAATTTTCTTTCATTTTACTTTGGTTATTCTACTTATGTGTTAGTAATCCTAGGAATCTGACGTTTCCAGAGCCATTAATATACTGCCCCTAGGTTTACATCCTTAATCTTAATAAATGTGGACACGTTATGATAGCTGGTCATGCTGCACTTTTTCTTTTTAAATATTGTTTTTGGAAAAAAATAATAGGACCAAATATCATCCATTTGAGCAAGTTCAATTAAACTCAAATATTAAAAACTTTGTAATTAAATTATGGGCTGGATCCAAAATAGTATCCTGGCTCCAAGCCTGTGTGTCCTACAGTGTGACATTCTTCTGTGATTTGATTGATGAACTTTCAAAATGTTTCAAAATGTTTCTATGTTGGCTAAGCGGAATAAGTTTTGACACTGTAGTTAATTATAGAGTGATTATGTTATTTTATTTAATTTTTTTTTTATGAAGAGTTTAAATGTGCCGATTCCACATTGTCTCTCCTGTTGCTTTGCCCAACAGCACTACTAATGCATATCAAGCTGCTTGCCACCGATGTCATCACTTCCACTAAAGAGATTTCCCTTATATTTTGGCTGTCATACCTTTCTATTATTACATGTACTTCCTATAATGCATGGGCAGTACTAATAGAAAGAAGTACTATAATGTTATACAGTTATCCCAATCAAATGGAATAACAGCACTTCATTCTGCCTCAGCTTCAGCAATTCACCCTTTTAAGTCTAATTAAATACGCTTTGCATGGATTAAAGTCTGATTTCATGTGCAAATGAGTTTTTCTTGCATGTGTTTTCTTATTTATATTGATAAACAGAGAATGAGTATCCTTATTGTTAACAATATCTACCTAATGATGCATGTGCTTACCTCCTATGTACTGGGCATGTGTCTTTGTGGTGCTGCGCTTTCCAGATAGCGGTGGATGTGCCCGCAAACGTGCTGCCTTGTCTGTCACATTAACAGCAATGAAGAGAATCCAGAGTTCGCCAAATCTGTATATGGCTGCAGGTATTAATTCCGCACACCTTTGCATGCAGTATGGTTTTTTTTGGCATGCCCTTCAAATGTTCTAGTACTAAAGTGGTGATGTTGTTTAATATTTAAAAAAGAACATACCTTCATGTTGTAACAGAATTAAACAGTGGGTTTAATTAGGACTGCCCCAATGATTGAAGGTGAAGAGTTTTTTACATCAGATTGACTTTACCATATGTTTGTTATATATGTTGTTGACTTAGACAATGCCATGTCTTTTTATTGTTCATAGGTTGTGAACATTTTTTATTATTTTTAAACCTTACATTAAAGTCAGGTTTTTGGACTTTACTAGCTCATTTTAATTTGCATGGATATTGAGTATTGTGAATTTCTGATTTGTATCCTTAAAAATGTAATCACAATTCACAAACAATGAATACAGACCAGAGTTTTCCTTTGCCTCCATCTTCTCTGACTTCTTTGGCATGTTATCTGATCTTTGGGTGGATTCCAGGCATGGGTCTAAATTCCCGGTTTAATGGGTGCAGTTACTTTGCCAAGCTACATTTTGAATCTCTGAATGTGCATTTTTAATGTTTGATATAACAGTTTAATTCAGTGACTGGGTTCAGTCAGAAGCTGTCAGTGTGGAGTATGCACATTATACCAATGTATTCATGTGCTTTATCTGATTAAATCCTAAATACCTCAAAAATGAAGGTTAGGTTGATTAGGGACTCTTGTTTTGCCTATTGTGTTAATGAATGTCGCATGCCATGGACTTGCATCTCATCCAGAGTTGGTTCCTCTCTGCTTAGTTGGGTTTGAGTTCCCCACCACTCCGGTTTGAGTAAGCAGAGTTGAAAAATGAATGAAAGTTGTTGCATAAAACATTTAGCTTCACTTAATATCCTGAATCAAATGAATTCATATCGCATAACATACACATTTGATGTGAATATTTCAGCTTTTCCTAAAGAAAGATTTTGAATCATCACTTAGCAGTTTTGCTTCTCAGTTCCAGGGCTTCTGGTTTAGACTTCAACACTCTATGGTCATGTTACAGAAAAATAATATATGTATGGAGAAATCACTGTACTGCACATCATAGAATTAAATAATCCTCCTAAGCCATTTCTCTTACTCTCTGAAAACCTCCACCCAAAATTCCAGAATGGATTTCAGCCAATCAAGAGGCACAATTAACATGGTCTTTACTAGTTGTCAAGTTGAAGAGATCCTTTTACATGGCCTACTTTGACCTCATAAAAAGTCTTTGATTCTGTCAAATGAATCACACTGTATAGATTCTTCTTAAATATGGATGCCCACCCAAATTTTATCACCATTCTTCTCCTGCTTAATGATGATATGTGATATGTTTCTCAGTAGGTATCTACCACAGAGCCTTTTGAAGTTCATATTGGAATTAAACCAGACTGCATAATCATCCTGGGCACTACAGCACTTTAATGATTTATTAGTACTTAGAGTTGTGCCAGTTTATTGAATGAATAGTAAACTATTTAACAGGCATCGATCTTAAAAAAAAAAAAAAAAAAAAAACCTTGACCTCAATTGTGAAATTTCAGTATACTAGCTATACTGTTGTGTGTGCTCACTCATAACAGAATTATTAGCCACTTGTTGATATCTTCACCAATACAGTGAATATATATATCATCCACCAACAATCTTCAAACTCCAACAATTCAGTGCAGTGGTGAAACCTTAGAAAATGTTGGGCTTTTGGGCACCTGAGGAATGGGAACTTTGAGGACCGTGATATCAAAATTGAAGCAGAGAATGTATTACCACATTGGCATATGTAGGTCAAACATAGACAAGTTATGAGAGGAACATCAAGACTATCTGGCAAGGTGCCATCTATGTAGCTTGTGAAAGATAATTTCAGTTTGGTTCATCAACAACTGGTTATTCTCTGAATTCCATGCTGAGAGCATCAAGACAGTAGTTATTGGTCGTCACTTTTGTTGGGCTACACATCTCATATAAATGCTGTGTACTAAATTCCCAAGATAGAGATTTTCTTCTTTCAACTCATGCAGGACATGTATGCCATAGGAGGACAGAGAAAATGCTTTAAGGATGTTGTGAAGGCCAATATGAAGAAGTTCAACATAGATGCAACACATGGGAAGCTATTAGCCTGGACTGACCCAGAGAAAATCAGTGGCAGGGCTCACAGAATGGTGTAGCTGTTCGACAGCTGCATAAATCATCAACCTATGGTCTCCCCTGTGGCAGATTATGTGGATGGGTCTCATTAATCATTTTTGGATTCATAGATAGACTGTTCCTTGTTTGGAAGGAAATCACCCTCGATTATGAGTGATTGCCACTGATAATAATGGTATGTACGAATATGAGGAGAAAAAGCTTTTACATGACAGGATCTTCCTTTAGATGTAGCAGATAACTAATTTGCCTTGAATGTTGGGTGAGACTAAAGGGATAAAGGGGAAGCAAAACAAGAAATCTTCAGAAGCTACGCACAGCACTCTCAGAAAACCTGTCACATCCTCACTCACTAAAACTACTTAATCACATTGCCTGTTGCAACACCATTGTCTGGTTTGTCATTTTAGCTTGTATCCATTTATAAACAGCTACTGCAGTGAACTGCCTCAGACAGCCTTGTATTATTGTGTTTAACGAGAGATAAATTATTCTTTATATGATTATTATGTTTAAGGTGAGCATTAAAATCTCATTATTACATTTTAAGCACTTGACAGTATGAATAAATTTATGCTATTACCTAGGATAACTAATCTGAACACAGTATATCATTTGAATGCAGTAACACAGAGGAATAACTGACAGACCATTTGAGCTCTTGCCAGATTGCATGTATTATGCCCAGCTTTTGTTTTATTGTAGCAAAATTATTTGACTCACTGTAACAATTGTCCTTAAGCAGGTGTTCGCTAACTGCAGGGTCGGCTAAAATCTAAGCAACATTAAAGCTCATGGCTTATAAAATTTTCAAGATCCATCCATCTATTCTCAGTTCCTTTAGACAAAACACGGTATAGCTGATGAATGGTTATTTAATTTTAAGGACACTTAAAAGCTGTCAAAATGCAGTACAAAACAGTAGCTAATAAAGCTCAAACACAGTATAAATTATTTTATTAAAATAGATATAATGTATTTTTTATACGTCTTATGAAGGAGACATGGCCATGATATGTAGTAGGGTCCCTCATGTTCCACGGCTGCAGATTCTGCACTTCAAGCAATTCTCTTGGCCTTCTGCCTACATACACTGATACTTGGATGGGCTCTGCAGTTACCACTATATATTCTTACTAGTCCTGCTCTCTGTCCACCCTATGCCTCCTTTGCCCAAGGCAGATTCAAGTCAAGTGTGGCACTGCTTTTATTTTACACATAACATTTAAAAATACACCTCAGACAGCACCCCAAACTACAGAGACAACAACAATGACACAAGTCCCAGCTTCAAACAGAAGGTTTATTAACCACAATACCTTAAAAAGAGCTTTTACATGTTGCATAACCACAAATGCGCTTTTTCTTTCTTCTGTCACCCTCTCTGCCTTTTTCAGTTGTTCCTTCAGCTCCTCTCCTGAATTCGACTTGCTTGGATGAAGTACTTGGGAGTAATAGGGCATAGTCCTTGGTAGCACTTTTGGATTGAGCCAAAGTCCCCAAAAGCAAGGATAAGAAATTCCCACAGCACCCTCTGACAGGACTCCTGGAACTGAACAAGGCTGCCCCCATGGGACTACAGTTCCCAGTATGCCTTGTGGGTGTCCATATTGGTAGCACCACCCAGGGATGCTGCCACCTAACGTGTCAGGGGAGCATGTAGCCCTGACCAGTTGTCTCCCCCATTGTCCATCCATCACACTGGTCTTCCAACAGGGTATTGTTCCTTAGTCCAGTCCTTCCCAGGATGCCAACATACCCACTTCCAGACTGGCATCCTCTGCCAATGTACTGGCTTCTTCTTGTGCCTCCAAAAGGTCTGGCTTACTGTCCCAGAAAGGACCCCTTCCCTTCCAGGACAACTGCCCAGGCACACCATACTTTAGAATAAAAAAGGGGAAAGAATATATCCTAAAACCATATGTCATATACTTGTCATGTTCATAATTTCCTTTTTTGTGAGCATTTTTTTATTGATTTAAGGAATTAACACATAAAGAAGGTCAATTGAAAAAAGGAACATATATATGTGCAAAACACTCCCACAAAGCCACCCCACATACTTCTCTAGAGCCTAGCAGGAGAGCTAATATTAAAAAATATATAGATATAAAGGAGGAAAATAATTAGGCAACAAAGGCATCAGGAACGACACCAAATGAACCTAAGTGTCAAATAATAAAGTTTTAATGTTTGAAAATGAGGTTTACCCATTCTCAATGGATTATAAACATGCTCCATTAATCTGAGAGGCAAACAGTTCCAAATGAATTAGATTAAAAAAGGAAGATTGCCAATTGTCAAAAGAAAGAAGCTCAGGAGATTTCCAACAAGAGGCAAGAAGTAATTTAGCCACTACTGTATTGTGCCAAGGCCAAGCAGTTCATACTGGTAACAGATAAATAAAGTTTTGAAAGGTCCAACAGAAGTAGAGTTTGAGGAATGGGAATGATGTTTACAGACAGAAAGGAAGATAAAAAAACTGACTTATCTGTAATTAGAAAGAGAGAACAGGAGGGCAATGCTAGAACAAATGGAGGAAGGTGCAAGGTTAACCCAGGGAACATAAATGATGAAGTGACTCAAGAGATGCTACGTGCTCTAATCACTAAGTTGCAAATAAAAGAAAAATGATGAACTAGGAAGATGAGAGAGGAAAATACCACTATTTGTCACCAATTGACAGGACAGGGTTGCAAAGATGGGAGTATGGGTGTGCCATTTTATCATAGGGTCAAAGAGTTTCTCAGCACAATGCCGTAAACCAATGGTATAAGACAGCACTGGCCCCGAAAAACAACCTTAATGTGTTTAACTATACCAAGATTCATGGTAGATCTTGCAGTAGGCAAGGGGCAACCAAATTATATTACATAAGAAGCCATGAGAAGGAGGTTATAACCACAGCCATACAGGACGCAGTGTGGACATCCACTGATAGAACTCAAGGTCAAGAAAAGGCACTCCAGCACTCTGTCTGCATGTTATTAAACTGGAATGTTTAAGGGATGGTCTTTTGCCATTCCATAAAAAGTTAAAAAGCAATAATTTTATTTTGGACCAGAAATGGAAGAGGTAACATGGAACTGATGAAGTTAAAATGAGGGAAAAAATAATTTTAGTAATTGCAAGCCAAGATTGAAAAGAAAGAGGGAGATTTGTCCAACCTTTTAACAGAGGCCCTGCCCTCAGTGACTATGCACTGATAGTTATGAGAGGCTGTGTATGTAAGAAAGTGGATATACAGTATCTGTTCCTAAATATCTGAGCCTGCAGAACACTGGTATCAAAGAGGGAAGGGAGGCTTGATGACAGAGATCATTAAGAGGCAGAAGTGCAGATTTTGCACACAATATTTACAACTGGAAAAATTCAAGAGAATTCAAACAAATTTATAATATGGGAGGCATCAGAAGAAGGAAGATTCTAAATATAGTAGAATGTTGTCAGCATATAAGGAGATCAAGGGGTTGGAATTACAGTATAAACTGTAGTAGAAGTAAGCAACTTAGAATTATGTATGGCTATAGCTACGGGTTCAAGAGCTAACCTGAGGAGAAGTGGGGAACAAGGACAGCCCTGTCTAGTCCTTCTTTGAATGGGAAATGGAGGAGAAATGTTGAGGTTAATTAGGACAACTGCAAATGGGGATAAATATAATATGTTTTCATTAAATTAATAATGCTGGCCCAAAGCACATCCTATCGATAACCTTCCACAAACATTGCCTGTTCATATGGTTGAAAGCCTTTTCTGCGTCAAGAATGAGGCCCTTTTTTATTTTAAAGATCATGTCATAAAAGTGTCCTAGTCAAATCTATCATGCTAGCTATTTTATGGTCCTTTGTTTCAGTTGCTTTTGTGCCCCTTATTTTTTTCATTAACAGTGTTCAACTTCAACTTTAATATTTTATCAGTGACTGCAATAATAATTAAAAAGGGAGCTATACAGTATATTCTGAGTGGCCACTATATTAGGTTCACCAGCAGGTCACTTCACAGTAAGTAACAATATGAATCAGGGTATCAAGTGGCAAAGATTGTGGGTGCAGTTCAGAAGGAGAATCAGCAAGACTGAAAATGTAAATGGTTTTGAACATGACATGAGAGTGACTAGTAGACATAATCAGATTGTATGATGAAAACAGTCTTACTAGGGAATTTCATGATCCGTGGTCATTAACAGTAGAAGTAGATGAAGGGTGACACCTGCAGGCTCTAATCACAATGCTTACAGCTGTTTGCTAAAAGAGGCATACCACAATGCACATCTCATCATACTTTGCCACAGGCAAGGTTAGGCAGCTAATACCCCAATTCTATTCCACTGTTACCAATGAAAAAAATAAAAGATGTTTTTGTTCGGGGCTAAGAAGCGCAAACATTATATCCAATAGTGATGTATCCTGCTCCTTCATGACTCAAAGAAGTTGATGAAAACTACCATAGGCAATTTCTTGTGTTCGTCTTTCAGGATGTCAAGAGTATAAGCTGGCGCTGGTGATGTTATTGTGTGGGGCATATTTATGTGACATACATTGCATCACTTCATTCATCGACATCAGTGTTTGAATGCCACAGGATATATGACTTTCACCACCAATCCATTGCTTCTGCTAACACCAACAATGCATCAAATTGTGAATGAGCTTTTTCAGCTGGATAAAACTTGTTTCTTTAAAGCTACGAAAGATTCAGAATGTTTTCAGGAATATGACATTGAATTCATCCTAATGAAATGACTTTCCAACATTGAATACATCCTAATGAAATGGCTTTCCAGTTAACCTTTTTAACTGTAAATCCAGTCAGTCATGTGTGGGATGAGGTGGAATGAGTTTCTGATTGGAGAGTTTCCACTCGTTATTTTACAACTATGCTGCACATGATTATTCAACATTAAGTGACATCTTTGTTGCTGCACTTATAAAACTTTGTTGAGTCTAAGGTTCTGCTGGAAATTAACAGACCAAGTTGCTAATAAAGTGACCAATTAGCATGTACTGTGTGTAAATACAGATTTAGGTATCAGTACTTTGACCAGTAAAACTAACACACTTGAGGCACCTATATTAAATTAGGACCTTAAAACTGCCACATAATTCAGCTTCTATTACAGTATGTCCTAGTGCCATTGTAAATTCCATCCATCAATTATCCAATCCGCTATATCTGAACTACAGGGTCACGGGGGTCTGCTAGAGCCAATCCCAGCCAACACAGGGCACAAGGCAGGAAACAAACCCCGGGCACATACACACACACACACACTAGGGACAATTTAGAATCGCCAATGCACCTAACCTGCATGTCTTTGGACTGTGGGAGGAAACCGAAGTACCTGGAGGAAACCCGCTCATTGTAAATTGTAAATTGTCAATATAATCAAAGATTTTAACAAATGAAACATACATAGATTCTAATGCACATTTTCCTTTGTCACCTCTACAATACCTCAACAAAATAGGTTGAGGCATAAATATTTTTTTTTGTCAAATGGCAATAGACATTTGGTAATGTGTTCAGTTGCATTACATTGATCAGCTTTTGGAACACAATGGCTATGCTGGTCAAAAGTGCAGAATTATAAGTTGATAGAGTATCTTCGTACATTTTTGCTACTGATCTGTACAGATGAATTCGGCCAGTGAATATTTCTCACAGTGTTCAGCTCTCAACATGTATAGGTGAAATAGGAGATGCAATTCTCTTTCAACAATGGCATCAACACATCTTTCACTCTGAGGATTAGTGGCTTTCTGCAGATGACTGCTTACTGTTCACACGTAGTAAAGCCCATCATTCTACCAATAGGATGTTAAAGTAGGTAGCAGATTGAAATGGGAATTGCCATCAAAGATTATATCTTAAAAAGCCTTTTTAGAACAACAAAATAATTTTTCTTCTTTAAAACCAGGGGTGTAGCTTTGGCTTAAAATAGGGAGGAGGACCAATTTAATGCATTAATGTGTGTTCATGTGATTATTCAATGGTGTTTACAAAAAAAGTGCTAGGAACAAAATCTCACTTTCCAAAAAGTTAGAAGTACATGTCCCAGGTACTCTCTTTGTATATTGTGTTTATCCTTCAAATTATGAAGCATCTAAGTGTAAATTGGAGCAGTCATTTGAATGGTGAATTATATAGCTACATGCATGCTTAAGCTAATTCAGTTTTCTTTGAACTATTAATATGGCAGGCTTGCACTCTTCAGTCAGTATTCATTTTCAATTATTTCAAAAAGAAGTTTATGTTACTGGGAAAGAATACCTGTAACTTTTTATGTTTCCCCTTCCTTTTATTAGGTAATGACTCACATTCATCAGATTCAGGTAACTGTTTAACTTTATTATTTAACTATAAACTTAAGAAGTATTTTACTTGTATGTGTTTTAAAGCTAAGGTTTTTTGTGGAAAATCTTAAAAGAAATAAAAATTAGAATTGATTTTTAAGTTGTTTTGCTATCTTAATGACACAAAATTAGAGGACAAGATAGAGGAAACACTTCACCAGATGAGAAATACTGATTGCATTATGGGTAGGTGGTTTTCCCACAGCTCTGGCTACTAAGAAGCTGTTAGATGGCATTATGGTTAAGGTCTTGTAAAAATGCAGAACTGACCCAATTTATCATTATCTTAACTGCAATGGCCCAAGTGACTTTGAGAGACAGATGATAGCTAGAGCATGTTTGGTAGGACTCTTACTAATAGATACTGCTCAGTTTGCAGTTGTTTTATGAAAAGTAGTGGCCAGGATATTGTTGGCATAGAAGTAAGAGTGAAAGACATTAACAGCTAAGAACAAAGCTAGGAGCCTTGATTGAAGATGCAAGGAGAAGAAATGCAAGGAGTTCTGAACTGTTAGGTTAGAGAAACTAAAAATGCAGTTTTATGGGTAAACAAATCTTAAGAATACAAGCAGTTCAATTATTAGAGGAAAATCATCTGCTCAGATAAGACCTTCTTTACCTTGTTTTCAGTATCCAGTGGGTTCTGGTAGATCTGTTATGGTGTTGGGTTCACATTTCTCTCTCTAAGCTTATGAATACTCAGTAAATACAAAACAATTTAGAGCAGTCACAGTCCGGGATGAAGCATTTCTACTGTAATGAAATTTTCTAGGAATCCATAAGGCATACATGGCCAATGTATGGTTTAAGAAGAATGACCATGTTGTAAACTTTAAATAATTATCCCTGTTTGCAAATCTCAACTGAAATGAGCAATTATTGGATATTCTGGAATGGTGACTGAAACAGTCTTTTTTAGCAACACCATCATCAAAACAGAAAATCATGGATTTTCTCATGAAAAGATAGTGTTGCATTCTGACCTGTTCCAGACATCAATTCCAAAGCACATTGATGGTTCATAGTGGCTGAGCAATGAAAGACATTGTTTAGTCATTTACCTGTAGAATAGTAACAGTTGTACAGACCATGCATGATTTTTATGCAATTTATATACATTTTTTAACATTGTTTAACCAATACAAATTTCAATTTGAGTGGTATACAGTACTTCTTTTAAACTACACTTATCAATCCAAAATGCATGATCAGTACAAACCAAAAACATTCTATTTAGATGAGGTCCTGATTCTAATTTATTTAATGTTTTAAAATCATTGTTGGATTCAGAAAAAAAACACTTCAGTAATCGGCATCATTCAAGCAAATAAACAGATTTTTTATCTTTATATTCTACAGAGGTCTGGAGGTCTTATAGTGCTACAGAAGGGCTACGAAATGGAGACGCCAGCAGCTCCTCTTTGGCAGCAAAAGGATTCAGGAGTGTCAGGCCAAATCTTCAAGATAAAAAGTCTCCAACCCAAGTAAGTCAGAAATAAAATAAGCCTTGTGATTTCTTTTATTTATATACTGTGCTATAATTACTACTATCCATTTATTATGTACAAAGATATTAACGTTTCTTTCTTATTACATTACTTTTTATAACTCTCTTTTTAGTGCACATAGATGGTGATAGAAGCTACTCTAGGCTTGGTGTTCATTGGCAGGCTATGACTGTCCATAGAAAACAAAACACACACACACAAAAAGTTACTTTTAATTTACAATTCCCCTGTTTATTAATGCAATAATATGCTCATGAAGAAGTGTCTCCTTTTGAGCCAGCAAAACCTGAAGGAAAGGTGGCATGAAATATAAAGGCAGGAGTCTAATGTTTAATTACCTACCTACCTACCTACCTACCTACCTAGTTTAAATAAAAGGCTAATAATTACCTTTGCAAAGGCTTTGTAATACAGTTTTGCATTAACACAATACAATGACCCACTTCTCTCTTCTTTTCCTTTTCTACACACCTACCAGGGCGAACTTTGTCCTCTTTCACCAGAGGCCAACTCGCCTGGAAGAGGTTGACCGGTTTCTTTTATGTTATTCTCGGGAGAACTTCCAGTGCCAGGGCATAACCCATTGGAAGCATTTCTGGGTCAAGTGGAAGTCCCCAAAAGTAGGGATTATGGATCCCTGCAGCACCCCCTGGCGGTATCCACAGAATCCAACAAGGCTGCCCCACTGGGACTACAGTTCCCAGCATACCTTGAGGATGTTCATACAGAAAGCGTGACCCAGGAATATTGCAACCTAGTATGTCGGGGGAATATGTAGCCTTGGCAGGTTAACTTCTACTGTCCTTTCATCATCCTTTCTGACCTCACTGCTGGGATGACAACATGCCCACTTCCACACTGGCATCTCCACCTTTCTTATCGTGCCTCCAAAGGGCAGGGTTGGCCTCCCAACCTGGAAAGGAACCTTGCCCCATCCTGGACAAGACACCTAGCCATGTGTGCTGTCCATTACACTATCTCTATCTCTGTCTCTCTCTCTCTGTGTCTCTCTCTCTCTCTATTGTCATATACATACCTCAGTGAAAGGCATTTAACCCAAAACAATCAGGATACTTGCACCCCTCCATACTTGATTCCTTCCTTTTGCCAATGCGTCGATACTCCAACTCCCTGCAACCACATAATAAGGGGGCTCATTAAATGGATGGATGAAAAGTTAAAGAGACTTGACCATTGCTTTTAATTTGTAGGTTATCATAATAGAAAGGAAAAAACAAATATCACCATTGATTAAACTGAATAGTGTAGTAAATAATAAATAGTAAATAATAAAATAAAAATTAGCGCAGTGGTTTGTGCTGCTGCCTCACAGACACAATTCTGACTTAGGCCCTGGCTATTAGTAATTTACATGTTCTTCCTTTGGGTTTCCTTTTACCTTCGGTGCTTTTCCATATTAAGTGTGTGTGTGTGTGTGTTTGTGTGTAGGTGGTGACTATGCCATACACTAACTGGTATCCTGTTTAATAGAGATTATTTCCAATGAGTGCTGCTGGGATAGACATTGACTCCACATGATCCAGAACTCTTTAGTGGGTTAGAAAATGAATGAATAATAAACAGAGTAACCAACCATTCTTTTTCAACTCTTTATTATAAACAATTAATACATTTTAAGGATGTAATGCACAGTGCACAAAAAGTGAAACAACCATTGCTGTTAGACTGAGTATTATAAAGAATTAAAAAGAAATTGAATTGCAAAGAGAAACAATCATTATTACTGTATTAAACTGAATTTCATAATAAAAGAAACATCTCTATTAAATTGAATATTATAATAACAAATTACTCCAAGACAGCGCTGCAAACTTGACTTTTCAAGTAACATAACACAGCATACCATAATATTCTTAAATTTGTTTAATCCAATTCACGGCCCCAGGGACCTTTCAATTGGACTTGGATGGAAGTCAGCATTATAATAATGTAGATTTTTCCTTAACATGCAGTAAATCCAGAAAGTACTCCGACCCCTTCACTTTGTGCACACTTTATTGTATTGTAGATTTAATTTTAAATGGATATATTTGCCATTTTTTGCATCAGTCTACACTGAATAACCCATAATGTCAAATTAAAAATGTGTTTTTAGAATGTTTTGTAAATGTATTAAATGTCAAAAACTGAAATCTTTAATTAATACAAGTATTAGAACCCATTTCTGTGGCACTCCAAATTGTGGTCAGGTTTTCACATTCCTGTTTAATTTAATCATCCTCAAGATGTATTTAAAATTTGATTGGCGTACAGTTGTGTTCACTTGAATTGATTGGACATCGTTAAGAAAAGGCAAATACCTGTGTAGTTAAGGTTCCACAATTCACACTGCAAAAACCAAGCCATGAAGTCCTACAAACTCTCTGTAGACCACTGCAAAAATTTGTGATGAGGCATAGAACTAGGCAAGAATACAAAACCTTTTCTAAAGCTTCCCAAGAGCTCAGTGGCTTGAATAATTGTGAGTTGGAAGAAGTTTGGAACCACCAGGACTTTTCCTAGTATTTACTGTCTGGTCAAACTGAGTAACCAAGCAAGTGTGGCAGAAATTTAACATCTTATCAAAGAAAGAAACATCTTCTAACAGGACAAATCAGTAATCAGGCAGGAGAAAAGCTGTTTATTGTCTTCTGTTTGTTATCTTTTAATTACTCCTCGACAAAATGCCTTAGATGGAGCATTCTTCAAAAGCAGTCTGTTACAGCATGGTCAGAATGATCAGAGAAACAAATAATAGTTTTATAAATTACTAGGGGGTTCCCCCCGCTTGCGTCACTCGCCAGCCACTTCGTATCTCTGCCGCTCGAGTTGTGAAGACGGGAACTGAACACACCCCAAGTAGACGCAGTCCCTCCTCTGAAACACCCTGTTAAACGATGATATAATGGGAAACAAATAGTTTTTTTTTTTTTACCTCCTCTTTGCTTGATGAGCTGCTGGCTTGCTGCTGTTGCTGTGCCACGTGATCTGCATCTCGCACAGCGATTCGAACATTTAAAAGCCTGTACAGCAGCCGTCCTACTCTTTGTCTTTTATTTCTGGCCCCGGGCATGGTTAAATCTTTTGGCACAAACTCCCGTCTTGCAAGACGTGAGTTCTTGATATGTTTTAGTTTATAATTTATAAACAGAATAAGAATCTGAAAATCTAGCAACATCACATTAAAGTTCAATAAATTCTGAAAAGAATGGTACCAAACATATATGTGTAGGTTTTAAAATAAGCCCGATTTAAAGCGTGACAAAAAAAGTGACATTAACAACGTCACCGTTGCACTTTTAGGCTTAGGATTTTATAGAGTAGATTGAATTAACATACAATGTCAATCAGTGCATACATTTACTTTGGTTGGTTTGTTGGTTTACACCCAAATGACTTATCTAAAATAAAAGTCTATTATATTTTATTCTGGTTCTTCTTATACCTTTGAGTTGAACCACCACTCTTGAAATTTATGTGCATATAACAACTGTCCATTCTGGTTGTTTTATAGGACATCTGCTGATTTCTTAGTCATCTTTCAGTACATTTTGTTGTTCACTTGTCCTTTATCTGGTTTCCTGATATGCCTGCAAAAGTGTCTGACATTTATTAACCCTTTATGCTATTTCTTTAAGATGAAAACTATGTTACCCTAAAATTATTCTTCCGCACAAGAAGGTCCGTGGTGAGGGAGGAGACTGCAAACCCAGTGGTCACTCTAACAGAGCTTTAGG
Source organism: Polypterus bichir lapradei (assembly GCA_026402145.1). Classification (NCBI taxonomy): domain Eukaryota; kingdom Metazoa; phylum Chordata; class Cladistia; order Polypteriformes; family Polypteridae; genus Polypterus; species Polypterus bichir. The sequence goes on along the minus strand of JANRMT010062821.1, from coordinate 15,735,605 downwards.
AGTCTTCTGCTTAAATGGACATATCTGACAAAAGGACAACCAATTCTGCAGCACTCCATCAATCAGGCATTTATGGTAGAGTGGCTAACTAACACTTGGAGTTTGCCAAACTGCATGTAAAGGTCTCTGATAGTATTAGGAAAAAAGATTTTCTGATATGATGAGACAAAAATTGAACTCTTTGGGCACAACACCAAGCAGAATGTCTGGTAAAGACCAGGCACTGCTGGTCATCTGACTTAATAATATCCTTACAGTGAAACGTGAAGGTGGCAAAATCATGCTTTGAGAGCAGTTCAGCGGCAAGGACTGGGACACTGGTCAGAATTGAGGGAAGGATGAACGTAGCCTTTATACAGGGAGGTCCTTGAAGAAAATCTGCTCTAGTGTTTACTTGACCTCTAGGGTGATGGTTCACCTTTCAGCACGACAATGGCCCAAAGCATACTGATAAGACAATGATGAAGTAGGTTTGGGACAAGTAGGTTTGGCTCAAGACTTAAACCCCATAAAACAAACATAGAGAGACCTGAAAATGGCACTTTATAAACACTTCATATCCAACCTGAAGGAATTTTGGAGGATGTACCAGGACTACCCAAATCCTGGTATACAAAGCTTGTAGACAGAGCCAACTCTAGGCATAGCCCAAGTAGGCACGTACAAGGGGGCGCTATGACCCTGTTTTTCTGCTCCTACTGTGAAAAAGCTCCAATCTCCAAGGGGGAGGTGACACTGTGCAATTTTACATGCATCTGCAAATGTACTCCGATCTTCATGGAAGGGTATACCCCCACCACACCCCACTCTGCTATTTCACACGCAGCTACAAGCATACTCCATTCTTCTCACCTGCAATTTGATCTTATATGCAGGTATGAGCATGCTCTGATTTCTGAGAGGGACCTTCAGGCTCACTTTTTGATATTTTCACAAAACAGGGGAGCTTCCACCCACCACTGTCTATAGTCGCCATGTACCCTTAAGCCGGCCCTGCTTGTAGAGACTTACTCAAGAAAACTCAAATCTGTAATTGCCGCCAAAAGTCCTTCTACAAAGTACCGAATTAAAAGTCTGAATTTTTATATGAATGAGAGATTTGCATTTTTTATTTTTAATAAATTTGCAAACCTTACTGAAAATATGTTTTCACTTTGTCATTGTGGGTTATTGGGCGTAGAATGATAAACAGAAATGGCAAACATATCCATTTAAAACTAAATCTGCAGTTTTTAGTTATAAAAATAAAGTGTGCAGAAAGTGAGGGGGTCTGAATATTTCTGAATCCACTGTATGTGAAACATGGTTTAACTTTGCTCAGAGTTATTTATCACACACATTTATTTTCACTCACAATATCAAAAATATTTCCAGACCAGAAGTTACTCTGCTTGTGACAGATGATGTCAGGCATTTGCTTTCTTAGATTTTGTGCTTTGTGAATGTCACCCGCTTAGAAACTATTGGAATAAAGTCTTTGCTTACGTGTTAGACAACGTAAGAATGACAATAAATACAGTAACCTCTTGAGAAGACATGTGTTATAACTGGCTATATTGGTTCTTTTTCCCATAACACATAGTCTGTGTAAAGTTGTCAGTCAGTTGTGCCAATCAGTGGTGACAAAGCAGTGTGCACCCTTGGCCCTGTTAAGAATAGTCTTAACAAGATAGTATAGTGTGAAGTAAATAAGGACACTTGCTTCTTGTAGAGGCCTGGTTTGCATACATCTTTGCCATTTCAGATTAGCTCTATGGTTGTATTATTTTGATATTCCCCTCTACTTAACCTTTACCCATTTTCTTCAGGGATACGTGTACTCATTCATTTCGTTACTGGGTTGGTCTACTGTCACACTTTTAAGATTAACACACACATATATATATGCATATACACACACAACCTAATCACAACAGTGCCCTATAAATGACGCATTCAGAGCTGGTTAATCACTAGCACTTTTAACCACACAAGTGCCTTATGAATAGCACATACACAACATGTCACTCTCTTAGCACTTCAAGAGACTTACTTATTATTGGAACGAACAACTTACAATGTTTTAAATATATCTCAGACCTAAATATTACTTTGGTCTCTATGAATATATTCAAACATACAAAGGCTGAACATTCTTGGTTATAGGCCATTTATCAACCAAAAATGCCTATGTACTGTTCCCTGGGTGGGGCTGTTATCCTCAGCCATAGTAAGCCTTGCAGATCAGAGTGTATGACAAACTTCTGACAGCTTCAGGTGCTCTTAATATCTACTTTATTATTTCAGTCACTCTAGATATAAAGACAAAGTATAGAACTTTAAAAACAATGTGGTATTTATTACATGAATAACAATACCAAATAGAACAAGGAATAATATAAAATAAGATTGATAGTAAAGTCTTGATATATATATAATCTTTAGAAAAAGCTTATGGAAAATTAAAGATGTCAAAGATGAATATCCCAGGGCGACATTGATTTAGCAATGATATTCGTGGAATGCTTTAGCTACAATCAGATTAAACAGCCACATGTTGCTGGTGCCCTCTTCTGACATCACTCTGTCCTCTTCTGATGTCGCTATGTCCTCATCTGATGTCGCAGTCTTCTCGTTGTTTAGTCCATCTTATTTATTTTAAAAATCCATGGGAATTTTGCAACACATGATTGTTACATACACCTTATTGGCTGGCTGTCAATATGATGGATGAATTTGCTTGACCTCTTTAATCTGTTTGAGTTTGTCCTTTTCCCGAACAATAACAAGGTACAATAACAAGGAAAAAAAGGTTTGTACTTAACTTGATAGAAGGAGTAATGGTGCAGCATGGGATGCCTGCATGGGTTGAGCGTGGTATACCAGTGTGAAAGGCGTAACAGCTGCAATGGTGCACTTCGTGGGTGGAGCTGGTGATGAGCGTGAGTGTGAGAAGCCTATTGGGACATGTGCGCATCTGTAGGAGGTGCCAGCACCCTGTCGGTGCTCCCTTTTTTGTTGAAGGAGAATGACAGGTGAGATGTCAGTTAACAGAAGCCGTGCAAGGGCCTAAGGAGAGGTTTTACTTGAGCGTGGATCAAAAGAGGAGACGGGACTGTGAATCCATTCCACGTGAAGGTATGCACATGCAGGAGAATACATGACCCCGTTTATATAGGAGTGGGAATTAGGAGATTGAATGCAGTGATGTAAGCTTAATAATGTATGAGACTGTGGGTACGGCTGGAGAATTTTATGACTGGGATTGACTGCAGACATCCCATAAGGATACTGAAAACACTGCAAAAGCTAGTGACGGGGTAATTTTTCTGGTAGTTTAGTTAGTGATACAAGTATAGCAGTATTCTGCAAACTTTGTGAAAAGGAAAGTTTTCCGGGGTTTAGCCCTCCAATAATTTATTGAGGTGGAGGCAAGAACCCGAGAAGGACAGACACTGTAGTTGCTATTTGGAATCGTTTGGATATACTTGTATGTACTTCTGACAGTCACTGATGGGGAAAGAAGGTATGACAGTGCCTGCAAAACAAAGTCCACTGAAAGCCCTAAGAATAGAGATGGTGTGCTGATTTGGTGGTGTGAACTAGTCTTAACTTATGGAGGAGCCCAGTTGTAGTCTCTTGGCATTGAGCTGTTTTTAGAAGAGTAAAAAGAGCAACAGCCTGAAACTTTTGTTTTTGATTTATAATTGCACATTACTTTTTGATCATGTCAGTGCACAAAAACTGATTTTATTAATAATCTATTGCGTGGCACAAATATGTGCTTTGGCACACACATAATAAACAGCTTTTGTAATTTTTCTAAAGAACCTTATGTCTGTGTCTCCCTTTCTTCTCACTCTGGTCTTTCGGTTACAACTACAGGTAGTTCAAGCTACTGTATGTGCAAGGTGCCATTGCACGGGGCATCACAAGCACTTATAGTCTGTATGATGTCATTACCCTGGTATGAACTATATGTCAACATCCATCCATTTTGTATCCCTGGTTAGGCAATATATGTATTTATAGCCCATTCTGGTGGCAATGTGTGCAGGATAGTTGAATCTGCACTAATTCATTACTAGGAAAACTCAAATTTACATTCATTTCTGGGATGATGGAAAGTTCTGAATCCTCAACAAACTGCAGCAGAAAATTGGATTTCTTGGAATACGCTTATATAAGCATGGTAAGCACATGCAAATTCTCTTGAGATATCATTCCAACCTGGAGTGTAGGCAGAGTCCAAGCATGTAAAGACAGCAATGCGACAGGTCAAAAGACACTTGTATTTTAGCTCTGTGTTGTTTTTATGTTTATGTTTTATTGTTGAAAAGGCTACTTGTGCTTATTTTGCCTGTGTTTTTGTGCATGCCTGATAATAAGTGTTAAACATATGTACAGTTCTTGCATTCATGTGAAGGTCATGGGGGAAAAAAGACAAGAAATCAAAGGTATGCTTTTTGTTTTCAAACAGGGAGGTAAGAGAATTTGGAGCTCTAATATTTTTTTCTGTTGTTCTTGTTTTCATGTTTGTTTTCTCTGCCTCCTCTTTATCACCAAAAGATCCCCTCTCCCCCTCCCAGAAAAGACAGCTTTCACTTGCCCCCACTTCACAGCAGTCCAAATAAAGACACTGTGTCTCCTGGTTGTTTCTTGCATGTTCACAAGGACGACACATCTGCTTTAACTAACACAAGGTTACTGCAAGAGGAAATGTATTCCAGCAGTACCACTGCATCATTTACATATAGGGAGAAGACCTCAGTTAAACTGGAGTCAGAACGCACTGCTTTAGCTGATACCGGAGATAAAGGTTCACCTCAAGAACGTAAGGTTTCCTCACTTAAATTAACCCTGCAGGAGGGACAGAATACAACTAACACTCCCAGCTCAAGGCAGCACCCCACACCTGCTTCTGATATGAAGTCTAAGTTGCTGGCCAGCCTGTCACCTGAGTTTGCCGCTAGACAGCTTGAGAGACACAAAGCTTCTATCTCTGTTCAGATAGAACCAGCCAAGGTCCTCCATACGGAGTGTGGACATGAGGTTACTCAGGGACGATCCTCAGCTCCTTCAGCAGAAACCAAAAAGATGTCCTCGGTGGAGAACAGACAAGCAGCTTCAGCAGATGGTCATTCGGTATAACTTTTTTTTTTTTCCTTGAACATCACTGGTGTTTCTCAGTAATGACTTAACTGACATATACATGTTGATGTCCATCTGTCATTTAGGTGCTAACACATTCTTACTACTTTCTGATCTGAGCTCTATGAAAATGGCATCCTATATCTTGATAAAAACATCCATCAGCCTGCTTACTCAAATGACTCAAAGCCAGTTATTTAGGTAATGAGTTCAAGGCAGGACTGAATACAGTTCATGAATTAAAATCAAGCAGGGCAGACTTTTATTTTCTGGTACAATTATGTTTCTTAACAATTTCAACAAGTGTGCGCAAGTGCAGACCAAATGTTTAGTGCCTGATGGCAACACATGTTGTTTTTTGCTTGATATAGGGTCCCAACTTTATGGAGCTAATAATCCAGATTGGTTAAACTTTTCTTTGCAGAACCTACTATTATTTTACACAACATTTTTCCATAGAGAACACTGATCCTAAGCACTATATAAAGCCAGTATAAAACTGCTTACTTAAATATTAAAAAACTGGAGTATAGGCAAGTTAAATGACTTTCTAGGTTCACACAGCAAGTCAATGGTGAGGTTTGATTAGGCAGCCTAAAAAGTCCAATGCCTTAGCAACTAATGCTATATAAACCATAGCAGTAAAAAGCAATTTATTGAAGCTGGAAACAAATTATTAGATGCATGCAAACGCTTTTAAATAAATAAAATTAGAAGAGCTTATAATCTATAAGTAAAATTAATGTGCATCTGAAGCTTGAAGTGTCCTGAGAGTTTAACCCTTGAGGCTTTAAGGGATAACAAACATCAAAGGAGGTTTATTCAGTCTGAACAGAATTTGCATCTAATTTAATGTTTTATGCAGATCACATGTTTTGGTTTGCTTGCCCTTCTTTCTATTTCCTTAAAGATACAAAATTTCTTTTAGGTTATTCAAACTGCACCTTTGTGATGGCATTCTGCTTTTATTTGTATTAAATATGACACTCCTCCTTTTTTCTCTTTAGAAGAGTTTTACAGTTTAATTTTGTTGAGAATTTTGTGTATTGTAGAAGGCAAAGCACTTAGCATGTAGTTGTGCCAGTAGAGGCACACAGCCCTGCCATGTATTAATAGGAATGGTACTGTGAACAATGGTAGCTGATCACACAATATCACAGTCTTCCTGATTTGGGGCATTCAGCTTCTAGCCTGCTAGCTCACACTTACAAAGTAAAATCATTAATGATCTGTTTTTCCCTAATTCCTTCTGTTCACAGACTGGTTTTCTAACTGGAAGTATTTTATGTTTGACAGGATTGTAGTTTAGTAGGTACAGCATGCTGTGGCATAAAAAGATTAATTTATGTCCAGAAAAATATTCTTATACTTTTTTACCCCCATAAATGTAAAAAGTGTAAAGGTAGGAAACTGCTAAAGTTTTTTTTTTTGTTATTATATGTCATTCATCATCCTGTTATCAAATTACATGTTCATCATACAGCATATTTTGAAGCAATAAAAACTTAATCAACTACTAAAAACAGAGAGTAAACATTCTAATATACCATTCTGTTCTTTCTTTATTTAATTTAACTTTTCTTCTAAACCGTTCATTCAAATTGATGAACAATGATATGGTCATCAAAAAAGCCACTCTTCAGTTGCCTGTGTTTATCGTCATTCACTGCATATTTCACTAAATGTCACAGAAACATGTACGATGTGACAGATTATTATAAGATCAGAGTACCACCAACTGTGACAGAAAGTGTGCCTATGCTACTGAGTAGTGTTGTACAGAATGCATAAAGCGGCTTACTGTTTCGTGCACAATAATTAGCAGAACACAGCTTACTATTATTGGATAGGCCAGGGGTCCTCAATCACAGTCCTGGAGAGCCGCAGTGGCTGCAGGTTTTTGTTTTAACCTGGTTACTTAATTAGAAAGCAATTCTTGCCAATAATTTAATTTCATGGCTTGTTAGTGCTTTAACTCCGCTATGTCAGGTAATTCTCGTATCCTAGATTTTCTTCTCCTTTCTAAGGATATCATCCAAATGATTTGAAGGCTAAAATGGATGAGTAATTCTCAGTCCTTCATTTTTTTCTCTTTACTTTCCTTCCAAGTATTTAATTAAACCCAATAGTACATGATAAATGCACACAGGTGTAAATGGTAACAAGCTAAATGGAGAAATGCTTGTCTCTTTTGTTGTTTGCATGTTATTGCTAATTAGGAGCAATTAAAAACCAAGAATACAGCTGTTTAAGACTTAAATAAGCAATAAGGGTTCACAATCTTAACGAGTGGGACAACTAAAGTGAAGCAGAAGTGTTACTTGAGCAATAAGGGCTTCTTATTAAGCAATTGGGTTGGAGCAAAAACCTGTAGCCACTGCGGCTCTCCAGGACCGTGATTGAGGACCCCTGGGATAGGCCCTTCAAGATCACTTTTTTGAAAATCATTAAGGTATGACAGCTGCTAAGGAGAGTTTCCCTGGTAAAATGAGGCAAAAGCCTTAATGGCAGGTCCAGGTCAGTTTACATCATATGTATGGTCAAATGATTCTGGATTTTATGTTTATTTCCAGTTTATTGATTTTGTTTATTTCCATTCAGTTTAAAATGCTGTTCACTAAATAGAAACTCAATGCATTACACACATTTTACAAATACAACACAGTTACAATAAATGTCAAAACTATACAGCTTTTTTTATTTCAATGAAATATAAAATGACTATCAAAAGTCTATATACCTTTTTTAAATTTCTGTTTTCCTAAAAATGACTTATTACTTAAATATAGTATCATTAAACATCCTGAAATGACTTGTCTTTATTTCAGCCTTTATATAAATAAATGTTTGGATTCATCTATAAAGACTTGTCATTTCAACTTCATATAACATACTTATTATTTATTCTATAAGCTTTAAGCACAACCTGTTTACAGATATGTTTCAAAAATGGCAACACTGTTTTTCAGTGTTTAGTGCTCCTTCTTCATAGCTTCAGAACCTTAGGTTCAAATCCCACATTCTCCCACTATACACAAGGATTTTCTATGGTTGTTTCCCAAACCCACATCCCAAGATTTACACTATAAGTTAACCGGTGAGTCTAAATGGTCTGTATTTGTCCATCATTGAATTATTGTCCTACTAGGAGTTGGGTCCTGTTATGTTCCCAATACTACTGCAGCAGATGCTGCCCTCCCCAAGACCCCCACTGGAATTAGTAAATTCAGAAAATTAATGCTATTAAAATGGAACTTACTCATAAAATAAAAATTAAAACTATGCAAAAAGTGCACACACAAATGTGTATATGGTGTTTGTGTTCATGAAGGGCCAGAGCCTATCATGGCAGTTTCAGGGCAAGGCAGTAACTAATCCTGTACTGGAAGAGAGCCCATTGCCGGGCTGGCTGTATGCATACATTGTAAATAAATATAGAAAGACTGATAAATATTTTTGGTAACACTCTCCAAAAAGAATCCCTTCTTACAGAGTACATTCTGTAAATGAACTGAACAAGACACAAAAAAGTTTATTATTTTTGAAGTGATACTGAAAGTATTACTTTTTGGTGTGCAATTAGAAGGGCAAAAGAAGGCCAAGGAAAAGAAAAGTAAGTTTTCTGCTTCCAGCCACGGAGATGTGCTTTCTCCGAGGTTGTTTTTTTTTTTTTTTTTTTTTAAACTGATGCCAGCTTGATTTGAAAATGTTATTTTATATCTTATGGACCAGAAGTGACAGGGCTAGAGTTGTGTTTGGGGTTCTTCTTCCCCATCATGGTCTTCCTGTCTGATAACAGAAATGGAAAATGGTCATGAGACTGTGTCACATCCAGATCCTTCCCTTGTACGACTGTGTCACATCCAGATCCTTCCCTTGTACATATTTCAAACCTGTCCCAGTATGAAACATATTATATTCACACATATGACAATATGCTTTAATTGCTAGGCAATTATCTGCCTAACAACAATATAATATGACACAGTTACAGTGTAATTACTGTGTAACATTTGAAACTATCGTGGTAGGGTCCTAGGGTGAAACTATTTTCACTTTTAAATTCTTTCTTACATAGACTTTAACAAAATGCCCCAAATCCTATCTATAGCCTTGTATGTTTATACTTACCAGCCTGGCCACTTTTGGGATTAACTGCTATTGTAGGTAAATACTTCCCCTAGGATAATATGCCCAAAATATAAGCAGAGTACAAATTTAATTGTTTTCAAAATAATAATAATAATACAAACTGAGTAATAGGTTACCAGGTGGCTCATCTGTCTTAGCATTTGATTGGTCTCTGATCTGACACAGTCTGGCATAGCCCTTGGATGAATTCACGTTGTCCATGAATGGAGTGGCTGAGAGAGAGAGACATTTTGCCTCTGCATGCCTCTAATGGTCCTTGATACACCTCTTGCACCAGTAGGAGTGTAATTGCCAATCACTTAGCTCAGACTCGGCCCCCAATCTATTCCAGCTGCCAACCTGTTCATGTTCGTCATCAAGGCCAGCTGTATTCCCTCAGGCCAACTGGCCAGAACTTGCTTTTTAACAGGTCTTTCCTAAGAATTTATCTGTGATAGTTCTGACCTGTACTAAGTATAACAATTTGTTTCTAAAATATATTGTTTCCAATTACTCAAGTGCTTTTTTATCATAATACTAGTAGAAAGACCTGGTGTTGCATGAGCAATTAATTTTAAGGCAGAACTATCTGTCTTCTATTTGCCACCGAAAGACATTTTGCCAATTACAGTGTTTCTTAGAAGGCATAATTTTGACCAAAACATGAATAAATACTGATAAAATTCAATTCTTAGACAGATTTTGAGACCTAAAATGAATTAAATTAATTTCAGGAGTGATAATTTGGGAAAAAGCACCGTCCTTAAAACTCATTGTAAGTAAAAGTACCCCCCGCCCCCCCCCCAAACACACACACACACACACAAAAATAAAGGTACCCCCAGGTTCCGAAGAAGTAGTAGTAGTCTCTTCCAGACAAGGTGGGTTATGTCTGAAAAGTTTTGTTGAGATTGGACCAAAGATGTGTAATTGAATAAAGGTTAAACACACACATACACATCTACATTGAGCTTTATATATAAGATTATTACACCATCCTCATGATACCAACAATTTGGTCATTTTTATTAAATGCCCAGTTGTGTTTTTGCTCATACTGTTACTCAGTTTACATAGCAAGGACATTGTAACAATGCCTACTTGCATGGTAGTTAGGTATAATCACTGAGTGTACATACATTTTGATAAGAAACCCTTCATTTAAAGTTTTGCCCTCTGTTTTTAATTAGATTCTTAATTAATTAAGATTCCCTGTGAACCTCAGCTGGATTAAGTGGTCCTAAAAATAATTAGTTGTATAAATGAATTTAATCGTTTAACATTTAATAATGCTTTGAATCATGAAGGAAAAGGCTGAACATTTGTGAATTAATAGTCTCCCATACTTTGTAGAAATAGTGACATAAACCATGATGGTAAGAGTGTATTTCACACTTGATGGTCTTTTTTTGATGACTCAATCAATGCTCGCTTATCTAATCATGTAAACATTTTTGTCATATTTACATATATATACAGTATACAGCATATATACTACTCACTTGTTCATTTTTTTTTTTTTTGTTATTTTAAATTTTACTCCCAGCTTGAAAGCAGGAAATTTCCATCAACAGATTCCCTGATTTGCAGTCTAACCTCACCAGAAGCCATCCTGCCTCCTCCTCTGGTACCGGTTAACAGATCCTGTTTTTCACCTGATACATGCACAAACACTGATTCAAACAGATTGGCAGCTTTAGACTTTGCTCAGGCACATCTCCAGGAGAGTTTTTCCCCTCTCCCTTGTGCTTGTAAGTTCTACACTCTAACTCCTGAATTCCCACTCCAAACGAGTGAAACAGCTTCCATGGCCACTGATTCAAGTTTTAGTGAATGCTCTTCTCGCACACTCAGCGAGTCTTCCACTGCCATTCTAGATGAGCTTCAGATCGGTAGTTCTGACAGCACGGCAAGCTCTGAAACACCTTCCCCAACTTTAAGTCAGACGTCCGCCATAAGTGATGACACCTTAACAACTACTGGCAGAGTAACTAATGTAATTATCTTCTTTTTGATTTCTCCTTATTTGTATCCTTTTTTTAAGTCAAACATCAGTCACCATTGTCTAACTTTAATTACTGACCTGTGTCCCCAAGTCAGCATGTCATCTCATTTTACCTCTTCATTTTCTCATCTTTTAAAGGCGACTAATTTTTAGTTCTTGAACAGTACCTTTCTAACCATTTGTCCAAGGTTGCATCATAAAGTTTGCTTATTTCTTTGTTGAACAGCCTTATTTTGTCCTTTTTTATGTAAAGGAATAAAAGAATGCATTGCATTAAAGGTTGTGTTATCACCTTTCATTGTAAAATAGCAACTGTAATGGGGAGAACTGGGTGTACAGTAAGGTGCATTAATGCCACAGGTTGACTCTTTGCACACTAAATGTGACTTTTTCATAGGCTGGGGGAAAACATTTGGGGGGCATCAACATAATGAAATGAAATTAGATGAACTGATGTCACCTTTATTCAATTCAGGAGTTTTTATAAATTATTATTATATCAGAATTATAAGAGAACAAAGGATGTTTAAATCACATGCAGAGTTTCATAATTGTAATAAAAATAAGCTGTCTTTTAAATACAACCCAGGATTTATAAAAAAAAGGTATTCTACCAATTATTAAAGACTAATTGTTTGATTATCTATCTGTCCCATCACCCACTTATTCCAATTCCATTTCATGGAGAGCACATTAGATGTACAGTAATTCAGGATCCATGTCTGCTTGAAGTACTGATGCACTTGACAGCCTTCATATGATCTAAAATTGATAATACTAGCAACAATCTGATCTGAAAGAGGACATTCTCAGCTAATGCTGGTGATATGCACAATGTGTTTGCCATCAAGTAACTTGAGTTTAGTTTGTTTTACCCTAAATTAAAGAAAAATAATCATAATAATATACTTATAGTTATATGTGTAATTTTATGTCATTTATTTATGGATTTATTACCCTTTTTCCATTTAGTTTCAAAAGTCAACAAACAAGTAAGAGCTAAGGTCTGTAGATACTTCATGACTTTCTGGTGTGAATTTCAGCCTTGAGTTCTGATATGATTTTTTTTCTCTGGTACCAGATTGAGACTTTTCTTTGACATATGTGGGCAATGAGGAAAGAATAAAAGAGCTGAACCTTTTTAGTGTAAGCAACAGAAATTGGTGACATGACTGAAGTTTTTAAAATTATGAAAGGAATAAGTAGATCCAGGATGTTATTTTAAAATGAGTTCAACAACTCTACAGAGGATGTTGTTGAGGGTAAATTACACACAAATATATGAACATTTCTCTTCACACATAGAACAATAGAATAAAGTACTAAGCAATATGTTAGAGAGTACGACTTTAGAGGCCGTCATGTTTTTTGGAGAAATTCTGTGAATAGGATTGCACTGAATGACCTTCTCTCATCGTATTTTTTTCTAATGTTCTAAAAAGTACAATTCCACCCATGTGGACCGGACTTGTCCTAATCAACATAATGAAATTAAGTAGCAGAAAATTTCTGTAGTTCAACAGGAGAAAAAAAAAGTAGAGTACAGCAGTCAGGAAAAATGAAATTGCTTTAAACAGTTTGACAGTGCTCAGGAAAATGATCCAATGGCATTTCTCATAGAATGACATCTGATAAAATGGTGAAAATAATAAAAACAACAATTTAAAGATTAAACAATTCAAATAATAATAAAGTAGATAAAATGATAACAGCACAATAATGTACATGTTTCTGACATCATCAACCATGATTTCCAGCTTGAAAATGGGCCTTGCTTGTGGAGTGATGTAAATTGTTATTTAAATTAGTTTGTTTTTGCCCCCAAGACTTCCTAGATGAAAGAACACAAACAGGCCAGCAGTTGGAGTAGATTGGGGGCTGAGTCTGTCTGATGTTAGTCATTGGAAGTTACACACCCACTGGTGCAAGAGGACTATCAAGGACCATTAAACATGGATAAAATGAAGGCGTGCATGTTCCAAATTATTTTTTGTCTGTCTTGCAGTCTATAGCTTTCATAAAAGGAGTGAAATGAGAGCAACCTAATTCCAAACTGAACAATAAACAAGAAATTTAGAAATACAAAAAGCAAGTAAACTATTGAGCCTTCATCGCATAGTTTGTCCATGTAAGTACTGTTTGGGCTGGGCTTACCACGGTCTGTCTACTTTAAAAAATAAATAAATAAATAAAACGAGACCTAACCTGCCATTACATAAAAAGCCTTTTAATTTAATTCAGAGCCTGTTGTGGCAGTACTTGACACAAGCTGGAAACCAACCCTACGCTTGACATAATTGCATCATGAGAAATACTCATGAAGTGACATTTAATAATAGCCAGCTAACCTAACACACAGGTTTATGGGTAGAAAACGAAGCACCCAGAATAAAACATTTATAGACATGGGGAGACAGTGCAGCTCTGCATAGATGGCAGCTGGACATGCAGGATCTGTGAAGCAACAGCGCTAGCCACCATGCCATCTTCTCTCTTGTACTATGAAGTTACATATGCACTTTTATAATCAGTTATATCAGTTATATTTCACCTTATTGTAAGTAGCTGTGTTTAAAAGAATTTATTTATTTATTCATCAGTAACTTTGGTTAAATTCCATCTCATCCTAGGATACTGTTTTTCTTTTGTTTATTATACTTTATTGCCCCAGTCATCTACCTATTCATTTTCTTAACTGGCATTACCAAATGTATGGCTGCAAGGAGCTGAAACTTACAGTATCTTGATAATAATGGGGTAAGAAAGGAACAACTTGTGGAGGAGACAGAATTCGCCAAAGATAATACACATGTACACCTTTACATTCACTCACACCCTAGCTAAAAAACAATATTTTGTTTAGTGCCCTTCATGATGAAACATTTACATATGTACTTCATTCTCAGAAATAATGGCCTCCTTTAGTGAGGGTTCCAAAGTTGGCTAAGTGGATTACAATACAGTGACATCTTGACACAGAGAAGGTGGTGGTGGAATTTAGTGTGATGATCCTTAAGTCTCATTGCCTTGTTATATGTTAACCACCCACCACACAGTCAGTATGTGCAATGCATACTGTATACAGTCTGTTTTTGTTCTTTGTAAGCCCGAGCCTGGACATTAGAGTGTAAAGTGGTTTAAAAAAAAGTCTTACCGTGCAATTTCTATTAAATAAATAAACTTAAGCAAGTTACATTTGAAACTGAATCTTTTTTCCCAATCACTAAGCCTTTTAATTTCAGTCTTGTCTGTATGGAACAGCAGGAAATCGGAAAGCTTGATTTACATGTCTGACGAAATAATAAAATGCTGTTATAAAAGATGTGGTGTGCTGAATTCATGCTGTAATGAAAATGTCAGTAAAATTTACTGTTACATCAAAGTTACCAACAATAAATGTTAAGCAGCAGAGCGCTAGCAGATGTGTGTTAATAACAAGTCAATTTGCTGCATGTAGAAAATCACAGCACTGGAACAGTGTGTTTAGGAGCAATTAGGCTTTCATTGGCTTTACAATTTTGGTAGGATCAAAAATGTATTTTAATTTATGCGTGAATGGGCTACCTATTTTTGAATGGGTAACATTAATAAAGTGAAATTTTCAAAGGCATCCAAAATCTTGACATTAGAGTAAGTTTCACTCCTAGGAAATACTCTTGTTTTTTTACTTATTGATTTCATAATTTTCCTGGCCTTTTACTTTACTTCAGGTCTTTATTGTTATCTTTTTTCTTCATTTTTAAAACATTATTCAAATGAGACGATGAAGTAGTTGACTCAGGACAGTGATGTGCAGTACAATGCTACTCAGAGCTCAGTGGCTGGAGTTTTTATTCTCCAATTGTCAAACTTAAAATTAGCCCAAATCACATGGTACTCGCACAAAAAGTAACATTAAATCTTTTAACTTCGTCCACAAGTTGTGGCACCTATACCTTTAAATGTACATAAAATGGGATGTTATTCGATGATAATTATTCTTTTTTTTCCCCAAACCAACAGATACAATTCCAAAAAGTAGCCCCTGAAATAGCCGTGTACTTTTTGTCTCACTACTGACAGGGTTCAAAAATAGCACAAATAAATAGAAAGCCACCAAGATGAAATCAGTTCACTCCAAAATATTTTGCACAACCTACTTCTGTATTCACCCATGTCCATCACAGTGTGCACTACTGTATAAAGACGTCTTGGCAAATCTACAAGAGCCACAAACTTGTTACTCTGCCAGTAACTCCTAAGGTTTAAAGCTCCTTTTAATACAAGAATGTTTAGCCATTTGCGTATTTTGTGTTAGGGTAAAAAAACTACAAAATTCTCCTAATGTGACTACATGGGAATTGTTGAAAGAACAATTTGAAGTTTGATCTCTGATTAACTAATGAAACCGATGAACAGAAATGTGAGCACCCAGCAATACGTAGGAATTGTGAATGGGTGTTTCATAACTATGGTGTCATCAAATGATGTCGAAACAGTTTTAAAAAGTATAGTATGTAAACTGCATTAGGTCATTAAAAAGTACAAATATAGTAAGAAGGATAAACCAGTTAGTGCCACAGCCCAGAGCTCTCTTGTACCTTATACTATTGTAGAGCAGCAGAAACAGTAACATTTCCACCTCACTGCTTTTGAACCTGAATCCAATACCCACCAGAACGTCCTTCTATATGAAGACTGCATATTCCTTCCATATTTATGTAGGTCCCTTCTAGGGTTTTATAGATTCCTCCAACAATCCAAAGACAGGTTATCAGGTATATGTGGCAATCGACCCATAGACTGGCTTCCAAATCCAAGATTAGTTCCTACCTTTTCATCACATTACTTTTGGCTTCACATGACCCCCTTAAAACAAGCAGATTTAGGAAATGAATTAATGGTTGCCCCACTTGGAACCTGTAGTTTATTAACATGTGAAGCAAGACAAAGGTTAGTGTCTAATGTGAGGAGTGACTGTCAAGGCAGCTAGAAATATTGCCAAGAGAGCACATTTATCTTCAATAAGAGCAGTGGCAATAGTGTAATGTCCTCTTTTTAACACTTCAGCTCAGCAATACATTTGTGTAATAATTAACAATCTCAGGTGACCTCATCCTTAGTCTGATAAATGGAGAAAAGGCCCAAGTATTGCTTAAAGATTTCCTGCAGACCAGACGGTCTTAAATAATTTATCTCTGAGGAATTCACTTTTAGACTAGACAGGTTAACCCAGCAAAAGTATCAGCATGCTAGTAGGTAATTTCTGAAGCTGCTTCACAAAATAATGCCATCTTCAAAGTCTTTAAAATACATGAAGTTTCACTGGAATAGGCTGTCAGTCTGAACGCAATGTTATGAAAAGACAGATATGTTTATTCTTGTCATTTTTGACAGCATCCAGTAATTATTGATACAAATTCAAGGTTCAAGGTTATTTCCATGCTGAAAAGGAAAGAAGCCTAGAAACAAAACATTTCGGCTGTATGGCCTTCACGAGGTGTGCAACTGAAAAGGAAAGCACAGGTAACATGTATAGGATGGGAAGGAGGGAACAAAACAAAACCAGGACAGATGAAAGGAGAAGACGTGAGAGGAGATGAGAAAAAGGTACCATCAGAAAAGATGAAAAGAGAAATTAAGAAGTTAACTCAGTCATTAAGACCTGGAGAAATATTTGATCCTAATGTGAGAATGAGGTTAGCTTCTTCTGACTTTCATTCAATAAGTGTCTTTGAAGCCCACTGAAAGAATACAAATAGAGAAATCAGTGTGGCTATGAACTACAAAAGGCTTTGTACAGTCTATGATCTTAACGACTCTAACATGCTCCCTGAAATGATCTGCTAGCCGTCTCCCTGCTTCACCTCTGCAGATGACTGGATACTTCTTATAAGAAATGCAGTAAATAAGATTTTTAGACTGGCAGGAAGCCTTCTGTTTAATATTGAATTTAACAGAGGGAACAGGTACAAGGGATAGAATGGTTCCTGAAGTGAGGGATGTTTGAGTAGGTTAGGTGGTCGTCAGAAGGAGATCAACAGAGTGTTAAAAAAAAGGCCAATGTAGAAGGAAAGTTTTGCAAAATTGGAAATTTTATTTGACCTGTGAGAGAGATAAAGAGCGTTAGGGTGGAATGAAAGGACTGGTGAGATGGAGGTTTCATTATTTGGGTTCCTCCAAGAGTGGATGTTAACAAGGTCTACTTCTGGCTTGACTGATTTTATTTATGTTTATGTCTATCTTTAAGTAAAATATGGTGTTTAGTTAGTCATTTTACAAATAATCCTTTATTTGCAATGTGCCACAGATGTCAATAGCTGTCTTTTTTTGTGGTTTTATTTCTGTTTTTGTGTTTGTTTAATCCAGTTTTAAATTCAAGCTTCCCTTACTTATTTTTATGGTTGTAAAGCTTAGTGAATTATCCAAGCATTAAGTGAACCATTTTAAAATCTGTTATTTTTGTGTCAATAAATGTGAGATAATAGGAAGTTAAAAGCTTGTACTTAAAAGCCATTTTTCTGCTGGAAATCCAATACATTTTGCTCTTAAACTCCCACCCAATCCCTATATTAATTGCAATATTTAGAGCTTTCTTCAGTGTAATGTGCTCTGGTGATTTATATCAAAAGATACTGTATACAACATGTACTATAACTGCAGAAACTTGAATGAATAGACTTATTTATTCAGAAACAAGTCCCGCAATGGCACAATGCTCCTCCCCTACACTGGCCACCTCTCCATCTTAAGGCACCATGATGAATTGCCAATTTTTGACATTCCTGCTTCAATTTGTTCCATTCTAGGGATTTTTGGATTTAGTTTCACAGGTTTATTTAAATTATCATTACCCTGGCAACACAATACCATTTTGTGACTATCTTTCCATAGCTTCTGCCATGTTGTTCATAGTTGCTATGGTCATTGCTGGTCGCATGATATGGAGACCACGTGACACACCTTGCTGTCATGCTCCGCCTGTATATAAATGCACAGCTACTTGTTATCCAGACACTGGATCAGCATCGCATAAGAATTTAAAGCAAAATACTTGATGTTTGTAAGTAGGGTAGGATAAACATATTAGCGTCAGAAACTTTGCTTCTTTTTACAACTCAAGTTTGTGTTCTGGCTTTAACATTTGATACGGTTTGCTCTCCTTGGAACTTTCAGTGCCCCTCATAAATTATGAGACAAAGACACATTTTTCCTTGATTTACCCCTCTGTTCCACAGTTTTAAAATGACATATCGAAGAATTCAAATGTGATTAAAATGCGCATTGCAGACATTAATTGAAGGGTATTTGCATACATTTCGGTCACACCATGTAGAAATTACACTTTTTCTACATGGTCACCACAGTTCAGGGTACCCTAATGTTTGGGACATAACAATGGTAGGTACATTACAACAGTCATATTTAGTACTTTGTTGCATATCCTTTGCATGCAATGACGGCTTGAAGTCTGTCATTCATAGATATCAACAGGCGCCGAGTATCTTCACTGGTGATGCTCTGCTAGGCCTCTAATACAGCCATCTTCAGCTCCTGCTTGTTTTGGGGGTTTGTCCCCTTAGGTTTTCTCTTCAGTATATGGAAGGCATGCTCAATTGGATTTAAATCAGTCACTGGCTTCGCCATTCAGAAATTTTCCATTTTTGAAAAACTCCTTAGCAGCATGTTTGGGGTCATTATCTTGTTCTAGGATGTAGCACCATTCAATGAGTTTGGAGGCATATACTGGAGTAGATAAGATATTTCTATACACCTCAGAATTCATTGTGCCACTGCTCTCAACAGTTCCATCATCAGTAAAGTTAAGTGTGCCAGCACGTGTGACATGCACACGCCATAACACCACCACCACCACGTTTAACACTAGAATTACAAGAGCCTACGAAAAAACTCATAGATCCGGCCCACCTTAAATCCCATCGCACCTCTCTGCCAGCGTCTTTTGTCCTGTAAATGTGCCGATAAAGACAAGCAGTAAGCAGCCTGCTATTCCATCCCCCCACCGCTGCAGAACGTGCACTTATTTCTCCCAGCATGAGCCTTGATTATCTGGGAGTGAAGTGCTGGAGTTTTATGTTTTTCATATTTTAGCAGTAAACGACAAAATGTTGGTATAAACTATATAATGTGTGACACCTGAAGTCCAAAGATCAAATAAACATTTTCACAAAAGGTTTAAGGATAAGACAACAGCTTCCGTGGTGTAGCAGTAAGATTTGCTGTCTTGTAATCAAGAGTACCCGGTTCGGTCCCAACCGACTCCAATGTTTGACATTTTCACGATACATACTACCGCCCTAGGGATCTGACGCTGTTAGTTTTTATTTGAAACTGGGAATAACCGTAGATGTGAGTGGTGTTTTGAAGCAATGGAACTGGACATTCTCTGATCTGGAGAGATAAAAGCCTGCCTTCTTCGTATCTCACCATCACTTGATTTTTTTAAATTCAGTTTTATTGAGTATTCCTGCTCATGCTGAATTAGTATGCACCTTATGGTCTATGATGTCAAAGTCGCACTGATAAAAAAAACAGAGACATAGGTATATATGATATTTTAAATTATTCATTTTATGACCTGTATAGTACATTTTTGGAAAACATTGTGGCACGGATGCAACGTTATTCATATCATTCATATTCATTCTCATAACATCTTGCGGTTGTAGTCAGTGAGCGCGTGTTTTTTTTTTTTTTTTTCCCCCCGATCTTGCCAGTCCCCACACGTTGCTGTATGGTGGTGTTTCTTTTGTACTCTAGGACATGCAGAGGAAAGAATAGTACACCACTTACACCTACAGTTACTCCCAGTTTCAAATAAAAACTAACAGCGTCGGATCCCTAGGGTGGTAATATGTATCGTGATCGTGACTGAGAGAATAAAAGTAAGAAAAAAAAACGGTAACTTTTACAAGTACTATAAATGTACACTGTCTGTTACAGACACAAACCAAATGTATGTGTTTATTGTATAATATTAACAATAAGAGCAGCTCACTACTGAAAACGGCAAATATTGTAGTCAGTCGGGATCGAACCGGGTACTCTTGATTACAAGACAGCAAATCTTACCGCTACGCCACGGAAGCTGTTGTCTTATCCTTGAACCTTTTGTGAAAGTATTTATTTGATCTTTGGACTTCAGGCTTCACACATTATATAGTTTATGCCAACATTTTGTTATCTATACTAATAAAAGGCAAAGCCCTCACTGACTGACTGATTCACTCACTCATCACTAATTCTCCAACTTCCCGTGTAGGTGGAAGGCTGAAATTTGGCAGGCTCATTCCTTACAGCTTACTTACAAAAGTTAGGCAGGTTTCATTTCGAAATTCTACGCATAACGGTCATAACTGGAACCTACTTTCGTCAATATAAACGTCTATAGCCTGCAGCTCGGTTGCCATGTAAGGTCGGAGTTGTGCCTGCCCATATAAGGCCTTCCGTCGGCAGCTATCCAATAGACACGCTGCCGCGAAATATTCGCGGGTGAAGGACCGTACTTACAATTGAGAAGGCAGCAAAAGAATATGAAGCGAGTGACGCATACAAGTATATTCATAAGTGCAGCTACTGCGGAAACAAAGCACAGTGTAAACCTTAAGTTTAAATTAAGTTCATAGACAGGCTGCTGCTGGCGTTTGTCATGCCTAAGACGAATACGATATTCGCGAGATAAAAGTTTAATGACAGGGCACAGGGTATAAATGAGACTTTTCATCACTTTGTAACAGAGTTAAAATTGCTGGTGAAGGACTTTGCTTATGCAAACTAAGATGAGATGGTCAGGGATAGAATAGTGTTTGGCACAAACTCAGCAAAATTGCCACAGAAACTTTTAAGTGGCTGGTCTGAGCTAACATTACATACGGCCGTGGACATCGCGAGATCGCACGAGATAGCACAAGCACAGCTGAGAAGCTTCCATGCATGTACTCCGAGCAGCTCACGTGAACTGACTTTGCAGGACTGGGAAAGGTAGACCCGTGCATGCAGTGTGTGATGTCTCAGACACACTACTTCTCCGCT
>JANRMT010062821.1:15641708-15711386 GCA_026402145.1 Polypterus bichir lapradei | reverse complement strand
AATCGGACTGCATTTCCTCAGCATACGTTCAGATCACCCCCCCCCCCTCCAAACCACCCGAAACCTTCCTCCCCTAATCCCTCGGTAGGGGATGGGTGGGTGGGCGAGCGAGCGAAGCAAACAGGGAGCAAAGCCCCCTAGTATTCTCTAAAAAAAAAAAATCTAATTGATTTGAGTTGGCACATGGAACAGGAAATTCCTGTAGTTGGCAGTCAATGTTTTAACTGACCTCTCCATTAAATATTACTCTTTAGTAAGTGTTACTCATATTATATCTAGACATAAATTGCACAATACTACATTTCACAAATCTGACAATGTGATTTACTGACAAACCTAAATTGAAAACGATGTTGTTACAAAAGCAGTTTTAAAGAATTTGTGTGCATGAAAATATCCTAAATATTCTGGGTATTTACTAATTCATGTGGAACTACCATTATATTTAAAATTATATTTTTTAATATTTATTTTAAACAGTAATTATTTTTCAGTTGCTTTACACAAAACATTGGTGAATGCATTCAGTGAATGCACATGGTAAGACAAATAAGGCAGTCCATGATGATCCTGTCATTTTTTGTGAACGCTATGCTGGGATCCCAGCATTCCTCATTTTGCGTGGACTTGTTGCAAGTGAGCAGGTGATTTTTTGAGAGTGTCGAGGAGTGAATAAGAGTGTGTATGTTGGGGCCCAAACAGTATTTGGTCTACAAGAATTTGGCCCCAGAACAAATGTATATTTTGACCCCTGATTTAGTCTTCGAGATTAGCTTGGAGTTATTCCTTCCCCAATGAGAGGTCATAGAATTCTTTTTTATGGTGTGTAAAGAGTCAAGCATTTCATTTTTAAATGAACATAAAACATAATCGCTTATCTAAGAATATGAAGTTGCAGTATCTGGAACGGACCCTGTGCTTGATTATGAAAATTGAAGGTAGAAAAGAGATTGTTGTATGATTCATACTTGGACAGCAATTCTTTGTCATACTAATTCACTATTAACTGTATTTTATTTTAAAGGCACCTCCTTTATGTATCGTCTTCTAAATCTGTCAGTCCTTTTCTGAAATATCAATTCATACCTTTTTAACTCAGTTCAATGTATTAAACACTTTCTACACGTTTTAACAAATGTTTGTCCTCAGCTGTTATTAATGAGTTTATTTGGCATGACTTATATGCTTCATCAAACTAATAACCCAAATATAGTGAATAAATATAAGTAAGTACCTATGATTTCATTCATACTTAATGTCTTTTTTTGTCACTACAGCATAAAGATGACAGCTTTCATGTCCCTTGCCTTCCTGCATCCCTGATAAATTTGTGTTCTTCTTTGTCAGTTTGCCGCTCTGCCTTTTTAATGGTGCACTCCTCTATCTTTCACAGGGCCAGATGCCAGTGAATGGGAGCACAGGGAATGCCGGCAGCCCCCTGAGTCATTTACAAAGACCATTCTCCCCATCTACATCTTTCCCTCCGCCACCTTCCCTCAGCCCGAACACTGTTGTCATGCAGCACAGCAGAAGCATGGGTAAGTGATTCTAAGCAAAAAGTGTTTGCTTTGTGGATTACATAGCAATCTAAGATTTAATTAAAAAAGGAGACAATAAAGCATTGTATCGCTGTCAATGCACAGTAGCAAATGGCAAAAAGGAAAACCAAATGTTGAGTATGGCAGAAGAAAAAGCAACACAATAAACATGTAAACTGCCTTTTTAATTGAATAACAAAACATTCACAAGGCTTTTTACATTTTCAAACACACTTGGCATTACTGGAATTTTAGGCTCCATGTAACTAGTCTGTCAATGCCGACAACAGTCTGTGCTCAGTTTGGATTTTTCTTGGACAAATGAGAGTTGTTAGGCACCCTCTATTTATTTTTTAAAATTTCCAATGGATAAAATAATATTTTTTTAGCAACATAGCACTTTTCTTTGAACCATTCTCATGAATCACAATCATTTGATATATGTAATCAATTTGAGTTTACCCCTGTAGAATAAACCTTTTCTGTATAGTGGATACCTTTCCAAAATTAAATATTTGTACTTGTGGCCACAGTGAAGTTTATGATTTGTGACTCGGTAGTTTTAGGTGATCTGAATGCTTGGATGTTGATATACAGGCACTGTGAACACAACGCACTACGTAACCACTTGTCTTACATGTACAACATTTCCAGGGATTTTCAGTGTTAACCTCCATTTATATAATCTTAGCCAGTTGGAGGCAGTTGGCGGTGTGCTTCCATGAAGTCGTTCATCTAATGTAACATACTTAATCACTGAGATTAGGTAATCTGAGACTGGCTAGGATAAAATCAAACAGGTTTGTTTCATCTTTGTTAGGAGAGGTTGGTTCTTTGCATGTGAGAGTTGAGAACTAATGAGCATTCACCTGGAAGCACAATGCATAGAATGTAGCAACGAGGAACAAGGAACATGTATGTTTTGAACCTCACAAATTAGAAGAGAAGCTCGTCTGTTGGATGTCTTGTATTTTACATTCCATAACAACATGGAAAAAAGAACTAAAGGACATAGATTACTACTGAGCTCACTGCAACTGGTTAACACTTCTTGCAGCACCAGCTCTATCAGGCAGGACGCTATTGGCTGTCACAAAAAGCGGTGAACATGAAAGATGTTGAAAGATGGCCACTCAATTGGTAAATGTGACATGGTCTGCGATTTTTAGTTGTGTAATGTGACATGGTACAGCAACGAGATCAGCAACTGCGATAGGCAAATCTGACATTGGATTTACACAATATAATAATGTGTAATGTGACGTTGGCTTTAGGCAACAGCCATGGAGATAGTACAACCTCACTTGTACTGGTTTAGTATGTTGGTATTAATATACCACTGAGAACAGCAGAAGTAGTAAGTAAAGTAAACATGGCAGTACAGTGAAGAGGCAGCAATGTGGCAGCACCCTGAAGAAACATCCACTAAATGGTGGCAACAGTCCAACAAGCAGAACACAAAATGGTGTCAGCAGAATAATGTTATATTTTATAAGCAACCCAAAATAAATTAAAAAACTCAAAAAATGAAAGAGATATAATCTAGAGCAGTAAAAACATAGATTCATCACAGATAATAGCTCACTAGAGATGGAGATAACTGAGGCTAAAATAGACGATAAGATGGTTGCTTGTATGTCTTGGTGCCAGCTGAGCAGCAAGGTCTGAAGGGTAGCCAGCATTCTGGAGAGATTGGGTTTCTTTTTGTATTAAGACATAATTATTTTTAAATTTAAGTTGTGATTCTTTTGAAAGTATCAAATGTAGTTTAAATACCTGTAAGAATTACAGCCAGTTCACACTGATGCACAAAGGAGTTATTTCCTAAAGAAGAATTAAACATTTAGAGAACGAATGTTTCTTCTGTCAAATTGGATTTTTTTAATAGACTGGGAGGAAAGCACACTTTATATGGAAATTAGAAAACTTTTTAGCTAAATGTAAGCTTTTTAGCCTGCATGCAAGGTCAGCATGTCATTCTTGTTAATCTGCATTATACGCAGTATTTTATCATCGAGTTTGTTTTTTAGGACAGCTGTTCTGAGTAGCATAATAATTTTCTGACAATGTTATAATGAAAATGAGGAGACTACATTTCCTAAATGAATATTGTTTCTAAATCGGGGGAAAAGGAAGCAAGGATGTGTTGTAGATTTAGAATTACAATGCACTTAAAATAGAGGACGAAAGAGGATAAATGTTAAGAAAGTACCAGTCGATCACAATGATTGGCATAATTATTAAAAAAGGAAAATGAGAAGCCTCTTGAGCCACTCTGACTGGAGAATGTTACACTGCAACAGTCAACCTTCAGCTTTTATGTAAATTGTGAGTCTGATGGGATATGTCCTATACTGCTAGGTGCATTTTTGCAGTGTTGGCGGCCCTTTATCTAAAGCTTCCCCTTCACTAGTAATTTTATTTGCCCTTGGAAATGTAAGGCTTTGTGTATTTTACAAAATAAACAACCTCACTTGAACTAGTTTAATATGTTTGTATCAATGTACCCTTGAGAATAGCAGAAGTAGTAGGTAAAGTAAACAGGGCAGTGCTATGAAGACGTAGTGACAAACATGACATTAATCATAGTTTGCACGGAATAATCTATTATAATATACAGATAAAACTGCCTACTTCTTGGAAAATGAACCCAAGGTCATGAAAGGCATCAAAGGTAAGCACTATGTTTTGGGCCAGTGTCTTACAGTAATAAAAATTATAGACACAGTGATCCAGGAAGGGTGCATTATAGTGTCTGTAGGTGTATAGGGTCAGTACTGTCACCTGTACAGAGTACAGTGAAGTTCCTGTTTGTAATGTGTCACGATGAAAACTATGAGAATCTTTACCTTTATGTTGTGAAACTATTACAATATTACTATTAAAATCATTATAGATTTCTTGTTGTCACATGTACAGAGTATAGTGAAATTCGTACTTGCATGTTCTAAGACACACACAACCCATTGCCACTTTCTGGTGCCATGGGCAGTGGGTAGAACTACCTTATCTTGAAACCTAGAAATGTCTGTCTTCCTTACCTTATTAAAATATAACATCATTTCTTCATTTTTCTATCAAGTAATCCATTCATTCCTGGACCTTTAATGTTAGTGTTTTTATGCCAGAAATGTAGTCCTGAGTTGCCTCGAAAGCTTGCATATTGTAATCTTTTTAGTTAGCCAATAAAAGGTGTCATTTTGCTTGGCTCTTCTCTTCATGAATTCAAAGAAAACAAAAATAAAAAATGAAGATGCAATAAAATTAACAGATCCTATTGAAGAGCGGGTTTGATGTTTGATTGCAGAACAAATACTTAGGAAACCATATTGGTATTGTCATTGTGTTGCTTTTTTCACTTTTACCAATACCTTTTGATTGATTTCTTTAAAAAATTAAATGATTTGAGCTCAATTTAACATTAGTTGCTATAAATTTGTCTTGGTGTTGCAGCCAAAGAAAAGGAAGCAGAAAAATAAGCCCTTATACATCATCCAACATATGACATCATCACAGTGTTGTGGTCGATGTTTCCCGAGATACACCACCAGAATATTCAGGTCTACATTTTTGAGGGCAAAACTACTGACCAGCATATCCTCTTCTGATACATCAGCTCATCCTAATCCATGTTCAAGCCAGTTAAGCTAGTGTCATCAGCAAACTTCAGTGGTTTTACAGATTGATCACCGAAGGTGCAGTTGTGGGAATGTAGGGAAAACAAGAGTATGCAAAACACACCTTTGAAGGGTTCCTGAACTCAGTGTCAGGGTATTGGGTATTGAATGATTTCCATTCAGCTTCATTGTCTGACATCTCCTTCTTGGAATGGCAGACATCCAGAGGCATGTGGCAAGTTCACGTTGAGGAGTTTGCTATAGAGTAGCTCTGCCAACACTGCATTAAATACTGAATCAAAATCCAAAAATAGAATACTGGAAAATCTAAAGGCTGCAGAATGTCGTAGAAAGCCACATAACTGCATTGTCAATCAATCTCTTGGTATGCTCTGATTCTGGCAATCTTGTGGTACCCCACACTAATCTACACTCCATGGGTGACAGGGCCTTCAGCTGTATAGCGCCCAGACTCTGGAATGACCTACCAAAATTAATCAGATCAGCTGACACCATGAATTCTTTTAAAAAACAACTCAAAACTCATCTGTTCAGGAAGGCTTTTAGCTCTACTTGACTTTATTACCCTTCTCTCAGTTTACCTCTCTGTCAAGATGCTCATGTAACCAGTATGTGTGTGCTAGACCATCAATTATGTTGTCTGTTAGGCTTTCTCTAAATTTACTGACTTAATCTTCTTTATTTATTTATTTGGTTTGTACAATGCTATATACTGTATACCCTGCCATTCTTTCTTATATTCTGTAAGTGCCTTGAGCATGGGAAAGGCGCTATATAAATAAAATGTATTATTATTATTATTAATGTATTATTATGCAAACTGCAGGCCGTCAAGAAGAAAATCTGTAACAGACTTCAGAGGATTAAGAATTGGACATTCAAATGTTTGCATTAATGCCGAGCTCAGTGCCCTGATCTGCAGCCATCAAGACAGGAATTTTTTTGTTTTTAGACACTGATATATTCGAAACACTCAGCAACTCTGCATTCAGGCAAAGACTGGTCAAAAATGTCCATAAACACTTGTTCTAGGACAGAAAAACAATATATGGGTTAGAGGCTTTACAACAGTTCTGCCTCTGAAAGAGCAATTGTACTTCATGGACTGCGATATAAAAGGGGAAGGAAGGTCTGAGGCATAAGAGTCATAAATCTGGTGGAGCAGGCCATAGGCAGGTCCTGGGTGGTGGGGCGGTCCCTCTCAGGCCTTCTTTGCACACATTCCAAAATGCTGATTCCAGGCCACCCTGTAACCTTGCCACAGCCCCACTAGTCCATCCACTCACTGCTTAATTTCCAGGTTTGATTATTTAAAATTCTGTCTGCAACAAATGACAAGAAATATCATGGGGTGACCAGAAGTGCACAAAGGAAACCCATGGAATTCCATGTTAAGCATCTAGATTAGTGCTGTAACAGTGGTCCAGGGTTTTCACCTTTCTGTTAGAACCTCTCACCAGCTGCTTTATTTGGGAAGTTCAGATGCCAATGTGAAAAGTGAAAAATCCCCCAAGTAATAAATAACTGGAATCCACTTTATAATAACAATAAAAACTTACTAATGTTTGTGCAAAATTTTACCTTTAACAATTTCACAGTTGTGTCCCTGTGTTCTTGATGAACTCACTTAATAATTTTAAACACTTTGTTCATGTCTTATCTTAATCCTCTTTTGCTTAAACTGAAAAAAGGCTCAGTTATTTTCATCATACTTCATCCCCTGTAGCCCTGGAATCAGCCTAGTCGCTGTTCTCTGGACCTTTTCTAGCGCTGCTTTGTCCTTTTTGTAACCTGGAAACTAAAACTCCACACAGTACTCAAGATGAGGCCACACCAGTGCATTATAAAGTTTGAACATAACCTCCTTGGACTTGTACTCCACACACCGTGCCATATAACCTAACATTCTGTTAGCCTTCTTAATGGCTTCTGAACACTGTCGGGAAGTTGATAGCTTAGAGTCCACTATGACTCCTAAATCCTTCTCATAAGATGTACTCTTGATTTTCAGACTTGATTTTCAGACCCATTATGTATTCAAACCTAACATTTTTACTTCCTATGTGTAATGCTTTACATTTACTAACATTAAATTTCATCTGCCACTAATCTGCCCAAGCCTGTATGCTATCCAATTCCTTCTATAATGGTATAACGGATTCCAAATTATCTGCTAATCCACCTATCTTAATATCATCTGCAAACTTAACCAGCTTGTTACTTATATTCCTATTTAAATTATATATATATATATATATATATATTAAAAATACCATAGGCCCAAGCACTGACCCCTGTGGAACACCACTCTTAACGTCAACCAATTCTGAAGAGGTTCCTCACACCATCACCCTCTGCTTCCTATGTCTGAGCCAATTCTGCACCCATCTACATACCACACTCTGAAATCCCACTTCTTTCAGTTTGATGCCCAACCTCTCATGTGGCACCTTATTAAATGTTTTCTTAACGTCCAGATAAATAATCCAATATGCACCACTTTTGTTACTTCCTCATATAATAATCAGAATGTTGGCAAAACATGACCTCCATCTTCTGAGTCCATTCTGACTGTTCAATAAAACTCCTGACATAAACTGGTTCCTGCTTTGGGGCCAGTACTCCGGGAATTGTCTTTGCATCTTCATAACCCTGAATGGTAGCAGATGGATATTTTGACCCATACAGTTTTTTTCAGTGCCCTTTCACTACTTTGTTCAGCTTTCTTTGCACCGTCCCAATGAATGAGAAGCCATGAGCTGAATGTTGAATAGGATGAGCAATGTCAAGCGGGAGGGACTACAGTATAGAGTAAGAGGGGTTTATGGCCTGTTAATATCTGATTGGTCATGACTTAAAGTTCCTTGTCATTGACCACGCTTCCTGATGCACAAAACCAAACTGCTAGCTTGTAATCCCATCCCAGGATTTGCCTGTGCAAAGAGTGACAGTAAATAAACATGTTTATCATGTTTTCTTTTTTTATCTTTACTCTTGTATGATCTATTGATTCACGTGTAAAAAGAAGTATGACACACCAGTTGTTTTGGCTACCTGACAGCTCAGGCTGATGGTGCATATCTTTCAAGTAATTAAAATGCTTCTCCCCTTTAATGGGAAAGATGGTCTGCATTTCAACTGCCAGCTTTTGAATCGGAAGAAGTGTCTGCTAAGCAGTAGTTTTCTGGGATGTTGCTTGCTTGCACATATCAGGACTACACGATATTCCAATAACATGACATATTGAAGACATAAATGATACTTCTAATGGGTAGATAAGGTGAGCCAAACAGCAAGCAATAAGAATAGGAAGGCGAATGTCACTGCACTCCTTTTAGGTGAGTTCAGTAATGGCCTGAAATAAAGATTAAATGCTGAGAGTGAAATGAAGAATAGAAAGTGAGGAGGAATAATGAAGAGAAAGTGAAGGCATGAAATGAACACTAAAAGTACACAGCGTTGAATGATGAAAATGGGACGGCCTGTAAGTGACATTAAAATGAAGAATGTGAAGTGAAGAATTCACATTAAAAATCCAGATTGTGAAATGAATACTGAAAAGTGATGGACCGGGAAGCAAACCCAGTGCTTCTGAACAGCAGGCGGCTATGATCGCTGTGCGCCAGTTAGCTGCAGTTAGGCATTTTGACAGTATGAATTTAAGAATAAAATCTGAGCGCGTGAACTTGACACTAGAGCATGTACTTGAAATCATTACTAAAAGTTGATTGTAAAATGCAACTCTCTGCATGACGTTGGAGCATATGCTGGCTTTACAGCGCGTTGCTGCACCCATTTTTGGGACAAAAGATTTGTGTTTTGGAAAGATGGGTTAACACTTCTTGTAGTGTATCCTGTCAATGCTGTTTAAATTCTATGTTTAAATTGTATATTTTCCCTCTTATTTGTGGCATAACTTGTGAAAATGTCATGAGTAATCATGACAACCTTTTAATTTGACAACTTCATGTGTGTTCAACTTTTATTTTGAAAAGTTCCTCCTACCCGTCAAGTGTGTCCCCTACCACTAGAAATTGCCCCTCCTATTCGACATTTGGCTACTGGCCGCAGAGATGCTTATTATGGTATGTTTGTGATTGTAAGGATCTATCTGTGACATGTTTTTAGCTTTTTGCCTCATTTCAATGAGACCTTTCTTGTGTCTCCAAGAATTCTCTTTACAGGTGAGAAGAGTCAGATTGTTAGTCACCACCTTCAAATTTGATGGAATGGGTATCACTTGAAAAAGAGAAGGTTGTTTTCTCCAAAGTAGAGGGGGAGCTGCCCCCAGACCAAGTTTATATGGGGGGATTATGTTATTAAGCAGTGGATTGGGTCAGTAGCATTGATAAAGCATTACTTTAGTCATCAAATGATGATCTCAATTTACAACTGAGTCCACATCCCCATTCTCATTTATGGTTACAGGTTGTGAACAGTAACTGAAAGCATTAGATCACACTTACAGGTTGAAGAAATGAGATACCACCATAGTGTTGCTGTACTCATTTTGCATTGTAAGAATGTGGAGTCTGAGAATTCAGGGGTTTCTTAGAATAAAGTTATTTCTCCTCTAAATTGAGAGCAAGGCCTGCTGAGATGTTTTGATCATTTGATGAGAATGATCTCTGGGTTCCTGAAGCCATACCATACAGTGAAACTGAGACAAACTAAAAGGAGATGGTGTATCTCAAACTGGGCTAAGGAACAGATTGTGCTGGAATTTATTACTGCAGTACAGCTTGCACTCACAGTCCAGCTTTCTATTTTCCACACCTGATGTCTCCATCGGTGATAGGATCCCGTGTTTATCCCAAAGGCATCAAGTGCCGTGTAGGAGCCAGCCCTGGTGGGCATGCCAGTCTGTCGCAAACAGCACACAGGTCAAATTTGGAGTCAACGTTTAGCAGCACATCTTTATAAGGTTGGAAGGAAGCTTGAGTATCTGAAGAAAATCCTGTGTAGACACAGGGAGGACACGCAAGCACCACAAAAACAGTGACCTTGCTGGAAACTGAACGTTGGTCACATGAGTTATAAAGCAGCAGCATTAACAAATTGTGTCAGTGTGCTGCAAATGCTCCAATAAACTGGTAACCCAAAAGCCGTTGTGACAACACACATTGCCAAACTGGGCGGATTGCTTTTTTTGGAGTGTAGATTGTCACTTTGGCTAAACCCGTGCCTGCTGTTGTGTTATATTTCTGGGTTTGCTATATACAGGATTAGCATATAAAGCCAGAAATGAATGCCCCTGTAGACCTTTTCATCCTTGAATGTTTTAAGCAGTTTTAGTTAAAATCTGCTATAGCTCATCTGGGTAGGATAACAAAAAGTCCTGGGGTAACACTGCTGCCTGCTCTTAAACTACTTGTGAATTGTGTGTCCTTTCTTGCTTGAAATATTAGTTGCACCTTTGCTTCTTATGCCCAGTAGATGTCAGTAGACAATTAGACTTTAGCAGCAGCCCAGGCAGAGTCGTTGCCTCTGCATATCACCAGTCCATTTAAATCTTCTGTCGCACCATTAAGAAAAAAAATTATTTCCCATAGATTTTTGTTTCTTAACACCTTGTTCATTCAAATTAAAATCATGATGACAAAAAATGGTCATAGTAATGAACTTTTTTACAATAGGTAGTCACATACAGTACAGGCCAAAAGTTTGGACACACCTCCTCATTCAATGTGTTTTCTTTATTTCCATGACTGAAGGCATCAAAATTATGAATGAACACATGTGGAGTTATGTACTTAACAAAAAAAGGTGAAATAACTGAAAACATGTTTTATATTCTAGTTTCTTCAAAATAGCCACCCTTTGCTCTGATTACTGCTTTGCACACTCTTGGCATTCTCTCGATGAGCTTCAACAGGTAGTCACCTGAAATGGTTTTCACTTCACAGGTGTGCCTTATCAGGGTTATTTTGTGGAATTTCTTGCTTTATCAATGGGGTTGGGACCAGCAGTTGTGTTGTGCAGAAGTCAGGTTAGTTGGACGATCATTTATTTTTCAACAGGACAATGACCCCAAACACACCTCCAGGCTGTGTAAGGGCTATTTGACCAAGAAGGAGAGTGATGGAGTGCTGTAAATGGTCATGAAAATAAAGAAAACACATTGAATGAGGAGGTGTGTCCAAACTTTTGGCCTGTACTGTACATGGTTATTATCTTTATGCAAGTCAAAATATGTCCTGTTATTAATCATCAGTTCTGAAAATACACTTTCAACAGCTGCAGCACTGCAGGGTGGCAGAGCCCATCTTAGCAGCATCATGTTTAAGGCAGCGTAGGATGAAAGTCTAGTATTGGTTGCCTCATTGACACTGACTCACATCAGGTCTCCCTAGACACACACATTAACCAAACACGTCTTCAGGAAGACAGAACTGTTGTGTATTGGGTAGCTGCTCAGAGGGGGCTGGGCGGTCTTGTGGCCTGGAACCCCTGCAGATTTTATTTTTTTCTCTCCAGCCATCTGGAGTTCTTTTTTTTTGTTTTTTTTTTCTGTCCTCCCTGGCCATCGGACCTTACTCTTTTTCTATGTTAATTAGTGTTGTCTTATTCTAATTCTTACTTTGTCTTTTATTTCTCTTTTCTTCATTATGTAAAGCACTTTGAGCTACATTATTTGTATGAAAATGTGCTATATAAATAAATGTTGTTGTTGCTGCTGCCTCACGGATCCAGTACATTGCTACACATTCACTGCCAAGGATACATAAGTTAGGTTAAAGGGTGATTCTCAGTTGTACAGTGTGTGAACGGTGGTCTTAGGTTCTAGCACCCGATCACACTGAACTACATTAAGCAAGTGTGATAATGTTAGGTTACGTTTTAGGACATAGAAGACGTCGGACTACCTGGAGATACAGTAACTCCCAGGGTGAACTAGCTACCCCCTTGGATAAAGTAAATGTATTTTCAAACATTCAGGAAGTAATCCTGGTGCAGTTTCTAGCCCTGTTGCTCCACTTCACAGCTGAAGAATCCTGGGTTCAAGTCCCTGTATTTTTACTGATTGTACTGAGTTTGCATGTGCCCCCATGTCCATTGTGACCACAAGAGAGCCCTATACCACAGTCCCAGCAATATAACACACATATAATAGAATAAAATAAAGTAAAAGACTTTTATTCCTTTTTCCAGGAACATTCTCACACTCCTCTTGTCTAATTTCAATAATAATAATAACAAGCCACCAACTATCTAATAAATGATCTTTTGGGTCTTCTTATCCTGCCTCCTTCTTCTTCACCTCCGCTGAGGATTTCCTGCTGCCTCCCAACTCCAACTTGCCCATCTATAGCAGCGGACTTCCTTTCATGTCCGACCCGGGAAAGCATCCTGGTATCATTTCTTACCCTCTAGGAAGCACTTCTGGGTCATAGACAAAGTAGAGTGGACCATCTCCCGACAGTGCTCTCTACTGATTCCACGGGACTCCTACAGGGCTGCACTTCCAGACTCCATTTCCCTAACACTCCTGCAGGTGACTCTGACACAAGGACTACTGCCACCTAGCATATGGGGGATGGACCCACTCCCAATTTCCTGCTTCCTCTGGTCCCTCCATTATTTTATACCAGCTGGGCACAATGTAATCTTTCCGCCTAGCTGGCCAATGACGTTTCTCTCTGGCCTCCCATCCAGGTAATAATTCATGCTCTCTCCTAGCAGGGATGCCCGTTCGTATGCCACACCATGCAGGTACTTGTGTCTTCTATATTAGGTGGATTGGCAATACAGAGTGGTGGCTGTGAGGCTAGGGATCTGCACCGAATCTCATAAAATGCCAAAAACGGACTCTGCTCTGTTGGGCCCTTGAGCAAGGCCCTTAACCTGCAATTGCTAAGCGCTTTGAGTATTGAGAAAAGCGCTATATAAATGCAAAGAATTATTATTAAACTGGCTACATGTGAGCAAGTGTGACTGTGCCTTCTAATGGACTGGCACCCTGTCCAGGGTTAGTTCCCAGCCCCTACAACCCTGAATTGGGTGAGGTGAGAGAAGAATGGCTAGAAATAATGGTTGCAACGGTTCATTCCTTTGATTTGTCTGATGTGATTACAAGTTTACTAAATCTGGTTAAATATTAAGTGGCTCTGAAATTATATGGATGAGTAAATGCTCTCATGCCTGCTGATCAATAGCTCTGTTGACCCCATAATGTGGCTTCAGTGGCATCTTTGGGATTAGAAGAGAATAGCAAGAATTCCTGGAGTTGTGCCATGTTCGATTTGAGTCCTCTCAGAAGCTCTCTTTCTTTTTAAGCAGACAATGGAAAGCATTCAGCTGAAACCACATCTTTGTCTCTCTGATGTTTATCCACTGCCCTACAGGACAGGCACTTTCACATAGAATTCATGAATCTGTGTCAGGGTGAATGTTTCTAAAAAGAAAAACAGCAGAGCAAACCAAAACCGATGACAGAAACATTCAAAATATCACGTGAAGTGAGATAAGATGTTTGTGCAGATGGTGACCTGACTCATTTGATGGAATGTGGAGCACCACATTTTACGATCATTTCAGAGGAATTTATTATTAAGCATTATTAGTATTTCTTATTATTTCAATGAACCAATTTATGGTCAAAAGTATTACATACAAGGTTAAAATGAAATTCTTGTAGACTCAGAACGAGATTGTCATGCATTGTTTTTGCCCTTTTACTATAAATTTGGTGGTGCAGTGAGCTCCAATTGCCCTAATTCAGGTTCTATTCATAGACATTGACCATGTGGCGTGTGGACTTACCCCCTATGCCCATATGAATTCCCAGCCATCCAGTTCCCTCATATCCTTGCACATCTGAAAGACTTGTTTATTAGGTCAGTAGACTAGGTTGACTTGGTGTGATAGACTTGTGCCCCATCCAGCGTTCATCCTGGTTTTGGATCTAATGCTGCTTAGAGCGACTCCAGATGTCTTTTTGCTCCTCTGGCGCATTATGTAGGTTTCAGAGATGATTGATGAACTTGGGTTTCCAAAGATTATAACGTACTCTGGCAGCACTAGGTGTTAAGGAAAAGACACATCCTAGAAGAGATACCCATGTGATGAGGCGCTCAGATCCTCACTGTGTAAAATGGTAATTCATTTATTAAGCGGAAGCCAGGAACAGTTCAAATATATCCATAAAAACAATCTCTATTATTAAAGAAAATCTTGAGACGAGACTATTGGCAAGAGATTTTTTCAAGTCCTGCCCTCCTCTCAACCATTTTCGGTTAACGGCCCATGCCCATGGTCCTCTCAACTCTCATTCGTGTGAATACTTTTGTCAGACACAGTTCCTGCGCTCTCTGCTCTCATACATTTTTATGTTTTCCTTACTTTAAATTCCAAATAAAAGAAGACTTATTATGCCCAAATTCTATTGAAGAATTTCATGCCAAAGGGTTATCAAGAGAAGAAATGAGTACAAAGGGCAAGCCTAGCACTGAGAAACAGTGTCAAATGGATTAATGTGAAAATTGTCCCTCGGTTACACAGCAAATTGGTTAAATGTATATTAGTAGACTATGCTGAAACAGTTGGTGGTGATGGTGCGGAAGATGAAAACATCAACTTACAATATCACATAGAATATCCACAACCGTTCACACCGGCCGAGTTACTGTTGAAAGAAGGATGTATCGTAATGTTATTGCGTAATTTATGTATGAGTGATGGGCTATGCAATAGGACAAGATTAGTTGTTTTCAAAATTGGTTGAACAATTCTGACATAAAATTTTAACGGGACAAGAAAGGCAATTTACATCTTCCGTGGATAACATTAGACACCAAAGGAGATCTTGATATGCCATTCGTATTAAATGTTTACAGTTTCATGTTACAATAGCTTTTGCTATGACAATTAACAAATCGCAGGGACAAACAATCGAAAAAGTCAGTTTATTTATTAGAGAGAAAGAAACAATATTCACTCACGGGCAGTTGTCACAATGCAAGTTCAAACACAGAATCAAAATTCAGTGAGATATTGGTGAAAAGTTAATTCCAAATATTGTTTTTTACTGAAGTTTTACAGTAAAACTGTAAGTGTAAAAGGTATTTGCGTATTAATTTCAAAGCCAAACAGAACAAAAACATAAGTAACACAACAAATACCTCTAACGCAACATGAAACATAATTTTCTTTCAATTTATTACGTTTTACTGTTTTTTTACTATGGTTAATTACTCTCTGTAATGTAAAATAGGTCTATTATGCATATGTAACAATTTCCATGAAAGTAACAATCAGTTTAAATTGTACATCCGCTTCCCCATACACGAGTGGCAGAGCCGTAAAGTGGCTAGTGCGTAGTGCCCGCCCAGGGGTTGGCAAGCGAAGTGAGCAGGGGACAGAGCCCCCTAGTATCTCTCTATATATATATAAAATCCAACGTCTGTCTGCTTTTCACAAGAGAAATACTTAATGGATTTAGATCTGTTTTTTTCTATAATTTGCTTGAACATTCCCATTGATTTTGCGACTTCTCTCATCGCATCATGGTTCGCTTGCACGAGCGATGTATTCACGCTAATCCGAGACAGAGACTGCAGGCAGAGGGGAGGGAGAAGCGTGATGTCAGGAGTGGGGTGCCGGGCAGGGCCCTCCTCACTGTCCTGGGGACGGCTAGTATGAAATTAACAGTGAAGGCAAAAATAACATTACACGCATGCAGAAACCCACCCAAATAACCCCAATGGTGATAATTAACACAGATATAAATGAAAAAATGAAAAAGCACCACACATTAAAACTATAAATACTTACGCAGTCCAATTTCACAACTGTAGATGACAGTAAAAAATGAAGAAAGATTCTAAAAGAACAGCCTAAAGAATGTTTATAGGTTGTAAACGTTGTCAGCGCTCCACACAAGAAGATGTTTTCCAACTCGGATGGAATCGCAAGAGTAAGCAGGCACAGAACAAGAACACAAATCAAGCAGTAACTGTAATCTTTTTTGAGAATGTCATTTTAATTGACTGAGGGGCGAATGCGGTGAGACAGAAAGACGTAAGATGAATGTAGTCATGCCAGTTCTGTATGGCTCACATTTTCTTCTTTCTGCCTGCAACACCTGTGGCTACAACTGAAGCTGCTTAATGGCACAATATTCCCGGGGCTGCTGGGAATTGCAGTCTATTTTAAGTAGTGCTGCTACATTCCCCAATCCCAGGTCATTGTGTATGGCTGAGCCTAGGCTTCAGGCTGGCAAAGTTGACCATGTCAACTTTTTTGTTTCCCACCAATACACATTCAACAGAATAGGCCATGGAATCTTTATGCTCCAAAATGGTGGTTGGGCTAAACCATTTAGAAGCCAGTTCAACCATACATTTATCTGAGGCTTTGGTGAGGGGATGAATCCTAATCCAGACTTCTCTAACCAAGAACCTAGTAGGTTTGTGTCTCAGGTTGTGCAACCAAGATTGTCTGGACTATGTTACCACCATCTTCTCCTTTACCTGTTGTGTAACGTTGTAGATAGTTACACAAACAACTCCAAACTATGTGCCAGGTTTGGACGGACTGTGACCAAGTACCCTACAGCTAACAATGAAGGGGTCTCACCAGTAACAGTTTGTTCATTGCAAATAGTTCAGTTCACTCTTGATAGTGGTCTGTGACAAAGGATGCAACAATGGTCTTCAGGATCCATTTCAACTGCTCAGTGCAATTCCAGTTTCCAAAGTTTCTGTTTCCAGAATTTTTCAGCCATTGAGCTGGTAAACTGCAGGCCTCTGTCAGAGCTGATGTTTGACACCCCTATCAGGTAAATATTTCGTTCTTTAGGGTAGAGCAGATCTTTTTTACAGTGGTGTTATCCAATAGGAATAGCCACCATTGGATAAACTAGCCGACAATCACCATGGGAAGTTCTTCCAGTCCTTGCTGGTGGTAAATGGTCTGATTAGGTCCATGCCTAGGCACTCCTCTGGGGATGTCGTAGGTGGTTGTTGTAACTGTCCAACGAAAAAGCTAGGTGGGATCCTGTATCGCTGGTAGGTGATATATGGGATCAGACACCTTTGCATCATTGGGAAATTTAGAGCAAACCTGATGGCATGATTCTGGACTAACAGAAAACCAAGACCCCCCTTTCAAAGATGACATCATATAAAGTTTTTTTTATACACAACAAGGGTTATAGTTCTGAAGCCTGCTGCACACCCACTACATAACTATAAGATTTCAGAATTAACATCATAGAGTCAAATCTATTAATTTATTCAATTTCTTGATCCATTGTTATCATTAAAATGCCATAGGTAGCGGGAGCTTATCCCAGTACAAATGGGTGCCAAGCATTAGTTAACCCAAGTTAATCATAAGTCTGCTTTTTATGTTTCATTTACCCAACACAGATGTCTTTGAACAGCATACTGACATATGGAGAACATGCAGACTCCACACAGACAGTGATCAGACTCCAGTGCTAACCACAGTGCCACTGTGTTACCCTAGACATGAAGTACCTCCATAAAATCTCATTTAAACCAAGTGGCTTCTGTATATAGCAGCATGTAGTGTTAATTACATTGGGACTGACTTTCCTACAGCTGCTTAATGAAGAAGTGATACCTCTGAATGGAAGACAGGTCCTAGAAAGTCACTGTTCTTGAATATGCAGGATCCTGTTTTGTCCACATTTCATATTTTTATGTTATAATGGGCTGGAATCCTTTTCATATTTTAGGTACTTATTTATTTTTGTTGAAAATTACTCTCTATAAATGCAACTTATTATTATTTATTATTACCTGAGTCTGCTTTCTCCATTACAGGCTTATGAGTAGGCCACCACTTTATGGCAGTGAATGTTCACTCTCAACACTCACGTCAAGCCTATTAGGCTAATATGCACATTTCTGAGATGAGTACGCAATTTGGGCAATAGAGAAAACGCCAACAGAAATATCAAATCAGTATTGACAGTAATCTTCCTGGGAACTAAACCCAGGTACTTGATGCAATGAAGCAGCCATGCTGAAAACTGTTGTAGTTACACCCCAAATCACCTGGTTTAGTACTATACTGTATATTTCCATAATTAGAGGATGGGCAGTTTAGTGGCTAGCTCAGAACTATGCAGATTTCCACTATATTGCACGCCTTTCACATTTTATGAAGGTATCATTCTTATTGTGATTTTAACAAATCAGTGAACTGATGAATTGCTGGCATGGTGGTTTAGTGGTTAGTGTTTGTTGCTGCTCTGGATTTCTGAGTTTAAGCCCGTAACATGTAGTCATTTCTGTGAATTTTGCAAGTTATCCCCATATGTGTCTGACTTTTTTTAGGGTACTAATGTTTACTCTTAATACTGAAAGAATTTCATCTTAATTTCATTGACAGATGACCCCCAGATTATCAGAGTGTACTTGGTAGTAGACTAAAATCTTGCCAAAGATATGTTCTTGCAGTATTGCGTTTGCAATTTTCCCAGGTTCTGCTTTCTCCTATGTGCCAAAGATATGCAGGTTTGACTTACTGGTGACTAGTGTTAGTGGTCATGCCCTCACATACTTCATCTCACATTAGTTCCAGCCTTGCTCCTGATGTTGGGTTGATTTTGAAGACTCTCCCCACGTCTGTGTATTTCTGCTTACTCCCACAGTACATAACATTATAAACATATGCAGGCTGGGTAGAGTGGCTAATATTTACTGGACCAATGTGAGTGATTGTGACCTGTAATACCCCATTCAGTGTTGGTTTTCGACTTGTACCTGGTGCTGCTGGAGAAAGCTCAGCTTTTCACATCCTTCATTGAATTTATCAGCCTCAGAAATTAAGGAACTGAGAGTTTGTCAACAAACTTAAATTTTATTTGATATTGTCATATTTTCTCATGCAGAAAGAGCTTTTTCAAATGATCAAAATGTAGAACAATAATGAATGACCAATGTTGTATTTTTATTCTTAATTTGGTCCCACTCCAAAAATAAAAAGTGCTTTTTGTTGCAATTAACACTCAGTTCAATTTTCCACTAAAAACATTTTGAAAACATTCAGTGCCTGAGGCAGGATTGTCTCAAAGGAACCCCACATATGTTCAAGTACAGCAGCTATTTTTCTCATTGGCTAATCACAATAATTAAGAAATAAAAATATGTGCCACGGTCCCTTGCTGGCATCTGTGTTGTTAATGTCTAACTGAAAGTGAACTGCAGTAGCCTGAGTTGACTGTTCCTCATCTCCATCATTTCCTCATTCTGGTTTAGAAGCCCACCAGACTTCGTAATGCCATCAGAGATCTGTGATTTCCGGTTATTTTTGTATAGCGTTCTTCACTGAGTACAGGCACAGAGTGCTATGGTAAGTTCTCAGGTAAAATGCAGATATAAATTTTAAAAATTAATAAATAGAGAATTAGTACGCATAAAGACACAGGTTTGTTAAAACATACAGAATACAAAATAGAAACTGATTACTATACATTGTAACCAACAATATCTGTCTATGAATTAATTGTTGAACTATGGCCAGTTGACAACATCCATCCATATGTTACATGCCAACATTCACTCACTCAGTCATTAATTAATTGACTTTTTTCTGTCAGCCATAAGTTTTTAATATATTTGCACCTTTAATAGTAGTCATTGTAAATATGCCAAATATTACCACATGATAACGTGCAAAAATAAAAAAAGCCCTCAATTGACACTGGTAATGACCTAGGAGAGCTGGTCGGCACACCGTTCTGACTATTCACACCTCATTTCAGGGATTACTTTCAGCTCAATGATTTATTCATGTCCTGAAGTCAGAGATCACCATATCATGTCAATATTATGGTACCTAGTGTAACCTCTGTCTCAGGTTGCCCTCTGCATTGTAGATTATGGCCTTGACCAATAAGTTTGTAATTGTTTACTTCGCTGCTATCCAAAATATTTAGAGGGACTCATCACCTGCATGCCCTGTAATACAAAATATATTTACATTTAAATATTAAAACAATGATTACACAGTTGGAAACTTGTCAAGGGTAAATTTCGCACAAACATTAGGAAGTTTTTCTTTACACAAAGAACGATAGACATTTGGAATAAGCTACCAAGTAGTGTGGTAGACAGTAAGACGTTAGGGACTTTCAAAACTCAACTTGATGTTTTTTTTGGAAGACTAGGGGGCTTTGCCCCCTGCTCGCTTCGCTCGCCAACCCCCGTTTTTGTTTTTCTGGATACACACTTTTAAGATTTTTTTTTCTTTGAATTATTGCTATTTCATTAGTTTCACTTTTATTTCAGAACTTCTGTAAAAACAA
Source organism: Polypterus bichir lapradei (assembly GCA_026402145.1). Lineage (NCBI taxonomy): Eukaryota > Metazoa > Chordata > Cladistia > Polypteriformes > Polypteridae > Polypterus > Polypterus bichir. The sequence continues at coordinate 15,690,930 of JANRMT010062821.1, read as the reverse complement.
TATTTGGAATCTTTCGAGTCCCAACGTTCTGAATCTTTTAAATGAGCTCCGTGAGACGTGTTTAATGACTTTGTACTATAATTCAGGATAGCTTTCTCTGTTTGGAATTTCACCACAGACAAAACGATTTGCATCATCAGCAGTTAATAATTTTTTTTGCAAAGTAACCAATAAATGCATGTGAGGTAAACTCCGTTTTCGAAATTCTCTTGACTTAAACTTCAAAGCCTTACAATATTTACATACTTCTGACATATCACCTGTGTCCATATATTTGATCTCTATTCTCCTTTTTGTCATTTCTCGGAGTAATAATTTCTCTTTCTTTGCGCTAATGCAATGTTTACTTTCTTTGGTCTGACACTGTCGTTTTTTCTGCTTTCATATTCTGTATCTTGCTCTGTATGTGTATAGCGCCAACGTTTGTGAACGTGTTTATGAAGTTCTACTTTGTCTTTTACTCTGTGTCTTTTAATTCTGAGCTCGATTGGACGTGCTTTTTTTTCAGTTCCACTTGTTTCCTTATTTTCTGAATTTGCATCTAGATTATTCTTTTTCTTTTTTGCTCTTTTTTCTATCTAACACTTTTGAGTCTTTTTTCTCCGCGCTGCTTTCTTCTTCACTTAGTCGTCTACGTTTCATTTATAACGTATTGTCCTTATACTCTTTATATGCGCTGAGAGCCCTGGATCTGTGTGTGCTCAAAGCCTCCTTTACATGACTGAGTGTGTTGCTGCCCGTGCTCTTATTTGATTGTAAGTAGGGCGTGTCTTGCAAGAATCTTGTGTTCTACGTCATCGCGAGACGGTCCTGGGTCAATCTCTTGGCACAAAGTCTCATATTTAAGGTCCCCGCAAGACGCTCCTTTGGCCAGTCTCTTTAGTCTCGCGGGTCTTTTAAGTGTCTTCCGTGATCTTAACGTGAAGATCATGTCTCGTTGACCTACTGTTTCTCTCCAGGATTTTTTTTTATAATAGAGAGAAATAAGTGGATAGGACTTGCGAGCTTTGTTGGGCTGAATGGCCTGTTCTTGTCTAGAGTGTTCTAATGTTCTAATTATTTTTAAACCAGTAACGGCGCACTGCATGTTACACTTGAGCATTCATAGTTTTCATACTCTTTCTCTGTACATTTAGCATTCATCTGCTCAGTGGTTGATGCGCTTGCTGGTTCCTGAGCAGCTCTTCTTTTCTTCACCCTAGTGGTTCGCTTCTTCTCTTCTTTCGTCGGCATCTTTTTGCGTTAAAACTGATTAAGTCAGTGTTTGTGTTGCAATTACTTAGTACGTTTTTCTTCATTTTTCACTTAAGTTGGTAATTAAGTCTTCAATCTGCCTCAAAAAAGATTTAAGATATGAAGAGGTAGGGGAACTGACGGTGAAGGTGGTAGGGATGAAAACAGCACCCATACGCAAGTGCTGCATGGCCGAGAGTTGATTCTGCAATAAAATAAACTAAAAATAAAAAGAGGAATAACCTTGGAGGTCAATCATCACCCCAAAAGCGGACAGTAGACGTCACGTAGTATGTGTGTACCAAATTTCAGGTCAATAGTTCAAACGGTTTGCTAGTTACAGGTGAATTAAAATCCTAGACAGACAAACGGACAGCCAAGGTAGCGTATTATATATAAAGATTAACAAATAAAATACCATAAGAACCCAAAAGAAAAGCCCTCAGTTTCACAGCGGCCATTGCAGAACCGAGAGAGCACTCAAGCATGTGTGCTCCTTTTCCCTTTGGGAATATATCATTTACATGACAAGGGTTTTGAGGATGTTAACTGCCTCTCAACTCTGCAATGACCCTGTTTCCTATTAAAATTAATCTTATCAAAACATTCCTTGCTTTTTAGCCACACTATAATTCTAAATCTAAATATATTTATACATAATAAATAAATAAACTGTAACTGGGATGCTACTTAACCATTATACTCGCATATATATTTGGTACCTTGTTGTCTCTAGAGTAGACATTGATGTCTGGAGTTTTTTTAATTATTATTTTGCTGTCAGTTTGCTTTATATTCATAAATTTATGTTTATGTATTTATATTTAGCAATATCAAGATCCTAATTTATAAAGAATGTGCAGTTTCTATTGTGTGTTACTTTTGTGCATTACATTTTGGTGCATTGTTGAATGTTGACTTGTTTTTTTATCTGTACTGTGTTTTTAAATGTGTGTCGCATTCTGAATTTCTAAACAGCTGGTATAAATAATAAATTTAACTGAATTGTTTATAAGGTGGGCGACATGGTGGCGCAGTAGGTAGCACTGCTGCCTCGCAGTTAGGAGACCTGGGTTCGCCTTCTGGGTCCTCCCTGCGTGGAGTTTGCACGTTCTCCCCGTGTCTGCATGGGTTTCCTCCGGGTACTCCGGTTTCCTCCCACAGTCCAAAGACATGCAGGTTAGGTGCATTGGCAAACCGAAATTGTCTCTAGTGTGTGCTTGGTTTGTGGGTGAGTGTGCCCTGCAGTGGGCTGGCGCCCTGCCTGGGGCTTGTTCCTACCTTGCATCCTGTGCTGGCTGGGATTGGCTCCAGCAGACCCCCATGACCCTGTGTTAGGATATAGTTGGTTGGATAATGACTGACTGACTGTTTATAAGGTGGAGGCAGTGGTTAGTGCTGTTACCTTACAGGGCCAATAAAGGAGGTTAAGATTCTGGCCTAATCAGCTAATCTGTGTCTATGTGGAGTTGACGCTGAGTCATTATGTGTTTTCTCTCGGAGTATTCTGTTTTATAATGCAGGTTACATTGTCTGGCCCTGGTTTGATATCCCATCCAGGGTTTCTCCTTGCTTTGTGGTCAGGGCCACAACTCCAGTAAGCCTAAGTTGGTTGGAGCAAGTTTGAAAAGTAAAGGCTTCATATCCATACCTATAGAAGAGGGTCACTGTCTTTTCTAGCAGCTCATCATATCTCAGATGAGACACCAAAGATCTAAACCCTTTCATTAGCTCAGAATTACCCATCTCTATACCCCGTGTGCAGTCTTTCAGCATTTGAGGCCCTAAATATTTTCATGAACTGTAGACACCCTATCCAGTGATACTGTGTAATGCATACAGTAGAAGTGAAGTACCGTTAATAAAAGCAACTTGATACAGAAAGAAAGAGTAGCAAATAGAGGCTGGGTTAAGGCAAGGCAGCCATAATAATAATAATAATAAGTTTTGCAAGGTGTGTTGCAAGTCATCTGTTTCCTTGTTTGGCACACAGACCATCCATCTAAGCAGAGTCTTCACAGTGTCTTTGTGTATACTGGTCATTTTTAGAAACAATTTCAGGAGGTATGCTGGGGTGAATCTTCAATAGTAGTAACTGACTGGGTGCTTCTAAATCAAAAAAATTCTTATTATCAACAATTTATAGTGTTATATTTTTAAAAACAATCTAATGCAAGTAATTTGATTTTATTATTTAAGTCCTAACACTATAAAATATCTCAAAAGAATGGAAACTGAAGCCATGATTTTGACTTCTGTTTATTCAGAAACAAAGAACATTACATGTATTTCATTCACAATGTTGACGTTTAAAAATAAAAAAATATAACTCACCTTACTAAATGGTTTCCATCACAGGCTGCTGATTAGCAATTCATTGAGATTTCCTATTGTAGCACTCGAGCAGCAGTTATCCCTTTAATCCCCTTTCCACAAACAATAGAGATTACCAATAAATGCAGAATAGAGCACTTGAGGAAGAATAAGGAGGGCTGGCACTGTGAGATTTTCCCGGTCTTTAGTGCTGGTTCTCTTTGTCTCGCAGAATTGTTCAACTTCATCATTGACAAAGGCAGATATGTAATTATTCACATAAAATAACACATTCCTAGCTCGTGAAGTAACACTCCTGCGGTTTGCTTTGTTATATTACTCGTGTTTTGCGTGCCTGGACCTCAAGACAACATTACTTCAGTTTTTGCCAAGCAGTTTAAATGCAGTGGGTTTTTCTATGCCTAAAAGTAACTGCAGCAAACAAGGAATAAACGATCAAGTGAAAAATTCAGTTGTATTCAATTCGGTTACTCACAGTTTCATGAGGATTGGTCTTTCTTGTTGTCTGCTACAGAATCATCAGAGACTGTTGCACAGGAGTCATATTTTCATGGCTCTGCTGCCGTGAGTCCAGTGCCCATCTCCAGGACATCTCATGAGGAGAAGAGAGTATCAATTATTAAAGCTCCCCATTACACAGGAATCGGCCCGGTAGATGAATCTGGCATTCCAATAGCTATTAGGACGGTAAGTTTAAATCAACTGACAGTTGTTAGCTTTCTTTGTCTTTCTGATTTTAAATAATACACTTCTCTTGCTTATTTATATGTTGCATGAATTTCAAATATAATCTTTTTGTCATAATATACAATAGCCAATCTTTAATCAGTTTATCAATGTATGGATTTAATAAATAAGAAATATGCTCATAAATTAATCCTTTTCAATGGTTCTACATCCTCACAGATCTAGCACCCTGTGCTCAGTCCTATTCCTTGTGGAATTTGAATGTTCTTCTAGTGTCCGTGTGACTTCACCTCTGGTATTGTGCTTTTTCCTCATGTATTCACAAAGATGAACTGTTTAGGTTAACTGGCAGTTCCAAATTGTCCCTGAGATGGACTGACATTTCCTACATTGCTGCTGAAACTGGCACTAAAACAATCCTAAATTGCCTTCTGCCGGAGTGAAAATTTTTAATCAAAACGTTTCATTGTGATTTTGTATAGATCAAAATACAAATCAGTTCAAGATTACTTGTTTCAGTGATTTGAAACCCAGATAGTATGAGAGTGTTGTGTGGATGCATCATTTTCTGCTAATAGTTTAAGTTGTTTTGAAGTTGGCTGCGAACCATTTAATTGAATAATGTGTTATTTCATAATACAAATTACATTTTTAATTCATTTTAAGACAAGGAAGATTTGTTTTCATTCTTCTGTTCTTGTTTCTTGTGTTAATTTGAATAAAAATCTGATTATCAAAAGAGTATGCATTTTTTCACTACCTTTGTTGCAATTAGTAAAAGCATACTTAACCTAAATATTTAACATTTATGTAAACGATCTTAAACATAGGGCAGCACAGATTTACAGAATCCAGGTTTCACCCTACACTTATAAACACAGTTGGCATGAGGGTTCAGTGCTCAGCACTGCTAGCCCACAGTTTGATCCCAGTCCATTCACTACCTGTGTGGAGTCGGTATGGAGAGTAAATGTCCACATGGACTTTCTCTCTCTGTACCTCATTTATTTTGCTGGGTCACAAAGACAGACAGACGGGTTGCTGCCTGACCCAATAAGTAATTTAGTAGTTGATATGGTTGCTACCCTTCTGTATAGGGCAACAGCAACATTTATTTAGCACATTTTCATACAAATGATGTAGCTCAAGATGAAGAAGGAAAAATATAAAAATAAGATTACGCAATACTAAGCAACAAAGAATAAAGTAAGGTCTGAAGGCCAGGGAGGACAGAAAAAAAAACAAAAAAAAAAACTCCAGAGGGCTGGAGAACAAAATCAAAATCTGCAGGGGTTCCGAGGCCACGAGACCTCCCAGCCCCCACTGGGCAGTCAGCAACACTCCACAACCCTGACTTTTAATAAGGAGGTTTAAAAAATAAACGGGTGGATGTCTGTTTTACACAGCTTCTTGAACTTGGCTTCAGTAACAGAAGTACATCTCCATGTTTGTTGGCCTTATCCTTAATTAATATGTTATCTTCCCGCATCCCAAAGATATGCATGTTAGGTCAGTTGTTTGAAAATGCTCGGTGATGACCCAGCATTCCACCTGGAGTCATTTCTTACTTCTTGCCCCTTGGACCCCCAGTGACCCTGCATTGTTTTAATCGAGTTTGGAAAAATGGATGAATGGATCAATATTTATGTGAAGACATATATAGTTTGGGGCTGCACACTGGTACAGTATTTAGCATAGTTTATCTCGCCAGTGTTCTCCTACAGCTCAAAACATGCTGGGTTAATTGATAACTCTGAATTAGCCTTGTGTGAATGCATGTTGCTCCCTTGTCCAGGGGTGATGGCTAACCTGTAACTTCCCAGGACTCTTTACTGTATTGCAATCACCTAAGTAAGTTGGCAATGTCCCAGGGAATCATTAGGGAGTCAATGAGGCAACTCCGTTTAATGCACAAATTTAAACAAGTGCACAATGGCACTGCATAAAGCTAAGCAAAAAATGCTGATACTCTGCTCTTTCGAAACACCACCTGGGGCAGTCATTGCAAATAATTTTTCTCTAGAGCCAGTCACTTTTTGGTAGCTCTGTGCTGGTAGGCTCGGATCCTACCTGGTAGCCTTTTGTAAAGCTGTGAATTGAAAGGATGGGGCCTTCTCTGCATCATATGTCCTTATTGGGTATCTTCTTTGAGCTGTGGGAGGAAGAGATAGAACAGCGCCCTCTCGTGTCCCAGAGTGGTGTTACCCACTTGGTTTGAGCCCTGAAGATGATCCTCAAGCACCCATGTATGACAGTATAATTCTTATTTCTGAAATGAGTGAATGAATGAATGATTGAATAGTATTATTGCATATTTTCATAAGCGTAAACCTTGCAAACATACTTATAGTAAAAATAGTGTACTCAAATATTTATATTTATTTTACTTCATGATACTGTTTATTTTCTAAAAAAACAACAGATATTAAGAATACTAACCATGAAAGGAATGTTGCCAGCAGTGTGACACTAGATTTACCACTCTGCAGTGCTAATAATTCTGGCAGAGCTGCTGCTGTAATCTACTGAAGGGTCAACCAAGCATCAAAAGTTGACATGGGCCTTGTATTAGTTGCTTTCGGTTCTCCATATAACTCATAATGAAAAAAACAGATAAAAAACTGATGCATAGCTATTTATGGTGGGGATTTTGTTGGCAAAAAAGATATATCTATGAGTTATAATAAAGGTAAGCCTTATCGGTTTTATATTTTTGAACAAAAAACATTGTAGTATGTAGACCTATGTGATTCATAGGTCTGAAACATCCACCACGTCCTCTAAGTAGCGAGAAACAGATCATAGATACATGATACAGTACCTGCCAAATAATACAAAGGGTACACAACACGTGTTTCGCCCTAATTGGGGCTCATCAGGTGTATGCACCTTTGCTTCCACTTACGGGATCAAACCTCAGACATCAGTGCCTGACGCAAAGCCTCTAATGTTGCACCAGTAATGTGGCTAGTTCACTTACTTGACAGGGTGAAGACTGGAGTATTACATTCAAAGATCTGAACCACAATCTGATTATTTGGATGGTTACCTACTAGGTAACACTTGTAGTTGGTTGCAAGAAGCAGATCGTAGATATGTGTGCCAAAAAATACAAAGAGTACATGACAAGTGTAAAGTCAGTGAGACAATAATTAACCATTCATGGAAGTTCTCCCACTATTAAGGGGCAATGGGAGTAATCTTGTTATCTGTGTCTTATATTGTATAGGAATGAAGGAACTAATGTTTACAAAGCACCTCTTATTTAATAATTACTGTGTTCAAGTGATCTGTGTTTTAAATGAAACGTAATTTGTAAGTCTTTGGGTCCGAAGCTCTCCCTCCACCTTCCTCTTCTAGCTGCTCACATGTCCTGTTTATATAAATACCTTACGCAGTATATGTATGTATATCTATATATTTACAGTATATTTATCCAATTGTATATAGCATGTTCAAGAGTAAGGAGTGTCAATGAACTAATAATATTATTCCCTGGTGATCAAAAACTACAAATATTGTTCCAGGAAATAGCCTAAGACAATGGACCTCAGTTATAGTGCCATCAGTTACTATGTAACTAACTCATTTTCTGTATACAGTACTTGTAGTTTGTTTTCAACCGGGGGATAATATTATTAGTTCACTGGAGCTCCTTACTCTTGAACATCCTACATATTATACAATCAGCCATAAGTAAAACATTCTTGCTTCTCTTAGTAACTAACTTTGGGTTCTGTTGATGGTAATTGCAAACAAATTTAATAGGAAACGCATTGGTAATTAGTAAGAAATCTGGGAAGTTTGGTTATACATATAATTTCTTCTGCAGGGCATCCTGTAAAAATGGTACGATGAATCAGATTTCAATGTAATGCTTTGTAATCTTGTACTGTTCTAAAGTTTTGGAAGGGTTAGATAAAAAGCAATATGCAAAATAAAAAAACGAGATTAGTATATGATAACACCAGTTTATTTCAGAGAAAGTAGGGAACTAAAAATGGCAACCAATAAGAACTGAAATAAAATACAAATAAACTTACAAAATAGAAAATGACTGGAAGTGAAATAAACGGTACAGAAAACTTCAAGCCAACTGAACTAAGCTCGGCTTTAGATGTGGGTTTTTACTTTGGTTATTCAAGAATTTGTTTTCAAGTGTATCGCCAGTTGTATGTTCACCTGGGGTGTGGGAGAATTCAGTACTTATTAGATGTTTACAATTTTCTATGGTTTACATCATTCACTAATGTATTTATTTTTGTGTTTTTTTGTTTAAGATTAATTTTTTTTCAGGAACTTGTTTTTTAATTTTATTTATATAGCTTTACCCTGAAAGCCATAGCCAGTAAATAGAGTTCTTACACTGAATTGTTTTACTTTAATTTATTACAAATACCAATGACATTTACTGGCAGCAGATTTACATTTCATTTTGGGAATGTTTTGTTCCTGTAAATGTATTGTAGTGACCTCTTTGCAACACATTTGTTCTCAGCAACAGTGGTCAACACCCAAACTCGAGCTTTACAGTATAGTTCTTGTTAACCACGTCTCACTTGAGCTTCACCTATCTTTCCTCCCACTCATTCTCCACTCCACATCCCATGCCATGTCTTTTTACATCTTCACTTGTACGTACCCCCTACTGGTCAGCTCTGCTCTTCATGTGCCCCACCTATCCTTTTTGCTGGTGACCTTAATTTGCATAAACTGGAAGGCCCCAAACATCTGAGTGACACAGCATTATTATAGAAAAATATAGACAAATAAAATTTATCACCTTGCTTTCTTTTTTTTCTATAACATCACCAAATTCCAATCAAATCAGTCAAATCATTTCTTAGATTTTAGGATATTAAGTTTTCTTATGTAGATATTGTTGTTATTCCTAAATATTGATATCCTGAAATGTCCTTACTTAGCAGATACCTGTTGCCATAAATGTACAATCCTGTCAAATTTCACCTTTTAACTTAACGGGAAATAGTGTTTTTGTTGATGAGTGAACGAGTGAGTCAGTCAGTCAACTTTGCATTTTATACATATATATATATTTTTGGATAAAACTGACCAAGATTAAAGGAGTATGTTGTGCACATTTTAAAAGTGACTGATTTTATTTTAACAATGCAGTATTTCATTTTATTCAGACAGTGGACCGACCAAAAGACTGGTACAAGACCATGTTCAAGCAGATCCATATGGTGCACAAACCAGGTATGCAATTATAAACGTGCTTGAGTTTATAAACTGCACAATAGATCCATTTTGAACCTTTGGATTGACTGTTTGCTGTTTGACTTTGCTTTGGCCCTTCAATTAATGTTCAGTGTATGCCTTATATTTATAAAATAAATAAATGCAATTTTATTTATTTTCATGTACAAATAGATTAACACTAGAATTCCTGAAGCTTACGATTTTTTTCATTGTCCCCAACTTTACATTTTCCTGACATATTCCAAGAAGCTCGCAGCACCTTATCACTGTGCTAATAGCCTGCTTTTGTTTTGCAAATGTGTGGATTAGTAGAATGCAGCCTGCTACACCACAAACCCCCATACTGAAGTCTGTGTTGAAGTGTTCATCAGACGACGTGTTTGTAAGGAGTTGTATAGGTAATGAAATACTATGATTTGAAATACGTATATTTAATGTGTGTTCCATGTCTACATCAACCTGTGTAAATATAGAATGACAGAGGAAATGTGAGGCAAGAAATGCTGAACACACTGCTAAAACAGAAAATGGTTTCATATGTTATAGTAATGATGATGAAATTTTGATGTGAAGTGCACTTTTACAAAAGGTTTAACAAGACAAGTATGCTTTTATTCTGGACTAAAACTGAAGAAAAAGAAATTGCTCAATTGATATGTTACTGAAGCCCAACTATCAGTCGGTACAAAGTAAAAGACGTTCGCATACATGAGTGTTTGCGCATTTCATTTTCAACCAGTTGTCTCACTGGTAATGCTGCTTCATCATGGATCTGTGCAGATGGCACAGTGGATAAGCTACCATTTAGCAATGGCGAGGTAACAGGTTTGAATCCCATGTCATCTTTGCATTTAGCACTTGAGTAGTGAGCTGCTATTATTATTATTATCACATAATAAAAACGATGTGAGTCAAATTTGTGCTACTTGTAAAAGATGTTATTTTTCCTCGTACACTGACATTCATATCAACATGTCATGTGAATGATTTTTTTATTTAGTTTTCTTCTTGGATTCTTGAATAAGGAAAGTCCTTCAAATGACATGATGTTGATGAGAACATGCGAGGAAAAGTAAAATCCACCATAGACACTGTGGTGTCTGTTTGCTCAACAAGGCACCAAGAAGAATGATTGAGTCGTGTTTCTGTGTCTGCTTTTATCCTTTCAGCGTTAACTTTTACAACTACCATAAATTTACGCCAGCTGTTAAAGACTCAAATCAAATGTATGTTTTTATTCAAAACAGTAAATGTGAGGAGGACCTGGGATCAAACCAGTAACCTCTTGATTATGACACATCTGTTCTTACCACTGCACTAGCCATGTTTATTTCATATTGATTGATATTTGGACTTCAGTTTTTATACCTTGCCAGTAACATGTAAATTGAACAATTTCTTTTTTTTCGGTGATATTCTTGAATAAAAGCACACTTGTTTTAGTATACCTTTTGTGAAAATGTTTTCAGTCTTCCCATAGTATACACTTCAAGTCAGAATTTTGTCATTATTACTATAACATGAAAAACGTTTCTGTTTTAGTTATATGTTCAATATTTCTTGCCTCGCATTTCCTGTCATTCTACATTTACATAGTTTATTGTAGACATGGAACACACATGAAATGTATGTATTCCATCCATCCATCCACCATCCAACCCGCTATATCCTAACACACGGTCACGGGGGTCTGCTGGAGCCAATCCCATCCAACACAGGGCGCAAGGCAGGAAAGAAACCCTGGGCAGGGCGCCAGCCCACCGCAGTGTATCTATTCCAAATTATGATATATTATTTATCCTGTACAATACCTGACACCTAATTCCCAGATACACAGACTTCAGCAGAGAGGACCACCTTTATGAGTGAAGCAGCTGGGAAATGTGTCCAAAGTGCTAACTAAGTGCTGTGTCTGCAAATCTCTGAGCTACATTTTTTGCCGCCCCCTGTCCTGCCCCTTCAAACAGTTCAGCACGTGTATAGATTTAATGCTTTTGTGGTTGGTAGAGTCATGGTATGCCTTAGGATTTTTTGGGTTACAAAAATGTGTGCCACCTCAGAAAAGGTTGGAAAACACTGCTGTTCTCCTGGCATGCAAAAAAAGATCTCAGTAGCTGCTATCTCACATTAAAACTGACACCATGCATTACTTGGGTGGTTATGTTGTGTGTGCATAAATTAGCCGATATACTGCAAACTGGAATAAAGGGTAGGGATAATAATTACACTTCAATTTTGTTAAATTCTGTTATTATATTAGGGCAGTCAGCATTGTAAGCTACCTGGCAGAACAGAGCAAGTTAAATACGGAGGTACTAGAGACTCACTTTGGTTTTAGTGCCACTCAAAGAAAACTTATTTAGCACTTATGTGATAAGACATTGATTCAATCTTCTCACGGAAACATGAAATGAAAAAAAAAAAGAGCGTAATTTTTACCTTCACAACTTTTTTCTAACATTTCACCAGGACTGCCATAAACCTCCCCATCCCCACTCCCCTGCACCTATGTCAGTCTGTATAAATAAATGAACACCAGCACTACATATTGACATGTGGTGTATTGTTGTGAACCAAGTAATACAAAATGTTAAACGTTTAAATGAAAATTTTATTTGATAAAAGTTTTTAAAGGTAGTATATAAATACAGTACTGAATGTGTGTGTAATTCTTTAGGCACACATTTAACTTATTTGCATTGTAACACCCAAAATCAAAGGATGAACTGCACCAGTACACATTTCAGGAGTTTGAAACTGATGAGCTTTGATTGATTGCTTCCCAGCTAAACTCCCACTGTTTTAGCCATGGGAGATGTCTCATCTTTTCTACTTGCAATCGGATTTGTTCGATTCTTTTACACTGATCATGTTTCGCTTCAGTGTTATAGCTCTTTGACTCTTGTTCCTCACTACTAGATCATTCACTTTGTGCTGCTCCTTCTAGTCCACACACACATGCCGCTACTGCACACCCTCAGCACTTTCCACCCTTTTTTCCGAGACCTCCTCCTCCCGCTGACATCTTTCATTAGCATATCACACTGCACCTTCTGCAAGCACAGTGCTCAGTTACTGTCCAGCCCTGTGGCCATCTGAGTCTCCGGCTGGAACATTATAATATTACTGTTTCATAATTTATTTAAAAAAAAAAAAAAAAAAAAAAAAAAAAAAAAGAAAAGAAAAAAGTTACATAAAAATGACAGTCTGATCAAAACGCCTGAGGTGTTTGCCTTGTTCCCGGCCCTGAATGCAAGAATATTTTTTTAACACATTAAACAGGCCACATTAATCACAACAATTAAATAGATAACTTTCTAAGGCCTAATATATATAATGTTTCGGGTTGTCTGCAGTGTTTCCTCTAGATTGTTGTGTGCAATTTTTTTTCGTGTTAGCAGCAAATTCTGAAAAACTTTTGAGTGCCAGTATTAGCAGTGCATTTCTGTATATAGCACAAAAAAACTTAAGACATATAATTATTTTCTGTATTGCATATTTAATGTGAAATATCAAAACCTACCTGAACTAATATAATATTTTTAAAAGCATTTCAGTGAATAGTCAAACGTTTTCTCTTCTAAACTTTTCTGTCTTCCATAAGTTATAAACTTCATGAACATTAGCAACCTGTACAAAATTTAAAAGAATTTAATTCTCATTAAGTTTTCCAAATGCTCTGCATCTAAACAATTTGTAGATTTTTTATATTGTTTTGTAAGTCCTTTATCAATCAGCTCTTGAGGCCTGGAATGTGTCACAAATGTCCAAAAGTGAAAATATGGACTGGCATTAGTATAACAAAAAACTGTTCATTCAGTCTTTAACAGTTTCTTTAACTTATTAATATACTGTTGTTTTTTTAAATCAATATTTCTGTATATTGTTCCTGGGGTACTTGGTTTATTAAAGAAGCCTTTTAAATCAGAGATATTTATAAAAACTGCTTTGTACTTTTTCTGACAGTCCACCAAAGGTAATATCTACCTTTAAGAAATAATGAATTAAATAAAGAAAATGCTATTCACTTTCTTGTCTTCATTTTGTCTTTCTAGATGATACAGGTGCAGACATGTATAACGCCACATATGCACTTGTAAACACAGGTAAGTGCTTCGTTAACACTCTCACAATTTTGGTGATGTCTACCTATATCCTGTATATAAAATGCCAAGAGTTGTCTTTTTGTCACAAAAATAACAAAAAAATCACACACCCCTAGTCCTTATAGATTCACCTTGGTCTCAATTAACAGGTTACCCTGTTGTGGCACTGCCACATAAACGCTATCTGATTTGGTTTTCTCTCTTCGCCTTCCTCAATGTTAACCCAGTTGCTGCCCAAGCACCCTTAATATGGTGGTGGGGTGGGAAATAAATCAGGCACGTTGGGCAGATGATCGTAAAGAACACCTTTAGGGGAGGTGTTTCTGTAGTTTCCAGGGGTTATTATGGAGAAAGAACTCCAGAATACAGTTAAAAAAGGCAGCAAAAGGCAAGAAGAAAGAAAAAAAGAACAAAGCAAAGGTTTTCAACACCAACTGCTAAAACAGGACCAAAACTGCAAATGTAGACTATCCATGGCCAGAGAAAGGATTGCCACCCTCGCTTATGGAGGTGGCCACCTCTAAGACTTTGCTGGCCGACCCACTCGGCTGGGACAGTCAGGAGAAATTAATGTTGGTGAGCTAAGTGTGATCCTTGTTTCTCTGGGGTAGCATGTTTGGAGAATCTGGGGAAAAGAGAACAAGGAAATCGACTAATGTTATCATAAGTTTATGAAAACTGCCTGAACTTTGGGGTTTGTCTGTGTTGAAGGGTTTTTTTTTTTTTTGGTTTTTTTTTAAGTTAATCGCATACTGTACTGTACTGTTGGGATGTGCGGGAGGGAGGTGCATTCACGAATTTGGTTGCTGCCATTTCTGTTTGTATAGTTGTATAGTTGTATAGTTTACAAGACTGATTTAATGCAGTTATTTTCACCTTGTCTGTTTCTCATGGTCATTTTGTTGATATTTAGTAAGTTATATTGTTTAACCTGTCACAGGAAGGGGTCCAATGACGATTTTAGGGGGACCTGCCATCTGACCCACATATACCAGCTTTGGTGGTGACGTATAGCGAAATCAGCCAGGAAAGGATGAAGTGTTATATTGTGACACTCATAACACGACCCATGAATTGTTCATGCATGGTACTTCGGCCATGAAATTCAGCTTTGGGCTTTTCTCACAAAAAGCAGAGACACCATTGGTGACACAAAGACATCATTGCTGACACAAAACCAATAGCTGTGCAGGCAATGATACGGCAGTTCACATAACCGCCCTAGCTGACAGAAGGACAAGGGTTACAAATTCACTCTGCGCTTTCTTTGAAGTACATTGCACAGGCCAAATTATTGTTTACATCGCAAAACCTGCTGCACTTGCACGTGCCACTGGCAGTCAAGCGCATTCCACAGGACACATGCTAACCAAAAGTCATACATTTCAATTGCAAAACAAATTGCACATACCAGCCAGAGGTCAACCACACAACATGAGCACTGTAAATCATTAAGTCATAAAGGGTTGAGACAACATTGGCTCACAGCAAAGGACCTTGCAGCAATCTAGGTGGAGTCACTTGGGGTGTTGTGTTTGGTGAGAGGAGCTTATTCAAGGGTTCGAATGTTTCTAGTCAAATGTAAAAAGTGTATTCTTATTTTGCATAGTAGTGTTTCTTGAGGACGGCTGATGGCGCAGTGGGTAGCACTGCTGCCTCACACTTAGGAGACCCGGTTTTGCTTCCCGGGTCCTCCCTGTGTGGAGTTTGCATGTTCTCTTCGTGTCTGCGTGGGTTTCCTCCCACAGTCCAAAGACATGCAAGTTAGGTGCACTGGCGATTCTAAATTGTGCTTGGTGTGTGTTTGTGTGTGCTTGGTGTTTGTTTGTTTCCTGCCTTGCGCACTGTGTTGGCTGGGATTGGCTCCAGCAGACCCCCGTGACCTTGTAGTTAGGATATAGCGGGTTGGCTAATGGATGGATGGAAGGATGTTTTTTGAAACAAAAATAATATACCACCTTTTACACTGTGAACTGTATTTGTTTTGGTATGGCTCATTATTTAATTTTTCAAACCTACTGCTGTTTGCCTTTCATTATTTCAATTAACCACAGTACTCTACATATTTGATGACCGTTGAAAAAAGAAACAGAGAGAGAGAGAAAGATGTTGTTTTGGTTTAAATTTTTAAAGAAGAACATCAACTGCCTTTATGTCCTCTGTTTGTAGGTTTGGGTGTGTCAGACTGTAAAACAGTGATAAACCAAACACTGTAAAGGATAGATGATATGCACAAAAGATAAACAAAACACACAATATAAAACACACTTGATTTCATTCATTTTCTCTTTTAAAGAATGTATAATCTTGTGAATTATGTTTCTTATATTTACTTTTTAATTCTACTCTAAATAGTCAATTTAGAAAATATAATTATTCAGGACCAGGTTTTAAATGCGCTTATAAGCTTTTTGGCCAGTTAGCAAGGTAAACTGGTAAACAGTTGAAATGCAGCTTGTATATGTGATTATGAGTGTGACGCCAGGGACCTTTTAAAGTCACTTTGCTGCTGGACCCAGTACTACAGTGAAAGAAAGTTTGATTTTGCAAGATTAGTTTCCTGTTAAATATGAAGAAAGGAGAACTTACAAAAACTAGCTAATAAAAAATGATTGCTTTGAGTTTAAGTAATACTAATAAACAGAATAAACAGAAATACAGTGGCTTTTATTCTATTAATTTACATTGTCCTCAGAACTGTAAATACAATGCAGTAATGATGCTTAGTCTTTGTCCAATTCCTGTCCTCTCAAGGGCTTGAAACACAATTTTATCCAGAAGTCCTCAGGGTCCACAGACATACCTAATCCACTCTTGCTGGAAAAAAATACATAAGCTGGTGCTTGATGATTGGTTAACCCTTTGCTTTCCTTCAACAAAAAGAACAAATTGCTTTTACATATGATCTCTCTTGTTATACGCTTCATTTTTCTACGGTTGACTCCAAACTCAGTGGATCAGTCATGCTGAATTTCTCCTTTTCTGCTTCTGAGGTCTAAATAGTAGAATTCCCCTCAAATTAGTGGGGTGCCCAAGCCTTAGATGTGTTTCACACCCTAGGCAACAGAGAGTCAGTCACAGAAAACAGAACCCGGACCCAGGCAAGAAAATTGCAAAGAGTGAGAGTTAATACTTACAACTTGTTTTGTTAAGTAGCGTAAGTACAAAACTTTGGATGATACCTGGTACATAGATTTGTCTACGAAAGTATGAAAAGATGAGCTCTGGAAACTCTTCTTGCTGACCAAGCCAAGATCAAGGTTCTGGGATATACAATTAAGTGTCATTCGACTGTGATTGTTACTGCCTTACCTGATGGAGAGACTTAGATGTTGGGGTGCCTTGCATTCTGAAGAAGCCTTTTGTAGCAGTTCTGTAGAAAAGCACATCCTTTTAGTTGCTTCAGCAATTCAACTTTAGCTGAGATGGGTGTTGGTGTTAGTACACTTACGAATGACTTACAGTCTGTAATTTACTTTTGAAACAGTGTGTGACTGACATCCAGGGCATTATCTTCTCTGGAGCACTAGATGGCAGCCCCCCTGAGTTGGCACAGCCCTGTTGGGTTCTGTGGGTGCCACCAAGGGGTGCTGAAAGGATTTAGGAGCCCAATTTCGTTGGAAGTGCTTCTGGACCATGCTAACACGCCACAGGAAGTACTCCTGGATGTTGGATAAAAGGAGCACATTGCCACTGCTCCGAGAGCCAGAGTCAGGAGGAAGAAGATGGGAGGAGTGGAGGTAGAGGAGACAGAGAGAGGAAGAGAAAAAGAAAAGAAAACAAGTGTTGTGTGTATTGCTGTGCTTTTGTATTGTGTATTGGTGAGAAACGGATGGAAAGTGTTTCCCACAGCTAAATAAAAGCCATGTGTGTGCTGGACTT
The DNA here is from genome assembly GCA_026402145.1 of Polypterus bichir lapradei. Lineage (NCBI taxonomy): Eukaryota > Metazoa > Chordata > Cladistia > Polypteriformes > Polypteridae > Polypterus > Polypterus bichir. The sequence continues at coordinate 15,673,465 of JANRMT010062821.1, read as the reverse complement.
GTGTCTGCATCTGTCTGTGTCGGGTTTGGCGAGCTGGTGCACCCTCTGCAGGTCAAAAGTGAAAATTACTATTTTTTTCAAAAAGAGGTACAATTATAAATAAAAAAAATAGTAATAAGTATTATTTTTATAAATTAATTAGGGCTGCTGTTCAATTAATTTTATTTTTTTAAATCAGACAAGTAAAATCTTTAATTGAAATTAACTGTGCATTAATTATAAATTATCATATTTCCTTCAAGCATATTAATGTTTCTATAAAGCAGAAGTAACTCAGTGTTTTAATACAAAACAGGTTTAATAACTAACCACTTGCCTATACAAATCACAATGTGTTAGCCTAGCATTTTGATTCGTTCTTTCAATAATTCTGCCTTTAACATGATATGAAGATGAAAAATAAGAGTTTATTGATTTTTTGACTATTTATTTAGCTAGTCCCCATGACCCTGTAGTTAGGATATAGAGGGTTGGATAATGGATGAATGGATATTTAGCTAGTTGCCCAAACATACCAGTTTATTTGCCTTGATTGTTCAAGGGATGATGTCTAGACACAAAAAACAAATGTTCACAAAGGACCACAGTTGGGAAATGTTACTTTCAAAACTGAATTATTTTTTCTTCTACTAGAGATATGAAACCCATACTTTTAATCAAAATATATTTATTTCCTTAAACAAAGAGAAAAAGGAATATTGCAACATGTATTACTACTCCTTTCAAGATCAAGAAAGATGAAAACATAAAGCAGGACAGACTGAAAAATATATATCTTGGTTATGGATTATACAGAATAGTATGATAGGGTTATTTATTTCAAATATTTTAAATTGCACATTGTCATAGTATGTATTATTTATTAATTATAAAATAAGTCCAACCATCTTAACCTTGAGCTAAAATGAATGGAAATATTAGTATGATCAATATGTACTGATTGTTGCCTTGTTTTACTGGTTAAAGTATAATATCAGCTAATGTAGGTTATTTTGTAGGCTATAGTAGATGCAATTAATTAAATAAGAACATATCATTTCTACTCTGGGGGAGGTCTAAGTGAGGTATAAGGAATCGAGTGATTCCACTCTGTGTCATCTGTTCTTTAGCTGCTCAGAGATGGGTAGAACCTGCACTGTACTATTTCAGGTCAGATATCCCTCAGGGACAGGGCTGACCCACTGGCATTCTGTTTCCCTCTTAGATCTGTACCTCTACAGCCTCTTTTATGGGTAGACTTGGATTACCAGACATTAACATAGTAATTTTATAGTGTGTGTATCATTTTCTTCTGGACGTTCCGCTGCACTGCACAATGTGACCTTTTTTTTAATTGTCAATGTGTGAACACAGCACCACTGACGTGCAGTCTCATAAAGTGTGCCGATCTTGTTTGTCTGCAAAGTTAGCATGCCACAGAAATAAAACTCATTCACTCCACTTGTATAACTAGTTTGATTTTAACTGTTCTTATGTTATTCTCTGCACTTTGAGGAGCTATTGTATATAGGGAACAGTGTGTACAAAAATATATGAGTGACTGTGTCCCTTAGTGATTCAATATGGTACACAGCATTTTATATTCCAATATGTGTTGATTCCGTATTTTAAAGGACAGGCAGTGCGAATTAAGTTCATTATCAAGAAACACCATAGGAAACAATCAAGCTCCACTGATCCACTACTACTATTAACAGATTTGGATTAATTTGGGGCTGCTTCATTAACATTGTGTCAAGGATGGTCAAATTAATGCATTTAGGGGTTGCATTAAAAAATTGGTCAATGACAATTAATCAGCAGCGCTAAATTAACCTGTTTAAGTGAAGGCAGTAACGCGGAGGGAAAATTATTATTATTAGTATAACTGCCACACTTAAGTAGACTTGAGGTTTTTAAAACAGGTAGAGACATGAGGTTACGGTATAGAAGCTTCAATTTGTACCAGTTGTTGTTTGGAGCTTCTGATATTATGCCATAGACATGTGTTAGTGTATTTACCAAGAGACTTTGGCAAAACGTTTGTTGAAAATAACTGTTGAAATGATACCTATAACTACCATCCCTGTAGATGCTCAACATTTTTGACCTAATATTGAGGTGAACTATTATCCATTTTCTTTTTATCAGTTTTCTCATCCAGCTGTCAATGTGTTGTGTTTCACAAGGGGTATTGTTTAAAACAGATTGCTTGTGATTGTTATTAAAGAGTACAGGTGCTGGTCATAAAATTAGAATATCATGACCAAGTTGATTTATTTCAGTAATTCCATTCAAAAAGTGAAACTTGCATTTTAGATTCATTCATTACACACAGACCGATGTATTTCAAATGTTTATTTCTTTTAATTTTGATGATTATAACTGACAACTAATGAAAGTCCCAAATTCAGTATCTCAGAAAATTAGAATATTGTGAAAAGGTTCAATATTGAAGACATCTGGTGCCACACTCTAATCAGCTAATTAACTCAAAACACCTGCAAAAGCCTTTAAATGGTCTCTCAGTCTAGTTCTGTAGGCAACACAATCATGGGGAAGACTGCTGACTTGACAATTGTCCAAAAGACGACCATTGACACCTTGCACAAGAAGGGCAAGACACAAAAGGTCATTGCTAAAGAGGCGGGCTGTTCACAGAGCTCTGTGTCCAAGCACATTAATAGAGAGGTAAAGGGAAGGACAAGATGTGGTAGAAAAAAGTGTACAAGCAATAGGGATAACCGCACCCTGGAGAGGATTGTGAAACAAAATCCATTCAAAACTGTGGGGGAGATTCACAAAGAGTGGACTGCAGCTGGAGTCAGTGCTTCAAGAACCACCACGCACAGACGTATGCAAGACATGGGTTTCAGCTGTCGTATTCCTTGTGTCAAGCCACTCTTGAACAAGAGACAGCATCAGAAGCGTCTTGCCTGGGCTAAAGACAAAACTGCTGCTGAGTGGTCCAAAGTTATGTTCTCTAATGAAAATACATTTTGCATTTCCTTTGGAAATCAAGGTCCCAGAGTCTGGAGGAAGAGAGGAGAGGCACAGAATCCACATTGCTTGAGGTCCAGTGTAAAGTTTCCACAGTCAGTGATGGTTTGGGGTGTCATGTCATCTGCTGGTGTTGGTCCATTGTGTTTTCTGAGGTCCAAGTTCAACGCAGCCGTCTACCAGGAAGTTTTAGAGCACTTCATGCTTCCTGCTGCTGACAAACTTTATGGAGATGCAGATTTCATTTTCCAACAGGACCTGGCACCTGCAGACAATGCCAAAGCTACCAGTACCTGGTTTAAGGACCATGGTATCCCTGTTCTTGATTGGCCAGCAAAGTCGCCTGACCTTAACCCCATAGAAAATCTATGGGGTGTTGTGAAGAGGAAGATGCAATACGCCAGACCCAACAATTCAGAAGAGCTAAAGGCCACTATCAGAGCAACATGGGCTCTCATAACACCTGAGCAGTGCCACAGACTGATTGACTCCATGCCACGCCGCATTGCTGCAGTAATCCAGGCCAAAGGAGCCCCAACTAAATATTGAGTGCTGTACATGCTCATACTTTTCATGTTCATACCTTTCAGTTGGCCAACATTTCTAAAAATCCTTTTTTTGCATTGGTCTTAATTGATATTCTAATTTTCTGAGATACTGAATTTGGGACTTTCATTAGTTGTCAGTCATAATCATCAAAATTAAAAGAAATAAGCATTTGAAATACATCGGTCTGTGTGTAATGAATGAATCTAATACACAAGTTTAACCTTTTGTCATGATATTCTAATTTATGACCAGCACCTGTATGTAATCAGTTAAAGTTCATTCTGTCTAAGTGCAGACCTGTCACTCAGAGATTAGTAAATGGTACCGGTGATTGTCTATTGAACATCTGTCTGTACAAGACAATAGTAACATTTATAAACAGTTTTCTTAGGAATGAACATTCCGAAATACATGGAACATAATATTAAAGTTTTTAACATTAAATACATTCTTTTTGTCTATTTTTTAATGCTAACAATAGAAAGCAAAACACAGTGAAAACATTTTCATGATTTTCTTCTATTTCAGATTCTTATAATCCATCAGATCCTGTACAGGCACATCCAGCACCCAAGACTCACACATACCGACCATTATCAAAATGTACCTCAGATAATGGTCCTTCTTCATTTAAGGATTCTTCACCTGTGCCTCCACCACCTCCACCCATGCCATCCCTCTTACAACTAAGACCTCGGGAGAAAGCAACATCTGAACCGTAAGTTTTATATTAAGCATAAATTACACAAGAAGTCATCAAAGTAGCACAGGAGCTCTTGATTTGTTTACAAATTTAAAGATTAAATATTTGGTTAGAGTACATTTTACCTTAAAGTAAAGCTTGTAAAGAGAATTAAATGCACTGTTGTGATGTCCGTCATCAATGCTTTTACTTCATATGCTATTTATCTCTGGCCATGCCACCCAGTTGGAGTTGCTCGGGAAATGTAATTACTTAGTCATCACCTTAGGCAGCGGTCCATAAGTTCAGTCTTAGACACAGTCCTCTCAAGTTACCACTTTCTTTGGAAGCCAATTTTCATTCCAATGAATTTCTTCTTTTACTTGATCTCCCACATTAATTAAGCAAGCTGTTACCTCCCAGTTTGTGGATTTTTGGATCAATTCCATAATCACAAACTGGTCATTCTACATTTTACTGAAAGAAGCAGAGATTTTGATGTATAAAAGGTCTTTTTTGCATTTTAGGATTTTCTTCTTTTTAATTTTTGGGTCATTTATGCCATTATTACATATAAGTAGGTAACACTAAAAAAGCTAGCTGCCCTTTAGTAGTTTGTGTCATTCACCCTGCTAATTAGGTGTGAAAATTCCACAGATAAATTAAAAAGAAAAAGAACAGAGTCAAATATTCAAAGATATTGCAAACAATGCAAATATTTCTTAATTTCTTTTAAACATAAATTTAACACTAGTGTACTTTTCTGAATGCAAAATAAGATTATTAAAACGAAAAGCTAATTAAATAGTGAGATCAAGTAAATATAAAAATGACTAATTGAGAAACTGATGGGAGTAAAAAACAGCAGTGCTGAACTTGTAAACCATTTGTCTTTTCATATTTCTTTTAGTATCACTCAGATCTCAGATATTCAGACTTTCATTTTTAAGATTTTTTGTATTTTTTCAGTAGTTTGGATATTTTGTGCGGAGTTAAATGATTGTGATTTTGCCCACAGTTTCTTGGAGTACCTTAGGTCTGTTGGCTGTTTTTTTTTTAAAGCATGTTCATGTGCTGTTCTTATTGCCTGCTTCTTAGACACCTACTGTAACTGATCAGTAGGTAATGTAGCAAATATTTTTTGACTTCAAGCTTGTTTAAGCTTCCAAAAAACATATCAAGACTTGCAGTTTCCTTACTCTCTTTTCAGAACAGCATTATCATTATCACTGGTTTAATGGCCATTTTCAAAGTTTAACCAGGTTATCCATTTGCCCCAAATATTTTTCCTCAATGTTTTGTGGTCCTGGGCATTCTTTAAGGTAAAACACAATCTTTTCATATCCTGTGAAACCATCTCCAAAAACATTTATTTTTCACCTTCTTAGCCTCTTTCCCTTAACCTCAATATTGATGCAACATTTCATTCAGTTATTCTGATTTTTGTTTCACATGACCAAACTACTCAACATTAATACCTATCCACTTTATTCCAAGCCTTTCTCTAAACTCAGCATTCATCTTCCTCTCATTCTTCACTACACATCTATCTGATCATTCTCATCATCATTCTTTCCAGCTTTGCCAGTTGCTCACCTTTTGGCCATATTGTACTACCATAAAGCGTACTGTTTTTCACAAAGATTTTATAAAAAGAATGAGGAACAACTCCTGAAATGTATTTCATGTACCTCTCATTCTCTCTATCATTCTTTTGTCCGCACTTAGGTCTGCAGCCCTACTTTTTCCAAAAAAACTCAATTGCTGACACCTGAATTTACACTATCTTTTGCACTACTACATATTTTCTGCACCTCTTCTGATAAACCATTCATTAGATCAAGTTTCTTCCAGCACTTACACTAAGTCCAAGCATCCAACTCTTCCACATCTCCTTTTGTTTTGCCTAGAACCTTCATCTTTCTGGCATGTGCCTTAATGTTTTTCACCTTTGAACTAAAAGTCTATTCTGCTGTCATGACCACCATAGTCACACTTCTTTATACAATGACATTACCACAGGCACCAACTATTTATAAAAAACAAATTTTCTCATTGCCCATCTCACCCTGTCAAAAGACTTTTCCTTACCTACAAATGAATAGTGCAGTTTCTTATCTTTCACCTGATGATTTCCCTGAATTTGTCTAACAACAAAAATTGTGTTTCGTTATCTTTCACTTGATCAATGATTATTTTCTCTAGCCATCCAAAAGCTTGATTGATACGATCCATACTTCAATGAATCACATTTTCCTTTGTATACTGGAAAGAACAAGCTTCTTTTCTAGTGTTCAGGATGTCTCCCTTCACAAACAATCTTGTCTATCAATCTTTCAACTCCAGGACCTTCAGCTGGCTTCAACACTTTCAACTCCACTCCAGTTGGGCCTACTGCTTTACCTGTGTTCATCTTTTTCAGTGCTTTTACAGTCTTATTTTTCAAAGATTAATTGCCCAGTCTTTTTATTTTCCCATTCATTTCCCTCATTCAATAGCTTCTCATTGCACTTTTTCCTGTTATCTGCATTACTATCTCAATTCTTCCTTTAGCATTTTTCAAGCAATTTACACCTACTCTGTACTGTCTTTCTTTTGCCATCTGCTTTGTGGTCCTAAACGCATTCAGTTTTCCTTCCTCATTCTGTAGGTCATTTGCAAACTCCAGTCTCTTAGATTCTTGTGCCCTTGCTCCTGCATTTCAAGCATTTTACTTTGCCCTATCACCTCTTGCTTTAGTATCTCATCTTCTCCTCAACATTTTATTACCATTTTCCTTGTTTCTTTATAGTTCTTTTGTTCAAACACAGACTTCTCCTGTAGTTTTCAATCAGATATTCTTCATCATTTATCACTTGCCAGCTACACCAGATGATTCTGAAAACTCATTCATCTCTGCTACCAATGTGCAGCAAATTTATTTCTCCGACTTCCAGACCTTGGTACTTGCTTATTACTTTACTTCATGCCTGTAAATAAAAGATCTTCCTGCAACCAAGTGATATTGTGATGCACAACTTTCTCCACTTATCACGTTCACATTTTTCACCATGTCCAGATCAATCTTCCTCATCAACAGATAGTCTGTGTTGCTGCTTACACCACCATTGTGTGCTCCTTATGCACATCCATTTCCATCACATCACCAAACTCCAGATGCCTTTTAACATCAATATTCTGGAACCAAAGCTAAAGTGCCATGGACCTCCTCATATCATCTACACTGGCTCCAACCTGCCCATTCAAGTTGCCTCCCATTTTAATTACATTCCAATGAGACATGCAGTCAGCTTCTTCCAATCTGCTTATCACTTTGTGGGGTATATGCTGAGACGATATTCATCAATTGTTTAACAAAAATCACATTGTCATTTGGTGACAAGGGTTGATGAGATGAAGCATGATAACCAATCTCATTCGCTACTCACATGACGGGCAGGCTCAAGTCAATCCATACATCCATATAGGTGTGGTAATCGGGGAAAAAAACAATAATCCACAGACAGTGATATTGCTGATAAGACAGACGGGTAAACTTAGACCATACTCCAGCCTTCAACCTCCCCTTTGTCTAGCTGGGTTTCCTTTAGAGTTCCTGCTGTCCAATCTTCTCCCCAGCAGCCCCTGCACTCTCCCCAGGCATCCAACCAGCAGTGCTACATGCTCATTTTCCTCTTAACCTCCACCACTTTGTCTGCTCATTTTTCAGCACTGTCATCACTACTCCTCTTCCAGAAAACTTATATCTTCCACTATACCCACTAAGCATTCTTGCACCTTTAATTTTGTACCTAGCCTTGTGTACACATCTACACTCTTTCTCCAGCACTTATACTATTCTACTTGATGTTCCCTTTATACTCCCAATATTCCAAGTCACAATCCTTATATTCTTTTCTTTATATATTATACTCAACACCTCTTCTTCATCTTCCCTGCCACCAACTGGCCTCCATCAGGAGTAATATCATCAAAATGTAGGTTTCCCATTTGTGTTTTGGCCGCATTCCCCCATTGTCTGTTCTAAATGGGCAGATAGGGGTGTCCACAGGGTGCTATGGACTGTACCCTGCCAATGCTTTATAACTCTCATCTGTGCATCTCATCATTAAGGGGATATTGGATCAGATTTTTTTTAATGGTGGATTCCCTTCCAGAGGCCAACTTTTAGTCACCTTTTACAACATGCAAGATGGATGGTGACTTTATTCTAACCCCAGGTCACATGGGAAGAGTTGGGTGGGGCAGTTCACATCAGTGCAGATCTGCAGAGAGCTTGTCAATGATCTTGGTCATTCCACTGCTGCTGAATGAGAACAAGTCTACAATTATTTTCCTCCTCATGTCTTTAAGCATTTGTAAATTAAAAAAACCTCAGTGCATCTACCTTCACCTGGTTTGTTGACATCAAACTACTCACATTGATACTGCTATTAGAAGTGGAATGGCTTATTAGTGGGAATAAGCTATTTACATTTTCTTTTTATTTTACATTTGTCAATAAGGAATGAATGGGGACCTCCAGACAGAAAAGTAGATACTCGGAAATACAGAGCTGAACCACGAAGCATCTTTGAATATGAACCAGGAAAATCATCCATCTTAGAACACGAGAGGCCGGTAAGAGCTGTTGGTGGTCCTGTATATTACTGTGTTTTTATAAGACCAAATGCTTTGCCTATATTTATCTAAATTTTAAACTATGTTTTTGATTAGCCTTAAATATTGTTCATTGTGGTGTTCTAATTTTCCATATTGTTAGGTTTTTGTCTTTATATTCTTATTTTTAAATTAGTTATTTAATTATTTAAGAAGCTACATTCAAAGTAACAATCCATACAACAAGTGTTTTACAAATATCAAAGTATCTAAGCATGGAAATATATAGCAGAGTGAGAGTTAATTTAGAAATGGGAAATTAGTGTTTTATTGCACAACGTTTTAATTCTTGAGTACATGGTTGTGACTTATCTGTGGTTCGCCTATTATGGCTGTGAGTTAAGTTATCTGTGGTTCACTGATGAGGGACACATGTTGAAGTTTCAAATTGTCAGGATTCAAGAAAGCATTTTGTGTATTACTATTTTTAGTGTCAACATTTTAAGTGCTTATTTCCATGAATCTGCATGTTAGGCACAAGAGCCAAACACTTTGTGATATTTGACATCACTGTGGCCTGCAATTTAAGACTGAGACATATGGTCAAGGCCAGTCAAATTTTGCTTAAAATAAAGGAAAGATCCTGCTTAAGACATTAGTTTTGAATTCAGAAAATAGGTTTTGACCTAATTATTTTTGAGTTTTTTATTTTTTGCTTCTATCATAATTGCTAATCTTAGATCTTTAGTGTTTTGACTTTTGCTACAGGATAATTACTGTTTCCCGGTATCCCTAAAGCTCCGCTGCTTAAAATTCATATCCATCTTTATTATTCAGCTATTGGTTGAATGTATATTACACACACTTGATGACATTGAACTTCAATGAAATGCAGTTAAAGGCTTTGTTGGTACTATTGGACAGGATAGATTTAGTTGAATGGTGCAATTTTAAGTTAGTAGCCCAATCTTTTTTGTTCTCTCTGCATTCATTCTGCAACAGGAGACTAAAGGCATTTGTGACAGTCTGGACTAAAGTAAACCTGTGCTTGCTTTCTTAACTTGAACTTCGACATTTCCTTATAATTGTGCAGCAGCTGCTCTGTAACCTATTAGAATAAGCCTCCTATTATCCATTTTCTTTGCACACAGTTTTTGTAATTCTGCAATTCCAGGTGATGTTCGGCTTCTCTTTCTATGCAGTGCACTTCTAAGGGGTGGAAATCCCTGTGATATACAGCCTGTGTCATCTGCATTTAAATTGATGATCTGTACTTTTAGTAGTCATTTGAGTTATTGGTAATATGGTGATGTTTGCTTAGTGCCCATATTTCTGATTTGTTTAATTTTGTTGTATATCTTTATAGATTGTGTACAGATTTTACTATCCATACAGTGTGAAAGAGTACTTGGCACATAGTTTCCTGATGATGAGGCCATATACATAACTGGAACCTGTATTTTTGGTTCCAATAATTTTACTGTACCCTAAACTAATGCATCTACTAGGTTAACTCTCGCTGTTAAAAAAGACAAAATCAGATATTTGCATTATCCATCTTGCATAAATATGGTCTCACCTCCAGTGTTTATTGTTGTTTATGCATTTGTTCAAAATTTCAGTAAAAATTAATATGCTGTGCATCAGCTATAACAATATTTAATAACTGTACTTCACAAATTTAAGTAAAAAATTAACATAGTCTGCATCTGCTAAAACAGTATTTAAATACTGTATTTTGCCAGCTACAACAGCCATCTTAGAATCTGAAAGTAAATTGTGTTTGGTTCATCTACTGTATACCTTCATTTATTTTCCCAACATGCTCTTCCTGGTCAGTACTACTGGGAGCAGTAAGATGATTCAGTATCCAAACACACATACTGCACGAATGGTGGCACAAATGGAGCCTTTGTACTGCTTAATGTTTCATGAAATATTTTATTTTTGACAAAGGGGACTACAGTGGATAAGGCTGTTAACTCATATTTCCAGAGCCTCAGTTTTTATTTTAGTTCTATCCATGGTCTTTTGTCAATATGGAGTTGCTGTAGGTCTCTGAGTATATGTGAATCAGTACATAAGTGAAGCAAGCATTGAACTGGTGGCCTATCTTGAGTTAGTTCTGAATACCCCCAGTCCTAGGATAAGTTTGAGCCCATTGGGGATTCAGAAAGTGCATGAACTTATACTGAAAACCCATCCATCCATTATCCAACCTGCTATATCCTAACACAGGGTCACGGCAGAAAACAAATCCCAGCCAGCACAGGGCGCAAGGCAGTAAACAAACCCCGGGCAGGGCGCCAGCCCACCACAGGGCGCACACACACCCACACACCAAGCACACGCTAGGGGCACTTTAGGATCGCCAATGCACCTAACCTGCATGTCTTTGGACTGTGGGAGGAAACCGGAGAACCCGGAGGAAACCCACGCAGACACGGGGAGAACATGCAAACTCCACGCAGGGAGGACCCGGGAAGTGAACCTGGGTCTCCTAACTGCGAGGCAGCAGCGCTACCACTGTGCCACCGTGCCGCCCTATAATGAAAATGAGAAGTGTAAATTACCATTAGCCAGATTTTTCGAACATATAATATATGTAATTTAAGTAATTAGTGAATCTACTACAGAGCCTTACAATAACAAAATCTCTGTGTTTGAATACTGTTATACACTTTTTAATATATTTTCTGTGTTGTATAACTCTTTCAAAATGATCAACTAGCTGTTAAACATTGACTGAAGTACAGTGAGAGTCTTTCCACCATATTAGAGGTTTGGTGGGATTTCTTAGATCATAGCAAGTGGAATTAGAGCTTCAAAGATGTTTATATATCTATAAGAAATGCAAGTAATGCCATTAGAAATAACACTAAATGGTTATTTCTTTGACTACAACAAGTAGCGAGTCCCCGTGTAGATGTACTACTAACCATAAATCAAGCATGTGAATGTTTCTTTTTTTAGTATTCAGTGGTAACGGTTTCTTCCTCTAAGCCAATATGTGTAAATTGTTCACAGCTCTTCTGTTGTATGTATGACACTTACAGCATAAATAATGAATTACACATTTTCACATTGTGCCACTACTCTGTCATTCATGCTGAACTAGCTCTGTCTCACAACTGTGTGAACATCAAATGAAAATAAGGCTCTGAATTCGATGAAAGCCATCGTCTATAACATAAGTGATTGTAGAGGATCTAGCACCATTATTTTAGTTGTATTCTGTAGAATATTTATACTATATGAATGGAGTGGATTATTTCTTTAAAATCTGTATAGTAAGGTTCTGTTATTTCTTCTAAAATATGTTATTAGCTTTGTAATTGAAAGACAGACAGACAAGGCCTGCCTCATGCAGTATGAAACTCTGGGGCAAAAATAAAACTAGAGCTTTTGCAGGAGATTAAAAAAAATGGATGGCCTTTGTCATCCTTATTTCTGTGTGTAGCACTGACTCTGGAACTACAATAAGACATGGTTTTGTACTGTATTGTTACCCAATGTTTGAGGCCCACATGTTGATTTGGGGATATGCACAACACAAACTTCCAACTATGCACCATAATGTTTTATCTGCAGATGAGAGTGTGGCATCAATATTCACTAAGAGTTGTAGACAAATACTTTCACTGAAGTTTGAAATTTGGTGTTTTGTGTAGAAGCCAATCAGGCATCACTAGGATTTATAACCTGCCCGATCTGAATCCATTTTTGGATTTGTGTGCTAGTATTGTATTATCCATAATGAACTTTATGCTTAAACATAACGTTCCTCATAAGCCTTCCCGGTAGTATAGTACCTTGAATTAAAGGTTAACGATTGTTGTTATAAGTTTTATACAAGACTGAAGACTGGCTATTAACTAATCATAACTTGGTAAGACAAGACAGACCCTGAAGACTGTTCAGGCTTACTGACTTAGAGGCCCTAGCCTCTCTGTAATAGGAAGTGAAATGGAGGACAGGACCCTGAGTGATTTTTTTGCCTGTGAAACCTCGCCTACCTTTTATATATGGACATAAGCAGTGTGGGAGGATGTCAAATTAAAGAAAATGAGCTTCTATACAGAACTGCACATCTGACTGAGGGGTGGCATCAGACAATGAAAGCAGAAGCTTTAATGGGTGGCTGGTGTTGATATCTTTGTAGGTGGGTGAAATTTGGTGTTAGCATAAAAAGGATCTCACATTGGTTCTTGCAAACCATGTGACAAGTATGGAAACCTAGGCATGGTGTTACCCAATGAGGGTCACAGTGGCGAGTTGCTGTTTTTAAATCTGTAGTGCAATGATTAACACAGTAAATAAATTAAAATAAATATCATTAGAGATGATGTCTTTCAGAATATTTTTGATATCACTGAAAATCATAAAAAAATGTTTTTGTGTTTTTTTCGTCTGATTTTTAAATTTCATTCCTCATTCATTGGAAAATATTAAGCATATTTAATGAATTCAGCATCTCCTCTTCCTTCCTTTTTCTCATCACTTCTGCTCTAGATGTATGGCATAAACCCAGATGAAATAGATTTAGAAAATGAACCCTGGTATAAGTTCTTTTCTGAGCTGGAATTTGGACGTCCGGTAAGTGAGGCCAATGGATATTTCAAGAACTTAAAATAAGCCCAACCGTTCTAAAGTCAACAATCAATCTGCCTTGCTTTCCCCTTCAGCTTGAGGTAGAGGTTTTCTAGCATGTTGTGGCTGTGCACTTTGATGTAGATCTTTTAGTATTCTTTATAATCGCCAAGACACTAGCTTGTCATGGATCTTTGTACGCTGAAGGAATATTGCACTGTGTCTGGCTGGTGAGTGATCACTGTGAACAAAAGCAACTTTACTGATTTGACTTGAAATATTATCACTAACACCCAAGGGACTGCAATCTGTATAATAATAAACTTTATTTACTCAAAAAAAATGTTTAACTTGCATAACCAACGCAAGCCTCCCAGCTGAACATCAGTCAATTTTTTTTGCAGTATGATTTTTTGCTGAAATTGTGTGGTGTGAAATGCATTTTGTTAAGCACGTTTCAACTTTTTACACTTTTTATTTTAATATCAGTGTAATCTAAGCTCTCTTTTTAATATATAAACATTTAGATTATAAAAATATGATCACATTTAGTTTATGGAAAGACCTTTGTTTGCAATTAACAGAGTAAATATGTCTCTACCTAACAACAAACCCATTTGAGAAAAAATTCTAACTTACTGAGGACTAATCTGGTTCTCTCAAGTCAAAAACAGTTTTAAAGATTAAAAATTATTTAAAAAGCACATTTGTGAGGGGTGTCTGATGTAAAGTGAGCCTGCCTGGAAAAGAAGTGTAATTGAGCCCGCTTCCTCTTGATTATGAGCCAGCTGTTTTTACCGTTGCACCACCCAAACGGTCGTATCAGCATCGTACCCTAACCTGATTTCTTTTTCTTCAGTAAAATTCTTGAATAAAAGTGCACTCGTTTTGTTATACGTGTACTTTTTGTGAAAGTGTATACATTTTATGTGAAAATTTTGTCATAAGTAGTATAACATGAAAAAAAGTTTCTGTTTTAACTATGTGTTCCACATTTCTTCCATTTCCTGTCATTGTACATTTACATAGATTGTTGTAGACACAGAAGACACATGAAATGTGTGTGTTCCAAATAACAATACATTATTTACCGCATACAACTCCATGCATCTCACACCCAGATAAACAAGACTTGAACTGGGAGAACTTTTTGTCCGAGTTGAGCTGCGGCATTGTGGGGGATGGGATAGCAGGCTGCTTGCTGTTTGTGCGGATCGACACATTTGCAAAACAAAAGACACTAATGGAAGGGTGCCAAGGAATTTAAGGTGGCCCGGGATTGCAAGTTTATTCGTAGGCTTCAGGGATTTTAGTGTTAAGAAATAAAATTTCATGTACTTGATGTTACTTCTTTATAGGTAGGCTAACTTCTCATCAGACACCCCAAGTATTTTTAATCCAGCATACATTTATCAGATTAAATAAACCAATAAATAAACTTGCCTAGCTTCATAAGCGAATGCCCTATCTACCAGTCGTAACGGCTTGTGCACCAAATTAATTTTCTCTCCCTCTTACCTCCCTGTCACACTTTCTCCCTCAGTAACATAACCCTGTTTTACTCTCCCTCATACCAGTGAGCTTTCTTCCCTACTCAGTCAGGCCTCAGCCCATCACAGTTTCAAATTACCTTCATGGAGTCATTTATGTTTCAATGGAAAGAATGTGCGTGAGAGTGTGCCATATAGTGGTCTAGCACCCCAGCCACTGGTGTGTCCCTTTGATCTTGAACTGGATAACTGGGTTAGAAAATGAATGGGCAAAATGGTTCACATATTTCTTGCAGGGGACAAGGGCTGCCACCAAATTTTGTTATAGAGGTTTTCTGGCTTTCTGCCAACCTGTCATCTCCACTTTACTTGCAGAAGGAAGTCAGGAATCTCCAGCTGTTTCTATGTTTCTTGCCCTCCCTGGATTTTTCTTCAACTTCCAATCGTACCACACTCCTTTTCTTGCACCAGTGATTTGTGTGATTTGACTTTAGGACTCCAGTCTCTAGGACATGCCACCCCTTTCTTCCCACATTGATATACAGCACTGCTGTGACAGTATCTCCCAAATTGAAGTTTTCAGTGAGCTTTTCCACTGTGTTTTCCCACCTTAGTGGCATCTAGTCCCCTGCCAACTGCATTCTAGCAGGGAAATGTTTTGCAGTGTAATAAGTGATCCAAATGATTTCAGCTTTCAGACATTACTTAAATGAACTGAAGCAAAGGTTGACAATCCCAGTTTAATGAATAAATGTCATTTAACCATACATCAAAAGATATATAGTACTGATTGCATGGAGGTTCAAATGCATTCTCAATTTCACAATTGTAACCCTAAGAATAGAGGTGAAGGTTTACAATGGTGTAGCCAAGGAGCATCTGTGGTGGTGACATCACCAGCATGTCTTAGGTGCTGTGCTGCTGTTCATTGATTTCTTACTCTACATCACTTATTTTAATGGCAGTCTTTGATACCAGCTAATTCATCTTCCCATTCTCGAATTCCTGCTTGTTTAATTATTAAATCCATTTTCAAAACTAGTATAGGATTTTATACAGGAAAATATATGAGGGATGTCATCCCATTGCAGAACACTGTCATGCACACACTCCTGCGTGTTCACCCATCCATCTGTTTAGCCTGCTTAATTATTTCAAGGTCAAAGGGAACAGAGACTATCCCCCTTGCATTGGGTGCTGTCACAACAAACTCTTACACATTGGCAATGGCACAGAAGCAAATACATAGCAGAGGAACAGCATGTGGCACAAAGCTATAGCATGAAAAGTAACAGAAGAAAACCATAAAGCTTACAAAAGCTGCTTAACTAGTTTCTAAATAAGCATTAAAACACCACAGTGTAGAAAAGAAAATAGAATAGATAACTCAGATCAACAATGTAAAAAACACGAACGCTCATCCACTAAATATGCTAAAAAAAATGAGTAAAATAATGTACAAACACACACAAATGATAAAGGTGCTTTAAAACTCTAGAAGTCAAACTTTGAAAAACAAGGAGTCTAGCATAAAAAAACCAAAAGACCTAAAAATGTAACCATGTGCCAAGGTATCCCTTTATATTATGCAAACATTGCAGCAAAACACACATGACCATTTTCCAGTGATGTCAAACATGGTCACTTTCTCATTTCATATGGCCAAGCCCCCATGATGTAGCTTCCATCTTAGCCACCTGAAAACAATGGGTAATTGCCAGCAAACAAAATAAAAAGAAGTCAAACACAAAGAGGAGCACACAAAACACCATCAGAAGTCTAAAGAACCAGATAGGCATAAGTTGGAAACCAACCCTAGATACCGTAGATCCTGGAATATAAGCCGACTAGGTGTATTAGCCGACCCCCTTCTCTACCTACTAAATTACACGTATTTGCCGATGACCGGTATTTAAGCCGACCCCCTTCTCCAAACAAAATTTTCTAAATTTCCTTAAAAGTGTCTCTTCGGGTATATTTATCATGTTTATCGGCGAGAATTTGAGACTGCCGGCATTTTTGATGGAAACCAGGAAGTGATTGCGGAGAAGTTTGGTAAAATGAAACCTTTGTGTTGAAACTATATACGCAAATACAGTACATAGGCAGGTGGATTTCCAGAAACTCATTATAAATTTGATTAACTTAAATATGCAATATAGTGGACCCTTGACTTACGAACTTAATTCGTTCACGAAGGCTAACCCATAATGCGTTCCGAACCTCCCACTGCAACACTTGCTTAACCTTTTTATAATAAAACAGGGTTGTATAATGTGTAGAATTTACCAAAACACCAATCATTTTTCTAATGTACTAACCAAAAAGTTATAAAAAGTGCCGATTAAGCTAGGAGCATGGCGGCGCGCATGGTCGCAGCGGCTCAGGGCTCTCCTTTTCAGTGCACTTTTTTTTTTTTTTTTCCTTGTTTGTACACGATCGGTTCGGCGAACATCCGCTACAATCGTCAGAACTTTATAGACATCGGTGTCCAGAGCCAGGCATCTGCTTCGAGTGTTTTTCATCACACGCACAACATCCCAGACAACATAGCGAGACCAGTGGGCTCTCCGTGGATTGTTGTCGGGTCTAGGAGACGATGCAGACGGAGGAGGGAAAGAAAGCAGAAGCGGGGCCGCAGATCCAGCGTTATGCTAAGGCTAAAAAAACAACCATACAAGCCCTATACAGAACTTTTTTTCTGCACTGAAGGAGCTGCTTTTAATCTCATTGTAGATGTGTATAGTGACAATAAAAGGCATTCTATTCTATTCTATACTAGAAACAAAAATTTCATACTGTACTCACCATTTAATTTGACATCTTTGGGCTGCAGGAAGGGAGGAGGAGGAGGAGGAGAATGAAACGGAAGGTGGTTATTGTTTAGAAGGAGCCTCCTTATGCAAATCTTTTCTTTGTAAAATTGTCGAGATGGTGGATTTCGACATGCTGTACATATTAGCGAGATCAGTCACACGAACAGCACTCTCATATTTCCACACAATTTCCATCTTTGTTTCGATTGTGATCGCTTTCTTTACCTTCTCTTCCTTCCTTAGCAATTATGTGTCTTGCTTGCATGGTCTTAGTGAATTATATATATATAGGTAAATCACTGCAATGACCGAAATTACATCCATAAACACATGTATCTGGGCTCCGACTGACGCTACTAACGCTCTCGGTTGTTTGTTTACAATCGCGCAAGCGGATACACGTGACCGCATTCGGGTCGTAACGCAAGATGTTGGTCGTAAATCAAAACAAAAAATTTTATTTTAAACTTCCCGATAATTTATTATAAATTTTATTAATAAAATCAACAACTAAAACACTTTTTTGAATGAATTCTTTATTTAATTTAAAGTACCAGCATGCAAAGTTACTTCTGTGGTTTCGTCATTATTTACTTCTGTATTCATCAGCAAAACCGGCATTTCGCTGGAAATCTTGAATCTGAAACGATACTCATTGTATAAGCCGACCCCCAAACTCCAAGCCAAAAATCTTGGACGAAATTCTCGGCTTATATTCCGGGATCTACGGTAGTTTTCTAGTCCACTGCAGGGCTTACACATGCACGTGCACACACACACACACACACACACACACACACACTCAAATGGGTCCATGGTGCTCCAGTGACACTCAAGTTTACTCAAGTAACTTTACACAGCATATTGTGTGGTTGGCATCTTCACTTACTCAGCAGTCACCTGAATGGAAGGATAAGATTTTAAAAAGGAAGGCCTCATGCAAGAGGGTGTCTTTAGTGGTGTGTCATCCATCCTCTTTGAAAACTTCTGTTATCTCATATGAAACAGAAGCCTCAGTAGGCTGCATTAGTCATGGCAAAAAGTATATGAAAGAAGCACCAAGCTGAAAGTATAATAAATACATTCATAGCAACCACCATATTATACCAGTAGCGGTGCACTGCATGATAGCGTGCAATGAATACACTTGACTTGAGTATTCATAGTTTTCATACTGTTTCTGTGTACGTTTAACATTTTTTTGCTCAGAAGTTGATGCGCTTACTGCTTCCTGAGCAGCTCTTCTTTTCTCCACCCTAGCGGCCCCGCTTCTTCTCTTCTTTCGTCTGCATCGTTTTCCATTAAAACTGATTAAGATAGCATTTGTGTTGCAATTACTTAATACGTTTTCCTTAATTTTTCACTTAAGTTGGCACTTAAGTCCTCAATCTGCCTCAAGAATGATTTAAGATATGAAGAGGTAGGGGAAGTGACGGCGAAGGTGGTAGAGATGAGAACGGTGCCTGTACGCATGTACCGCACAGCCGCCCTGCTGGCTGCTGCCGAGAATTGATTCTACAATAAAACAAAAAGAGGAATAACCTTGGAGGTCAATCATCACCCTGAAAACGGATAGTAGACTTCATATACTATATGTATACCAAATGTCAGGTCAATAGTTCAAACGGTTTGCGAGATACAGGTGATTTAAAATCCTGGACAGACAAGCAGACAGCCACGGTATCGTATTATATAAGAAGATTGGAAAACAGTCATCTGGGGTTGTCATACCCCAGTCTCTTCTATTAAGGATTTAAACAAATTATCCCTAGAGGTTTGCAGTTACCTGCTTTTTTTCTTGGATGTTCACTGCCCTATAAACAATGTCCAAACTCTTCTTGGAAATGTAGTGCTCTTCCCTAGTTTCAGAGATAAGGTCACACTGTACCTTTATATATTTTTTAAAAGTTCTTAACAGATTAACAGTTAACTTATTATGGGTTATTAAGATAATAACAACATACTGTATATTGAGAAACAACTATTGCTGATGCACAATAATAATAATGTTATGTAGCAAAACATAATAACACTATAGAAACAATCAAAAACAGTCTTTTTATCCTTCTGATCCATGAAATAAAAACTCCTTATTGACCATGAATGATCTAAATTGACAGCGCACTTCTCAGTAATATAAACTCCATTAACTTCAGAAAAACTCTGCACTCCTCTTGCTGATTTATATATCGCTTCCTGTAAGTAGGATGGCCCACTTTGTACAAAGTTTTTGGGAGTGTTGACGTAAAACATTCCCATTTTAATCCACTGGAAAAACAAAAGCACAACAGAAGCAGACAAAATGCAACTGCTATAATGGCTTTGAAACACATTGTTCTCTATTTTAGCCCGTGTATACACTTGACTTTTTATTTGTATTATATTTCTTAACATTATTTTGATGATGCCATTTGGTGTTAGGATTGTTAGATAGTCACAGCCATTTTGTGGCTATTGCAGGATGGCTGAAGCCAAAATGTTTACTATGAATATGCCTGTTGCCAGTCATTTGGCACATAGCTCAAGTGGCAGCTTGTATCATTATGCTTTGGCCATAAAAGATGGAAGCACACAGCTTCTGGTATCAGTGTATTGGATCTCTATTTGAAAAAAACTTCAACCTTCTCTAGTAATATTAGTGGAAGCTGAAAGGCACTTCCTTGAGGACTTTAGCATTAGAAAATTTTGCTCCAGTTCTTTGACTGCAACGCTGGTTTCATCACTGGTATTGTTTACTCTGTTCTTTTGATTTCCACCAAACCTTGTTATTTGACCTAAGTACTACCAAACCCTTTTGCATATCCATTTTCTGGTTGCAAACAACCATTTTAGTTTTTTTAAACCCATCTGGATCATGATAGCAGCGTACATACAATATCTAGTTTACATATGTAAATGTAGTTTTCTTACATTCTCATTGGATGTGTCCTGTTCCATCAATTGAGACAATTGAGAAGAACCCCACCTGTTTGACCACAGTTTTTCCTGGGGCTTGGATATCACATGGAGCAGAGGGGGGAGACAATTCGCCTGGTTCTCCCAAAGAGGCTGAGGGGTACAACACATGGCTTCTCAACTGACAGGCGTGCAGCACATGGCTCAACAGGCAACCAAACGTTTTTACTAATGCAACATCTGCATTGGCATCTACAACTTATAGTAAATTGATGTCCTAGTTCCCATTATCACAGAGAAAGCTTAAATCTTTTAACACATGGTTATTGTGAGATAAAGTGTCTGAGTTCCATAAATTAGCCAATAAAAGGTGTCATTTTGCTTGACTTCTCACTTCATTCATAATGGCTAACATGGTACAACACCCTAGTACTGCATGTTACACTGGAAATCAGTTATCAGAGACCACTGACACTGAGGACGATAAGGTTGAATTCTACTGAACCCCAGCTACCTGAGGGAATGCTCTCAGCTGTAAGGAATCATGGCTCAGTTTGTAGTAACAGGTTTTTACAGCTTTTCCCCTCCCTGTCTTGAATTTGAAATAAACCGTGAAACTGCAAGCATACAAAAGGTGCCCTTTTAGAAGTTTTTTAAGCACCACAGAACACAGGGGAACTACTGTCTATATACATTTATATATATATACACCTTAATGTCTACAATCCAAAAAATTAATCAAGGGCAGGCAGATATTTGGAAATAAAGATAATAGGTAAAGTTGCACAAAAGTAAGAGGTAGAAATAAAAAAAAGGCAGGTAAATATTATAATAAACATTATGAAGTACTAGAAGTTTTTGCAAAGGAAGTAAGGCAAAATGATAGAGTCAGCCCCTAAGGGATATGCTCCTTGTTCGTAATCTTATTGCATTCATTATGTGACTGCTGCATAAATCATTTTGTCAACCAAAACAATGAGATGGATGGAATTAAGGACACACATCATGTGAAAACAGGTGCCCAGAGCCATAGTTAACAATTTCTTTCTATGGAATATTGCAACAATTATAAAATCAGAAAATACAAACCTCAAAAGACTACTTTTATAAATATATACATGCACACACACACACTTTTTCAGACAATATCTTATATATGTGTGTATATATATCTATATCACATGTATATATACATATATACATGTGTGTTAAAAAAAAAAAATATATATATATATATATATATATATATATATATATATATATATATATATACACATATATAAGATATTGTCTGGAAAAGCACTGATTCATTATGAAATTTCAAATGAAAAAACTACATGAGTGTGTGTTTTACTTTCAAATCGCAGTTGACTACATAAATTATGTTTGTCCAGAAATATTTTTTCTTAGTTGAAGTCCCTGAAAACAGTCCAAGATTTAAACATTTGCTTATTTTTTTTCCACTGGCTATTGCTACTGTAGCAAACATGAAAACTAAAAACAATTCAAAATTTGAAAGACTTTCATTGTACAACATCTTATTTACAAGATTCTTCAGTTTCTGTCTCTTCTGTGCATGTTTTTTTAGTTTTGATTTTGTTGTTTGAGTTGATGTTTGCGGTACTGTCTCTCAATTCTAATCATGTCATTTTCTACATGTTTCCACTCCCTCCCCCCATGATGCTGTTTACTTTGCTTCACATCATCTCTTCACTTCTTCATTAATTTGCTGATTCTGAAACAAGCCTCCTAAAAAACGTTTGGACTATAAACCAGAAAGTTCTTCAAGTGTCTCTGCTGAGGTAATTTCAGTTTCGGTTCTGATTTGTTTAAGGTTGTTTGTAGTAAATCTAATCTTTAAGTAATACATTTTTTAAAATGTTTTGTTCATTTAAAAATTAGCTGAGAGTGAGTGACAGAGATAAGAATTAACCCTTCCAAATCTGAAGTAGTGGTCCTGTCACAGAAAAGAGTGATTCATTCTATACAGGAAAAAGTGATAAGCAGCTGGCCCAGCTGGAGAAGTTCAAGTATTGCTGGTTCTTGAATGGCAGTACTGTGGTGGGCTGGCGCCCTGCCCAAGTTTTGTTTCCTGCCTTGTGCCCTGTGTTGGCTGGGATTGCCTCCAGCAGACCCCCGTGACCCTGTAGTTAGGATATAGCGGGTTGGATAATGGATGGATGGATGGATGAATGGCAGTAGGGTTCATCACAACAGTGACCAATGAATTAGTGCAGTGGCATCTATTTTATTGATAGCATACTGGATTATTTTAATGAAACAAGAGCTAAGTCCTTTACAGAAACCCTTCACTTTCCTGGTTAGGCTACATCCACATGCTCATCAATGTACATGATCTCTACGTAGTGACTGAAAGAATAAGATCACAAGAACAATTTTCCAAAATGAGATTTTCTGCAAGACATGCAGGTTAGATTAGGATTAGGGATGCTAATATGGCCCTAGTGTGCGTGTGTGTGTCTGTATGTGTTTTCAACCTGCAAAAGACTGGCTGCCTATTCAGGGATTGTCCCTGCCCTGTACCTGATGCTTGATCTCTGGATAAGTGTGTCTGGAAGATGGATGGATGGACGGATAGTTACACAATTAGAGGCAATCTGAACTTTTCTAACACAAAAAATGTGTGAATATTTATCTACATTAGATTTCTTTACATAAAAAAATAAAAAGCTTGTTCATTAAGTAATTTTAATTACATAATTTATAATAGTGTTTACATTTAATATTGGTTATTTTGTAATGCCAGTTTGTCATTCCAACTTGTCATAATTAAGAATGGAATAAACAAGCAAATATTTTCTAGTTCTCCTCAAGACATAGATGTGGACTACTGGTTCAGATGTAAAGCAGATAGAAAAATAGTCTCTTGCACATTATCAGCTAATCCATAATTAGTTTTAGTTAACAAGATCACAGCTAAAATACATGGAGATGTAACTTTTGCATGTTATTTTTTCAGTTCTTAATAGGAATAAAATTACCTTTGCAGTTTTGACAATCCCTCTAAAATGTCTCTGTGCTGCAAAGCAGGTTTTTACTTTTACAAATCACAGTATGTTAACTCCTTAAATATTGTAGTGATTGTGTATCCATCCACCCAGTCCTGCATTTGCTGACATCAAAGATTCCATTACAGGGTTGTTTTGAGTAAAGTCCATCATGGACGTACAGTCGAGCTGGAAACAACCTTGATAGGATACATATGCCAACACTCATATAGGTTTCTAGTCTGCCTTATACGCATGTCTCAGGCATATGAGAAAAGAATGCAATACACAGAGAAAACCCACAAAGTTCAAAATTCTGAACACTGGAACTGTGTTTTTTTTTGTTTTGTTAAAAAATGAGTGTCCCATTTGTCGCATTTCTATTGCCCCGGCCGGGACGCCCAGGAGGACCGGAGGAGGGCTTGTACCTCCTCCAGACCGCGAGGGGGCGACCGCCCTGGTTACATTGGGAGCCACAGGTAAAGGGCTTGGAAGCCCAGCCCTGTAGGGACCCGTGGCCACCGCCAGGCGGCGCCCCGGTGCCTGTAGAGACATGGAGCCCAGCACTTCCGCCATACCAGGAAGTGCTGGGGGGAAGAAGACAGGGGACACCCGGAGGGCTTCCGGGTGTGCAGCCGGCACTTCCGCCACACTGGGGCGTGTCTGCGGAGGAATGCCGGGAAGCAGCTGGAGCCCATCCGGGTTCCTATTTAAGGGGCCGCCTCCCTTCATTCAGAGCGGAAGTCGGGTGGAAGAGAGACGGAGCTGGAGAGAGAGGACTGGAGGCGGCCAGGAAAGCACAAAGGACTGTGAGGCCTGGATTGAGGGGGATCGGTGCTGGAGGCACTGGGGGTTTGTGTGCACGTAAATAACTTGTAAATATTGTAAATAAACGTGTGTTAGGTGCAAAAGCGATGTCCGTCTGTCTGTGTCCGGGCCAGCGTTCACACTATATTTGAGTTGTAAATGTCAGATGGCAGCCAGCGTTTATTCTCTGGCTTCTGTTTATTTTCTGCTTTATTGTTATTATTCAGTTTTTGCTTATTATTTCCCATGTTTTAGTGTTATTCTTATTAATTTTGTTTATTATATGTAAGTGTACTATATATTTAAATGTGAGGTCATTCCATGTACTTTGTGGGTGGAAGCTCATAAGATGGATCCACCCTGACGTCACTGTTGCTGGGTCCTCCTCCTGGCTTTAAAGTTTAGCCAAAAAGAGCACAAAGTAGTGGAACGTTGAGTTCTTATTGGAGTGTGTTGTAAGTATTGTGCTTCCTTTAGTTTTCTGTTTTTGCATTTGTTTGCTTCTGTCTTTGGATTCTGCTTTTGGATTGTGTTTCAGGACTTGTTCACCTTTGGATTGCCTTTCAAGCAAATGATTTTTTGCTCTTTTGAGCATTTCTACCTTTTTATTCTCTCTTTGTTTGCTAAATAAAATTTTCATCTGTGGTGGGCTGGCACCCTGCCCAGGGTTTGTTTCCTGCCTTGGGCCCAGTGTTGGCTGGGATTGGCTCCAGCAGACCCCCATGACCCTGTAGTTAGGATATAGCGGGTTGGGTAATGGATGGATGGATGGAAATTCTTCATTTAAAAATTTCAGTGTTGCCTTTTGTTTAGAAGACAAGGTTTTTATGGTTTCTCTCTCTTGTGAGGTTTGGAACTTTATTGCATTTTTATATTTTAAATCTGTGTGGGCTGAAGCATGCAGGTAGCAGTGTGGGGTCTGGCTACTTTGGGATGACACTTTTCTGGGCAGGCCAGTGAAAGCCCTAGCCTGCTTGTGTATCTTAATTTGGACGTCTTGCACATTTTATATATGAAACTCCTAATAGAAGTAAAAATTAATTCCTTGCTTTATAAATGATTGATATCTAAATGCTAACACATCCCTTTACCTCCATGGCTATAATTATACATATTTTAAATGAGTAAAGCAAGATAGATATAAAGGCAGTTTAGATAGGCCCATTGAGTGGGTGTTTAATAATAGCACTTTATTATACTGTAGGTAGTCTGACTCTAGGAACTGCATAACACATTATGTAAAGGATAAGTGTGGTATTTTTTAAATGGAAGTTATATCTTCACAATCTTGGTACATATTCATTTGCCACATGAAACTGTTGTTCTAAAGTGAAGCATTTTGTATAAAATTTGCTCTTGCATTTCATAATGGAGCTGAAAGATTCCAAGTTGAAAACCAACGTGTTTAAATTCACAAAATACATGTATTTTTTTCAAGTCAAAGGTGTTATCAAGTATTGATCTATACCTTGACATTGCACAAAAATCACAAAAATTATCCATGTTATTTTAGGAACGAAAAAAGCAAACCATTGTTGTCAGATTCTGCCATTTTAAAAAGAAGATCAATTCTGCACTTCAGTATCTTTTCAGGCCCAGGGGAACTGTTTCCTCCAGCATTACTTCACTTCAATTTGGTCCCAAGCACTTTTATTGACATTGTTTATTGCTGATACCCAGGTGTGAATTGCTGTCTTTATAATAACTGAAAAAAGTCACACTTATGATCATTCACAGTCTTTCACTATATGGAAGCATATTTTGTAATTTTGCAAAAATATTGCCTGCTTCCACCCTATATCATGCCCCTGCATTATTGGCGGTCTAGTAGAAGAAAGACTGATCTGTGCATAGCTTGCAATCAGACAATAAGAGCTGAAATGACGTTATAGGTATATATTGAATTTTAATCACATTGAAGCTTAGTAAGTTTTGTACAAATGTTTTAGCGTACGCAGAGTGGTAGTGCAGAGCTGTCATTTCTGCCGCACAGCACTAAGGTCTGAATGGAGTTTGCAAGTTGTCCCCATGTATTTACTGACTGATTGGTATCAGTGAGTATCAGTATGTTTACTCACTCAATAAACATCCTCAGTTACTGCCATATTCTTAGCAAGAGCAACCTAAAATGCATTATAATATTAGGTAATTGGTTTGTAGAGCTTCCATTTGTTTTATCATGGTTTGGCCTTATCATACTCTCTGCCTTCTTCAATTTCTGAGGTGTTTTTTTTCTTATTATTATTATGCGTGAGCACAGCACACAATGGGAAGTGCATAATGGTGAGTGTCGATTAGCCCTGTAAACATAGTATCAACGTGCAAGTAGCTTACCTCTTTCAAAAACCTAAGAATTTTATAAAAATTACAATGTTTTATAATCAGTCAGTGTGGTATAGCAGTTTGCGGCTTCAAAGAAAAAGGGGGAAGGTTTTAAATCTGTAAAGCTGTGTCACTCACTGTGGGCGCGATTGCACAGCTGTGGGGAGTTAATTGAAGTGGTTGGAGCGAGTCGCACCTGAATGTGTTGGTGCGATCGTTCGCAATTACTTCATTGGTTTCCTTCAGCGTGTGATTAAGGCGCTGCGTCCACGGAGGTGGGTGTGTGTATATATACAGGCTGTCACGAAGGAAAGGGGAATCGATAGATGGATCAAGGAAAAGAGGAAGAGAAAGGAGGTTAAAGGACGTGAAAGAGCAGTCTTAACAGCTATGATCTGGCCGCCTAGAATGAGGAGACAGCATGAGCTGGTGCCCCGCAAAGGAGCATTAGGCTGCAGTGCTCCAGGGGGTAGTCCATCCCACTGAATGATTAGGTAGAGCGGGGTGAGCAAGGCAGGTGTCTTCCCGATGGATCTGAGGAGCGACTACGGGAGCGTGAAGGAAGAAGGGAGGAGAGCCGACCTCGGATGGTCTGGTTGTGATGTCCTTAAGACAGCCAAGATGGAGGTCGGCTGAAAGTAGCTTGTAGCTGTTGGGTCTCTGCCGGCTACGGGAGCAATGCGTAAGCCGGGGAGGATGAGATGGAGGTGTGCTGAGATCGGGATTAGAGAGACTGCGTTTTAACTTCAGATTTTTTACCTTGGATTTTTAAGGTAAATCATTTATTTATTTATATATAACTTTTCACTGTTTTTATGGATTTATTTATTGGAACTGTGGAGCACTGCTCTTTGGACACTGTTATTGATTTTTATTGTGTAATAAAAGCACTTTGGCACTTTTTGGAAATATCCCCTGGCTTCATTTGAGAATTGTCTTTATTTGTCAGCTCATCTCGGTTGACATTACCGACGGTGTTGGGTTCAAGAGCTCCTGGCGGTCAGATGGGAGCCTGGAGTGAATCCGCATCGTCACAGTCAGTCAGTCATTTTCCAACCCACTATATCCTAATCAGTTCAGAGTTATTGTTATGTGTACAAAGTACAATAAAATATTTTTGTGCACTCTTCACCACAATGCTGCCACTCTGCCTAAATTTCCCTCTGCAGGCTATGTAAAATAACAACACAGACTGCAATTGCTGAGAATTAGCTGCCATTTACAAAAAAAATAATCATATGGTTTGAGCATGCATCTGTCTGTTGTTACCTAGAATACAGAAGAAAAAAAAACTGTTTTTGGCAAGATAAAGCTTCATAATTTTTGGAAATTTGTCAGTTGTTGAGGGGCTGTGTGTCTAAACTCTACCCAAGACGCCTGCTGCAAGGAGACCAGTGAAGAAGAAATGTGTCCTTACCTCATGAAAATAGCACCAAGAATATGTGATAAAATGTATTAAGAAAGCTTTGCTACTTCACAGTGGACATATTCGGTGAGTTTCAAGGCATTTGTTTTCTCATTGCGACCATACCCTTCACCTCCATTATAAAACACTAGAGCAGGCTATGTACATAAAATTAACACAATTTACATTTCTTCCATATACCCAAACTTTAATCATACAGGCAACTGTATTAACTGGATGCTTAGTATGCCTGTACACTGTAATTTATAGCAGTGACACCACTCCTCAGTGTTTTGTTCTTGATGCAAACTTGAGTAACAAAGTCTTCACAGGATCCACATTGAAATATTACGGAAACTAGGGGGCTCTCCCCCCTGCTCGCTTCGCTCGCCAACCCCCGTGCAGGCCCTACACGCTAGTCATTTCCCGGATCTGCCACTTGCGATGAATCGTGCTGTACTTTTGGATAAACACAAATATCAACTCTGTCTTTGATATCTCCGTCTTTTGAAATCATTATCGCTCACAATTTTCACATGTTGGTTTATTATATATGCGAGCGTGATCTTTCGGATTTATATAGAAATCC
This sequence comes from Polypterus bichir lapradei, assembly GCA_026402145.1. Taxonomy (NCBI): domain Eukaryota; kingdom Metazoa; phylum Chordata; class Cladistia; order Polypteriformes; family Polypteridae; genus Polypterus; species Polypterus bichir. Next base: position 15,644,734 of record JANRMT010062821.1, on the reverse strand, counting down.
AAGAAAACTTCTTTGTCCGTGCTTTTCAGATAAATTTTGTGTAAAGTGCATTACTTTTGGATGTATGGATTTGTATCCATTATTGGCTGTAGAATTTCGAATAAGTCCAATCATTTAACTCTTTTGATTCTATGTTGCATCGCTTCTGCGTGATCATAAATATAAACCTGACCGAAATGTGCTTTCTTTGAAATTAAACTTGTAATAGCTTTAATTGTTGCAGGACCACAGATTCTCACAGTGTATATTCCTGAATAATTTAAATCTATGTTTTGAGCATTGTTTGACGTGAATGCGAACAGATTATTGTAGATGTGGGTATTTTGCCTGTAGTGTTTGTGGATTTCACTTTCACCAAATAACAAATGTTTTATTTTTTTCGTGGATACGCCTCTTCATTGGGAAGAAACACTACTTTTCCCTGATGGCAACCCGAATTAGACGATCTACAAGTCTTCGACTTAAACTTTAAAGCCGACCAATATCTACATACTTCTGTCATATCACGTACGTCCATATATTAGATCTCTTTTCACTGTTCCATTATTTCATTGAGTAATAATTTCCATTTGTTAGCGCTAGTGCGATCTTTACTATCATTTTTTTGAGACTCAAATTTTAGTACTTTCATAATCTCTAACCTGTGTATTGCGCCAATGTTTTTGAACCTCTTTACGACGTCCTACTTTGTCTTCTACTCTTTGTCTTTTCTTCTTCTACTGTTTGTCTTTTATTTCCGCCCACACTTAGACCGGTTAGGATCTCTTGGCACAAAGTCTTGTCTCGCGGGACTTGAAATTATCTCTCTGAAAATGTCTCGTCTCGTCTCTCTGAAAAAGTCTTGTCCCAAGATTTTTTTATATAATAGATAGATGTGTGTACTTTTAGTTTTTCAAGTGCATTCATGAATCGTTCATGTAATGAACATGCATGCTTTAACAGACATACATGATAAATAATATGAGTACCCAAGATTACAAACTGTTTCTTTTTGGAGTAAAACATATGTTGTTGTTGTTGTTGTTGTCAGCAAATCTTAAAACTGAGGATACATGAATTTTCATCAGTGTTTTCAAAGACGTAAACAAAGCTAGATCAAAAACTAAAAAATTTTCGTAATTTTTTTTAATTGATCCTGCTTTGTATAAGCAGATGTAGAAAACAGATAGATGTATGGACGTTTGCTTGAGTTTTAGTATCTCATAGGGTCTTGCTTCACTGTATATACTGGTTTCTTTTAATGTGCAATTGTGGCAATTTTGCACACCCACCTTGCCACAAAATGGTGAGGATCACTGGGAAAACAAAGAACAGCAATTAAAAAAAAAAAATCAAAGAACAAGAAATAGAAATACTACAAATCAAATACTAATGCAGTATCTGGCATGGTCTAGCCTCTGCAGTGGTCTGGAGCAGCTGGTTCGCACATAGTCAGAGTTGACAGAGCCTTTTATTTCTTCAGTATTGAGCCATTAGTGCTAAACTTTTAATTTCAGTCTTGCATGATAGCTGAAGGTTAGGTTATGTGTGTGTATTTCACTTTCCTTTTGAAATAAAACATGGAAGGACATCGAACTGCATACTTGCTGTAATGCATTGTAAACTATTCAGCATTCACAGAAGCACAAAAAAAAAACTAAATTCCATTTATTTCAAAATTGGCTCTGGTCACTTTTGGAACCAGTGGCACATTCTTAAATGAAGCCTCAGGGTGATGCTTACTAAATCTCTTATTAAATTGTATTTTTTTTATGGTTTACAGAAATTGTCTACATAATTTTCAGGCATTTTGGCAGATTACTGAAATTTTGAGTTGTAAATACCGATTTCAGTTTTTGGAAGTGGAATTTTACAGGTGTAAAAATAGAAATGAAGATTTTTGTTTCTATGACGTGTTTGGTTTTACTCATTATTTGTATTATTATTATTTTATAATTGCTCAAATCTTTATAGTTTTCACTTGGTTTGATGTTTCAGGATAAGTTTGTGAATATAATTTTAAAATACAACACATGATCTGGCTACCTAACTAAAAAAGCATTTTCATAACATAAAGAAAGCTACTTTTTCTGCTAGTTTTGTTGACAATTAGAAAATCTTTATATTTCCTGAAATCCCAGTTACCTGAAAAATTATATAGACTTTTTATTTACATTTCTTTGTATTTAGACTTTTGTTTCATTGATTAAAACATGCAATGTTGAAAATGTTATTCAAATTGTATTAAATTTGTTTGCTTTTCTATATCTTAAATTAGTTGGAAATATAAAAAAATGGAACACTTTAATCATTGCAATTTATTTATTAATGTTTATTTATTAACTAAAAGAAAAGGGAAGTAAGGCATTGCTGGTATCTTCAGTGTCCAAGAAGGAGACATAATGGTGGACTTTTAATGTGCTGGATACTGTAGATTTTCAAAATAAAACACTGATATGCTTTATATATATTGGAAGTTGTCGTTAAACTTGCACCCAAGAATATTTCCAAGACTCATGACAAATAGAGATTGGAGCAATGTTCTTCATTTATTTTGCTTGTTCAATCATTCATTTACAGTAAGATTACGGAAGGCAAGGCATATCCTTACTTTATGGGAATAATCATGTGCCAGATCACAGTCCATTACAGAGCATACCCACTCACACACCATCACTTATACTGTGCCCAGTTTAAAGTCCTCAGTGTGCTAATCTGAATGTCTTTGGGACTGTGAGTGGAAAAGAGGAATAACAAGAAAAAACACAAGAACTTGGGGTGGAAAATTGAAACTCCACACAGGCAATGCATGGACCAGAACTTAAAGTAACAACTTAGAAGACGAAGGAAATGACCAAAGCTAATGAAAGCTCTTTATGTACTACTAGCAAAATACCCGCGCTTCGCAGCGGAGAAGTAGTGTGTTAAAGAAGTTATGAAAAAGAAAAGGAAACGTTTTAAAAATAACATAACATGATTGTCAATGTAATTGTTTTGTCACTGTTATGAGTGTTGCTGTCATATATATATATATATATATATATATA
>JANRMT010062821.1:15596602-15621708 GCA_026402145.1 Polypterus bichir lapradei | reverse complement strand
AAAATACCCGCGCTTCGCAGCGGAGAAGTAGTGTGTTAAAGAAGTAAAGAAAAAGAAACATTTTAAACATAACGTAACATGATTGTCAAAATAATTGTATTGTGTATTTGGCGGCAGCGTCACGAAGTTGTTTTCGTCTAGCTGCATCAGAAAATGTACCACGACGTCTGACACGCCTCCTTTTTACTGTTTTCTCACAGCTTGGATTGCTGCTGTCATAATCGGTTTGAGTCTACATATATATATATATATATATATATATATATAGTATACATGCAAAAGAAAGTGCAAAGCGCCTTAATATTAGTTTGCCGTGGTCTAGAAATGGGATCCCGTCTTTACAGTTGTCTGGGCTATAGCTCATGGGAAGGAGGAAAAAAATCAAAAGTGTTTTTTTTCACTTAAGGCAGAAGCGCAGTCAGCGTCTCAAAGGCCGGCACAGCTACGCATGCGCACGCGCCGGCTGCCCAACTTTTGTAGTATTTTTGAAGTGCAGGATTCACGTGATTACATGGGAGGCGTGATGATGTCACATGCAGCTCCGCTCCCCACGGCCGTCGAGCTAACGTCCATTACAGTATATTGAGAAAAATAGGTTCCAGTTATGACCATTACGCATAGAATTTCGAAATGAAACCTGCCCAACTTTTGTAAGTAAGCTGTAAGGAATGAGCCTGCCAAATATTAGCCTTCTACCTACACAGGAAGTTAGAGAGTTAGTGATGAGTGAGTGAGTGAGTGAGTGAGTGAGTGAGTGAGGGCTTTGCCTTTTATTAGTATAGATATATATATATATATATATATATATACCCAATCCAATGTCTGTCTGCTTTTCATAAGAGAACTACTTAATGGATTTAGATAAGATTTTTTTCTATAATTTGCTTGAACATTCTGGTTTATTTTGCGACTTCTCATTGTGCTAAGTATTATAGTTCGCTTCCGGTACTGATTTATTTGCGCCAATCCAAGAGAGAGGCTGTGTGCCAAGGGAAGGGGGGGGGCCACCCTCTGTTCGAGTCAATTTACCTCTCGCCACGTGTTGGAACGTATCTTGCCTCCATTTAGCTAGCGATATCTGTTTGTTCAACAGACATTATCATCTACAGATTGTTAAGGAGTAATGTTTGACTTTTTTCAGAGAGAGCTCAGAGCTCCATGTGTTTTAGAGGATAGCTGCTGATTGCCAGACATATCAGGGCCATGAGCTTTTCTCCCCACGTGGGTGACGCTCTCCCGTCAGAGCTGAACACGATCAGATACAGTGCCAACATTTGACTTTGGACGGTACTTACTTTCCGTTTGGCCAGAATAACATTTATTGATTTTTAAAGACTGAAATCACCATGGAGTGAAAAATTACATCTATACCAGGTCCTGCTGTAGTGGCCCCAGTGAAAATCTTAAAACCCTTTTGTGAAACTATTATGTCATGGAATGTATTATTATTGCTATTTTACTCTTTGTTATAGCATTATTGTACTGTACCTATATAACAGTTTACTTATAATCTGGTAGTTTAAACGAATTATGAGCGGATTTATATGTTTACATTCATTTACTGTATACTTTGTTTTTATGAATTTCATTATTTTTGATAAATGATGTCAAAGAAAATATCAGTTTACTACATGCTAGGTAAATTAATGTACATTTTACATAGCATTTTAGAACCGATTATATTTTATTTATAAAATTTGTAAATGTAAATAATTAATATAGCAAACTATATAGGTCAATTGCTTAATGGTAGATTCATTTTATGAACAGAATTACTTTTAAAAGTAAATAGTACAATTTATTTGAAGTTCTTTTCAATTATAAAAATAAATCACTAACACTTAAAACTGCTTTCTTTTGCCACATTGTTTGAGCTAGTTCATCCTCTTCTCAAACAAAGTATATTTGTACATTGTATGATCAGGTTTTTCTGTCTTGACTAATTTCAGTATGTAACTTTAATACTAATATAGAATAATAATAATTATTATTATTGTAATATAAAACAGGCATAATATATATATAATATTAAATTTGTAGTTCAAGAAATGTCAAGGTTGTAAAGTGAATGCTGACCAGTTTAGTGCTTAGGCAGTAATCCAGCCTTGGAAGTATTATTGTTCCTTACCTGGTGTCTTTAAATATTCTCAGAAATCATAATGCACACAAAAACAATCCTTTTATAACCATCCGTAATGCCAGTATATTTTGCTTGCACAGTAAAGAAAGAAATGGAAAAAAATATATCTACATTTTGTATCCAAAAGCTCTGTTGGTGTTCAGCTGAGGATGGAAAGTAAAGAAAATAACTGCTAAAAGGAAAAAAGTACAAAAACAAAAATAAGACTGTGAACATGCACCTGAAGTAAATATAGAAACAAGAGCATTCAGTGTAAAGAGTCGCAGCGATCGGCACAGCGGATCATGTTTTTTCCATATCTTTCTGTCCTCTGCATCTTGCTCTGTCACACCCACCACCTGCATGTCCTCTCTCACCAGATCCATAAACTTCCTCTTAGGCCTTCCTCTTTTCCTCTTACCTGGCAGTTCCATTATTAACAGAGCAGAACAGAAGAAAGTGCCGATGTTAAATGGAGAGAAGCAGGCAGGAAAACGAAAGAATCGGTGTGAGAAAGAGAGAGATTGGATAGACAGGCAGCTAGGAGGAGAGCCCCTCGGGAGGGCTGACACTCAGGGGCTGAAGAAGGCCACTCAAGCTGAGCGGTTCAGGGAGCTGGAGTGATCTGTTGGTCAAGCGACACAACACGTAAGTTCGGTGAAGGAAGCAGAAGCCGAAAGGCTCAGCACTGCGCCCTGCTGGGATTACAAACAGCTGCAGGGACCCGAGCCTAATAGAGATGAGGTTCGGTGTGGCACCTTACTAGGAGCCATGGAACAATAGGCTCTCAAACCTGGAGCAGATGTCTGGCTGTATCTGTCAGTGGGGCATCTCCACAACCTTGAGGCACTGTGCGGTGTAAGTAGAGGAGACGTCAGTTTGAAAGGAATGTACCAGGGCTCGGGGATATTAAAGGACAGATTCCTACCTTAGGATTTTAACCTGGCTTTGAAGAGATTATTTATCTGGACTGTTTTTAACATCCACGAACACTGTTTTTATGGATTATTTATCTATTGGAGAGAGAAGATTTCATTGCACTATTTATTTGGAAACTTTGATTTGTTTGTTTTGGATTGTTTTAATAAAAGCACTAATCACTTTTGCACCTACCCTTTGTCTGGATGTATGTGTCCTCATTTGCCCAGCTCATCCTTTGTTACTTTATTGACAGTTTCAATTCAAGAGGCTCCCAAAGGCAAACAGGAGAATGGAGCCCAACCCGCACTGTCACAATCCTCTAATACAGTTAAACTTTTAAGTAGCATATATGGTAAAAGTATAAAGATCTTGCAATCCAGTAGTCCTGACATAGATACTCTGTTCTTCTCTTCCCCACATTAAATAGTCATTTTTTTTCTGTGAAACTTTGTTTTCTTTTTTTTGCAGCTTTTTAAAAGGGCATTCTGTCCTGGAGTAAATCGGGAATCATATTCAGTACTTCTCATTTCCTTATACTTAATTTAAAACATATAAAATAAATTTAAAAAGTTACATTTCCATATGTGATTACTTTTTTTAATTATGTTTCATTGTTTCCTACTTTACAACTAGCCCAGGGTCTTAAAGTCATGCCTATGTATTCTTCAAATGCATATTTCTGAGCAGAAATTAAGACACATCTCTGCTCAAAAGGTCCCATAAAATACAGCCCACAGAACAAAACCTTATGCCAGTAGCTTACAGACTTTGTCCTGAGCAATCATTAGAGGTTTTCTCAACATTTTTAGCTCAGCACTCTGGTTTTATTATTTTTTTAAAGTGCCAAAATTAACTCTAAAAAATTCAAATATTACATTTTTAGGCCTTGTGTATCACCAGTCCTTTTCAGCCCTGAATTGTTATTAGGCTGAGTCTTTGCTAGTGGGCCAAGGTGGCTTGTTCTGTTGGCATCATTTAGTAGTAGGGAGACCAAAACTGCACAAAGTGTTCCAGATACAGTCTCCGAGCTATATTGTACTGCTTAACCTCCCCTCACATCATGTTGTGTAATTTAACTTTTTAAATCATAAGCTTGGTATTTTTCAAGTCAAAAGTTATTCCTTCACAAACATGTTGTTTATGTATTTGCTACGTGAAATTGTGTTCTAAAGTCAAGTATTTTCTAAATTTTAAAAATATCTTGCCTGCCCTGGCATTTTATAATTGAGGCAATGGGGGATGGAGCACCGCTGGAAAATAAAAACTTGAAAACTTACTGACTATGTCAGTTTTTCAAGCCGAGAAAGTTTTCAATTATTGATACACATACATTGTGAAATAGCTTATACATGTAATTTTTAAACAAAAATGCATCAATATTATGAGAGATACCCATTTTAAAAGACCACCAATTTTGCATGCTTTCTCGGCACTTGTCGTCCTCTATAATAACCTTTCAAGTCCCATGGTGTGGTTTCCTATCAAAAGACCAAATCATACTAAATAAAGTTTTTCTGCTGCATGCCTGGTATTGCGTTGATTTATTTCCATATTTATATGAGAATTCCTCCCAAGAAGGCCACTGCTATCACAAAAGCAAATAGAAAATGCATCCTTACCTCAAGAAAAATAGTACCAGGAATGTGCGATAAAATGGTTATTTGCAGGTCCCTTTTGTTGTTCCATATACGTGTCAAAAACATGGAAAGCATGATTTCTTCCATGAAAACTTTTGACGCTTTAATGTGAACATAGCCTTTAAGTTTGTAGGATTTTGTTTTCTGGTGGTGTTCTGGGGCCCATGACCTCTATTATATAACACCAGTGCTAGCAAAGTTTTTTTTTTTTTTAACTTGTAGAAATGCATAAAATTTGTACACAATTTCATGTGGCAGAAGCGTTCAGTATACACTATGTGTGTGAAAAAATAATTTTGACTTGAGAAACACTGACTTTATCCTTTAATAGCATTCTTAAACACTTCTTCACACTCTCTGGCAGGGGACAGTCCTAGATTCACTATAAGTCCCAAGTGTTTTTCATAATGTGTTCGTTTGAGTTTCACAACCCAGATTGTGCAATTATGTCCAATATGTAAAATGTTATATTTATTTATGATGAATGTCAAGGTAAATCTACAGTATAAATGATATGCTGGCTTTTAGTTATCTGCCATTCCACCTGCTTCAGGGCAAATATAACCAACTTCGTAGCAGTGGTATCTCTATGTTAAGGGAAAGTAGGGCAACACTCCCATCACCCAGGAGATGGCACTGTTGCTCAAAAGTTAAATAAGGAAAAAATTGACCTTACTATTTCAAAATCTGAAAATGTTAATAGCAAACTCGACTTAGTCATGATGTTAAAAAATGTCCAACTTTTTGTGATATACACAATGCAATTTGTTATCTAGAAAATATTTTTTGGATGATATGATTTTTTTTGGGCTTGTCACTGCTAGCTTAAATTTGGGATCCTTGGGAAGAACCTTCAGTCCTGTGGTGTTCTAGTCATACCTTTGCTCATGGACGCGCTTGTGCAGCCTGCACATTTCAGTTCTGCCTTGAGGCTTGAAGGCTAGAGCCCTTTGAAGCAACCATTTGTTTATTTTTTGTGATGCAATTTAAAGGGTGGGTGAACTTGTAAATCTCACTTTTTAGAGTAATCATCATCATTTTCATGAATCATGTTAATTACTTATGAACAATATGATGTAGCTTTTTGGCCAGTGATCAAAAATTGGAAACTTATAAATATTCATTTGGGTTTCTGCTTTTGGTGTTGACTATTTAATGTTGAGATATAATTTAATACTCTCTTTGGTGGTTGTACTCTATGACAATATGTTGATCGATCTTCATTGTGTGTAATTTTTTTATGCCATTATGTGGCTGACATTTTACAGTCTCTGGTGCTGGCAGCCTAATATTTTGTGAAACGCTGTGTGTCTCCTTCATGTGAGGTTTACAGGAGACACTTGTCTCTCTTTCCTCTGCTACCCTACCACACTGCTTCTGCTGTCCCATTCTTCCCTGGTTTCTTCTATGTGTCTCCAGTGTCCTTTTTTTCGGCCGTATCCCCTGCCTACAGATTCACACTACCTGTTCTACCTCACACTGATCACTTGAGATCTGCGGCATTACTGTCTGCACTCACTTACCCCAACTCCCTGAACCAGTTCAAGCTAGAGTCCTTACTGAGATCACCAATGGCCCCATATGCAGGCCAGTGGATTTAATTTGAGAAGTACGCTTTGTAAATTCTGGTTTTGTTTTAGTGTTTGATCATCTTTTATTCTTTGTCTCGCTCTCTGTCTTTCTCTCACACACACACTACCTCTGCATGGCTTAACAGGATAAATTGCCCCTTTTGACAGTGTCTCTTTACCTGGTCTGTGTGGCCAGCCCCACAAGATTTTTATTATAAAAATAACCCTCTTGTTAGTTTAAAAATGCATTTACACAATTTATATAAATTAAAACTGCACTGACTCCAGCAGTGATCCTCAAGTGACTCCAAATTTTAACAGTTGTATTCAGTGACCTATAAATACCTGGGAGTGCAGCTGGATGACAAATTGGACTGGACTGCCAATACTGATGCTCTATGTAAGAAAGGTCAGAGCAGACTATACTTTCTGAGAAGGTTGGCATCGTTCAACATCTGCAATAAGATGCTGCAGATGTTCTACCAGACGGTTGTGGCGAGTGCCCTCTTCTACGCGGTGGTGTGCTGGGGTGGCAGCATAAAGATGAAAGACGCCTCACGCCTGGACAAACTTGTTAAGAAGGCAGGCTCTATTGTAGGAGTAAAGTTGGACAATTTAACATCTGTGGCAGAGCAACGGGCACTAAGCAAACTCCTGTCAATCATGAATAATCCACTGCATCCACTGAACAGTGTCATCTCCAGGCAGAGGAGTAGCTTCAGTGACAGACTTTTGTCACTATCCTGCTCCACTGACAGACTGAGGCGATCGTTCCTCCCCCACACTATGCGACTCTTCAATTCCACCCGGGGGAGTAAATGCTAACATTTTTTTTTTTTTTTTTTTTCATTTTTATTACTATTTAATTTAATATTGTTTTTTGTATCAGTATACTGCTGCTGGATTATGTGAATTTCCCCTTGGGATTAATAAAGTATCTATCTATCTATCAGTGTTTAAGCCAGTTCTTCACATATCTTTTTATTTATCCTTGAATTTCTATTTCTTGTAATTTTAATAACTAGCCTTTTATGTGTCATTTTATCATAATCTTTTTCAAAATCAATATATATATCATACTGTGTTTTGTGTGTCACTATACCAAATGCTTTGATGATTTCTTCTTTAAAAGCTAATATATTAGTAAAACACAGAACAGTACACCTGTAATTGACACGTGTTGCTCAGTCCTGTCTGCTTTAGATGCTTCCCTTTATTTACTCATCATGCACGGTAGGATGGCCACTAATTGTTGGTGTCTGTTCAGTTCATTTTTACATAATAGGTTATTTAGTTTTCTTTAAAGATTTCCCTAGAGTGGAGTGATTAATGAAAAATAAATAACAGTTTTTATATAGAGTATTATATCTACACATATACACTGTGCTGTATAAATGTTTCAGACCAGACAAGAAATGTATTTTAAAGATTGCTATCTAAGCAGTAAAATAACACTAACATAACATTAGAATAAATATTGATAAAAATAAATGGTAATAAGATTGTTCACTGATATTTTGTAATTTGGCTGGAAGAACACAGATTTGGCATCAAAACCTCAACCAATCACTCTATGCATTGTTAAATTCCAAAACTAGCTCACGTAATTTGAGTTTATAAGGTAGCAATGAGCCATGCCAGGATTGTATTGCATGATAACCACAAATACTAGGCTGATTTGAGGAGAGTCTGGAAAAGGCACACTTAGCATTAACAAAGCTAATCTAAGAGAGCAATAGCATAGCAAACCAGATTTCAAGATGTGGCGTTCAAGCTATTTCAAATTAAAGATCCAAAAAGCCATGTGCAATTGAGGAGCAATACTTAAACAATGCTTCCTTTATAGACAGAACAAAATTAGTGAGGTGCTTGCATTTGGCACCCAAGTGTGTACTTCAACTACTCGATGAAGTCTTAAAATAAGTCGTCTTTTAGAGTTTGAACCATATTTGCAAAGCTACAACAAGCAGAAAACACTGTTGTATGTGAAAGATCATAAAGCATGGAGTGACAACCAATGGTAGTAATTAGCATGTGTGATGAATCCTAATTTGAAATTATTGGTTCATGAAGATGTCAGTATTACAGAACTATTAGTGAGAAGTGCATTCCTACCTGTCATGATGGTGTCTCAGTCATGGGCAGGATGTGTATTTCAAAAAATGGTGTTAAGGGTTCTGGTCGAAACTAATGATGACAGCTGAGAAATATAAACAGATTTCCATCTGTCATTACTGAAAAAATGGCAAAACTTAAATCTTTCACTAACATAACACCCCTAAACACACTGTAAACATAAGCAACACCTACCTAGAGTAGACCTCAGAAAAAGGAATACCAACTGTGTTAAACTGGCCGTTTTAGTGCCCCAACTTCATTATTAAAGCTGTGTGGAATCACTTGGACAGGGAAAATAACAAAAAAAAAAAATAGCCAAAATCAAGTGGAGATCCATTGTAAATCCTGTACAAAACCTGAACAAATTTACCACAAGACTATTTGAAAAAACGATACTGTGTCCTGGCAAAGGAAACTGCTTCGTTGTTGTCATAGAAATTACTGATTTGTTTTAAAAACTCAAGGTATTCTTGTTATTTTTTATAATGTTATATTTTCACAAGCAAATAAACACTAAATAACTAGCTGGAAAAATAATTTTCTTACGTGACACTTCTGCACATTATTGAATATAGAAATATTCAATGGGCGGCACGGTGGCGCAGTGGTAGCGCTGCTGCCTCGCAGTTAGGAGACCCGGGTTTGCTTTCCGGGTCCTCCCTGCATGGAGTTTGCATGTTCTCCCCGTGTCTGCATGGGTTTCCTCCAGGTACTCCGGTTTCCTCCCACAGTCCAAAGACATGTAGGTTAGGTGGATTGGTGATCCCTAGTGTGTGCTTGGTGTGTGGGTGTGGGTGTGTGTGTCCTGCGGTGGGTTGGCACCCTGTCCTGGATTGGTTCCTGCCTTGCGCCCTGTGTTGGCTGGGATTGGCTCCAGCAGACCCCCGTGACCCTGTGTTCGGATTCAACGGGTTGGAAAATGGATGGATGGATGGAAATATTCAATTATTTAATTCCTTGGGCACTCTTGTACAAATGTTGTGTCAGCATGGCATTCAGAAATGTGCTGTACTTGCTTTGTAACTAAAACAATAATAGGCAAAAATATATGTAAGGATATAGTGATGTACTAATGAATGACACTGAGACATTTAGCATTTACCTATACACATTAGTTTATAAAAAGTCCATCCTAATAATGCATAAAGTAGTAACACAGAATGACAATACAGTATAAACCATGTGAATTACAATTAGAGTGTCCTAAACTATGTTACAGTAATGTGCACAGACCTTTTGGTAGGCCTGAGTCTTCAAAGTAGGAAAAGGACTTTTTACATACTTGTTACATTTAAATCTTGCACACAACCTAGTGCTCACTTTTAAGTCTGTTTTTATTTTTTTATTTTATTGGAAGTTTGGATGTAACTTTAGGGGCATTATAATAGCCACAACCTTGGTAAAATAACTACTCAAAAATTAAAGGAAGACTTTGAAAACACTTCAGAACTCAATGGGAAAAAAATCCTGCTGGATATCTATACTGATATGATCTGGGTAATGTGTTAGGAATGAAAGGATGCCACATCATTTGATGGAAATAAAAATTATCATCCTACACAGGGCTGAATTCAAAGACACCCCAAAAATCAAAGTGAAAAAATGATGCGGCAGGCTAGCCCATTTTGCCAAAATTTCATCGTACTCAGTAGTTTGTATGGCTCCCACGTGCTTGTATGCATGCCTCAATGTTGGGGCATGCTCCTAATGAGATGACGGATGGTGTCCTGGGGGATCTCCTCCCAGGACTGGACCAGGGCATCACTGAGCTCCTGGACAGTCTGAGGTGCAACCTGGCGGTGTTGGATGGACCGAAACATAATGTCCCAGGCGTTCTATTGGATTTACGTCAGGCAAGGGAGGGGGCCAGTCAATGGTATCACATACTTCATCCTCCAGTAACTGCCTGCATTTTCTCACCACATGAGTCTGGGCATTGTCGTGCACCAGGAGGAACCCAGGACCCACTGCACCAGCATAGGGTCTGACAATGGGTCCAAGGATTTAATTCCAATACCTAATAGCAGTCAACGTGCTGTTGTCTAGAGAGGTCTGTGCGTCCCTTCATGGATATGCCTCTCCAGACCATCACTGACCCACCACCAAACCTGTCATGCTGAACGATGTTACAGGCAGCATAACATTCTCCATGGCTTTTCCAGACCCTTTCACGTCTGTCACTTGTGCTCAGGGTGAACCCGATCTCATATGTGAAAAGCACAGGGCACCAATGGTGGACCCGCCCATTCTGGTATTTTATGGTATTTTAAGGCAGTCGAGCTCCACGGTGCCGGGCAGTGAGCACAGAGCTTACTAGAAGACATTGGGCCCTCAAGCCACCCTCATGAAGTGTGTTTCTCATTATTTGGTCAGAGACATTCACACCAGTGGTCTGCTGGAGGTCATTCTATAGGGCTCTGGCAGTGCTCATTCTGTTCCTCCTTGCCCAAAGGAGCAGATACCGGTCCTGCCGATGGGTTAAGGACCTTCTACGGCCCTGTCCAGCTCTCCTAGGGTAACTGCCTGTCTCCTGGAATCTCCTCCATGCCCTTGAGACTGTGCTGGGAGACAAGCAAGCCTTCTGGCAATGGCACGTAATAATGTGCCATCCTGAAGAAGTTGGACTACCTGTGCAACCTCTGTAGGGTCCAAGTATCGCCTCATGTTACCAGTAGTGACACTGACCATAGCCAAATGCAAAACTAGTGAAAAAACAGAAAAGGTGAGGAAGGGAAAAATGTCAGGGGCCTCCACCAGTTAAACCATTTCTGTTTTGGGGGTCGTCTCATTGTTACCCCTCTAGTGCAGCTGCTGTTAATTTCATTAACACCAAAGCAGCTGAAACTGATTAACAACCCCCTCTGCTACTTAACTGACCAGATCAATAGCCCAGACGTTTCATTGACGTAATGCTATACTCTGATTAAAAAGTGTTCCTTTAATTTTTTTAAGCAGTGTATTTGTAAATGATTTGCTGATTATGTTAGATTAGCTGAAAACACAATAAACCCCTCCTCTACTGCACATATACTTTATTTTTCTAATCTAACACATCTTAACAAGATAAACAAGCAAATAAAGGAATTCTCATCCACTGACATGATATACCAAATGGACCTTAACAGAAAGAGTTTGCATTATAAACATATTTTAGTAATGGCATTGTGCTAATTTAAAAGAAGAATTAACACAATATTACAGAACTCCATCATAGTATGATTCTATGCAATGAACTCCATTTTCTGTTGCCACACCAGCCCACCATACCTGAACTAGCAAATATGTCTGCTACTGTTATGGTGCAAAATCCAAAGGCTGGGGAAAAGGCCAGGCTAGGCTCTTCACTGGCGCACCTTGTGCACTTAAATCGGCCCAGTCTCTGGAGAGACCTGCTGGCTTCAGGAAGAGCAGGCCTTCAACAACTAGTAAGTCCCAAAATACTGTAGCAAATTAAATAGTAACCATCATAAAGAATCATCATAAAATAAGTTGTACAGTATTTCAAAAAATTCAAAATGCTCAAAAAAGTGTCAAAGGCATAAATTGAAAGCAAAACAAAATTTAATAACCGTGGTCATAAACAGAACAGAGGTCAGAAATGCAAAGAAACAAATAAGCAATAATATTCCAATAAACAAAAAGGGCTGACAAGTACCAAGTGTAAGCAACACTGAACCACCTTAGACCAGTGGGTCTCCCAGGCCTGTGCACCTTGGTTGGTTTAACACACACAGATAGGTGGTCCTGCTTCTTGAGGAAACACCCCCCAAAGCACAAGGGACATAACAGAACATGAATACACAAAAGCAACATAATTACACAAAACTGAAATATTATCACTATAAAATAAACATTGTAAAAATCACTTTAAACTAAGCAGTAAAGACATAAAAAGATGTATTAACAGAAAATACAAAACATGAACTGGTAGACATATAACAACTGCTTTGTTCAAGTGTAAGCCCTGTGTGTGACTGTCGTTAATGGAAAGAAAATACATAATAAGTAACACCAAATATCATCTACATCTATACTTTACTGCTCAGTATAAAAACTGATTTATATTCTTGTTAGTTTACCAAAGTTTTTCCTCAGTGTTTCTGTATATCACCTTCCTGATGCATTAAAGATGCCAATAAAACACTGCTGAATCATCCAGCAATATCCAAATAATTTGTTATAATGGACAGCAAATGCCTGTTATCTCATGTACTTGAAAACAATAAAAGATGTTTTGATCTCATCTTGATGTCTTACAGAAGCAACAATAAAACTATTTTGCGTGGACTCCGACATGCCAAAATCACAGAAAACAAAGATAATGACAAAGTGAGCTGTCAAGATATGAGCAGACTTTTGTAAATTCTCTGAAGTTACCCTAATTGACTAAATCTCTCATGTACCTAGCTGCTTGCTAGCACTGCATCTCTTACACATTGGAAAAGCCCCATTCTCTGTGTTTTACCACCCTTGATATGTTCCACTCGCTTCCTTTAGGAAATGATTAAAAATGTCATGTTTAAAGGCTTGCTGATTAATGAACATTCACAGTTTTGATGTATTTTGCAGTATGTCTGAATTTCTCCATAGACATCCATGGAAGCCAGGTGTCTCCATGCTTCAATAGGCTTGTCTGTCCTTAGCAGATAAGCAAGTTGCAGCTTTACTTCTTTGCCAGGAATTCAATTTAAGGTGTGAATGTTTAAAAAAAAAAAGCCATAGTGCTGTGACACTCATGTTAAAGACCATATTTTATCTTCATAATGGGTAGTAAGCAGTAGCCTACACCACTTAAAGAAGGTCTATTACTTATCACTGCTTCTTCTGTTTCTTACAAAGGAAAGGATGCACATACCTCTAGTGGGGAAAAAGGGCATCTGGGCCAACAAGGGGAAAGGAGCAGGGGCTTGAGCCACCCCTTTGTGCATGTCACTGCTATGTTACCTGTTTGCCACCTAGCAGAACCTGAACCATAGCTTGATTTTTGGCATTCTGTGATGAGATTTTAAATGTCCTCTCTGTGTTGATAAAACTTTCTTCTTAGCAAGCTGTTAGGCTGAGTACTAATCTAAATTAATCCAATATGAGAGAAGTGTTTTTGAACCTTCCTACACCCACTAGGAATAAATTACCAAACTAAAGATTATTCATTTAAAATTCATACTAACAGGAATTTTATGAATGCTTTTTTTAATGTAATGAATATTACATTTGTAGAAAATAATTAAAAGGTGCTAATGTATGATTGTGATTTGTATGAGTTTTACATTTCTTTGTGTGTCTTAGTAAATAACAACAACAACATTTATTTATATAGCACATTTTCATACAAATAATGTAGCTCAAAGTGCTTTACATGATGAAGAAAAGAGAAATAAAATACAAAGTAAGAATTAGAATAAGACAACACTGATTAACATAGAATAAGAGTAAGGTCCGATGGCCAGGGAGGACAGAAAAAAAAAAAAAAAAAAAAAAACTCCAGACGGCTGGAGAGAAAAAATAAAATCTGCAGGGGTTCCATAGCCATAAGACCGCCCAGCCCCCTCTGGGCAATCTACCTAACATAGATGAAACAGTCCTCTTTATATTTAGGGT
Organism: Polypterus bichir lapradei; assembly: GCA_026402145.1. Lineage (NCBI taxonomy): Eukaryota > Metazoa > Chordata > Cladistia > Polypteriformes > Polypteridae > Polypterus > Polypterus bichir. The sequence goes on along the minus strand of JANRMT010062821.1, from coordinate 15,607,744 downwards.
TCTCATGGAAGGACTTGATGATGATGGTCATGTAGACTTCTGGCTTTTAATCCATCAATGTAGGAACATCACGGTGCTTTGATTAGGGGTGGTGGCGTAGATCGCCACCACAGAAAACCGGGAAAAGAAACATAAGAGAGAGTAGGGGTTAGTACAGATTTTAGAGCCACCATGAATAGTTATTATAATGAATTGAATATACAGAGCATCAGGATTAAATGAAGGTGAAGTTATCAGAAAGCCATGTTAAAGTAATGTGTTTTCAGCAGTTTTTTAAAAGTGCATAAGCTAACAACTAGCTTAACAAAATTCTTTCTGCTAAAGATACAAAATTCTCTCTCTTATGCTTTTGCAGATGAACTGTACACTGTAGAGTGAACAAAATATGTTCAAATTTGAATGAATTTTTTATTCACTTATTTTAAACTGACACATAACTTAAATTCATTATTAGAACAAAGACAGAAGGGGTTTCTGATAGCATGAATATGTGGTCTTAAGGACTTGATGAATATAAACTAATTTTAACGTATTGCTAATAAGTCTAGCCAACTGTTAATATATTGCATAGCTCACATAATTTAGAAAAGTAAATGCAACACAAATAATTATAGCAGATGAACACCAGCACAAAACACAACGTAAAGTTTGACTACTGAATTTCATACCTTAAACCTACACAATGGATGTTTATTGCTTACCATCCCTACAGTTATTCTCATTATATAAAAGAAATACAATATATTAGTGTAGTAAAGGAGTATTTTCAGTTTTCCTATAAATTTATTAGGCAAATTTAATTTAGTTGCAATGTTTAAAAATGTTCAGTTACAAAGATTGCACCTAGCAGTTAACTTAGTGCATTCTATGCTATCTATTAAATAGACAGAACTGGGTAATTTGTGTAGTTGTCAGGTATTTGTATCAGTTTCTGCTGTATGTAAGAAAAGCAGGATTATGTATTCAAATAGCTTTTAAAATAATACTCTTTTTTTCAAGAAGGATACTTCATAATCTCGGGTTAATTGAGTGAAGTTACATGCAGTTGTGTGGAAACTGGACACAAGTGCATGCCTGTAGAACTTTCTGATGGAACTGATTTGAACCAAAGAGAGATCTGGAATTGTGAATTACAAAATTATGCACAGAATATCATGTGGTCACATTCAAAATATGCACATATTGTTAAAACTGACTCTAACTAGTACTATGACATGCTAAGTAATCTATATATATATTATATATAGTATATAGATATATCTATAGATATATAACTACTATGTTTAAGTCTTCGAACTGTGTCCTTGCCTCCGCCAGCCCACATTAGTTGCCAGTGCTTTTCAGTGCCTGAGAAGACTCTCCATGAGAGGTAGGCTTGAGCAGTGTACCAATGGGAGGCAGGTTTACAGTAGACAAGTCAACAGGCTTAATAACAAGCTTAAGAGTAGATAGGTTTGCAAGCATAGCTGTTTCAAATAGTTAAACTCTTTCCACAACTTTCCTCTCCTGCATGCTGTAAACCATTGTCGGGCAACCGGTGCGCCGTGTTGTTTTCTAGGGGCGCCGCGAAAACTTTTGTAAAATATTTAAAATTGCTAGTGTTTTTGAACTTTTGGTTGATTAAAAAGATAATGTTTAAAAATAAATATTTTATGTTGGAAAAACAGATAACGGAACACTTACGGAAATGAAGTCTAAGAAACGCAAGAGACTTCAAATGATCGACAAGGAAATGCGCGTCTGTCTTTTGAAAATTGATCCTCGCATCAATCTCATATGTGCTTAAAAACAATCTCAACGTTCACATTAATTAAATTTAAGATTTATCCTTTGATTCCTTTATTAATAAAATGTCTTTCAAACTTGTAAAATTAACTTTTTTTATTGGCGATTGTCCATAGATTGTGTCGTCACAACTTCATTTATGGGCAGTCGCTCAGGTGCGCCGCGAAAGAAAATTTTTGGACTTAGTGCGCCGCAACTCGAAAAAGGTTGCCTTTCACTGCTGTAAACCATCTGAGATTCAAATTTAACCCACAGATTTACTAAACAAGGTGAACACATTCTGAATACCCAAACTACGAAAACAATGCATATGACTAGGATATGTTAAATAGACCTTGGAAGCAACAAAAAGATCCACATATATAATATGACTTGGAGTTTACTCACAACATTTAATCAGCCACATTATTGTAGGCAGAAGTAGCCTCATTTAATTAACAAGTGAACAGCAATGTGATGGCTAAACCACTCAAGAGGCCAATCTGCATCTCCTTGTGTAGCTGGGCATTGCAGAAATGTCCCCATTTGCAACCTTGGGATAATCCAAAAGCACCTCTTTACTGCTTATGGCCACCAGACACACAAAAATACATGGCAAATGCTGAAGTATTTCTACAGAATGTAAAAATAGACTGCTTCATTCACTCCACCATAGAATATATGTGACATAATAGCAAAGAATTAGGAATACTATACTCTTATAGCACCAGTTCACACAGTTGATGCCATCTCAGTTGCATAGACTGTTGATCACAAAAACAATTCTCTCCTCAGCCAAGGAAAATACATTAAAATCCTATCTAACTCAGAATTTCTGCAGAATGTTTCATCATTGCAGAAGTTATGTTGTAGTATGGTACTGACATTACCTCCTCAATAAATAGGAGGGACTTTTGGAACTGGCAAATTTTTACATAGTAACTAAGAAGACAGAGAAAACAAGTAAATCATTAAATATGATGGTTGACAGATAAAGCTCCCCAGTACACAATCCATCAAGGAATCAAGTTTGAGCAGAGTGCTCCCAAAATTTCTTTGTAAACTTATAACACAATATCATCTTTCAAAATTACATATCAATACTTTTATATATTTATATATATATACAGTATATATATATACAGTATATATATATATATATACAGTATATATATATACAGTATATATATATATATATATATATACACCATTGCATATCTTATAGGATTATTACACTGTATGCATCTACAGATTAATAATGCAATTCTTACACATACAGTGTATTTTTTAAAATTACAGAACAGGCTGGCTAAGTGATTTATTCACAGTTAGCATTATGGATTCAATTGGTAACTCACTGGCCAACACTGCTAGTTTGAAAATCATATAAAATATATATATATATATATATATATATATATATGAGAGGCATTTCTGTGCAACACTATCCCAAAGCCACAGCATCTAGTTGTATAGAACTAATCTATGAATTTAAAGAACAGGTTATGAAAAAAGTAGCAGGAGCACACTCAGTTATGCAGTCACTGAAGTCACTATAGGACATACAATCCAATATCCTGTTTCTCTATTCAAGAATTTATTATCCACTATAGTCTTGCGACACCGATGTGCTTTTCAGAGGTGTCCCTGTCCTCAGCTACAAGTAACAGACTCCTTACCTAAAAATACTCTGGTGTGTTGTGCAACTAATGTGAATTTCAGTCCATGTGTAGTGAGGCTCCAGTGGAGCATGTTCACAGTAAAGAAAAGACACTGTTAAAGTCAGAAGCTGAATCAGCCATTTAAAGAGACAGAGTCCTCCTTTAGCTAGATTTTAAAAGGTTAAAAGGAGCTACTTGCAGTATTATTATATTTATATTATTATACATTATTATATTATTATTATATTTAAAAAAGAAACCAACATCAAAACTAACCACTTTTTTTGTGGATGATGCAACCCCACAACTATGACACCCGTTATTTTGGTGGTGTGCCTTTTGAGAGTGTTGTCTAAAAGATAATGTGTTTTGTGTTGCTTTGTTGTGGGAGTGTGGTGGTTAAAAAATGTTAGGGTTTGGTGCTAAAAATGATCCGATACCACTCCACAGCTGTGAAGGTTCCTTGAGCTGCGCACCCATCAATGAACAGTTGATGACAGAGTGTTGTACATGGTAGACTTTGTAATGGTCATATGGATACAGTCCCAACACATGAGTCCTAAACCTAAGATAACTTGGTAATCCTTGGAAGGCAGTGATGGCCTGAAACACAATATGCTAGACCTATCACATTGTGTTTCTCCTGGATTTTCATAAAACTTCACAAGAAGACCAAAAGCACTTCTGTATTACAGGCAGCTTCATCCTATAGTGTATTTATTTAGCAGCATACATCAAGATATATTAGTTTGACCCCACAGCCCCACAAAAGACTCGTTATTCATTTTTATAATCTCTTGATAAGATTTGTTAAATCAGTAAAACATGCATTAAGTTCTGCAACAAAAAAAAGCTTGGCACAAGTTTTATTTTTCTGCTATACTTGTGACATCAGTGTTTGTCTTTTTCATGGTATTACAGAAGTTAAAGGAAGATCCTCACTGCATTCCCATCTAACCTGCAAAAAATCCCCAAAAAGTAACGATTATAACTTAATAGCTCAGGATCTTGGACAGTGGCTGTTTGGTTCACTTTTCAACAATCTATTCATTTTAAGCAGTATTTTTCTTCAAAAGATATTTCCATTGATATTTCTGTATTAGAGGCCACTGTTATGTAAAACAGGTAATAACTTTAATATAAAAATAGCCAAGTTGACTTCTGACATCTTATTTTTTTTTCCCAATTTTACATCACATGCTTCACGCAAATTCTTTAAATACTGCTTTTTGTAGTTTGCGAAACAGTCTACTGTTAGCCTGTTTCAGGCCCTTTTTGGCCCTGCAGTGTCCTACACCTTCCCTTTGCGTATTTGTGTGTATGCACATGTTCAGCCTGAAATTTCAGTTTTCCGGAGACACATGAAGCCTAAGACCCTTATCTATGGTTGTTATGAATATGTTTAGTTTTTATTTTATTTTGCAGTCTCTCTTGGTTGTTGTTTAATTCACAGGTTTTGTTTCATGGAGAGTTCATTTATTTCATTCATTTTTTTGCTTTTAGGGTTAGTTATGACAAAGTGATTGTTTTTTCATGTCTTGTTTTTTGTTACTGCCCAATGGCACTGTTTTTTTAAAATGGTGTTGCTATTTTGTTAAGCTGTTGTAGTGGCGCAGTGACTTGTCGCTAGGAAGCGTTATCGTATAAATCAGGGGTCCTCAATCACAATCCTGGAGGGCCACAGATTTTTGCTCCAGCCCAGTTGCTTAATAAAGAAGCACTTACTACTCAAGTAACATTTCTGCTTCACTTTAGTTGTTTCGCTTATTAAGACTTTGAACCCTTATTGTTTATTTTAGTCTTAAACAGCTGCATTCTTGGTTTTTAATTGCTCCTAATTAGCAATAACATGCAAATGACCAAAGAGACCAGCATTTCTCCATTTAGCTTGTTACCATTTACACCCGTGTGTATTTATCATGCACTATTGGGTTTAATTAAATACTTGGAATGAAAGTGCAGAGAAAAAAGTGAAGGACTGAGAATTACTCATCCATTTTAGCCTTCAAATCATTTGGATGAGATCCTTAGAAAGGGGAAGAAAATCTAGCACATGAGAATTACCTGACATAGCAGAGCTAAAGCTTTAACAAGCCATGAAATTAAATTATTGGCAAGAATTGCTTTGGTTAGAACAAAAACCTGCAGCCACTGCAGCCCTCCAGGACTGTGATTGAGGACCCCTGATATAAGTCATACTTGATGATGTCATCAGCATAACTGTTTAAAGGTTGGCATCATGAACAACACTTTGTCAATAATTATGGATTCCTACCTACCTATTTGCTCATTTGTGTGCTTCATTTTAATGTCTAAGGTTACAAATTTCTGAACGTGAACTAGGAGGTTGATTTTGATAGTATTTTTTATTAATGTTGAGAAAGGACTTCTGATCACCCATTCTTGCCTGTCTTTTTATTATGTTCCTAATGCCTCTGCCTGTGTGTTCTCGATTTGGTCCTTGTTTTAGAACACTTGACAGGAAAATAAGTGCCACCTTTTTGTTTTATATGTGTGTTTGTAAGTTCTGGATTGTTTTCCCTAGTCAAGGCAATGTAATGCAAGCTAGCAATGAGTTGTGTAAATTGAGTTCTATGTGCACTGTTAATGGTTGCTAAAATGAGGGGCTAAAAGCCAATCTGGTAAAAACAATGCTTCAAGCATAAGACATTAATGTAATGAGAATGCAGAGGAGCATCTTTCATCCATCTACACTTACTGCTGTCCTTGACTGAAGGTGTTCTCTGAAAAAGCCAGCAGCTATAGTGTGGAAAAGAAGCCAACAGAAAACAAGCCCTTACCTGGAAACATGGCCTGTTTGGAAGAATTTCAGAGTCTTCTGGGGAAAAGAATAGGTATCCAGTGAAACATTGTTCAGTGATTTTCCAGCGTCACGTTGTTCATCTAGATAGTTTATTGTTAAGTTCTTCATGAGCTGATCAGTGTGTTAACTGGTATATATTGGCAGTGGACAGTTTATCCGTGAATATTGATGTGCATTTCTGGTGTCTTTACACAGGCATTGATTTTGAACTTGAGTACTTTAAGAAGTCTTTTAACACAGTGCTTTGGTGATTATATCATTAATGTGACAAGATACGTTGATAGATTATCATTTTGTGTTTTTTGATGGCATTATTTGGCCTTAACTTAGCATTCCTGAATCTAGCAGCGAAATCTATTGTTAATGAAGAAACAGAGTATCCGTTAAGAAAGGCAGAATTAATCCATTTGAATATTATGGAAGCAGCCTGGGAAGATGTATGGGTGACCAGGAAGTGGCTAGACGTATAGTGAGTGGCATGGTGGTAGAATGAAGGACTTAGCATTATGGGAGTTAACTATTGAACTTTAATGTTTGAATGCTGAATACCTCAATAAAGAATATCAAAGATTAAGCACCTAGGGCCTCATTTAAAAAGATGGTGTACGTACAAAATTTGTTTAAGCAACTTCCGATGCAAACGTCAAAATTTATAAAAGAAAACGTGACAGGAGAACATGCATATATTTACAACAACTCTGACCCATGCATACGCAACACATCATAGAAACTGGGAGATGATAACACCCTTGACAAAGTAAAGAAATGCAGGCAAACCAGCCAAATGATGACTTGCATGCATAGTAATTCATAACACAGAGCTGTTATTATAATGTGCATTGGCATTACAAATGTATTACAACTTAGAAGTGATGAATATGACATATAGACTGTACTTTAGTTCCCTTTTAAGAGGGAACTTTCTTAGTTTTTCATCAGTTTATATTGTCTGCCTGTTCTTATTTCTCAGAGAACTGGCTGACAGGTCAAGAATATCTCAGCCAAGCTTCACTCCATCATGCCCACCTTGCTGGATGCCATTTATTGATAGGTGAGGCACTACTTGGCAGTTTTCATATATTGTGGGAGCACATACATAAAACAGCAATTTGCAGCATTGACTTTCTGGTTCTCGGAACGATAATTGGAGCTTTTTACTGCACTCATATTGCAATAAGGACATCTAGCAAGAATTAAGCTGCTTTTGTTAAATGTAAGCAGTGACACTGATACACAAGTCATCTGTGACCCCAAGATGTGGTTGTGATTCAGTAGCCTGGGCCAGTCCTAGATTCATTTATTTTGAGGAAAAGTAGCTTTGGCAGACGTGACAATTTATCCAAATTCTAGTATAATATGGCAATTGAACTTCCTTCTTTTTATTTACAGCTATGTTTTGTTTTTATTATTTGGAATTACTAAGTATCAAATTTTACTAAACAAGGGAACTACAAATGAATATTGTGCTGAAATGATAAAAAATAAACTGACACCTATGTACTAGAGGTTAAGAGAAATACACACATCTTTGCTAACTGTCTTTGAAATGTGTCTGATGTACTTAAACAAACAACGAAACAGATAAAAGACATGAAATTACTTAAAACAGAAAGCAGCAGCTAAACACATCTCCAGCGCTAAAGATTTAGAACATTCCGAGCTGTTTAATTTCAAAACAATTAAATATAATATGCTTTTTACAACTTGGTTCCCAATCTGAAATACACAGTGATAATCCTTCTTTGGAAACAAGGCACAGTTTTCATTTCTTCAAGGCTACAATTCCTTTAGAGCTTCAAAAGTGCATCAGAGGCATATGTATTTCTGCTTTGTAGTCACTCAAGCCACATAGGTGTCTGCTTCACCCGTTCCATTCCAGATGATATGTGTATGAAAAACAGAAGAAAAGAACCTTCCATACATTTTATTGCTATTTTTTTAATTATATGAACATTGGGAGACAATACCTGTCCCAGTAGAAGAGGTAAAAGGCCACCTCTGGATGATACCTTAACACATCGCAGAACTGACTCACATACTGTACGTACATAAAAATTTAAGGCTGATTTAAACATGGCAGCTTGCACAACACTGCCATGTGGAAAATGTGCAAATTCTGAACAGAGAATTGTCCCCAATCTCGTGAAGCATTTTAGCAGCAGTTTTAACCACTCTTATGATTCGGTCTACTTGCCAGAGCACAGGATATGTTTGTTTCCAAACCTGGACATGGAGTGTGTAGACTTTATTGTAACACTCTCACTTCTTCTACCTCTCAGTAATATGCAGTTTCAATGGGACAATCATAACTAATGCATTGTAATTTGGGGTGGTGTGCCATGCTAAGGAATTGTGCCCTATCCAGTGTTAGGTTCTGCCTTTTGCCCAGTGCTTTCTAGCCCCTCTGATCCTGGTTTGGAAGGCTGGGTCAGAAAATGGATGAATGGTTGGACAGATGTTATGAAAGGCTATATCGGTTTTGCTTGTTTTAGTTTTTTTTGGTTTTTTTTTTTAATCAGTGTAAATTCTAGAATTTACCAGATACCAAACTAGTTGTTGTGGTTTGTTATTAGAAACAAGCTGAGTGTGGCTTGGATCTTGTTTTCCTGATAGGCATTCAGGCCAGCGCTGCAGAGTATGATCAAAGACTAACGAATCTGTATTTGTCAATCCCAGGTCAGAGAGATGAGGCATGGTGCACACTAAGGGCAGGCCCGATCTCAGTTACAAAGAATTCATTTGTCAGCCTTGTCCCATATGTGTTCAAGTCGGTGATAAATTAGTGTCACTAGCTTTAATATTTATGCTCACAAGAAACCAATATGTCAAAGTGACACTGCATGCCAGGGAATGAACATCAGTGCTACGTTTAAAGAAGTTAAAAAAAAAAAAAAACAAAAGTGTCATGCCTGTGTAGTTTTTAGAGGCACATTCAATATGGTCTTGATTGAGTCTGTGGATCTGTAGAATGAATGCATTTGCTAGTTATTTTTTTAAAGAATTTCCAGCTTTAATTGATATTGAGAGACTAGTGAGTTCATTTCAAACCTATATTGGATATTAGGTTTCTGTTGGCTTACTTGAGGGGCTCAAGAATCTAGTTTATTTCTGCACTCCTCTCTTAGATGCATAATATATTCCTATGTCATACAGAATCTGTGAGCTCAGCTGTGTTTGCCTTGCCATTCACAGACAGACAACATACGGCGTGATTCCTGCAGGGGTTTATTTCAGCAAGCAGTTTTTTTTTTTTTTTTTTTTTTTTTTTTTTTAATTGTGCTTCACAGGATCATCATTATTTTTTTTTTTTTTTTGCTTTTCTGAACAGTGATCCTTCACTTTATTTGGTTTCTTTCAGATTTCCTTATATCATCCTTCATCAGAGAGAACTCTAGACAGACCATCTAGGTAAGGATTTTTGTTAATTGTTCTTCATAGTCTCAGACATACTATTCTGAACAAAGAGGCCTGAAGAAAAAGGGAGAAGACAAAACAACCTTGACTAATGCAAATATATGTTTGTTATCATTATGTTTTTTTCTATCAATTGTCTATCATATTAGAATTGTAAATATATTTTTTTTATCACTGTAAGTCTTTTCTATCCTATTAGAAGAAGAATGAACCTGAGAACAAAGAAATGACTACCCATGGAGTTTTATACAGTGCTTTTTGTTTCTGGAATTTCACCATTTCTAGTGATACATTTTAGTTTCTTTTCTCCAATTATACATTGGTTGTGAAAAACTGACATTATATCTCTGCATATGTTGCAGCAGCATATTAGTTTAATAATACTGTCAATATTACTTATTTTTGTTATGCAGTCACTTTTGAATTCTTTTTGTGATTGCTTTGTTATTCGTGAAAACATTTTTGGAAATTATCAAAAATTATATTACACAGTTGGACTAAATAATCATTAGTTACTTGCTGTAAGTCTATCTTCTACCAGTCTGATTTATTCTCTCATCTGAAACTCTGATGGTGTGCGTAATCCACATTACCCATTTACTGTACCAGAATTCATTAAAATTCGACAGCTAATTAATACTTTTCTTTTGTTAGCTCGGCAAGCGACTACAGAAAAAGGCGGAAGTCTGAGCCTGCTGTAAGTCATCAGAAAGCAAACAGTGATCAAAATGCAAATCTGACTTCTCCAAGGACTCCCGACATTCTGGGGATTAATAACACTCTGAGAAAGCCATTAACTAGTTCCTCTCCTTCATCTCCCTCTAGAGCGAAAGGTAAGGGATTATAAAAATACAAACTAATTTAGTAATATCACAATCTTTAAAGGAAAACAAAGAACACTTTTTTTTTCTATTGAATAAACATATTTGTTATTTAGTGTACTAAAAACCTATTAGTCTTGCTTAGACATTAGGAGTGAAACATTTTTCAAATCTGCGGTGGCTTCCCCAACAAAAAATATAAATATATATTCCAAAGTTATAGGCATGTGGCCATTATTAAAAATGAGTGTTATTTTAATATAAAACATTTCCTTAATATAATTGACATTTTCTATTTACCTATTGATGTTATGCATTTAGTACTTGTGTTAGCTTAACTGTTATTATCTGTCTGTTTAGACTTACATTATTTACACAGTAAAGCCAGTATAATTGTGCTTATTCATTTTATCAAAGAATGGTAGTATTTGATGTTAACACACTACCTAATTAGCTATTTGAAAATATAACATACAATAAGTGAATATCTTCAAGTTACTGAGTAATGAGAATTTTCACTGTACTCTGTACATGTGACAGTAAGGACACTATAAACCTGTACTTTATGTAAAAACATAAAAATAGTACATTTCCCACTCACTGTACTATAAGTCATTTGTTTCCAGTAATATATTGTACTTGACATACTAAAGATCTT
>JANRMT010062821.1:15503544-15586602 GCA_026402145.1 Polypterus bichir lapradei | reverse complement strand
ATATATATGTGTGTATATATATATATATATATATATATAATATATATATATAATATATGTTGATTGAATGTCAAATTATGAATACATAAGGTCTCTTTCTCAATTCTGTATACATAGAATAAATCCTGAATATATAGGATTGACCCTATATAGGATAGTCATATTTGAATATGTGCTGTACATAAATATGATACCACACTGTATATATGGAGTATGCATAACTGGATGCACAGCTGTTTGTACTGAAGTCTCACAGTTGCTGTGTCCTGAATTTGAATGCCAGCCTAGGATTGCTTGGAGTTTGTATGTTCTCCACATGTTCTGATATCTACGTTCAGTCACCTTTCCTTTCATACTCTGGTTTTCCTCCCAACTTAAATTGTGTAGGTTTAGAGGATGGCAACTGCACATTGGCCATACATGAGTAAGGGTGTGTGCATTGTGTGCCCTACAACAGTTTTTGTGCTCCATCCGTTCACACCTGAACTGGATAAGCAACTTAGAAAGTGAACAGATGGATGCATATTTAATATACTTGTTTTTATTATTTTTTAAGTATACAGCACAAAGATACAACTCCCCTAATGTTTTGCAATGCTGTGGCATGATTTTTGCAGAGGAGAGAATAAATAAGGAACTGAACACACACTCAGATTTAAAATAGGTGGAGGCGGAGTGGTGGCTCTGAGGCTAGGGATCTGCACTGGCAATTGGAAGGTTGCCGGTTCGAATCCCATAAATGCCAAAAGGGACTCTGGTCTGTTGGGCCCTTCAACAAGGCCCATAATCTACAATTGCTGAGCGCTTTGAGTACTGAGAAAAGCGCTATATGAATGCAAAGAATTATTAAAGCATTATTATTATTGAAATAAACAGTACAGGAAAAAAGCTTGCACTGTGGGTTTTATCCTTTTGACTGCCGGCGTTCTAAATTAGTAATGAAGGTACTGAGTTGTAGCTGCTTTAAAAGGTTTGAGTGTCCTGGTTACCATTTTGGGTGGCCATCAATCAAATCAATTCTTAGTGAGAGTTCCCATTTAACCAATAAGGAAGACGCAAGTAAGGGTGCCCTATGCTAGTTCCACACTACATTTAACCCATGATCCACCTTACAATAACTTCCATAGCCCCTTTAAGAAATGCAGGTACCTAGTTTTCTTATCTGCTTCATCTTACAAAAAATAAAGTTATCTGACTTTTGTAGCCTGTCTCTTTGTATGGTTCTTGCCTTGCACCTTGTTCTCTGGATGCCCGTTTCTTATATTCAGTTCATCCAGTGTAAAAACAACTATATAATAACATGTATGTATTTGACTGAATAAATAAAGGTAAACATAGATAAATTGTGGGTGCAAGCTTGAATACGGACTGTAACGGATTAGCATCCCATTTGGGATTGATTCCTAGTGTGCTCAACTACCGAACACTCCCTTTGATAGTGCTGTGTTACCAGGGACAGAACTATTAAGACATGGAATTAACATATAATGCCATCATTAATATTTAACTCAACAGGCAATTTTAAATTGATGTAGATTCTTGCACAAACAGTGGCATTAAGGGACACTACATTATGGCCTTAAACACCCTGTCCATAAGGACTACCCTAATCAACAATAAAAACAGTGTTATTTTGGACAGTTCACTAAGGTTAGAGTTCTATAGTTAGTAACTCCACATTTTTAAAAAAAACTTAAATGCCTGTTTAAAAAAACCTTCATGTACTGTTCTTTTTAGCAATGATTGGTACAGTCATTCATTGATTCACTTCCTCCAGATTTTCTTAAAGGGTCTTCATGGTAAAACTAAGAAAAAGTACAAAACACCAGAAAGTTAAAAAAGAAAGCAGGAACAGTTCATTTTGACTCGCCACTGGTTTTGTGTGTGTACCATTTGCTGGTTTTCTGCATCCCTGTCTGCTCATTTTCAAGTGTCTGCCTGATCTGTGTAATACCTAGTGCTAGCAGCCACATTTTGTGTTTCTAAATGGTGAGTTTTACTAAAGCAAAAGGAAATATTTTTAAAAGTCATAACCTGCTCCAATCAGTACTCCCATTACACTGTACATGTGAATATATAATGCAACACATTTATTCTAGGTTTTCAGTTTATAGGAGTTGTGAAATTGTAAATTAAATGGCAGATTAGTGAAAAGGTGGTGCACAAAATAGGAAAAAACGGGAACAGTGAAACTTACTGCTCATCCCCCAGGCTATCTAAATCAAGTGGACTGTATGGTAAACTGGTGCAATAAAAACTCTCTCACTCTGAATGTAAAAATGACCAAAGAAATGATATTTGATTTTAAGAGACAGAAATCTATATGTTCACCGGGGAGGAAGTAGAAATAGTGACTGAATATAAATACTTAGGAACTTACCTAGATAACAATCTTAACTGGAATACAAATACAAAGAAAATATTCTCTAAATGCAACCAGCACTTATTTCTCCTCCATAAACTCAAGCTATTTAAAGTAGACAAGGACCTCATGTTGTCCTTTTATCGCAGTCTGATCCAGTCTGTGATCACTTTCAATTTCATTGCTTCGTTTAATAGGCTGACAAACCAAACCTCAAAAAAGCTCCAACAGATTACGAAGTATGCAGCTAACATTATTGGGGCTGATGTAGGTGATTTGACTAGTGTGTGTCAGAGGGCAATGTTAAAGAAACTGGAAATCATCTCAACTGATGACAGTCATCCATTACATGTAGAACTAAATTTCAGTAAATCTGGAAGGATAGTCGCTTTGAAAACCCACACAAATCGCTCCAGAAATTCCTTTCTTCCTTGTGCCATTCGACTTTTCAATAAGAAATATCGGAGATAATGATTAAGGTTTTGATATATATCCTGTAACTTTTTTTTTTTTTTTTTTTGGTTTAAATATGTATCATCTAACTGCCTTACCTTAACCTGTCTTGTTTCTATTTGTTTGTTTTATTTCATTCAGTCTGTTATTAAATGCAACTGAGAAGGCACATTTCATGTTTTCTTGTGTAAACATGACTAAATAAAGAAACCTTAAACCTTATCGGGCTTAGCTGTCCTGCATCCTTAATCTGGTTGGATCAGTTTTTAAAATGCGCAGTGATCCAGCTTCATGTTTCTACAGCTTTGGCTTGAAAAGATGCCCTCCAAAAGGCAGACAGTTAAGCCATGAGTGGTATCAAACCCTTCCTATTAAGGATGCGATTTTTAAAGCATAAATGATTTAAAACAATTAGTGAAATAATCAGCTGAAAAACATATTTACATAAATCTAACTATCTTACACCTAAAATATAAAAAAAATTTCTTTGTCTTACTTAGCACTATAAACACTATATTATCAGCAACAGCACTATAAAGAAAAAGTTTGGATAAGTCATTCCCACATGCAGAAGAGAAAAGAATCTTGAGCACTTAGAAATGGAGAAAGTGACATCTGATACACTTAACTCTATTTGGTTGTAGAACCAAAGTTAAAATTAGTGGCATCTCTAATTTGGGCCTGGATCATAACACTAAGGGATAGCTGTACTCTTCTATTTTTATGCACTCCATTTTTGTTAAACATACCTTTCTATCTCCCTTCCTCCCATTTAGAACTAATCCAAATGTTCACTCATAAACATTTGGTTTAAAACAGCCTATTATCTCCTCTTAAAACACACAAATAGTTCATTTTAAAGTTTTGGTTACTATAGTCAAACCCCTTTTAAAACCCTCCTTGCATGACAAACAGTTTTGTTCAGGCCTCTTTGTGTAAGAACCTCAAGTTTTTGCTGACTATATAAGGTCAAAGTGCTTTTACAGTTACAGCCTATCCTGGCAGCATTTGATTCAAAACAAAAACACACTTTGGAAGGGACATCAACCCCATCACCAGACACATTTACAAATGCACAGTTTAGGGTCACAATCCAATCTGACATCTTTGTCTTTGGAATCTGATGGGAAATTTGAGTACATGGAATACATTTACAGAAGGAAGGGAAAATACACCATGTCCACACAAGCAGTGGCTGGACCTGAAACTGAACCTAGACCCTGACTGCTAGTGTACAATTTGTTAGACCAGGGGTCTTCAGTCATGGTCCTGGAGGGCCACAGTGGCGGCAGGTTTTTATTCCAACTAGTTTCCTAATTAGAAAGTGGTCCATGCTGATAATGAAACTTGGTATTGAACTGTTTGGCTTGTTAATGCTTGCATTCATCCAAGAGCAATTTTAATTGCACTGCAGAGCTTCCTTCTGTGAGAACATTATCCATGTGTTTTGTGAACCAGAATAGATTTAAACTTAATGGTCCTTCCAATTCCCCTCTCATTCATTTCTAACCATTTATTTATCACAGATACTTCATGGTAAGCATGTAAGCTAGAGAACTGCTGGTTTATTGGTTATCTGCATCTCATTATTAACTAATGTCTAGTTAAGAAAACTACAACAATTAAAACTTAAATACAGCTGCTAAAATAGGCAATTAAGGGTTCTGAATGGTAATAGGCAAGAGAACTAAAATTAAGCCCAAAAACATATTGCTTTAGTACTAAATAAAAGGGTTCTAATTAAGAAATTGGTTAAAGTGAAAATCTGCAGCCATAGCAGACCTCCAGGACTGTAATTGAGGACCTCTGATCTACAAAGTAACTAAAATATGTTTTTGATGAATGAAATCACTAACAAGGCATAGAGTTAAACACCAACTATCATTATCAGCAAGGACTGAGTTCTAATTGAGACACTGGCTGGAATGAAAACCAGTAGTCACTGTGGCCCTCCAGGACCGTAATTGAGGACCACTGGGTTAGACCATAACAAAATATTGTATTTAATATTGAGCTTACTTAGTTTACAGTTAAAAATGAACATGCTGTAAGGTTTAAGAAATTAACTCCTTGGCCTAAATATTTTATTAGGTTGAGAGTTTGCTCTTTAAAATTGTGACTTTGTAAATGAGTAGGCTGTCTGAAGGGTTGAGTATATTAAACTATGTTGTAAAATTAAATCAACTGAGAATCATGCTGTTCTAGAACCAGGTAGGTCTGAGGCTGTCATTGCTGTTACCCATAGAGTATAAGTGAAACTAAATTTAGTGAAATATATGTCAAAATGATATGTTTAAATACCACTGAATTTATTTTTTGTCAAATTCTGACATAATTTTGACTAACCAGCATTGGATGAGCTGACCAGCTTCAGAACTGACAATGTAAGGGTTTGTTGTTACTTAGTTTCTATACTTTTCCTGCTGATGTCAAGTCTTAAGTTGAAAAGTGTTTTTCTTCTGATTAAGGAAAAAAAATACTTCCTATTAGTGCTCTTACTGTTGAGGTAAAGCTACTCATCCTCACCACAAAGTGAAATTTTAGGGTAGTTAAGAGCGTTTGTTATCAGTACCAACAGACACATCATCAGAACATTGCATGATTACAGTCTAGTGATAGGACCCAGCAATTTATTATAGCAAACTGTAGGATGGCAAAGTGTGGCTTTGACTTTGCCTGATTCAAATGGGTCCTAGAGCCCCAGACATATACTTTCTTCAGGAGCATACTTTAATTATAATTTTTGATTTTCCTCTCTTTTCATATTATTTACCCATTTCCTCCATTAATTTGATTTCTTCAATATTTCTCGTTTTTGTTTCATTTAACAGAATCAGTTTCTACAAACTCGTCCACACTGTTTAGTTATAAAACTTTTACATACTTTTGTATTTTCTGTTACTGTTATATGTTTGTCAATCTCTCTAAGATCTCTAGGCTGGCCTTTCCAGAACAGGGCTATACAGCACATTGAATTAAAGGATTTTTTTTCTTTAAATTGGAGCAGGACTAATACTGATGGCAGCAATATATCTCCAAACAGTTTTGCATAGTTTTGGAATAAAGCCAGGCAGTTCCAGTAGACACTAGGGCAGAACATCAGCAGATGTCACTGAACAACCAGAACTCACACAATCTAGCAAGCAGTTAGTACATAATATGTAATGTACAAAAGTGGCAGAAATGTACAAATAAATTATTCATTGTGCCGTTTATCTTAAATTTAAAGAACCTTGAGTTAGTAAAACATAAGTGACTAAGGAATAGCCACATTTAGTTTGATTAATTATCTCATTTAACACGCTTACATTTTCATAGTCTTATAGCACTGCTCATACTTATAAATATATTCAGAATAAAGCACGCTGCAGTGCATTATACACATACTGTACCACATAATGTTACCTAATACCTCAGGAGATGAAGTTATATCCCAGTTTGGAGTTTTCTTTCTCTCCTTTGTTTAGTTATAAAACTCTTACATAGTTTTGTATTTTCTGTTATTGTTATATGTTTTTTAAGCTCCTCATGTTTACATGAGCTCTTTCTCCTACATCTTGAAGACATGCAGTTTATGTGAATTGGACTACTCCATTGTGGGCGATTGTTCATTCTACCAAATTATGTTGGAACAGTCTACAGTCCACCACATTCATTTAAAAATGAATGAATGAATGGATGGATGGATATGGGCATGCTGGTTCACATTACTGACAGAAGGGTTCCTACTCCACTGGGCCCTTAAGCAAAGTCCTTAACCTTAAAATTGTACCCGGAGCACTGTACGATGGCTGACACTGCACTCTGATCTCCAGAGGTCACGCAATTAAGTGTACCAAATACAAATAAACATAATTAATATTTAGGCATACATGCAGTAATATTGATAATCTTTTGGGATCCCATCCTCTGGTAGGTTCTTAATGGTGCCATTGTAAATAAATAATATTGTGATGTAATTGAAATTAAGGCAAGAAAAGTTAACGCTCTTTTATTCTCATGTTTACAAAGACTTCCAGCATGTGGTAGGTGGACTGGTCTCTCTAAACAGGCCCTTTGTGAGTGAGTGAGGATGTGTGCATACACTTGCCTTCTAATAGATTGGCACCCCTTTAAAGTATGTTTTCTGCCTTGTGCCCTGTGTTGACAGAACAGGCTCTGGCTCCTCAATGAAGTGGATTAGGTGGGTATGAGAAGTATTTATGTATCTAGTTAGCAAAAGAGGAAGGAAAACAAATTTACAATTTGCACAGATACCAGAGTGCATGGACCTCTAGAAATTAACAGACTAGCATGTAATGTTACAGATTTCTACCCAGAAACACAGGTGTTTCTGTAGTTTGCATTTGTGTATTGGCTGATCAAGAACTCAGTGATAGGCTACAACATTACGTATCTTTATACAGTTTGCAAATTTCAAAAACATAAGCTAATTAAAGCACAAAAACCCTCCTAAATTATCCTGTGTGTCCTAAACACTGTATTTGTTTTAATTCTGTGCCATTTCTCTTCAAATAGATCAGGAGTCTCCTAAAGAATTTTCTTTTGCGGGTGAAAATCGATATTCACCAAGAAACCGAACAGGACCCCTTGACAGAGAGGTAATGAGACACTTTTGCATTCAGAATTGATCTTCAAGTATGCTGTCTGCTGTTACCCAAGTAAAAATCTCAAACTCCATTATTTCTGTACTATCCCAAACACTAGGAAAACATGAAATAAAGAAACAAACCTTCATTGTATTTTACAGTGAAACAGTTACTTTTTACTTGCAAGTACAGTATGTGTTTTGTATAACATAGCAATGTGTCTTATGTGTTATTTATCAAATATTTGAACTTATCTACAACAGTTTTGACAATAGTTATTGTCAATGGAAGCACCACCACTACAGGCTACTCCAGACTAAGCATAAAACAGTCAAAGGCCCAAGGTACTATAAAATTGAAAGTTTTTTAACCATGGAAATGAATAGTAAATAAAGAATGTAAATTATATGGATAAGATGGCTTCCCCACTTCTCTAGCCCCCAGCAAAATTCCACAAAAGAGCCTTCTCGCCCCCTGTTGATATCTCTTCTCCTCATTACCCGTGAGCTTTTGCCTGACGAACCTGCCAACTCTAGGCTTGATTAATATTCTGAATGAGTGCTAGTCAAACTCTATCAACAGTTTGCTTTTGGGGCAAGTCCTGAAATCACTGCCAATTTCTGTTCTGCCAGAAAGCCAGAAGAGGACCAGGAGATGAAATGTTTGTCAAACCAGAAATGAGACAGAACGCTAAAATGACTAAATCTTGTACACCAAAGTCTAATCTTAAACCAGAACTTAAATTCAAAGAGAGAATTGAAAACCAGAAGGTTGAGAAAGAATACATGCTTCTTTTCATAGTTTTTATCGCAATCATAGATATTGCTTGAATCTTTGCATAGTATTTAAATAGTCTAATGATGCAAGGCGTGGTGTCATGCTGTGCAACTTTCATGGCCCTTGAGACCACTGTGATCCACATACAGGTAAAGGAAATAACAACATGGCAGTGTTCGACTGTAAAAGAAAGTAATATTGCAGCACTGTAAATAATTATTGCATTCAGGAAACGTATAACTGTGGAAAAAACACAAAGAAAAAATTGAGAAAAAGCAGCTCAAATCCTTCATAATATATTGTTGTGAAAAAATATTTTAGGAGAGAGAAAAAATTCTCAAAGTGCACAGTGGGTTTAGGAAGTCTCCGAGTCACCAGGTACCGTACCCTTGAGACCATTACAACCCTAAACACCAATGCAGTTTTAACACTAGAATCCCTGAAGCCTACGAAAAAACTTGTAATCCCGGCCCACCTTAAATTCTTTCGCACCTCTCCATAAGCGTCTTTTGTTTTGTAAATGTGTCCATCAGCACAAGCAGCAAGCAGACTGCTGTCCCATCCCCCCACCAGCGCAGAAAGGGCAAAAAGCTCTCCCAGCTCAAGCCTTGTTTATCTGGGTGTGAGGTGCCTGGAATTGTATAGGGTAAATAATATATCGTTATTTGGTTCACATGCACTTCATGTGTATTCTGTGTCTACAACAATCTATGTAAGTGAAGGATGACAGGAAATGCAAGAAATGTTGAACACATACCTAAAACACAAACTTTTTTCATGTTTTCATAGTAACAACAAAATTTTGACATGAAGTGTATATAATGCGTGAAGACTGAAGTCCAAATATCTAATAAACACTTTCACAAAAGATATGCGTATAACAAAACAAGTTTGCTTTTATTCAAGAATATAACCAAAGAAAAAAAATCAGGTTAGGGTATAACGCTGAGACAACCTCTTTGGTGGTACAGGGGTAAGAGCTGCTGACTCATAATCAAGAGATTGCGGATTCGATCCCGTCCGCTCCCCAGAATTAACATTTTTGAGTAGTGAGCTGCCCTTATTGTTACTGTTATACAATAAAAACGTACATTTGATTTGAGCTGGTGTAAATGTATGGTACTTGTAAAAGTTACCTTTTTTGGTTTTTTTATTCAGTTTTATTCTCTCAGTCGCGTTCACGCCACCTCCAATCTGACACTGCTGTTTTCAAATAAAGACGTGCTATAACAGAGGTGTTCAACATTTCTTGCATTTCTCACATTTTCTGTAATCCTTCACTGACATAGATCGTTGTAGACACAGAACACACATGAAATGCATTTGATCCAAATAACAATATATTATTTACCCTGTACAGGTCCATGCACCTCACACCGAGATAAACAGGGCTAAAGCTGGGAAAGTTTTTTGCCCTTTCTGTGGTGGTGGGGGGTGGAATAGCAGGCTGCTTGTGCTGATGGACAAATTTACAAAACAAAAGATGCTGATGGAGAGGTATGAAGGGATTTAAGGTAGGCCGTGATTACAATTTTTTTCATAGGCTTCAGGGATTCTAGTGTTAATAACAAGGGCAATAAGATGGTTTCTAATCTTTGTTGTGGTGAGCAGGATCTGACCTCTTCCAAGTAAGATATATTATTTTTTTCTGCCACCTGCTAGACCAGAGAATTTTTGCTAGCCTCTTTTCAGTCCTGCATTACTTTTGTCTTAACTCTGAGTAACGACTTTGTTGGCCTCTACCTACCCACGCTAATATGTAGAGCACCTGTGTGAGTTTTCCTTCTCCCTGTGGGCCCATGTACCCTGGCACTCTCTTGCTGGTAGAATAAAACTGTAAATTATCTATGAATTACAAACATTTGAACAACTTATATTCTTATAAGAGTATTAGAATATTCATTTCATTTGTCTGTTGGAACTTTATACATTGTGTTCATTTTCTTCTTTCAGAAACAGCAAGCAAGGGCTGTATATGATTTTAAGGCACAGACAGCAAAGTAAGTATAAGTGGCACTCATTGTATTTCTTTAGGAATAAACTAATATTTGGTTTATCAAAGAAACTTATTTCAGGTGTCTGTTAAAAATAAAATTACATTTACAAATATTTAGTTTAGACAAAAGAAAGGACAAACATCTTTTATTATTATTGTAGACACTAGACAATTTTAGAACTGGTGCACAATCAGTGCTTGAAAAGGAAACATATTACTGGTGGTATTTTTGGCAGTACAGTAACAATCGATCAGATAGTATTGGGTCCTCTGAAGATTTTAAAAAGGTGCTGGAATGGTAAAATGGTCGCAATGCAATAACGGTCGATCGAAGTGCGCCTTTGTGAACTTTCCTAAAAAGGTGCTGGCACTCACTGGTACTCTAGGAAAAGCTGCAGGTACAGTAAAACTTTGTTGTGCTGTTCCAATACAATGACAGTTAATCGAAGATCGGATGGTACCTTGTGAAAATTAATGAAGAGGTATTGGAACACTAAAAGAAGTTGGCTGCACACTATGTTGAAATTTGAAGAGTACTGTGTACCACTGAGTACACACCCACTTGAAGCAAAGTACAATTGTTTACAGTTGGCAAAAAAAAGATTTAGTAACTGAGGATGGAAAACTGAGGTTTAGTACCAGTTCTAAACAAAAAAGAGAAACTGTTAGTAGTATCTATATTGTAAATACAAGTCAGAAACCTGGAACAACAAATACGGGCTTCAGCTTCCTACTCAGGTCTAGGAAAAATCAAGAATGGTTGTGATTACTGCCTAATCCAAGTAAAGTCTAACAAACTATTAGGCAAAAGGGGGAATGTCATGTTTACATTTGATTGCAGTCAGAGATATTCTGGAGAATAATTATGTGTTACTGTTTGCATGCTAGCTTTTATAAATACCCTGTAAATACTGTTTTAAAAAGTAAATTTTACAGCTGATGAAGTAAAATTTGACTATTGCAAGTAACTGCAGTAATTGTGTCATTCTATAATTCTTGTAAATTCAGGTCATGTGTACACTACGAAGTCATTCCTCTACAGTATATGAACAATTTTCTAGTAATTTTATATACAATTTATTTATTTGTAGGCACCTTTCTAAACACTCAAGGACACCAAAGAATAGATTAAACACAGATTATAAACAAAACTAGAATACAAAAATTTAAATTAGACAGAGCAATTGTAATCAAAGAGAAAAAGCAGTCTTAAACAAATTAGTTTTAAGTTTAGATTTAAGAACTTTAGAATGACGTTAATGCAACATTAGCCTGTAGACCACACTGTCATATCATTGTTTCTGTTGTTATTGTCAGCATGATCCATTAAATAAAGCAGAGTCAGTCATTTGTTATTTACAAGCTAGAAGAGCTCGTCCCAACAATTAAAACACACAAGGTACATAATATTGGCAACCAATCCTGATAGACACACCATAAAAGCACTACTGTATCTTTAGGGTATTACTTAAACCAGTCTTAACCAATTGATAGTCCTTTGTGAGGTACACTTTGATTTCAGTCATTTACTTCTTTCAGTAGCTACAATATACTGATTTCCCCTTCTGGTGAAAAGTTCCTTTCCTTCACTTCAAATGCAGTGATAAGGAACAAGTCAACATTGGACTTCAACCCTGTATGGTGTTCTGATGACACTGTTTTTGTGGTTTGGCAATCTGAAAGAAGCATTCTGTTGACAGTCTGATTGGCAAATAACCCTTCCAACTCTGCCCATTTATCTCTAGTAAATGGAACAATTACAAAGAGAGCTCAGTATACAGCTTGATTGTAAATTAATTGAAGTTGGGGTTTGTTGGCATGTGAGAGATCTCCCCTTTAATGTAAATATGTAGTAGTCTGAAGCATATTTAATGTGGGTGAATGTTAAGCAAAATAAAAATAATTAAAATGATAAATTTGAAACTTTTTAGACATCAGGTTTTACCAGCTGATGAAAATGTTTTACAGGGAACTGACTTTTAAAAAAGGCGACACAGTCTACATCCTCAGGCAAATAGATCAAAACTGGTATGAAGGAGAGCACCATGGCCGAGTTGGGATTTTCCCAATTTCTTATGTTGAGGTTGGTTTATTTGCCCCATTTTCTAATTTTCAAAAATGTGTGGTTTTTTTTTTAATTATTAAACTATATTTAAGGTCACTGCATATCCAAATTTGAGGAGAAACCAAGCTCACATTATTTTCTCAGCAAGTATTTTTTCCATTGTGTTATAAAACGTTAAATAAAGGGCATCCAGATTTATTAGTCCCTTAATGGAAAGTAAGTTTACATGTGCAGTTCTTTTCACAAGTAGTTAGTGGGAGGGTTTGTAATAAAAAATGTAAAACATTCTGGGAGGTCATTTGGAATCTTTTTTGTCTTTAGTAATTAGAAGCAGAGTGAGTCTAAACAGTTTAATTCACTAGGATATTTATATATTTTAGAATAAAGTGAATGCAAACAAATGGTTGGATGACTATATTATCCATCAATCTTTTTGTGTAACCATTAATCTGCTTCTATTTTTCATTCACACTATATGAAAAGCAGGCTATCTTTTGAATTGCACATTACAATAGTTTGTCTTCAGAGAAGAATAGAAAATAAAATATTTTAAAGTGCTATGAAAAGAAAAAAGAAGCTTCCAAAATAAAATTTTATATCTTTCTAGAAGGTTCCATCTGCAGAAAAACCACAGCCTGCCCGTCCACCTCCACCTGTGCAGACCCGAGAGATAGGAGAAGCTATAGCCAAATACAACTTCACAGCAGATACTAATGTAGAGTTGTCATTGAAAAAGGTAAGCTGTATTCCTACGGTAGAATCTTGACTATTCAGATACTAATTTAGTTTAAATGTAATTCCTAGTGCCAATCTGTATTGGACAGTATCATCCCACTGTGGTGAGAGATGAGTAAGGGGGTGTTGTTTATTTTCATTTTTAATCCCTATTTAATGGTGGCAGGCTGTGAGGGGAGCATACATGCCGGCATTTGCTAGTGTTAACTGTTGTTTGCTGGTTGGCAGCAGCACAACAATTATGGGGCAACAGCTGAGCGTGAGGATTAAATAATAAGGAAGTAATTTCAGTGCAGGGAAGAGATGGCTTTGTTTGTATCTGGAGAAGAGAGGAAGTGATCACCGACTGTGGAGAGGAGTTGGGCAGCATCTGTCCTGCTGATTAGTTTATGGAGAACAGGACAGAGGGCTGGGTGAGAGCTCTGATAAGTGAATGGGCTCTTGTCATCTGGGTAGCCGAAATGCAGAGCTGGCAAGAGGGGGAAGAGCCCACGGAAGTTAGTGGAAAGGTGTGGTCCTTACTTAGCGGTATCTGGGGAAGGGCACAGCACCCTGGAAGCTGCAGTGACTAGTGAAGGTGGCAGGTCTGGGGGATTCAATGGGCTGCAGCAGGGGGACTCCCTGCTGATGATGTTGAGCCTTTTCACTCTTGCTCTATCTATTTTACCATTTCACTTTGGATTATAACATTTATTTGGTTTTATTCACTAAACACTAAAAAGACACTATTTTATGGACAAATTATTTACTGGACTATTTAATTACTAAGACATGTTGTAGTGGTCCAGTGCCGCTCAGATTCACACCGTCAAAGATACGGTGATTTATTTATTTTTTTGGTGGGTATTTCAGGAATGCATCCTGCCTTGGCCCAACCCGTACTTATTTACAGACAGAGACACAAAATCCAATAAATCAAGTAAATGAATAAATAATAATAATAATATATTAAATGGAAAGTAAATATAAACTACAAATAATCAGGTAATCCCCCACCCACCACCATGGCAATAACAAATACAGCATACAACAATAAACACCTACGACAATGTCCATGAATCAGTCTCATGTAACAGATGCAAAAGAAGCTTGGCGGGGGGGGGGGGCAGGGTTTGGGGGGCTTGTGTAATGTAGAGGTGAATATAAAGATATAAAGTTTATCCTACCATTTCTGAAGCATTTCATGTTGAAATGTGTGGGAGTGCTCCCTCCGACGACAATGCCGATGGGCACAAGACAAAACTTGAACCCAATATGACAGTAATGCAGGACAACCACATATTCTCTGTGTTTTGAACAAACTGAAATTCTTTTGGTAAGTAATGTGACCACCAGGGGGCACACAGATCTCCGAACACCCGGCACAGACACAAGTGCAGCACAACACAAGGCTTTATTATTTCAGTGGGAAATGCTTAACAAGCGTTTCTCACATTCAGTGCACAATACACAGCCCAGTAAAACACAGTCCCAAGCACACAGTACTTTGTCTTTCTTCTCTCTCTGTCTCCTTCCACCTTCACCCCTCCTGGCAAGCTTCGTCCCTCTTCCTCCCTACTCTGGCTACCCGAATGGAGTGAGGCAGCTCCTTTTATAGAGCACCCGAAAGTGACCCAGGTGTCCCGTGATCTCCTTGGCGGCAATCCTGCAGAGGAGGGCTCAGCCGTTCCTCCTGTGCTCCCTGGTGGTGTCCACAGGCCCCAACAGTGTTGAGCTTGCAAATCCATTGCACCTTAGCAAGCCAGGGGGCTGCCCTCTGTTGTCCCCAGGGGGTTCTATTGCCCCATGCAATCTCCTTCCCCCAGTCCTTCTGTTACAAAGGCATCCCGGCCGGGTAAGAGTCCCAGCCGTCCCTCACAGTAAGTCTCACTTGTTTGCTCAGTTGCCCTGGTCTATGCTTGGTTGTAACTATCGATAAAGCAGGTTTGAGAAGATGGCAAGGCTGCAGTCAACCTATGGCATCACACCCACATCCAACAGATAGAACAGAAGTAAAATACAAACACTGTGCATTTATTCCTAACAATTCCAATCTAGCTTTGGAATTCAAGAGACATATTTCACATTACAGAATTTGCAAAGTTATACACCTGTTTACCGTTGGTATCACATCAATTATAACTGAACTATCATTATTCACCATTTACCTTTTACCCCATCCTTGGGCTCAGGGTTACACCATACCACCTCCACCTTCCACTACAGCCTTGAACTAAACTACTTTTGGCATGTCCTTAGTTTAGCTACTAATAACATATGCTTTTGATAATAGCTCATGCTATTAGGCCCTGAATAAATAACTGTGCTAGCTGAAAAGAATGTAAACTGAGCCACTATCTTTGTTTTCTGCTGTCTATGTCCACAGCAGAACATCTACATCTGCATCTACATGCACATGGGTTTTTCTCCAGGTTATGTGGTTTCCATCCATTCATTTTCTAAAGCTACTTATTTTACTTACCAGGTGGTAGAGAACTAGATTCTATCCTAGTATTAGTTAATAGGTGCAAGGCTAAAAGAAACCCTAAACTAAAATCACAGAAAACTCTTGCACATGTACAATTTCGAGTGGCCACTTAATGTAGCACTCCAGTCTTTGGGAAGCTGGATGAAACTGGAATGTCCAAAGTTCTGCTGGAAAATGTGACACCTCCATATGGTGACTCTGAAAACCAACTGTGCCACACAAAAGGTTTTTCCCAGTGAGTTAAGTGGACTGATTGTTGGAAATTTTTCCTATCATATGTTAATAAAGATGTGTGTATCTGATTTGTATTGTGGTTTATGTAACTACTGTTAATCACCCTATATATACTAAATTGAATAAAAATGGTAAATGATATCTTTAAAGGGGGAGAGAGTGATACTCCTGAGACAAGTGGATCAGAACTGGTTTGAAGGAAAGACTCCAGGCTCAAGTAAACAAGGAATTTTCCCAGTGTCTTACGTGGATGTCATCAAGAGGTCTCCGAGTAAGAGTCCAGGAGATTACCCAGATCCTCCAATACCTCACAGCTTTTCCAGTGATAGAATACATTCTTTAGGTTCTGCAAAGGTAAATATCCGTGTCCTAATGTCTTTAACTGATTAAGCATGTGAAACGTTTATGTAGGACGTTTACTATATATGCTGTTTTTAAAAGATGTTATAAAATATTACATTTAGTTGCTTCATTTTTAATACTCATTATTAACTTGTTTGCAAGAAAAATACATTTCTATTTTATTTATGTAATACTTTGATATCAACACGAATAAGGTAGAGATCCATAGAAGAATTCCCATCATAATTAAAGGGCTTTTTCTGCTACCTCAGCTGCCTCACTAAAAGAAACACCTAAATCAAGGATCTTCACATAAGCATGCAAACAGTTGCTGTGTATTTTCATATAGTGCTTTCAGTTTGTTTGTTTTTTTTATTAAAATAATCATAGCTCCTAGTATTCTTTCAAGTTCTTATATTCTATAGATGTATAAAACCAAAAGAACATTCATGAGTCAAAAACAGAGATTATTAGGTTGTGACAAATCTTTATTTAGTACTGAAAAAGTTTGATCAAATCATGTGCATAATACCTGAGTGGAAATCTTACTTATTACTGCTTGTCAAAAGTAAAATGCAGTCAATGTATTTATCTATTAGTCATTAAAAGAAAAAAAAAATATTAATTTTTGTAAGTATCAAGTTAGTGATACTAAGAATTCCACTTGACCACTTTCATCTCCACTCTGTTGTTTCATCCTGAAATAAATTCTTTTCTCTTGCTTTTTGTTTCTAATGTATAATTTTCCATGGTGACTTAAGTTTTATATTGGCCTTCTTGTCTTTATTCCTTGATATAAAAAAGTGCAATTTTAATTTATTTTTCAGTGTTATTTGCTCTGCTATTTTCATTATCCCCTGCTGGAATAACTTACAGTGGGTACAGAAAGTATTCAGACCCCCTTCAATTTTTCACTCTTTGTTATATTGCAGCCATTTGCTAAAATCATTTAAATGAATTTTTTCCCTCATTAATGTACACACAGCACCCCATATTGACAGACAAAAAAAAGAATTTTTGAAATTGCTGCAGATTTATTAAAAAAGAAAAACTGAAATATCACATGGTCCTAAGTATTCAGACCCTTTGCTCAGTATTTAGTAGAAGCACCCTTTTGAGCTAATACAGCCATGAGTCTTCTTGGGAAAGATGCAACAAGTTTTTCACACCTGGATTTGGGGATCCTCTGCCATTCCTCCTTGCAGATCCTCTCCAGTTCTGTCAGGTTGGATGGTAAACGTTGGTGAACAGCCATTTTTAGGTCTCACCTGAAGGACTCTGAGATGGTGAGAAATAAGATTCTCTGTCTGATGAGACCAAGATAGAACTTTTTGGCCTTAATTCTAAGCGGTATGTGTGGAGACAACCAGGCACTGCTCATCACTTGTCCAATACAGTCCCCACAGTGAAGCATGGCAGTGGCAGCATCATGCTGTGGGGGTGTTTTTCAGCTGCAGGGACAGGACGACTGGTTGCAATTGAGGGAAAGATGAATGCGGCCAAGTACAGGGATATCCAGGACAAAAACCTTCTCCAGAGTGCTAAAGACCTCAGACTGGGCCGAAGGTTTACCTTCCAACAAGACAATGACCCTAAGCACACAGCTAAAATAACGAAGGAGTGGCTTCACAACAACTCTGTGACTGTTCTTGAATGGCCCAGCCAGAGCCCTGACTTAAACCCAATTGAGCATCTCTGGAGAGACCTAAAAATGGCTGTCCACCAACGTTTACCATCCAACCTGACAGAACTGGAGAGGATCTGCAAGGAGGAATGGCAGAGGATCCCCAAATCCAGGTGTGAAAAACTTGTTGCATCTTTCCCTGAAGACTCATGGATGTATTAGCTCAAAAGGGTGCTTCTACTAAATACTGAGCAAAGGGTATGAATACTTAGGACCATGTGATATTTCAGTTTTTCTTTTTTAATAAATCTGCAGCAATTTCAAAAATTCTTTTTTTTGTCTGTCAATATGGGGTGCTGTGTGTACATTAATGAGGGAAAAAATTAATTTAAATGATTTTAGCAAATGGCTGCAATATAACAAAGAGTGAAAAATTGAAGGGGGTCTGAATACTTTCCGTACCCACTGTATATAATATTGTGGTGGGCTGGTGCCCTGCCTGGGCTTTGTTTCCTGCGTTGCATAATGTGTTGGCTGGGATTGGCTCAAGCAGACCCCCGTGATTCTGTAGTTAGGATATAGCAGGTTGGATAATGGATGGATGGATATATATATATATGTATGTATATATGTATATATACATATATATATATATTTAATATATACTAGCTGTTTAAGCAACACTGGGTCCTAGAAAATATTGAAATTGTCAGAAAAAAAATTGAATTGTAGAGATGTCAGGTAATTCAAAGGAACTACTTTGGGCATCTCTCTCCTAGGAGGTTTTCTTTTGCCGGTGTGCTTGCCTCACTTGTGTATTAGTGGCGGGAGGAAAAGTAAAAGGGATACCATTTTGCTGAAGTGCTCACCTCTCTTCTGTATTACCGACTAAGCTAGCGACTCTTTCTTCAGAGGTTTCGCTTTGCTCACGTGCTGGCCTTGTTGGAATATCCTCAGAAGTGGAGCTCTTAGCCTGACTCCACCCGTTAATTCTGAGCCGGACAAACACACACACTTCCATGCGTAGGCACTTACATATGTATGAGACAGAGAGGGATACAAACACACACATACTGTACAAATATATATATATATATATATATATAGATATACAGTATATTGTAATATAAGGCGCTATATAGGCGCCTGACCCGACACAGATGGACACGGAGGCACGTATAAACCAAAAGACTTTCTTTATTTTTTCTTCAGCCGTGGGGCAAGTCTTCCCCGTGTCCCACAGCCCAACATAGTCCCAAAGCACAATCAAGACTCAGAACACAGTCCTGTCTTCTTCTACCACCACTCTTCCTCAAGCTTAGTCCTCCTCCTCCCGACTCTGGCCATCTAGTGGTGGTTTTTGGCTCCCTTATATCAGGCACCTGGAAATGCTCCAGGTGGTTGATTGCTGGCCTCCAGCTGCACTTCCAGGTGTGGCGAAACCAGTGCCCAAAAGGGGCCAGTCATTCCTGTTGCAGCACCCCCTGATGGCGCCTGTGGAACCCCACAGAACCACACAGAACTTCAATCCCCATGAAGCCCTGGGGTAGTCTGAGGCATCGCTGCAACCCAGGGTTGCTGCCACCTAGCGTCCAGAGGGATATACTGGGCTTCCCATCCTTGTCTGCCTGGCAGATGTGGTGAAGGGGCGTCCCGGCCCGTCATGGGCCCTGGCCATCTGTCACTATACGTATACATACAAGACCAGCATCTCATCCAGTTTTGGTTCTTGCTTCATGACAGTTGTTGCCAGGATGAGCATCAGCCACTCACAATTGTCTAATGAAAAACAAAGGTGTGGTAGAAATCAACATCTTAATTGATGAAAGAATCTTCCCCTCTACTAGGACAAGTCTGATAAAACCTTTCTGAATCAGTTATCAGGCAGGAGAAAAGCTTGTACATCTGTGACACTTATTACTCTTGCAGCACTATGCTCAAGAAGAAGCACCCATCACAGCAGTCTGTCACAGCATGTTCCGAATGATAAAAGAAACAGAAGTTAGAGGTTAATTGTATAAACTGTTCAATTTACATACAATGTCAATCAGTGCATACTTTACTCTAGATGGTTCGTTGGTTAACACCCAAATGACATACATAATAAAAGTCTATTTTATTATATGATTTTTTTGCCTGTATCTTTAGGTTTAGTTATTATCCTTGAAGTTTCTGTGTATGTGACAACTGTACTATCTTGCTTACAGGACACCTAATGAGCTCTTAGTCATCTTTTAGTACATTTTGCATATTACATCTTTGTATTTGTTGTTCACTTGCCTTGTGTCTGGTTTCCTGGTATGTCTGATCAGGTTTCTATCATTTATTAACCCTTTATGCTATTTCTTTAAGATGAAGGCTGTTACCTTAAAATTATTCTGTCACAAAGGTCACTAAATGGATGGATACACATATCTCATGTTGCATGAATGGTGCTATTTAAATTAACTATAGGAGGAGTTGGTTATAAAAAAAAAATACTTATAAGATCTGCTCCTTAATATCAGCACACAAAGTTAATCAAATCAGTCAGTGAATACTTCAGCTACCTCCTTTTAATCTTTTTGTTTGTTTTGTTAGAACAATATTTTACTGTATTTTAAAGTTTTAATCCTTTGGAAGTGCATATAGTTTGGTTATCAGCTTCTCCAGGGTACAGGCACGGGCAATTGGCAACTAGATAAGAGACATTATCACTATTGATGTTGCCATACCTGTATAATGTGTTCTAACCATATTTTTGGGTTGCCTTGGTAATATTGTTTGTACATTCTAATAATTGCCCAAATAATGTGCCGTAATTGTTACATGCAGAATTATGATATATTGAGTCTATTTCACTGAATGTTTTATATGTCTGGCTTCTTTTAAAACTATAACAAAGCAAGAAATTATTATTATTAACTTATGGTCTGTTGTTGCTCTAATTGGAATTAATACTTTCATTATTTTACTTACCTTCCTTGATATCATTCTGTATTTTATAAGTCCTCTCTTTTCTTTCCCAAGCATTCTTCCCTCCCAAGATTCAGTGCTCCCTCCCCAGTTCTCAGGCATCGCTCTTCACCTTCCTTAAATCCACAAAAAGCTCACCTCCAGGCAATCACCAGTGAATGGATATCCCTAACTGTTGGGCAGTCTCCATCCAGTACACCTGCTCCCACCCCACCTCCATTTCCTGACAGTCTGCTCATAGGTGAACTAGAAGAGCTTGACTCTTTAGCTTCTGAAGTTCTAAGCCCATCATTGTACTCCTCATCGAGAACCATCACATCTCGAATTAAAGACGGACACTTCATTCCAATTACATCCCCAAAGGCCTTCTCACCTGAAAGCCACCATTCACCACAGCACTCTCTTGCCTCCCTTTCGCTGCTTCCTTCTCCCAGTTCTCCCACACTCCACCATGGCCAAATGTATGGTGACAATGCAGATGCAGATAACGGCAAAATAACAGACTTAGATGGTAACTTATCGAGAAATTCAGGTATAACAGCCTTGAACGATAAAGAAAAACCTTATAAGAAACAAGACGTGGATAAATTATCGTTAAAACAGTCTTCTGAGTATGATGTCTCTATAAAAACACCTACAAGTAAAGAAGATCAGGAGGAAGAACTTTGTGAAGAGCTGCTGTCAATAATCCAGGGGAACCTGCTGAAAGGAGAAGTTCACAGAGGTGAATCTTTTTCTAGACGTTCACCAGTTATGTTTGATGAGCTTCCCAAACTCTACATAGAGGAAGATCCTGGAGAATTTGAAAAGCTAGGACAAAAAATCAGTTTCTCTACTGCTGGTACAAAAATTGAGCAAGCAGAGGTACATACAACATTGTGTGTCTTATCTAAGTAAAAAATGCAACATTTACTTAAATACCATTAAAACTGAATGATTTTGCTTCTTTGGCAGTTAATATTAAGAGCTGTTTCTGAGTTAATTTACCTTCTGTAGTATTTCATTGAAATTTTATAAGCCCCCATTTGGTATGAAAGCAAGTTAGTGAAATGGATCGATGCATATTTTTAGCAAGAAGCATGCATTTTCTAAACATTATTTTTTCCTGTTAAGAATCATACTTTCTTTATTTCTTCTGTCTTTATTTCTGCATTGCCTGTTGTAGCAGGCCACAGTTTCTGCAGATGTTTCTCTGCCTCTTCCCTCTTCTTCCCCAAATGCACCTTCTGTTACTTCATTATCAGAATACTCCACCTCAAAGCAATCTCTGGCAACTCATGCTGCACCTTGTCCATCAGCTGTCACACACTCTCCCCCTCTCTCCTCCAAATTCTCACCCCGGCAGGAGTCTAGGTCTCCAAAACTAAAGGTAAACTGATGTTGCCGGCTTGATGTGTTGTGCTGTGCCTTTTAGATGTACACATAACATCTCCCCTGAGTGCCATTTTCAGCTACTGTTTTATAAGTCTGGAAGCCAAAGTTATATTGCAAGTATATGGCATTTTTGAATAGCTTTAAGATAACAACACAAATAAATTACATTATATATTTCAGTTCATTAACTTTAAATATCTAGAATTTGTATTTGTAAAACTAACATCGGTATACTATAAAAATCCACATTGCCTCCTAAGATAAATTTACAGTTTAAATATGTACTTGGCAATTTTTTAGCCATGTGTTCCAAGTCAATTTTTAAGTATGAAATTACAATCAAACAAAGCCAATTTTTGAGCTTTTTAAAATAAATATTTAAATTATCGGATTTCCTTTTCATTATAGTTGAGAATGAACCTCATCTGGGGATTATACTAAATAAAAAAAAAAAAATCAAAAGTAAAATGAGAAGTCTTTGTAAGCTCAAATGCTTCATAATGACATGAGATATATAACTTTATCCAAAAGTTTTCTTTGACTATATTTTTATATTACAGGTAAATAAGATTGATTTTCACAGGAGGTAGTGGTGATTTATAATATAATGGTTTGAAGCTACCTAATATTTTGTAATCGGAGTCTCAAATATATAGATTTCCATACTGGATTGTTCCACTGTACATTTATATGTAGCAGTAGGGGACTACAAGAGCTGTCTTGTTTGTTTTGGTTTTTTTAAACAGTGTTCATGCATGCCTTCCCATGCTTATGCTATTTTGTCAATGTTTAATTTATATATAATTTACGACGTCAGATTCCTACTGTTTTTTGTAAATTTCCATGCCAAAGCAATGGTTTTCAGATGTACAGTGTTTCAGTCTCACCCTCTGTTTATAAAGTGTGCACAGCGTACTCAAAAGGGAAGTTCAACCAAAACCAAATAGTAAAACCTTGATTTATCCCCAATGCTTCCTCAGATTACTGAAAACTCAGATAAAATGGACATCCACAGCCCTTTTCAATTAAAAATCACAGATACAGTATAAAAGATACGGTGTCACCTTTAAGCCTCCTTTCATACCTAAGTGAATTTAATGTTCCAAAGTCACCTCAGCATCAACATTGTGGCAGGTGTAACATCTTCTTGCTGTTCAATATACAAAAGTGCCATTTCAATGGCATTTAGACCACCTGTATGAGAAATCCTGTGTGGACTTTCTGTGCATTCCTCATCATTGTATAAGCACAAAAATATAGCAGACAAAATAGTACAGCATGTGTACACAGTCAACACTGGCAACACAATGACCGCAGACAAGGGGTGCAGTTGGGGAGGTGTTACCGGCAAAGTTTGAAATCCGGCATTCTATAGAATGCCTAGGCATTGTATATAATGCCCAAAACTAGCCAGCAATATATAAAACGATTCATATTTCACACATTTCCTAGGCATTCTATTGAATGGCAAATGAGAAACTGGCAAAGTATGAAATACATCTCCGATTTGTTTCGAATATCAAGTGGCAAGGCACGTGACTTTTAACGCGTGCCTCAGGCTTAGAATTTGTCAGTTGCACTTTGCGTTTTGTTCAGGAGTGTCAAAATACGCAATTTTACTTAAATTTGTTCAACAAAAAATTAGTTTTTTTTACTGTGCTCCATGAAGGTGATTCGCGCAATATATTGGCAGTTGTAATGAGTGTGACAGAGGATGGTTTCTACCGACTTGGAACTTCTGAAGGAATTTTAAAACAAGTATATGCGAGATCACAATTCACCTTTATGCCCTAAGAACTTGCTTAGAATTGAAGATATTCCTGACCATGAAATTCCTCTCCGGTCAGTTGCAATTGCTCAGTCCAGTGGAAGCGGCCAAGGATTCGTCAAATGTATGTGTAAAACAAAGTGCCAAAATATGAAATGTCTTTGCGTGAAAAATGTAATGAAATGTAATTCAAAATATCATTCAAGCCTACCATGTTGCAACAAGTAGGTTAATTTTAATTTCTTATTTTTCATATGAACATTTTGTTTCCCTTAATAAGAAAGGCATAAATTTTGTTTTGTACAACTTTCATTTTTCTTTACGTATTTTGAATAAATTTTTTTTAAAGGCACTGTCATTATTTTTTTCAGAATAGCATTTGTATTTTTGAGGAATGCACGTCATTTATATAATAGCCTTATCAGGACCTTTTTTCATACTTTGCCTAAATAGCATTTGTCATTCTATAGAATGCCTAGGTATTATATACAATGCCTAGGGAAAGTGTGTAATAATTCTCATATTTCATACATTGCCTAAAAACGCTGGGCATTATATACAATGCCTAGGTATTCTATAGAATGCCGGCTTTTCATACTTTGCCGGTAACATATATACAGGTATATATATATATACATATATATATATATATATATATATAGTCACCTGTTACAGATTAATGCTATTTACAACAAAAAGAACTCCTAACAAGTGTAACGAAATACAAATAACTGAAAATACAGCGCATCAGTTTTTCCACATTTTGTTATGTCACAGCCTCATTCCAAAATGGATTAAATTAATTTTTTTCCTCAGAATTCTACACACAACACCCCATAATGACAACTTGAAAAAAGTTTACTTGAGGTTTTAGCAAATTTATTAAAAATTTAAAAAACGGAGAAATCACATGTACATAAGTATTCACAGCCTTTGCTCAATACTTGTCGATGCACCTTTGGCAGCAATTACTGCCTCAAGTCTTTTTGAATATGATGCCACAAGCTTGGCACGCCTATCCTTGGCCAGTTTCGCCCATTCCTCTTTGCAGCACCTCTCAAGCTCCATCAGGTTGGATGGGAAGCGTCGGTGCACAGCCATTTTAAGATCTCTCCAGAGATGTTCAATCGGATTCAAGTCTGGGCTCTGGCTGGGCCACTCAAGGACATTCATAGAGTTGTCCTGAAGCCACTCCTTTGATATCTTGGCTGTGTGCTTAGGGTCGTTGTCCTGCTGAAAGATGAACCTTCGCCCCAGTCTGAGGTCAAGAGCGCTCTGGAGCAGGTTTTCATCCAGGATGTCTCTGTACATTGCTGCAGTCATCTTTCCCTTTATCCTGACTAGTCTCCCAGTTCCTGCCGATGAAAAACATTCCCACAGCATGATGCTGCCACCACCATGCTTCACTGTAGGAATGGTATTGGCCTGGAGATGAGCGGTGCCTGGTTTCCTCCAAACGTGACGCCTGTCATTCACACCAAAGAGTTCAATCTTTGTCTCATCAGACCAGAGAATTTTGTTTCTCATAATGATCTGAGAGTCCTTCAGGTGCCTTTTGGCAAACTCCATGCGGTCTGCCATGTTCCTTTTACTAAGGAGTGGCTTCTGTCTGGCCACTCTACCATATAGGCCTGGTTGGTGGAATGCTGCAGAGATGGTTGTCCTTCTGGAAGGTTCTCCTCTCCCCACAGAGGACCTCTGGAGCTCTGACAGAGTGACCATCAGGTTCTTGGTCACCTCCCTGACTAAGGCCCTTCTCCCCCGATTGCTCAGTTTAGATGGCCGGCCAGCTCTAGGAAGAGTCCTGGTGATTTCGAACTTCTTCCACTTATGGATGATGGAGGCCACTGTGCTCATTGGGACTTTCAAAGCAGCAGAAATTTTTCTGTAACCT
Organism: Polypterus bichir lapradei; assembly: GCA_026402145.1. NCBI lineage: Eukaryota > Metazoa > Chordata > Cladistia > Polypteriformes > Polypteridae > Polypterus > Polypterus bichir. The sequence continues at coordinate 15,560,967 of JANRMT010062821.1, read as the reverse complement.
TCCCCAGATTTGTGCCTCGAGACAATCCTGTCTCAGAGGTCTACAGACAATTCCTTTGACTTCATGCTTGGTTTGTGCTCTGACATGAACTGTCAACTGTGGGACCTTATATAGACAGGCGTGTGCCTTTCCAAATCATGTCCAATCAACTGAATTTACCACAGGTGGACTCCAATTAAGCTGCAGAAACATCTTAGGATGATCAGGGGAAACAGGATACACCTGAGCTCAATTTTGAGCTTCATGGCAAAGGCTGTGAATACTTATGTACAGTACATGTGCTTTCTCAATTTTTTTATTTTTAATAAATATACAAAAACCTCAAGTAAACTTTTTTCACGTTGTCATTATGGGGTGTTGTGTGTAGAATTCTGAGGAAAAAAATGAATTTAATCTATTTTGGAATAACATAATAAAATGTGGAAAAAGTGATGCACTGTGAATACTTTCCAGATGCACTGTAAATGGCTTCATTTAATCCCTAATTCTTCAATTTACAAATGATAAATACACAAGCACCATCAGTACTCTCTTTATCCTCTGGTAAAGTTTAAATAGCCTATTCTGTCACTTCCTGTTTATTGAGTTCTCAGAGAAAATAATTTTATTTTTTCTTCTGGGAATCCTTTTCTTCCCCAATTAGTGCATTTCTGATGTTTCACATGCAAAATATCACTTCTCTTTTAAGTGACTGCATTCATATTATAGTAGAATGTATTTTAATTAGGTCTAAATTTGGACTTCTGTGGCACACATACACTAACTTGAGTGATTGTGAGGAGTATTATTTTATTTCTGAAACACTACAGCCCTATATTGTTATTACCAGTATTCAACTTTTAGAATTCCTATTTAAAATGCTTCAAATAAAAGTAGTAGAAATATAAACAGTTCTTTATGTATTTGTTTGTGTGCAACTAAATCACTCCATGTATATTAGTTAACTTGCTGGAAGCTACTTTAGCCACACACACAACACCTTCTTGAGTGCCTGGTTCTCTTTGCGTGTGTAGACAGAGCTACCATTAATGTACCCGTTTTTAACCAGTATGCAGCTAATTATCTTCTGACAGGTGAACCCAATTTTGCATAACATAATGGCAATCCAAAATGTTCTCCTCCGTTTAATCCTAGTGAAAACAAAGGGCAGATTGGCTATGTTAAACTGCAGTTCTTTGCATGGAAGAGAGGAGTGATCAGCATTGTTTTAAGAATTTTTTTTCTATAGATCTTATAATGTCTTACAAATCAGCATCACATGAATTTAGAATTTAGAACATCCTTTGATAGAGCTTTGCTTCCATAAAGCAACAACCAAACAAGGCACTTTACAAAACAAATAATTCAAACGATTTGGCTTGCATTAATGTGGAGCTTTTTTATGCTTTTTTGGATGAGTATTGTTCTCCCTTTCATTTGAGTACACTAAGCACACATCAAGTGGAGCAGTAAGCTACTAAATGTATACTACAAAGGCTGTGTCACTAGTCAGGCACCACATGTATAAATAGGTTATATTATTCAATCAATTATTAAATCATAATACATCTTCAAAGCATTTTATCTAAAAAAAAAATCATTAACCTAAAATAAATTAGCAGTGTTGATATATGATCCTTTAATAGCATTTCATTTTTAAATATTCTGATAGTTTTTTCATCATGACTTAGCTCATAAATCTTTGACAGAAAAGGGCATAAAAGGCATTGAAATGTTTGAAATTCACATTTTTCCTTCATGTGCTTGAAAAAGGCAAAGTGCCGTTCCTGGTTTTTTGTTGTTTTTTTTTTTTTGCAAATTATAAAAATGTGCCCCTGTAAGAACGCAGGTATATTTAACACAATGAGAATTTCATTAAAAACACTATTTTGAAAGCTCTTCTCATAGAAGGTGCTCTAGACTGTCATATCTGACAATTTTATCTCATGGGATTGCTTTTTGTGCCTAATGATGTTGCAAAACGTTTTAGTTATTCTGCTTGAAAGATAGATATTTATTACAGAAACAATTATGTGATATTTGTCTAACAGCAATGGCAGTTTATACATTTGTGAATCTTGTGAACATTCTGCAATGATATTCTGGTATGTTTAAAATACTTAATATATACATGACCAATGTTGGGAGGCATGAAGGCACAGTGGCTGGTGTTACGCCCTCACAACTCTAGGAAACAGAGTTTGAATCCAGACTGACTCACTTATATAAACTGCCCCTGAGTAAGTCTGAGTGTGTGCATGAGTGTGACAAGTGATAGACCGGTGTTCTCATTGTGGGTTAGTACCTGACTTGCACATAATTCTGCAAGGATGGGCTCTTGTTCCATGTGGCCCTAAAACTGCATTAAGCAGAATCAATAATTGGATTGCTAGAAGGATTGCCATAGATTTAGGCACATGTTTATCATTGCAGAAGTTAAAATTAGGCATGTTGTCTTCATAAATCCAGAGTTATTGTTTTAAGATATCTAGATCTTGGGTTCCCACGGATTTACAACACAACCACCTCCTTCTCAAATTTCTTCATTTTAATGGTGTGGTTTAGCTCAGGGCCAGTGTTGTCATTAAATTAGATCAAACTGTATCTGAACATTTACCGTACTTGGGTCTGTGCTCTTAGGGTGAAGAAACTTATAATATCATATATTGGGAACCTTTGTTCTAGACAGTGAATATACTTCAAAATTGTGTAACTTTTCCATCAGGCTAAAAATGGTCTATAATCTTACTTAGTGTTCTGGTTTTTCCAGCCGGCTTTAAAACATGACATCGTGGTGGTTGGAAAACCACCGCGTAGCCCTGTGATGTCTAGGAGATCCTGCACTTCACCCATTAGAGGTCAAAGCTTTTCACCACCTCATAGGGTAGGGGGATATGTAGACCTTGTTTGTGTGATTAGCAGCAGCTTTGAGTGTTGAAAATCTTGATGTTATTTTATCTTTAAAGTTCACGTATCCCTACTGACAGCTCTGCCTGTTGTTTAGTCATTGGCTGACCTTGTATTTATTAATGTAAGATGAATTGTGACCAGTACACCAATACATGTTGGACACAATTTATACATTTATTTGATAATCTGCTTGCACTTTTCACAATAAAATCTAGATTTTTCTTTTTTTTTTTTTATAGGGATACCTTCAACTTTAATGACATGTGTTTCTGTGTGCTTTCAAGCTTAGCATTGTGATTAATTAAATTAAGTTTTTGAAAATGAGTATTTGGTGGTTTTCACAACTGTTTGGCCAGTGGTTCAGGTTGTATGTGCATGTGGACCGTGGTCTCCTGTTCCCTATGCAGTGCATGAGCTTTAAAGCCTCCCTCCTTAAAGTTGAGCTTGACCTTTGACAGAGTCATGTGCTGCTTAAAGCATTTTCTTTTGTGTCTGTTTAATTGCATATTCCAATATTATGGTGCTACCCCATTTGTTATTTTTATGCTTGCCTGGAGTGAAAAATGTTTTATAATGCAAGCAGTTAGATGTTGTCTGATACAAACGTGCCAAGGTTTTGGGACAAACTCAAAATACATACCTGAACAAGCATGTGGACTGAAAAGTAAACTGTGTTTTGTGAACAAAAACTAATTTCACAAATGAAAAACAGAAAACACTGCCTGGTTATTCTATGGCAAAAAAGACCAGCTTGGTCATTCAAGTGTTTGTTGAATGCAGTTTGTGTTAAAGTAATGTGTATATGAATATTTTTCCCCTTAGAGTTATAAAATAATGTTTTCTATGGATTTGCAGCTTAACAAACATGTACACGCCAGGTCAAGACAAGAAAGGTTTTCCCCAAAATTTCTTCTGAAGAAGGGGAGTACCCGTTCAGTCAGTTTTTGCTATTTCTTTGTGGTTTTGAACACTAATATACAGTTTATTTTGGGAATATCTTTTGACTGGTTGTTGGATATCCCCAATATTACAAGAGCATACCCACATGTTGTATTTACATTCATATTTTATTTTCCAGCCACAACGACCTCCTTTGATTCAAGAAGCATTACAGGGTGTTGGAGATTCGTAAGTGTTTTTTTTGTTTTTTTAAACTTTATTGGCCTTTCTTAATGCTAAATTACTTGTTTATGCAATTTGTAAACTGAAATATTTAAAGGATAGAAGATACCATGACCCAAATTTATTTTTTCCTCAGAAACAATGCTTACTTCTCTAGCTAAGTCTTCCAAAAAAATCACATTTTATATTCCAAAGATGTGTGTTCCGTTACATGGCCTGTGTGTGTCCGTTTTCCCTGTAATAGGCTAGTGCCCATTCAGGATTGAGTGCATTGCTCTTACATTTCTGGGATAGGCATCTTCTCCCTTTAAACTTCAAGCTGGATTGGAAAAGTTTGGAAAATGAGCAGATGGCTTACTTAATTGATCCCGTATTACAAAAACATCTGGGGTTCTACTTTATAAGTCTTTGCAATTTGGTGTATTTCTATATCAAACTGTTTTGAGCTGGACAGCTCAGAGCACCAAACATACTGTTCATTTCACAGAGCAAAAGCAAAGGAAACAAACAAACCAAGCACAAACAGTCAAAAAAGTGAGATGATAATATTATATGCAAAAGCATGAATCAAATAGGTTTTCATTTGGAAAAGGTTCAAATGAATGAATGTCAAAATGACCCAAGTCTAGCTGTTTTGAAAAGATCAGAATACCTTGAGTCTTACCCAGCATCCAAGCCTGCTTTTAAGGGGTGGCGGAGGTGAATGGTTGTCAAATGCTGACTCATGACAATGGTCAAAGTTTCACGTGGCTACGCCACCATAACAACCGTGTGATGTCATAACATTGTAGTCACATAAGATCTTCATGTGAGATTGTTGGCAAACTTACAGAATGTACAAAACAGCTTAAAATGTGCCCACGCAGCTGTAGAATCTTAAGCCTACAGTATACTACAATTAACAGAAGCGTGTCATTTCTGATAACGCTTTCCCTGTTATGATGTGGGATTAAGTTTAATTTTTTCTGACCACTTTCATCTATGACCCGTTGCATGGCTGCACACGCAGGTCCTAATTTGGGATCCTAAGGTGGTTTGTCATGTGGTGAGTGCAGCAACACGCTGTATCAGCACATGCTCCTAACCTCTCTCTTTCTATTGTCTCTTAAATTTGAATTTCTCCAGTTGAGGGCTTTTTATTATTTAAGAATTTCTTTTCTTTATTAAATTTACCAAAGTGTATTTAACAAAGCTAAAAATAGTGTTTTACCACAAACAAATTATTGTTTACTATTGGTTGAGCACCGCCATGTATGCTTATAGATAACGATAATTTTCCTAGGCAAGGATCTCTGGGAGTGTGTAGTGTGTGATGTCACCAATGTGATGGGTTAAAAGGTTTGTACCTTGCACTTGATTATCTACCTGATTATCCAAGTTGGTGGACAAAAACAAAACAAAACAAATACTCTTTGGTAGTGTGTGCTTTAATAAAAGAAAACTCTGGTTTTGAGATTTCTGGTTAACGCTGTTTGGTTTAGAAATGATTCGTAGTTTAGAACTTTTTCTGACTTTTGACTGTGCCTATTATCCGTATTCCTGCATAAAGATGACTTAAAACATCATCAGATTTTCACACGTTCTAAAAGTAGATATGGAAAACCCAGCCAAAAAAATGAGACAAAAATATCATACTTGGTCATTTATTTATTGAGGAAAATCACCCAATATTACATATCTGTGAGTGGCAAAAGTATGTGAACTTGTAATTTAAGGGTGCGATTTGAGTCAAGTGTTGTCAGTTTTCATGGTTGTCAATCAATGTGATGGCAATCAGGTTTAAATGGCAACCCTGTTTATATTAAAAGAACAGGGTTCTATCAAGGGCTTCACCTTCATACACATTAGTGCAGTATCAGTGTATCATGCCATGGACAAGGGACATTTCAAAGAACCTCAGAAAAAGAACAGTTTTATGCTCATCTTGCTGGGAAAGACTACAAAACCATCTCTAAAGAGTTTGGAATGCACCTATCCCCATTCAGATAGATGGTGTACAAATGGAGGAAGTTTAACTATTGTTATTCCCCCCCCCGGAGTTGTTGACCAACACAGATCACTCCAAGGGTAAGATGTATGATTGTCTACGAGGTCACAAAAGAACCAAGGGTAACTTCTAAGCAAATAAAAGCCTCTCTCAGATTGGTAAATTTTAATGTTCATGACTGCATCATCAGGAGAACACTGAACAACAGTGCCATGCATGGCAAAGTTTCAAAGAGAAAGCCACTGTTTTCCAAACACACTCAGGAACTTTAGACAGAAAAGATAAGTGAGAGGGAGGCCAAAAAATTGTTCAAACTATTAGTATCAAGAACATAAGTTTTTAGCTTTAGGATTATAGACGCAATCTTCAAAGTAGTTGGCGCAGAGCCAGTGCCAAGGGATATATTTCTTTATTTTTGTTGTAACAACATGGATTATTACAGGAGTGAATAATTTTGAGAGAGGTGGGGATTAGATCCAGTACAAAAGTAGAAGGCCTCATCTAACAGAGTGGGTTATTAATAAATGGAGATGAAATTTGGAAAAAAAGACAAAATGAGAGAAGGATGTATTAGTCAAATTATTTGGATTACATTTTTATCAGTGAATGGGTTAAGGAGTTATTCACAATCTGTAGTAGAAGGAGTGATAAAATCAGATGCAGCCTGAAGCAGTTTATAAACTGCAATGGTCAGGATGGCCCCTGCTCCCTTGCCTGGCTGCGATATTCCCCTTCCTTGCCAAACTGTGGACACGGAAGAACACTGTGGCAGCTGCTATATTAGATACTGGGTGGAATGCCATGGATGGGTTTGGGAAACTGGAAAGACAGGACAGTGGGTGACGGCCTGCTAATGGGAAGACCGTCCCTACATACACTGGGGGAAAGCATCCCATCTGACAAGCCCGAGTAAGGACCCCCACTGGGCAGCATGTGAGTTGTGATCCCGTGGGGCTATCATGTCGGGTTCTGTGGGGGCCGCCAGGGGGAGCTGCCAGATATTGACTGTACTGGAAACAAAGTGGTCCTACCTGACATGTAAATGCTTGCCGGAGGCAATGGATTAAGCACCAGAAGTACTCCCAGGTCGAGTGTTAAAAGAGAGCCCTCTACTTGGCATATTCAGGAGAGGAAAAGTACAACACTCAACTGGGAGAAGTGAAGGAAAACAGATGGAGCAAAGGGAGCAACTGACATTATAATCGGTCTATACTGTGTTGTGTGGGAGCCGCTATGACAATAAGGGAAAGGAGCCTGTAAAAGGCACACATTATTGTGAATAAAGCATTGGATTTGAACATGGGACAGTGTGTGTGTAGTTGTGTCTCGGGTTTGGCATGCTATTATGTCCCCTACGGGCCACAAAACCTTAGTTAATTAAGAACAAAATCACCCACAGTCCGTTACATTTGTAAATTAGAGAAAGTATATCTTTCTAAAAGACAGGATAAATCAGCATAAAAGATCAAAACAGTTTTTGAATATTCAAGTCCAGCAAAGATCATAGTATTTACATTGTTTTAAAGCAAAAGTTGTATCAGTAGGTTTTATACATAAAATAGAAATGTTCTCTGCATAGTCAAGAAACTGAATCTTGTGTCTCCAAATAGTCTATCTACATACCAGATTTTGTTAACTTTAACCAAAGTAAGCCCACCAGGACTGAGACTGCAGGCACCAGAATCTGATAACTGATTCATAACCTAGTAGAATAATCCGTAAAATTTTCCCAGCAGTAGTCTAGATTTGGGAGGATTTGTTTGGCAAATGTTGTGGTTAATAAAAGATTCAATGCATTTTTTACTGCATGTCTAATGCCATGTTGAAGTTACCTATGTTCTTTAAAACCTTTCTTAGGCAGACATATAGTAGAAACAATCACTTATGTTTTCTGTTTAGGTATCAGGCTTTATACAATTATACACCTAGAAATGAAGATGAGCTGGAACTCAAAGAAGGTGATATTGTTGAAGTCATGGAAAAATGTGATGATGGGTGGTTTGTTGGTAAGTAATGTGAAGAAACCTTTCATGTCAATAATTCCAATTTAAAAGGCCTATTTATTAGATCCAAATGTTCTTCCCATGCCACACATATGGCTCCATTCAGAAAAACAAGATGCCTGGGAATTAAAATAAATACAATACAACCCACATGCCTCTCTGGAAATGGCACTCTTGAGGAAAAAGTTTTAATTTTCTCAGACTCTTTTCTCTTGGTTGTAATGGCATATCATTAATACAATTAAAAGCATTTAAGCATTAAAATATTAGTTCTAGTTTAATTATTTAACTTAGTTATTGGTAAATATTCTGTAACACATTTCTTTAAACTTGATCCTTGGTATTCTTTACACAGGCTTATTGTTAACTTCAGTTTAATGCAAACTTTTAGTATAGTAATGCCTCATTTCAACACAGACAAGTGATTTAGCCTGAAATCCACGGAGTAAGGCCATTCAGTAAATAAATGGATGAAGAAATCCAAAAGCATTCTTTAAGTAAAGCATAAGTTTAATGTACTTAAGCCATGCCAAGAAGCACACATGTTCAGTGAAAGATCAATATAAGGAAATGAAAATGATGCTGTTGTACCTGTTACGAACTGGCACCTTTTAAACATTTTTTGACATTTTTCTACATTTTTTATGGCAGATTCTTATCCCAGAGTTCTTTTTGTGGTTTTTAAATACTGGAGAACCCAAATCTAGCATCTAATTTTACTTTCAGTATGTTTTTCTTATGGTTATATCTAATTACCAAAACGCCACTGTTTTGTTGAAATGCTAGCTATGATTGCTATGTTGTTGTTGTTTCGTAGATCAACAGTGTGCAGCACGACACCATTAATGTGACTATGTAAAGATTAATGCAGTACGCTTCCCTGGTTATCCAAAATTGCTAATAGAAACTACAGACTTTGGCATGTGTGCTTTTTGATTACAAATTCTTGATAAAGACTTTAGTGCTACAAAACTCTGACTAAGATTTTTAGCTATGGTTTTGGGTCTTGATGAACATACATTTTATTTTCTGGTCTCTCTCGGTTCAACTTGACAGTACGTACATTACCTACATGCAATTCCATTTTTAAATGATTAGTATGCCTGCTACGCTGTACTATTCTGATTTAATGTCTGATATTACACAATTATTGCAAACTCTAAATTAGTGTTATTATTGTTCTTACTGGCAGTCTATTAGCTTAGTGATTGTAATGAAGTATTACGAAAAATGTATAATTTAGACAGTGCAAGTTCAGTATACATCAAGTCAGAGTCATTTCATCACAACTGTTCATTTACCAAATTAAGTTGTTTTCTAAAGTGCAGCCTTTTTTATTAATCCCCTTCACCTGACTGGTTATCTACCTCCGCTTCCAGGGATATGGTTTCCTTTAGCATATGCATTTCACCTCAAAAACACCTTTATCTGGTGCTGATATATAATTGACATTATAGATTGTTGCTACTTTGGGGTAAATTACTGTCTCTGTAGCCAGGTACATAATAATCACTGAAAAAATGTTACAGATAAATCATGGATTGCAGAAATATTATGGGCTTGAGTAAATGACTCCTAAGAAGACACAGTAAAAATTACTGAACTTGCATTTTACTCATTCAAAAATATTCTTTCATTATCATATCCTCACCAAAAACTCGGCAATATGCTATAAAATGTGATAATTGGTTTGTGAAACCTTTTTTTATTTCCCAGTATGACACAGAAAGTGCATCATGCACTGGCACTAGCTTTTGAAAACACCTAAGACTTTGATTAAAATGTAATGTAATGTAAACAGTTCAGTTATTAATTGTAATGAGTGCGAAGAACAGTGGAACTGTTATGTGCACATTTGACAGACCCGCACCATGCTGCAGTGAGTCACCTGCATTCACTATGATTTGACAGATTAACTGGATGATTTCATGGCATGCTGAACGCTCTACCTCAATATCAGACACTTGACACATGCTTGTAAAGAGCATTATTTGAAAGATAAAGAACGTTAGTCCATTTGTTTGTTTCTTCGTTTGTTCTAACAAACAAAATTTATTTCTCCCCTGGAGGAAATTTGTTTTTATCTATAGTCTGAGGTATACAGAGTAAAGAGGAAAGGAGACAGGGTTGTTCTTGTGGTGTTCCAGTGTTGCTCACATCCATATCAGAGACACAGTCCTTGAGCTTTAATAACTGCAGTCTGACAGACAGACAGTCCGTTATCCAGGACACCATAGACTCATCCACCTGCATACTGTATCTCTTAAGTTTACCCCTTAATAGTGATGGCTGGATGGTACTGAAGGCCCTGGAGAAATCAAAAAGCATAATCCTCACAATGTTTCCAGATTTGCCCAGGTCAAAGTAAGCCTTGTGGAGCAGACAAATAATTGCATCCTCCACTCCAATTTTTATGCAATAGGCAAACTACAGTGGGTCCAGGTGCACCACAAGATGACTTCTATAGTCCAGGACCAGCCTCTCAAAGGTCTTCATGATGTGAGATGTTAGTGCCAGTGGCCTTTAGTCATCAATTGAATAGGCGCCTGCCTTCTTTGGAACAGGAATAATACAGGATGTTTTCCAAAGCAGCAGCACGTTCTGGTGCCTTATGCAAGGCCATCTTAATGCATGGGCACCCTGCTGGGCCATTGTCCGGGGGCCCCATGCTAATCTATGTATGTTGTGACTTGCTGAGTTGTTTGTAAAGGTAGGGGCCCCAGCGCACTGCTTTGCCCAGGGGCCTATAATCCTGTTAAGATGGTCCTGGCCTTATGAACAGCCTGAACAGGTGACAGAGGATACCACAAACTTGGTCAGCACAGGCCAAAGAACTCGAGGACTGACTTTAGGTCCTTAGTAGTCCAGGGTTTATGTGGAAATGCAAAATGCTGTCTTTGAGAATACCACAGTGTCAACACAAAAATTAATATTGTCTGGCAGAACATAAACAACTAATGAACCAGAACTGGACAGACTAAAGAAGGAAAATACACAGCTTGAAGTGATGGCATGGCATAGTACAAGTGCCAGTTGGTGAAGTACCTATGGAAAATGTATAAACTCCACCCATGACAACTGATGTGAGCAGATAATCAAACAGGAAACACATCCATACCCCCCAGAAAGAAAAAATAGTACCAATAATCTGTGTTAGAATGTATTATTTCCAGTATACGTTTGTCATCACAAGCATGCCGTAGGATTGCTGAAGGTACATTTCCTCAAATCAAAACCTTAGTCACTGGCCTTTTTGAGGCTTTGTTTTCACATTTCAATTCATTTGCCCTGGACTTCATTTTAAAACACAAAAATGGGTTAGATTTTTTTATTTTGCATTAATTTAAAGCACTAAGCATTCTTTCCTTTTCTAAATCCACTTTTCCCATTACATGGTTGAGGAGTGCTGGAATCTATCCCATTAATATTGGGTAGAACACAAAAAACAACCTTGAATGGAATGCCAGGCTCACACAGGTAATATTTACACAAAAATATTCCTACACTAGCTCATGAAACGTGAAATTAGACTTGGTAATTAAGCTGACAAACAGTTTTTTAAATGAGCAAGAGAATCTATTTTGCTTTACCACAATATTGTTTAGGGAAGGAATTGTGTCAGCGTTTACATTTTGAGATTGCAGCTTTATATCAGGAAATGTGTGTACTGGAGAATGCTGTACAGTATATATTCTTAAGTGCATTTTTCTTTTCCTTTTCTCTCTGAGGTATTATAGATTTTATGCTCTAAAAAGGCGTTTTATCTGTTGTGTTCATGAAAGTTTATATAAGCAACTCCAACTTTTCACTCTTTTCTGCATGGGATTCCCATGGCCACTCCAATTCTCACCTTTGCTACTCAGATCAACTGTTTGCACAAGAAAACGCTGGGATGAAATTAAATATTTGCTTGAATTTTGAATGTCTTGTTTTGAAAGTACTTTGACTGAATACTGTTAATCATAGTGTAAACCTCATTTTCCCAAATCTAGTCATAGATCTCATTGTTTTTATTTCTTTCATTTCAGGAACATCTAGAAGAAGCAAGTTCTTTGGCACCTTCCCTGGAAATTATGTCAAACGATTATAATATTACTGAGTTGTATCGGTAGTATTAATTTTGTTCAGCACAACAGTAACAGAGAATATGAAGAACTATAGAAGACAACAATACACGATAGAGAGGTTTTTGCGTGTGGGTGTGTGTATAACTTACACTAAAGATAACCTATAGCTATAACTAGCCATCTTAATATTTTCAAAATTTTTGAGTGTGTGCTTTCTATCCACACATCCACATAACCATAAAGAAGTACATTGATGTTAGGAAAAAATGTTCTTTTAGTGGGCAAAAAAAACAGATTTGTCTGTGAGGACTGTATGTTTTAAAACGTTATTCATCACTTTATTTATTAGCACTGATGTTTGTTGAGAAAAGAATGATGTAGAGGAAAAAAGTATGACTTTTTGTTACAGTATGTTTATGTATATTCTTATTTGATAATGATCAAGGAGTCCAGAGCAAGGTCTGGCAAACACACTTGCTGACAGAGCTGTACATTAGCCATTATCGTATTTGCCTTAATGGTTACTACAGGGTACATTATTACCTAGAGTGGCAAATATAAGAGCAGGTATACATTTCATGTACAGTATGTAAAGAAAATGATTATGTGCCAGACTGACAACCTGTGACAGAACAGAAAGAAAGTTGCCCAGTATGCAGTGTTAATGTTGAGAGACGCTAGATTGTTCATTGAATCTCGTAAGTGTGCTCCCATGTCACTCATAAACAGAGTACGCAGTATATGGAATAGCAGACCGTTTTCATAAATGCATCCTTCTCATCACCAATATATATGGTGTGACATATTTCCCCTTTTACATGTTTATAATCCAGTTTTATATCCTAATTATGTGACCTAAGCCATGTTTTAATAATAAGGACATCGATTATTGATTTCGGCAGTATTCAGTTTCAAGTAGAATTAGTATTTCATTATGCATAATTCTACACTTTCAGCCATGTATAAAAATATGCCTGGCAGGATGTATAAACCTAAAGGTATATCCATCAATGCTTCCTGTTTTTCTGTTTCAGAAATTCCTGCGTTATTGAGTATCTTGCAGCCATAAAATTAATTTACCTCCATTTTTACCTGTTATAATTCTCTTAGTTCCAAATTTAATCTCAGTGTGTCAAAAGATGCTATTGCCCCGTTGTGTGTTGCTTCCACATTAGCTTTGAAAGGTAAAATAAAGAGATACTCATATACAGACAGAGTGTTAAACCTCTGTGTGGGACCCAGCTGCTGGATCCATAGTGTACCTGATGTGCAACATCTCACCACAATTGCTGCTTTTAATCTTAACGTCCATCATGACTTTTCATAAGGGAATCAAATCAGCATGTTCTGAAAGGTTGACAGGGATGCAAAAGCACTATAATATACACAGATCACATTGGATTATGAATTTGAAACAACAGTTTTTATATTTGTATTTGTGAAATGCAAAGCTACACTTTCAAACCCTTGTCATTTCCCATTATAATCAGATGTAGAAATACAGATTTTTACATTATCAATCCTGTCGCACCTGATTTTTTCCATTCCTTCAGCTTGTCATTCACAAAAGAATTTTTTGCAAACTGTTTTCAGTTGTGCGAGTACAACTGGTTGGCTCCACTGTCCACTCCTAGAAGAGAAAGGTTTTTCAAAACAGAGTGTTTAATATGTACATTTCCGAATGTACCCACCATAGATTTGCTCAGTTAGTGTCCCCGAAGGCCACAGTAGGTATAGGCTGTTGCTCCAGTTTCTTGGTGAAAAGCAAACTCTTGTTGTTAACAAAACTTGACAGTTCCCATTCCTTTTTCTAATCTGTTGTTTTAGAAATTCCTACTTGTGTACTTTATAATTCCGTGGAGAAAAATAATATACATTTTATAGCCTGCAGAGGATTAGAACCCCTGAGACCCTCACCTTTTTTGGTTGTATTTTTTCTAAATATTCTGCTAAGCAAGCTACTTATTAATAAAATGTATTTGGGGAAATTTTAGTGTGTTTTCTATCCAGCGGTTTACTACCTTGGTTTTGCTGCTTTAAAAATTAGTAAGTAAACAAACTGAAATGAAGGAGAGCAAGTAGCTAACCCATGTAATACACAAAGTCATGGCAGCAGTAACTGTCTTTCTAAATTCTAAAGAGAGGGAAAGCTGAATCATTTTTCATTTCAGAGATTGCAGAAAGAGCCATCTGATTAAACAAAGAAGTTAAATTAACCACCAGGGCTGACCTCACATATAGAAAGTGATTATACATGAAGCCTGTAGCCACTGTGGCCTCCAGAACTAAGAATGGATACCCCTGATCAAACTTACGAGGGCAAACAGGGTCCTCTCCTAAGAGCCACCTATATAAAAAAAAGGAGAAGTGTTAGTTGGAGTCACTACATTTAAAATAATAATCCAGTGTTTTAGCCTGTTAAATACTTTAAACACTCTTTGTAAAATATTAGCCCCAAAATTAATTTTCCTGGGAATATTTTTTTTCATTTAATATTAAAAAAAAAAGTTAAACATATGGGTGGTTGCCCTGCCATGCTGTACTGTTTGTTGATCCAGCGATGCTTATTCTGTGTTAGCCTCAAAATGTGTGATATGGCAATGGCACAACACCCGTTTTGTGAAGACAAGCACCAGTTACGCACCTTTCATTTCCACCAACTTTCATTAGTTTTCATGTGATACGTGTTATTAATGCCTAAGCATACTACACACCATGTTAGTTGCATCATTTTGTATTTGTTTTTTATATGGAATGGTTAAGTGGTCGAGTAAATGGTATCCACCGCTTTATGTAATGTTTCTTTTTTTGTTGGTCCTTAATGCATTTCATTAATCAATCAGAAACCCATTTCTGAGGGACAATTATGAAAATAGACATTTATGCAAAAATTTTGTTAAGCCTAAATGATATACAAACTAGTATTGCCAGGTAAATAAATAAAAAATGAAAAAAAAATCCTGTATATAGATGTTTTTAAATACAACTGAAAGTCAACATAAGTATAGAAACGTACAGAAATATTTTGAAGTAAACATTTGTTACCAGAAATTCCAGGGCCTAAAGCTTTGTATTTGAGGAGCTTTACTTTTTGAAGTAAACTGCATGCGGCTTTGCAGTGAGATCAGCAGCGGTCTTTCATGCCATTGATAATAAACCTGCAGTATTTTTGCTTGTTAAAAAGAGAATTAAAACAAATATTTTTTTCTGTATCTCTGTTTGAGGGGGTTCTTTCTTAAGTGAACTTCAAGTAAAAATAAGCAGACATTGCTCAGAATTCTTACAAAAAAAGGTGTTTTTGTGGAACTGAAATCCTAATAAATTTTGCCTGAAATATTGACTATTTCCTTTTGTTTGCATTGTTTATGCAGTGTTTCTTCTAGAGTTGCACAGTTATTGTGTAACCACCATAGTGAAATGCCCATTTAGTAAAACGGTTACAATGGGAATTCCACCGGTTTCAATCATGTTGTGCATTTAGAAACCTTTGTACACCGGATATGTAAGTCCTTACATCCCTCTTTCTTTGTGCTTGTTGTTGCTTTGTTTCATCAGACATTGCAACCCTCTTGTGGACACTGGAAAATATTACACCCGGGCGTGCGAGAAATTTCATCATTTTTTATATATAGATTACATAATATGATGAAAACATGAATAGCAGGCCCACAAACCCTTAAATTGCATCTGCACTGAAAATGAACAATCTTGCTGTGTTTTGAAAATGCATGTTCAGTTGACGATAAATCTCAGATATTCTTGCTGTTAAGCATTATGCTTAGCCCCCGTCTTTGCCTCGATTTGCAGTGTAAATAGCATGATGTGTGGTTTGTTGGCTTCATTTGTGTGGGATGGCTGCGTGGATCACTTGTTTCCATGGAAACCATACTTAAGTTTATAAATCGAAAAAGGCAGACACTGTGTTTAATTCACTAATAGCTAGTCAGTTAAGGCCTGTATAGCTTGTGGCTGGGTAAGGGTAAGACAGAAAAAGAGTATTCTCATTTTGTAAAAATAAAGT
Source organism: Polypterus bichir lapradei (assembly GCA_026402145.1). Lineage (NCBI taxonomy): Eukaryota > Metazoa > Chordata > Cladistia > Polypteriformes > Polypteridae > Polypterus > Polypterus bichir. Next base: position 15,544,878 of record JANRMT010062821.1, on the reverse strand, counting down.
GAAGGCAATATGGGTAAACAGCTTATGAGCTTATGTCTCCAACTGTTTTTTAATTAACTGAACATAAATTATAAAAATGCAATGGTTATTTCTATTTTTATTAATGAGAAAAAAAGAGTCCTGCTAGTATACCCCATCAAGTAAACTTTCAGTATATAATGTGAGACATTATATTTTGAATGAATACCTACCAGGTAAAACTTGTGGTTGGTCGACCAGTCGACAAATATCTGCCATGTCCTGTCCGTTGCAAGAAGCAGATCATAGAGTAATTGTTAAAAAGTATTTGCCAAATAATACAGAGTATTATATTATATTATTAGCAGATACTGTATAACATGCTGTATCTATGATCTGGAAGTGACATCATTGGAATGTGACTGTCAATCACTTCTTCTGCAGGGGGAATAAGAGAAAAGGCATTAGGCAACAGCACTAATCTCTGGTTGGGAGTGTAATTACATTTATTTGAGCCTTGAAGGACACATGTGACAATACAGAAGATTACATTACTCTCAAACAACTGATTGCTCCATTAAAGATATTGGGATTATCAAGGAAAGTGGATACTGGAAACTGGCAGCTGTAATTCAGCCAGCCGACACAAAATAATCAAATGTAGTACAAAAAAATTACTGGAGTCATCACAATTTAGCAGCGAGAGCAAGAAACGAGAATAAATTGTTTTACTATGTGCTTGAGTCAAGACTCCGAATCTCAAAGGCTCACAAAAAGTGTACAAAAGTGGTGGTGAATTGTTGCTACCACAAGACATTTGCATTTTGAGACTGAATGTCTTGTGATGTAAATATGTCTTGTTTGTATTAATATTTGCATACAAATAATAATTATTGCAGGAAACTATATGGTTATTTGTGTATTGTAATGGAAAAACGGGGTATCAGCAAACCCCAAACATGGACACGCCAGCACAGTCCCAGGTTCAAAAAAAGGATGGTTTATTAAACACACCTCCAAAAAGTTGCAAAAGCACAATTAATTTCTCTCCATAATACCTCTCCTCACAGTTTCTCTCACCACCACACTGCCCTCCTCCAGTCGAGTGTTGGTCCATGTCCTTCTAGTTCATACTCACCTGGATAAGGGAGTACAATCCCTTTTATTAAGGACCCAGGGAGTACTTCCGGTGCCAGGGCTACTGCCCGATGGAAATACTTTGGGTCATATAGAAGTCCCATTTATTAGGGAGTGCATCTCCCTGCAACACCCCCTTGTGGCATGCAAGGACCCCAGCAGGGCTGTGTTGCTGGACTACATTTCTCAGCATGCTCTACTGGTTCCATCCTGGGGACCAATATCCAGGGCAGCTGCCATCAAGCGTCCAGGGGATGTAAAGTCTCCCCTAGGGCGTCTTTTACGACTTAGGGGTTGTCCGTCCATCCATCCCTTCTGGCAATCTCTTCTTATTCTGGATCCATCCTCTCTCCTGGTCAGGATGCCTGTCCAACCCATGTGGCATTTACAGTATACCGACATATTAAATGAAATCTGATTGATAAACAAGCAACTCATGTCAAAATTATGAGAGTTGAGCTTTTAAGTTTAAGCAGGTAGCATGTACCTCATACATCTACCATCTCTGTTCTCAACAGCAAAAAGGAATTGCTTCCCAATGCTAGGTACCTCATTTATCTTCTCAAAATCCACAAACTGGACAGTCCTGGAGGCCCTATTGTTTCTGCGTATAACTGTCCCACTACTCATATTTCAGCAGTCTTTTGAGACTACTGCTTATAGTTCTTCCTTCATACTTAATATACTATTCATGCTTTCCAGTTATTTGACAGCATTAGGTTTCATGGTCCTGACTGCTTTATTTTTATCCTGGGCATCACCTCTCTCTATGCAGTCATTCCTCACAATGAAGCTCTCATTGCAGTCAGATAGGCATTTAATAGATGTCCAATACGGGATTCTCCTGTAAACATACTCGTCAGACTGGCAGAACTGGTTTTTGCCCTCAAAGCTTTTGATAGCAACTTTTTTAACCAGGTGTGTGGAATTGGAATAGTTACTACAATGGGACGTAGCCATGCCAACATCGTTATCAACTAGGTGGAAGAACGTTTCTTTTCTTCCTACCTAAGCTTTGTACCGGACCTATAATCAGAATCACTTTATTGCTAGCATGTGAAACATACCAGAATTGACTTTGGTTATGGTGCAAAACATGGGATACAAGATATAACCAACTGAAGACAACACAATTTCAACCCACCATTAACCTGACACTGTGCAAACCACTGCTCAGATACATCATCATCATTTTGGGTGGGTGGAGTCAGCTGCAATCTTTCCTGATGTCTTTTTTGCTCTGGCGATGAACAGATCCTTTAATGTTGGAAGACAACAGCACATGATTTTCTGAGCGGAACAAATCACCTGCTGCAACCAAGTCTTAGAAAGAGAGGAGGCAGAAGGAAACCAAACAGTAATGGAGGAGGTCACAATAATCTCAATGACAGCTGAGTACACATTTAATAATATATGTCTTGATATGCCAAGCTTTTTAAGCTTGCAAAGGAAGAACAATTTCTACCTGGTTTTCTTGATGATGGAGATGATGTGATTGTCACATTTTAATGACATATGAAAGTAGTCCCCAGGAATTTAAACAACTGAACTACAGACCTGCGGTGGGCTGGCACCCTGCCTGGGGTTTGTTTCCTGCCTTGCGCCCTGTGTTGGCTGGAATTGGCTCCAGCAGACCCCCGTGACCCTGTAGTTAGGATATAGCAGGTTGGATAATGGATGGATGGATGAACCACAGACACAGTCTGGCCATAAATTTGCAAAGGTGGACAATGAGGGACTTGGCTGAAATCAATCCTCATTTCCACAGTCTTAAAAGATACATCAATTATTGTGTTGGTGCTGCCTCTTGCTTCAGAAGCTACAGGAATGCTTTTAATAGTTTCCATCCATCTTTCAGATTTAGTCAGTGCTTTTACCACAACTCTACCATTTTTTAGAAATCAGTGTATCAGCTTTTTAGGACTTAAAAGCTTGGTCTATTACAAGCTAACTGACTCACAGAGTTACCTTCTCTACTGCTCTTTCCAACTCTGGTATATTAAAAACTAAACTACCTCTTTCACTGGTCCTTAGACTCTGCTGCTTCTGCAGTGATGAGGTTGGCTTCTGTAATGAAGCACTCAAAATGATGAGCTCTTTCATTAATAGAGAATATCCTTCTCACTAACTGAAGTCAGGAGCAGACCTCCTACCATCAACTTTAAGAGGAACCCCAATAAAGAAACCCACATCAACACATCCTGCTGGTCCTCTAATTCCACAGTAACATTTTGCTTCTCCCACTGGTCATCAAACTAAATTTCCCAATTTTACAGACTGATCTTTCCATGGGAGCCTTTTTGTTAACCCTCCCTTGAGGATTCTGGTGACCACTTTAACCTACACAAACTTCTCATCCACCAAGAATTTCACAGAGGAGAGCCACAGTCCTCATCCAGCACTTTGTGTTGGAGGGATCTGTTTGTCCTGTTTGACTTCACAACCTTTGATCATGGCCACACTGACCTCTGTATGTGTTCTTCCATGGGGTTTCAAAGACACTTTTCTTTAAGCTCATTCTTAGCATGGGATCACATATTTCTCCAGGTCTTGATGAGAGGCAAACTTTTTAATCTCTCTCCTTCACCTTCTCCAATGACAGTTTTTTCTCACCTACCGTCACCTTTTCTCCTTTCATTTAGCTTGGCTTTGTGCCCGGATTCCCCTCCTATTTCTGTTATTTGCTCTTTCCTTTTCAGTTGCATACAAATGTTGCCTTTAATCTTCTTTCATTTGCAGTGTGAAAATAACCTTTAACCTATTTTTCCTTTGCAGATGCACACTGACTCAGGCCTATGCTAACTCCACAGAGCATATAAAATATTCTATAAATAGTTCTGTTCATACTACTATCTTTAAAATGGTGAGTTAAAAGGTTGTGTGAAATGAGACTTCTCAGCAAAATTGCCAAATTAAGAAAATTAAGTAAAGTCTTACCTCAGCAGCTGCGCCTGACAGTGTCAGGCACACTCATTTTGTAACATTGTATGTGGTCTGTTACTAAATTTTAGTTATCATTTTTAATAAGCAAAAGGTCCCTAAAGCTGCTTCATAAAAAGGTTAGTGGGACAGCACACATCAGGCTTTTATTCACAGCTCTGTCAGTCATGGGCAGTCTAATGTTACTAGAGCCCAGTCCACTTCTAAGAGGGAGTCCAAAGCTTATTCTTTTTCTAAAACTTCATTGACATGCATAGAATTAGGTGGATGACAAAGGCATCTATGCCAGCTATTTTCAGGTGAAGTCCCGAGTGTCCCCCATGGCTTATAGTTTTAACTCCATCCAATTTCACAGTCAGGGTTTCAATTTTACTTTTAATTGATCTCATTGTTATCTGGCATTCAAATCTTTCTAAGAAACTCATAAATATGTATATTCTTTGCCATGTCTTTAAAGCTTTTGTGCCTTTTGCCATTTTCTTTATATTTTACCATTTGGACCATCTGTATTAGAAATGAGCAGTGCAGACACAGGTGCAAATAACAGGGGGAACAACTGCCATTTTTATTTTAATGTTAAGAAACATTCCTTACAAATGAATATGGTACTGAAGTATGAGAGTAAGTATGGGTTGGCTGTACAGCTCATGTAGAAATATGGTACAGTTTCAACCTTGATCAGTCAGTTAAGGCTTGTGAGATCAGAACAGATGCTCTAACAATAAAAGTTTCTGCCACCTCTAGGGATACCCTAAACTTTTCAACCACTGAAAATGTATGGCCAGAAATAGGAAAAAACGGCAAATTCGGTATTTGATTCGAGCTGAATAAATTATGCTGTTTCCATTGCTCTTCTTTACGGTTTATTGATGACACGCTCTACAAGGGTGCTTCCTCTTCTATAGGGAATGAGCAATACATCACACCACATTGCACTGAGGGGCATGGTCGCCATCTTCAGAGGATTGTACTGGTTTGTTTACAGTTAGGAGCAGTGACAAACTGGGATCAACTGCAATCCTTGTACAGAATTTAAAGCAAAATGGTCAAAGGAACTGTACCAGGATAAATTGTATTGGGATCAAGTAAACACTATTTAAACAAGCTGAGCTTAATAAACAATTTGGATCCATTTGACTCGGTTTATAATGTACATTATGTGCAAGGTTTAAAGTTATAAACCCTTGGAAATACTATACATAAATAATTTATTAATGACTGGGTGCAAAATCTAAATGTTTAAATTTACAAGCCAACAAATTGCAGGATACCAGCTATTCTAGCCAAAGTATACTGGCCAGGGTTTTGTATTAGAACAATCTAGAGAAGAACAAGCCACTTAGCCCAACAAGGGTCACCAGTCTTATTCACTTAATTCTTCTAAAATAACATCATAAGCCTCATTTTGAATGTCCCTAAAGTCCTACCCTCTACCACACTACTTGGTAGCTTATTCCAAGTGTCTATCGTTGTCTGTGTAAAGAAAAACTTCCTAATGTTTGTGCAAAATTTAATCTCAACAGGTTTGCAACTGTATCCCTGTTCTACTCATTTTAAAGTAACAGTCACTCTCCACTGTACTAATTCCCTTCATAATTTTAAACACTTCATTCATGTCTCCTCTTAATCTTCTTTTACTTAAAGGCTCAGCTCGTCTAATCTTTCCTCATAACTCATCCCCTGTAGCGAGTTCCTCTAAGTGCAATAAGAGGAGTCTGACACACACAAGACCCTCCTACCTTAAGAGATTAATTCTGACAGTTTGGAAATGGACAGATCCTTAGCCCTAATTTGAGCAGAAAATATAACCACCAGACTAAATTAAGCCAATTAAACAAACCGAGTATATATTATGAAAAACCCAAACATAATTATGTACATATTCCCCTTTAGAAAACCATAGTCGAAATCGAAATGAACAAGTAAAGAAATACTGATTTATATGTTCATACCCATGAACCACCCCCTTCATAACAAAACTGTGCAGAAAAACATCAAAACAGAAAAGGAAAAAGGTAAAAAAAACATAAGCCTACTTACAGACAGGACAAGCATATAAACAGCACATACATATCAGTGGAACCTCGGTTTACGAATGTCTCGGAACACGTACAAATCAGTTTACGACCAAAAAGTTCACCAAACTTTTGCATCTGTTCACGACCACACACTTGATATACGAACAAGCCAGTTTCCCTTTCGGTTTGTGTGCACCGATGATTTCCGCATGTGTTCAGTCTCTCCCTGTGCAGAGAGAGAGACGCACACAGACGTGTGGGAGAGGGGGGGGGGGGAGAGAGAGAGAGAGACAGACAGACAGACAGACACGCACGCACACAAGCGAGCGAGAGAGAGAGACGGCTGGATGCATAAGGCCAAGAAGGCAGTTAAAGAATGCACCAGACTTGTTGTTAAAGAGGCAGATCCGAGCATTGTTTTAACCTCGTATTTAATGAAGACTTTTTTCAATTGGATTTTAACCTCAACTTCACTTCTGTTTACAGCGATCGGTTCGTAGCGTGATTTGTTGCAATGTTACTTTTTTTGGTGGTTTATTAAATTACAGATTTTTCAAATGTTCATTTTTTTCCCTGTGCTTAAAACTCATAAAAAAAAAAGTGGTTTTAGCGAGCGGTTCGTAGCGCTATAGCGCAAACTCTTACAGTGTTAGTTTTCTCTGCTGTTCAAGGTTTTCTCAGTGTTATTCAATGTTTTTACATTTAGTTTACTATTACGCTGTGCATTCTATGGCATTATTAACTATATTTGTGCTTAAAAATCTTTAAAAAATATATTTACATACAGTTCTTACGGTCTGGAACGGATTAATTGTATTTACATACAATGCTATGGGGGAAATTACTTCGGTTCACAACCAAGTCAGTTTACGACCAGAGTTTTGGAACAAATTATGGTCGTGAACCGAGGTTCAACTGTACTGCATATACATTGGAACTCCCCAGCAAGTGAAGATATCTTCCCTTAAAATGGAGCAAATATTCCTTGCCTTTGCATTGGGCAAGGCAAACAGTTCTATCCATTTAGGTAAGTAATCTACTACCACCAGCACGGCAGTCTTTTTGTTTTTGGACCTGGAGAATGGTCCCATCAAGTCCACACCCACCATTTCTCTTGATTCACTCATCAATGTGGCTTGACACAACTCAGTCAGTTTCCTGGCAAGATCTTGTACTGGAGAAACTCTGGGATGAGCTCTTGGGGAACCACTAGCTGAGATGTGTGGCCCCCAAACAGTATCTTTATGGTATTGTATGGTACAGCAGCCCTTGAAGTTCCTCATAGCGAATATACTCAAGTAACCCCTAGGACCTTTCCCTGCACCCTTGACAAACGGAACAAGTTGTCTGTGCTTGGGCAATTACCTGCAAGTCCAAGGGCAGTTTGGGTATAGAGGGTTTGACCACAGCCACAAGTGCCTCCAGGGTGTCTTCTGGAATCAAGGACAATGCACCTGGCAATATATTGCCATGACCCTTCCAATAGTGAACCCGGACTGTGAATTCTTGAAGTCTAAGCACCCATCTGGTGTCGCCACTTTTCCACAGCCCAAACTACAGCCATGCATTCTTTTTCACTGGATGAATAGGTGAGCTCAGGACCCTTTAATTTTCTTAAGGCATAAGTGATGACATGTTCTTCACTGTTATCACACTGAGTAAGAACTGCCCCAAATCCAATGTTACTTGCATCAGTTTTCTCTTGAAACTGGAGTTGTGGATCTGGCTGTGCCAAAATGGGAGGTTCCACCGCCTCCTGGCATTCAGGACTCTCTTCTTGGTGAGGTGGTGCAAAGGGGCTGTAACATCTGCCATTTTTAAATTTATGGTAAAAAAACCCACCATTACCAAAAAAATGCTGCAGGCTTTTTACGTTGGTGGGGAATGGATAGTTCCGTATGAAGATGGTCTTTTTGGGATCTATCTCCATGCCTCTGGCAGAGACTACATGGCCCAGGAAGGTCAACTAGGGTAGCACCAGGTGACATTACTTTATGTGTAAGGTCAGGTTGGCCCGATGGAGACTATAGAAGGCTGTTTCCAAGCCCAGAAGATGTTGATCTAGAGTTGGTGAAAAGACAAAGATGTCATCTATGTAAACAAAACAGATATCTAGGAGTAACCCCTTCAGTACTTGTTCCATTAGTCTCTGAAATGTAGCACCAGCATTGACCAACCTTAAGGGCATAACCCTTAACTGGTACAAACCATCAGGGGTTATCACAACAGACTTCTGCACACTGTTTTTCACTCATCCATACCTGCCAATACCCAGAGCTTAAATTCAGAGTGGAAAACTCTGTTGCACTGTGGAGAGACTCGAGAATATTATGTATTAGAGACAAGGGGAAGTCATCCAATTGTGTTTTAGCGTTTAGGGCTTGATAGTCCACACAGAACCGATTTGACCAATCCCCATTGCGAACTATCACCACTGGCAAGGCACATGGAGAAGAGGATGGCTCAATTATGCCTGCCTACAGCATCTTGGACAGCTCTTCCCAAACAATAATTCGCAAGTGTCAAAAATAAAAAGACAGATGTCCTCCACTGGTCAGCCAGCACTCGCATTCGCATGCACCTGAACCAATCAACTCAGAGTTTTCGTGCCTCTCTGATCACACCCTTTAGTTCTATCTTCCAGCTGCAATCCTCTGCTTTTGAAATTTGTCCCTACCTGTCTTTGAAGTTAGTCCAGCCCCTTACATCATACACCAGCTTGCAATGACCCACAGGTGTGGTTTGGCCACCTTCTCCCCTTCAATGGTATCCTTAAAATACTCAATCCCTAGGACATACGAGGGGCAGTCAAAAAGTTCCTGAAATTGTGATATAGCGGGCGAGAGATTAGATTACGCACACATTGTTGTGGAGGGGAGCACAGCACGTCTGTAGACCAGTTAGAACAGGTCTGGATTGAATATGGCGTGTAATATTGTTTTAATTGCCATTTGAGACGTGTGCATAGTCATTCACTGCAATGTCGCAGTTCAAACAACGTGCTAACATGAAGTTCATGGGCAAATTGGGGACTCTTACGCTAGCAGCTCTTTTTCCACTTTCCACTAGCATATCTGAAGTTGACTTCCTCAATAATAATAAGTATACAACAGGGAAATGAAGGGTTGGAGACCAGCTGGTACCCCATTTAACACAGCAAAGTATATGAAAAATAAAGTCGCAGCATGCTGATCCCCCAATTCTGCCTCTCTGCCCCCCTCTCTAGGCTGATTTCCTTTGATGTCTTGAAGCTCAACACTCTTGAAATCTGGTTGACTAATGAACACTGACTTCAGGCACTTCTGTTCCATCAATAACCAACAGGATGAAAAATGCAAGACCTCTAGGGCCAGTCCAGAATCGACCTCAACATGGTTCATCGTTCAGGTTGCGGGTGAAAGACAAGATGTTATTAGCAACCAAGTTTTCCAGCCTTTAAATCCTCATCTCTGAATTGTCGCATGGATCCCTTCAGTTTTATAATAAAATTGTATTGAAAAGCATTAATCAGACATTAAACTGATTTAATTTTGGCTTCAATATGAAAACAAACAGGCAGAAAATACATAAAGGAAAAAGGGTATTTATTCCAGAATTTTCTGAAATTCAGCTGTGGCTTTAGCCAATAATGTTTATTTTGGTGTATCACTGGTCTCCATCCATTTATTTATTTATTTATTTATTTGCTGGAACCCTTTCTGAAAGTGCAAGGTCATGGGTTAGACAAAATTTATATTCTGAAACAGGAACAATGGAGGAATACCAGTCAATCACAGGGCACCTATGGCACGCTTATGCTTTGCGTCTCTTCGTATTTGTGAGATTCTGCGAGGGTTTGCAGAATGTAAATTTCTTCAGCAGTCATGTCTTACCCACATGTGCACCTGCAATGGTGAGCCTCCAGATCTTTGTATCCATGCAGTCCTTTACACACCTGTGTGTGTAATGAATGTGCATGAACTAGACAACAAAACATGAATGCATTTGAAGAGAAGGCCAGTGCACTTGCGTGGTACAATTCTGCAGCAGTGAGGTGCCACAAACTCATGAACACAATCAAGGCGGATGCACAGCCTGTTCTGTTTGTGGATTCAGCTGTCTGCATCCATTCTGTTTAAAAGTATAAATGCTACTTTAGTCATACTGGGCTGTCAAAGTTTGTTTAGTGTAAATAATTTGTCTAAATGGATGCTTTTTTAAACTGTGGGAGGAAACCAGAGTACCCAGAAGAAACCAAGGAGAAAATTTACAAACAAGACACTCCATTCACAGTCTATGTCACCATGCTTACTAGGTAACCATTTTTCTCTTCAATAAATTTTAGGTTGTTGCCAGCTTTCACAATAAATCCATTGAAAAGATAACAGTAACAATAATGGTAATGATGATTCAATGGTTGAGCAGACAAGATGTCAAGGGGTTGCTGTAATTTAGTACTTAAAGACTGAGACCTCCAAAATCTGGACGTGAATTGTGACTTTGCAGTTGGCAGGTGAACCTGTAAACAGGTCAGAAAGAAGACATTTCAGATGGCTGGGCCACTTCTCTGTTATTTCTAAGACTTCCATTCCGTCTGTGTGTACATGTGTGTGTGTGTGTTTTTTTTTGGTTACCAGTATTGAACTGTAAATGTATGCTACTAAATCTGACACTTTGCAAGCTCCTGTGGTGAGGTTTAAAAATGTATCCCTCAACTCGTGAGGCGCCTGTGAACATAGTTTATTGGTCTCTTTAATTTTTTGAGAAATTGTTGAGTTTTCATTCTATGGGTTAAATACTATCAACTTTTGTTTAGTCTGAAGAGTATGATTGCTGTGAGTTGGGGGTCTTAAATCTCCATTGGTGTGCCTCGTCAGGTCTTTCCTCACACACTAAGGTGACAGAATCCAGCAAAAGGCAAATTCAACTGTCAGTCTAGACAGCACCCAAGAAATAGCCTTGATCTGTATGGCAGTAGCTGCACTCCATAGGTCTATTTTTTCCCAACTTGTATGCACAAAAGCCATACATAGTAAAACAGGTGTTTTTTTTACTATGTATAAAATCTCTAAGTTCACAAAGGTTAGGTGTTTTGTGGTAATTTAGATAACAATGTACACTAAAGGTTCACAATGATGAATTTTGACAAAAATGTTCTTTTAGCATGTTACCTCATTGACAGAAACTCTGTCATTTCTCATCACACATTAACATTGTTCTCCTGATATTTTTCCATTATCACTCCATGAATAGGCCATCAGTTGATTGTTTTGTCTATAAAAAAAAAAAAGAATTAAGAAAAACATTAATCAACTCATCAATGGTAAGCATCCTTGTGGTTCCTTTTATCATTCTCAAGAAGACGTTCATATTTACTTGTATCATTTATTTAGCTATTCAACTTTAGAGCCTTCTAATCCAGTACAGGGTTGAGCTAGACCCTTAGGTGAAAGCAAGAACTAAACCAGGTGAGAATGCCTATCCACAACACCAATTTAGTGTCACCACTCTACCCAACTTGCAAAGCTTTGCAATGTCTGAAGAAAAATTAATTTCCATGGGGAAAAAAAAAAACATTTGGACCTGGGTAAAAATGTAAAGTCCACAGACAGTGCCCAAGCTGAAGTTTAACCAAAGACTCGGCAGCCTCGAGTTATCAGTGCTAATGACTAGGAGGTAGGATTGCCTGGGACCCCACAAAATGATATTAATGCTGGACAGATTTCATCTTATTCAAGTGGACCAAGACCCAGTGAACCTGTAATCCCCAGTGGTTATAGTTGTAATCCAATAATGTGTGATGTGTTGGAACAAATACAGAGAGATGATCGTGACTCCCTCATCATCTTTTTGGCTCCTTTATAAAGAGACTGTGTAATTATCCTTTTCCCAAGCAATCCTTGCACCCTCTGAATCTGCCAAATGGTGTAATACTGCTGAGGCTGCTGGGAGCTGTAGGCAATTTAAGTAGCACTGCTACATTCCCCACCCCCATACCATTGTGTATGGCCAAACCAATGCTTCAGGTTGGAGATGTTGACAGTATCCACTTTCTTAGTCCTTGTCAATCCCCACTCTACTGAATAGGTCATGAGACGTTTGCTGTATGGTGCGCTCAGTTCAAGCTCCTTAACCTGCATTACTCCCTCAACAGACATGACAGACTGGAAGTGTTTGTGTATTTATCCTGGCTTTTATCTGGCTCACTGAAATCTGAAACAGTTAAAAGGATACTATTTATTTTATTATGGGAACCCCAGGAACACACCCAGCCTTAACCCAGCACGGACACTCACAAAGACACTGATAAGCAGCTAAATGAATCAATAGATATTAAAGTTATAATAAAGATTCCCAGCAACCCTTACGCCCTCTGAATCTGCCCAATGGCGTAATACTGCCGGGGCTGCTGGGAATTATAGGCAATTTAAGTAGGGCTGCCACAGTGTGGTCTTATTTATCGTTTCTTATTAGTGCCATGGTAGGTAGACTCGAAAGATAGTGGGTTTGACTTTGAAGGGTAAAGACCTGGGGATACAGGTCAAAATCAGCTCCCTTGAGACTTCACTGCATGTCACTCCACTATATAATTTATATAAATAAAATCATAATACTATCTGTATTTTAAATGTTTCAGCTTGTTCAATGTTATTCATCTATTGTGTACACTAAGAAACTAAGAACCTCATTTTAGCACTCTTATCTATCTGTTTATTTGTTCATCAATCACACAAAAACTGCTGAACCGATTTCCATAAAAGTTTGCATGTAGGTTGCTGCTAGTCACACTTAAAATATAGGTTATGTGGTGTTTTAATCAGGGAGAGGGTTTCAGTGGGAAGAAAAATGCAAACCTAATAATTTCAAATTAGCTAAGTTGATCATAATGAAATTTTTAATTTCAATTTTGAGTTTTAAAAAAAATCAGGAAGAAGGATTATAATGGGGCTGGGGGGCCACTTCGAAATAGTGGAACACAAATTAAAAATTTTGTATGCCTATTACTGTCAATAAAACTTAAAATGTAGACTTTAAGGCCTTTTAAGAAATGCGTTTTAATGCCCGGAATCAGAGAGTCAGTTTAGGTGCTGCAAAACCAAAACCACATTGTCACATCAAAATAGTTCGGCTGATGGTAATGAATTTGACAAATTGTTTAGGTTTGCTCTTACTCCACATCAGTAATTCAATGGACGTTGGGGTGAGTGTGGGTTTGATGTGATGGGGGACAAACTCAAAAAATCTTGTATCGCTTAAAAATGGATGTGTCTGCTTTCATGAAATTTTGTATTTGCATTATCATTCATGCAATTTAACATAAGCTTAATGGAGTTTCTAGAATTTCCGCAAAGGCAGGGCCTATGTTAGAAAAAGCCACATACAGTGATCCCTCGCTATATCGCGCTTTGACTTTAGCGGCTTCACTTCATCGCGGATTTTAAATGTAAGCATATCTAAATATATATCACGGATTTTTCGCTGGTTCGGGGATTTCTGCGGACAATGGGTCTTTTAATTTATGGTACATGCTTCCTCAGTTGGTTTGCCCAGTTGATTTCATACAAGGGACGCTATTGGTGAATGGCTGAGAGGCTACCCAATCAGAGCACGTATTACGTATTAAATAAAACTCCTCAATGATATACGATATGCTTCCCGTGCGGTGCTTCGCATACTTGAAAGCCTGAACAGCACCTATTGATTTTTGATTGTTTGCTTTTCTCTCTCTCTCTCTGACATTCTCTGCTCCTGACGGAGGGGGTGTGAGCAGAGGGGCTGTTCACACACTGGCCTAGAAGATATGGACGCTCCTCTAAAAAATGCTGAAAGACTAGCTTCACATTGCTCCCTTCCTTGCAGCTGCTTTGTCCGGCGGTGCTTTGCATACTTAAAAGCCCAAACAGCCCTATTGATTATTGATTGTTTACTTTTCTCTCTCTTGGACATTCTCTGCTCCTGACACTCACTCCTTTGAAGAGGAAGATATGTTTGTATTCTTTTAATTGTGAGACAGAACTGTCATCTCTGTCTTGTCATGGAGCACAGTTTAAACTTTTGACTAATGGGTGTTATTTAATGTCTAGAGAGCTCTAATAATGTTAAAAAATGTATTTAGAAAGTCGTAAACAGGTTTTCTATGCTCTAACTGCAAAAATATTTGATTTATAAATAAAGAATCCTACTTCGCGGAAATTCATTTATCGCGGTAGAGTCTGTAATGGATTAACCGCGATAAACGAGGGTTTACTATATTATTCAAAAACAGTGGAGTGGATATTCATATCAGTTAACCCAATTTAACCTAAAGAAGTTGTGGAATTTATAAAATTTCGGCATGAATAGAGGTTCAATAGAGTAAGTAACACAAAAAAATGGTAGCTTTGCACAGCTTGTATTTTGTATCGGTGATTCAGTTTTTCAACAAGCCATCCAGTTTTTTATCTTCTATTTCTGAAACCACATTAAACCAGGAAATATAAAAGTAGTAACATTCATGGTTCCAACCCAGGAAAGACTTGCTGCACCTACAGGATCCTGTCAAACATAAAAAGAAATTCTTAACGCATTAGAGAAAAGAAATAGAAGTATGACAAGTAGTTTAGATGACAAATAGGACACTTGTATTTCACCTAGCACTGACAAAAGTGTCAAGTTTTAAAAACACACGAATATTTGTTTTCTTAACCAATTATACCTGGGGCAAGGCCAAAATGTGTGTGTTTGTCTGGTATAGAAATTCACACTGATGAACGTCTCTCTGCCAATTTTTTCACAGCTTGGGAAGCTTTATTTAATGACTACATCTGCACTTTATTAAGGTAGTTTTGCTGGAAAGTACTTGTGCGACTTTACAAATATTTTTCCACTTGGGGAATTTATATAGCGACAGCACCTGCATTTTAGTCTACCCTGGGCAGCATCAGGTATCAGCTTGTTGATATTAGTGAAGGAGTTTTGTTTTGTGCATTCTAGAGTGGACACATTGATTTTAGAATGCATTGCTATTCCTGCAAGATGATCTCTCTTGAGTGGCCCTACCAGCTGGACCTAACTAACTCCATGCACTGTTTGTTTCAGGCTATTGGATGTGTCCCAGCGGTAATCTTTCATAGCAAACAATTTTTAAAATGTTACCCTTTCAAGTCCAGATCACTCTCCTTCATGAATCATGGCTGCATCTATTTTTATGGATTGCTAGGATGCCATTACAGTGTGCCCAGAAGTGGCACTCTTTTAAACAAAACAAGCTCTCTAACCTAATTAATCCAGCGGGGAAGACAATAGGATAGCTGCTGAATGAAATTTAACACATGTGCATGTTTCATTTCAACTGACAACTTTAACTGTAGTTTAAAATCACTTTCCAAATTTTATATTCTTTTTAATACTTATGAAAAACAAAAAATAACAATGTTTTCATTTTGTCCAGTTGTCTCATCCAGGAACATTCATTTGTAAGAAATTAGAGTGGCTGACCCAAGTAAACAGTAAAAGCCATGCTAAAGGAAGGCAATGTCTGTGCAGGTTTTTCAATAGTAACTCTACATTGACTTGTATTTCCCAAATACTTAATAGTTTGGGTTACTTGATCACCTATCAATCAATCAAAATCTTTGCAACATAAAGAAATAACCTTCATCTACAGATATCATGCTGTACCAGGGCTACAAAAAAAAAAAAATCAATTGCGTTGGTTTATTGTTTAAAAGTGTTGTGTTTGTCCGACCCTTTTCATGTAGAAAATATATATATATATATTTCCTTGTGATGATAAAAGGAAAATAGCAATTATTTTATTACAGATTCTTGGAACTAATTTTCTTGTGGTACGAATACATTTTCTGCCATGGCTTTTAACGATGACAGATGTGTGCTCAAATAATACAGACATGGACAAATTTGTTGGCACCTTTGCAGCTCATTGAAAACCCTAATTCCAGAAAAGTGATGAAATGAAAAGCAATTGTCCACCTGCAGGCCTTTGACATTTCATTGATAAACGCAAAACAAGTGTGAAAAGAGATGCAATATTGCTTATTCTACAAAGATATTCTAAAATGACCTTGACACATTTCTTAGTTCCATTAACAAAGAGACACAAGGTCCAGTCCCACCCTCTGGAAATGACCCTATATCTGTCGCAGCCAGGTGTTACATGGGTGACCCCTTGGCCTGGTCCAGTCACCTGGGTCCTGAACAAATAGGATCCTGCGAGCCAGATCATTCTCAGGGAATCGCACCACATGGCCGTAGTGCCGTGACTGACGCTCTCTCACAATGCAGGTAATGTGCCTCATTTGGGACTCCATTAGCAACTGTTCATTTGACACAAAGTTAAACCAGCAGTACCCAAGAATTCTCCAAAGAGACACAGTATCAAAGAAGTCCAGTCTTCGTCTCAGGTCACTGGATAGCGTCCATGTCTCGCAACCATATAGCAAGACAGGATGCACCAGGACTCTAAAGAACTGGACCTTCATCCTTTTGCATAGATATTGGGACTGTCACACACCCTTTCCAGCGACATCCTGGCCCAACCATGCTCTCCCAATCCGTCTACTGACTTCAAAGGAAAAGTCACCAAAGACATGAATGTCACTGCAGAGGTAAGTAAACCTTTCGACAAGGTCAACACTCTCTCCGCCGACAGACACACTGCTGATGGCTGTGCCTAAGAGGTCATTAAAGGCCTGGATCTTGGTTTCTATCCCGGACACTCGCAAGGCCAGATACTTAGACTCCTCTCTCAATCTCTCAAGAGCCCCGATCAGAGCCTCCATTGAAGATCACAGTATCGTCGGCAAATTCAAGATCAGTGAATCTTTCTTCACCAACAGATGCTCCACGGCTGCCGGACCCCACGACCTTCCCAACACCCAGTCCATGCAATCATTGAACAGAGTAGGAGCAAGAACACACTCCTGACAAACCTCAGAATCAACTGGGAAAAACACAGAGGTTCTGCCTCCACTCTGGACAGCACTCACAGTACCAGTGTACAGGCCGGCTATGATATCCGGCAACCTTGAGGGGATCTTGCGAAGTCTATGGATCCCCCCACAGGGTAGCTCAAACAACTGAGTCGAATGCTTTACAAAAATCAACAAAGGCTGCAAAGAAACTCTGCCAATATTCTCCATGAGAACCCTCAGTGCCAGGATCCGGTCGATGGTAGACTTCTTAGGCATAAAACCAGACTGCTCCGGTCGCTAGTAGGTGAGCAAGTGACTACAGATCCTATTGAGGATGACTCTAGCAAGGACCTTACCCGGCACAGAGAGCAGCGTTATCCCTCTGTAGCTGCCGCAATCCTGGCGATCACCCTTCCCTTTCCCGTTTTCCAGTTGAGATAATGCCATTCTCCCAAATGGAAGCAAAGATAGCTTACAATGCCATTAGGACAGCCTTACCACCAGCCTAGAGAAGTTTAGCCCGGATTCCACAGATCCCTGCAGCCTTCCCTATCCTCAGCTGGTTCACCACCTATGCAATCTAATTGAAATTGAGTGGTTCACAACTAATTAGAGGATCAGCCTTAAAAACCGTGGACCCAGAGATAAACATCATCCTAGGCGGAGAATCAGCTTTAAACAGCTGCTCAAAGTAGCCAGCCCAGCGGGTCACAACTGCAGCATCATCTGTAAGGATCATTTCATCAACCGCCCTGACTACAACACTCTGAGAAACAGATTTGGATATACGTAATTTTTCTATTCCTCTGTAAGGAGGACGTGAGGTCACCAAACAATAGATGAGGTGTTACTTGCTCACAGTTTCCTCTAACAAACGCCTACTTATCTGGCCTCAGATCCCTCTCAGCCGGTCTTCTCAGTTCCTGGTACAGACCGGAGTTGCCATCAAGCCGTGTGCTGCGACTCCTCTCGATGATATCCAGAGTGCTCTGTGAGATGAATTTCCTTCTTCTGGGAACACCAGTAACACCAACACAACCCTCAGCAACCTTCATGGTCTTGTCACGGAAGGTCTCCCATATCACAATAGGATCGGCAGTCACACCCAAATCCATAAGTTCCTCACACAAACTGCATGCAAACTCATCAGAAACAGCCTTATCTTGGAGTCTGGCCAGGTCCAGCCTCATTTTCCTAGTAGGTGGTAACCTACTGGACCTAAGCTGGATCTTCAGAGTAGCAACAACAAGTCTGGGTCAGAATTCACAAACTGGGCACTTCCGTAGACCCTGCAGTTTTCCAAGAGCCTCCAGCATCTGCCCACGAGGATGTGACTGATGTCCTTCACTGCACCACCATTATTGGAGTACCAAGTCCAACAATGCAGCTCAGGGTGCTGGAACCAGGATCCAGTGATTTGCAGCCCCTGACCTTTAGCAAAGTTAAGGAACACAAAGCCACTTTCACCACGGTCACAAGACCCATGGGGACCAAGACAATCCTCATAGCCAGCCCTGTTAGAGTCTGCATTGAAGTCACCCATGACCAGAGGAATGTCATCACATGGGCTCCCATCAATTGGTGGCTCTGAGGCTAAGGATCTGTGCTGGTATCCCGAAGGTTGCCAGTTCGAATCCCTGTGACTGCCAAAAGATATCCTACTCTGCTGGGTCCTTGAGCAAGGCCCTTAAAATTCAATTGCTCCAGGGGCGCTGTACAATGGCTGACACTGTGCTCTGACCCCAAGGGGTATGCGAAAAACCAAGTAATTTCCTTCGGGATTAATAATGTATAATTTAAAAAAAAAAAAAAAGTTGCGAATAAAATGTCTCCCTCACCAAGACATCACTCACAGCAACTGGAGCATACACTGATACAACAAACAAGGCACTCAGAGAGTGCCGTAATCACTCAGAGAGTGCCGTAATCTGTGTCTCATAATACTCTCATTGAAAGGAGCAACAGCTACTCCCCGAGTATGACAGCCATCAGAGCGACCAAACCAATAAAAGGTGTACCCACCTACAGAGATCTGGCCAGTCCCAGGTCTGTACACCTCAGAGTGTCGCACTGAAATGCGGAGTGTACGTAGCTCCTCCAACAGTAAAGGGAGATGATCGTCATATTGGAGAGACAAGACATTTCATGCGCCTACCCGGATGGGCCACCTCAAATTGGGACCCGAGTGCTGTCGTGCAGTGGGTGACGCCTCAGTACTACACCAGTTCTGATCCCTGACAGGCCTGACCCTATTGGCTCTCCCACAGTTTTGACTCTTCCGGGGATGGGGCTCCTGTGGGCTTTCCCCATCCCCTTCATAATGCAAACAGCCTTCCTATGGGCGGCTGCAGCAGAGCTACTCCCGCCGAGAGCAGAAAGGAGTCCTGTCTGTTGTCTAAGAGCTATGTGAAGTTTTGTGTTTTTTTTTTTTTTTTTTTTTTTTTTTATACGGTGGCTGGAGTACCAATCCTTCCACCAACCCCTATGATTTCCCAGCAAGTTGGAGGACCGCTTGCAGGGCCGGATGCAGTTTAACGTCATACCCACGAACTAACAAATCATAAATAATTGGAATAGAGAGATTTTTCAAATTAGCTGTTTTCTTTAATTAGTATCACACATGTCTATAATCGTGCAATCAGTCATTAAGCCAATTTAAATGGAGAAAAGTAGTCACTGTGCTGTTTGGTGTCATTCTGTGTCCTACACTGAACATGGACAGGAAAAAGCAAAGGAGAGAGCTGTAGGAGGAGAGCAGAATGAAATTTATAGCCTTTGCCTTTAACATGCTTGTCTGTAAGACAATCTCCAAGTAGCAGCTCCAAATAAGAAGTCAGCCAACCTCCCTGGATATGGCTGCAAGAGGAAAAATTGAGCCCAGAATGGGCAAAAGGATACTGTAGTGAGAATGGTAGATAAAAGCCACAGGCCACTTTCAAAAAGATACAAGCTGAACTTTAAGGTCAAGGTCCATCAACATCTGATCACACCATCTGTCGCTCTTTGAGTGACAGTGGGCTCAAAGAAAAGAAAAAAAAAAAAAAGACCCAGGAGGACTACACTGTTGAAAGAAAAACGTAAAAAAAGCCAAACTGGAATTTGCTAAAATGCACATTGACAAGCCAAAATACAGTACTTCTGGAAGAAATCTTTTAGACAGATGATACAAAACTGGAAAGTCACATCAGCTCTATGGCCACAAATGAATAAACTGAAGCTTTCAAAGAAAAGAACACCATATCTACTGTGAAACATGGAGGAGGCTTGGTTATGTTTTAGGGCTGCTTTGCTGCATCTGGCACAGGGTATGCGGAGTCTGTAAATGGAACAATGAAATCTTGAGAAAATCTTGAGACTATCAAGACATTCTGGAGTGAAACATACTGCCCAGTGTCAGAAAGCTCCGTCACAGTAACAGGTCACGAGTCCTCCAACAGGATAACGACCCAAACCACACTGCTAAAAACACCCAACAATGGCTAAAAACAAGAAGTTGGACTATTCTGAAGTGGCCTTCTATGAGCCCTGATTTGAATCTTATCAAACATCTCTGGAAAGAACTGAAGCATGCAGCCTGGAGAAGGCATACTTCAAACCTGACACAGCTGGAGCGGTTTGCTCAGAGGAGGAGTGGCCCAAAGTACCCATTGACCGGTGTAAAAATCTCATTCAGAGCTACAGGAATCAATCAATTATTTGCAGTGATTGCCTCTAAAGGTTGTGCAACAAAATATTAGGTTAAGGGTTCCATCGTTTTTGTCCTTGCTATTTTTATTATTGTTACTGAATTATTTTAAATATTCTGATGAATCAAAACTCTAAAGCAAAATCAGATTTTTGTTAAATACAGAATAAACAATGATGAGTGCCAATTACTTTTGTTAGTTTCAAGTTATTTCATGGACAATTGTGGGTTTTTCTTTATCATGGAGGGTTACCAACACATTTGTCCACTTGAGCAGTCAATGGCACTGCTAAAGTGACTTGTGTGGGTTCACCCTGCAATGGACTGGCACCCTGTTCAGGTATTGTTACTTCTTTAAGGTTCCAGGTGCCCCAAAGCCCTGCCCTGAATGAGCAAGTTGGGAAAATAGAGGGACAGATGAATTAATGGATGCCTACCTGTTCAGTTCTTGTCACATGATTACATCTTAAAGTTACGTGCAAGTTCAATATTCTCTATCACTGAAGCACATGCATGTATTATCAATCAATCCAGTAGGCAGTCTTTGTAGCATAAAGGAATAACCCCTCCATACTTGGGTAACTGATTTTCTATGATAACTAAGCACCAAACCATCTTCTTCCAGTGCCCTGCGTAGTCTTCTATATACCATGTCTAAATAATATAGGAGAAATATGAACACAGATTACAAAAAATATGAAATGAAACAAAAGAGTGCCTTGTCTTGCTGGTGTTGTGACTCACTGACTAGCCCAACTGCAAAACCAACCGGCCTACCACAATGCTACTCCCCCGTCACCTTTTATTCCCATTAAGAAACTGGCTGCTCTACTTAAACAGTCAAAGTTGAGTTTTCCTTCAAGCCTTACTTTCTATACCTCCTGGCTCCCACTTAGCATTTAACTTTGCAGGGTGCAGCTTTCAAAACCCACTTTGAATTTCTTTTTTGGCAATCTACCATACTACCCCCTGACAAACCTGAAGCCCATCCTTCCATCCATTTTCTTAACCCACTTATCCAGGGCAGGGTCCCAGGACAGCTGGAGCCCAATTCCAGCAATCACTGGGATCAAGGAAGGAGCACGATAGGGCAACAGTCCATCAAAAGGTGAACTCACACATATACACATCAAGGGACAATTTAGCAGTACAAATCTATCTAACCTGCATGTCTTTGGACTGTATGAGGAAACCAATGCAGACATGAGCAAATTCCACACAGTGAATACCCAAGACTCAAACCCTGGTCTTCTTATTATGAGGCAGAAGCCCTACCACTACATCACCAAGCAATCCAAAAAATAAATTTTCATATGCATGTAAAAATCCCAGGCGCAGCATATGGGTTATTAATTATTATAGGCAGGACCCCCACCATATTTGTATGGAGTCTTCCCGCAGCCCTGTAATCTTTGGTTTCTTCTCATTCTCTAGCCATCCTACATGGACTGTTTTTCTGGGAAATTCTTTGAATGAACAGGATGTACTACACTGTCTGGTATCTAGGATAAGTTCTCCAGTCATTAGTGTGAGCTTAACAACAAGGTCCTGTCAAGCTGTCCCTTCTGCTTGCCACTTAAAAGCCCTTTCTGTCCTAGCAAGCTGAGCAGATTTTCACAGCACAGTCATCTGAAGCCATTAGTTCCAGGACCTACGGATAGTCTGCTCAAGCACAAATTGATTTTACTTTTGTTGTAGGTTTATTACAGTTTTCCTGTTCTGGGATTCTTTTCCAAATCCTTCTCAATATACAATATTAATGAAAAACTATGAGGAATAAAAGCACGATGGATGAATGGTTTGAGTGGCAGGAAGTTGATGTTTGAAACTGCTGAAAGTGATACTAGCACTAAGATAAGTTTCATTCTCAGTTTCTAATCTAATTGTAATCTAATGTATGAGTCATGGATATAACACAACTAATCCAAGCAACTGAGTTAAAGAAGACATTCAATAAGGTGAGAGGTTTGCACCATTCTACCAATATCACCGTTGCACTTCCATCCACTTAAAATTGTTGACCTCAGTGACATTCATCCCTACTTCTGTAACCACCGTAACTACCATCATTTTAACCCTGAGAGCCCACCATAGATTATCTATCACCTGGAACGTAAGTCTGTCCTGAAGACACACAACTAACATATTCATCCACTCATCTTCGAAACCCACTTATCCAGAGCAGGGCTTCAAAGCAGCTACTGCCTTTCCCAGTAAGAATTGGCCCAAGGCAGGAGCAATCCTTGGATGATGTGCCAGACCATCACAAGGTACTGACATAACCAGCTAATATAAACAAGAACTTAATAACCTGGGTGGGTAACATTGCTGCTATCTGTATTAAAAAATCTTTACCCATTAAGAATACAGCACTATATGATGTTTCTTCAGTTTAAATCTTAATATATTTAGTGTTGTGCCTACTATAGCTGGGATAGTCCATAGTGCCCCACTATCCTAAATTGGATAAAGCAGATTCAACACTGGACAGATACATGGATGGAGGTAGTTTGCGAGTTATTAACAGGAAAAGACATTAAAAGTACTTCCTCTGCTTTGATTTCTCAGAAAACGTGAATAGAAAATGAAGGCATTTCAATTGGGCTGCAGTGAGATTCAAGCTTTTGGACGCCTGCCCTGCTCCAGAAACACTTCCTGGGATATTTCCAAATTAATACTTCAGGAATGCGCCTGTTCAATCTCAGTTGCCTCAAAGAGTCTGAACTTCAAACCAAATAAGGCAACAACTTGCCAGATTTAGCAGCGGTGTGCAGCCTCACACACAGAAGAACAGGATAAGCTGCGTGTACTGATCAGTGCTCATATGGGAACGGATAGGCCTTTTTGTTCTGACCTAACCATTTCAGAAGCACTTTTTGACAAAAAAAATATATTTTTTAAGCAATACATCATTAGATTTTACTGTATTCAGCATTTACTTAACACTGAACATTCATTTTTAAAGTTTTCTTTGTTTGAAGCTGTTATTATGTTGTTATCTGTTATAAGAGGTGAGGGGATGCATCCACCTCATCTTGATATTCTGGACATGAAAGTGCAAAACATCACAGCACACCTTCTAAAAATAAGTCCTTTAAACTTTCACATGGAAATAAAACATTGGGCATCAGCTTTATGGTGCATTGTTGCTTGCCATGATGTTTAGAATGAAGTATATGGTAATATTGGAATGAGAGGCATAAACATAGAACTATGACGCAAAATCTCATGACACAAATATTTTAAAAAGGAATGCAAATATTTGGATTGTTGCTAGTCTTGCAGTTTAACACAAAGCAAACATTATCAACAACAGGGAAAAAATATATTTCCCCTCCTTATAAGATAATGTGCTTCCTATTTGTTGATTTACTATACATACAGTTGTCTCGAATTTCACACAAAAATATTTAAGGCCAGTTTTGTAATACTTTACAACATTTCTTATTGGCTTAAGGAAACTGTTTTTAACTGTTACTCGCTATGTCAAATAAAATTTGATTGTTTAGACAAGTTTGGTAATATGCAGATACTGCAGATGACTGTCACTGTGAGTTTTCAACAAGACAAGGAGGACAACCATAGGCCTGCTGCTGAGGAGATTGTTCAATGGTTTAATCATTCCTTTTTATAGCTAAATATTCCTAAGACAAAGGATACAGTTATAGATCTTAGGTGCTCCCATCCTCCCACTATATTAACATTAATTAAAGGGGATCAGGCAATCAACATGGTGGAGTTTTACCTATATAATATCTATCGACCATCATTGATAACAGGCTAAACTTTGATCTTAGCACAGAACAAATTCACAAACAGGGGCAGACTTGACTGTTCTCTCTTAGGAAACTCAATCGTTTTAAAGTGGACAAAGCCATAAAGACACGTTTTGTTTTTTTAGAATATTAGGACACTCTAGACGAGAACAGGCCATTCAGCCCAACAAAGCTCGCCAGCCCTATCCACTTATTTCTTCCAAAAAAACATCAAGTCAGGTTTTGAAAGTCCCTAAAGCCTTACGGTCTACCACACTACTTGGTAGCTTATTCCAAGTGTCTATCGTTCTTTCTGTAAAGAAAAGATTCCTATTGTTTTTGAGAAATTTACCCTTGACAACTGTGTCCCCATGTTCTTGATAAACTCATTTTGAAATAACAGTCTCGATCCACTGTACTAATTCCCTTCATAATTTTAAAAACTTCAATCGTATCACCTCTTAATCTTCTTTTGCTTAAACTGTATAGGCTCAGCTCTTTTAATCTTTCCTCATTATTCAACCCATGTAGCCCTGGAATCAGCCTAGTCGCTCTTCTCTGGACCTTTTCGTAGCCTGGAGACCAAAACTGCACACAGTACTCAAGATGAGGCTTTACAAGTGCATTATAAAGCCTGAGCAGAACTTCTTTGGACTTGTACTCTACACATCATGCTATATAACCCAACATTCTGTTTTATAAGTGTTAATTGAATTTGCGGTTATTTTTGCTTTTTTAATGTTTGTTTAGCAGCCTCAACATTAAGAATATCAACTATCTTACAAACACTGTTAAAATAAGCAGTAAAAGTATTGGTTTGCAGCAGACATCTGACATTGAGCTGTATGACACACATGATAGAAAGGAGGCAAGCTCATCTCTGTCATGTCGCAACCATCCTGTTTTTTTTCTAAATTCTAAATTCCTAAAGCCATAAACATTTTGAATCCTGTTATTTGTAAGAATGCAGCTGAATTCTATATCAATATTTTGTGTCCTGTTTAAGGTAATTATTGTTCTTTGTACAAATCTTTAGTTTGTGTACTTATGATAACACTGGATATCAGTTTTTGTGTCATGGCTTATTTTCATGTATCTGTGGTAACAGTGCCTTAGGCATTTTTTTACTTTCCTGCTACAAACACATTTCCCTCTGAGATAATAAGTCTACCCAACCTAACCTAACTTTGTTAGTGATCCACCCAATCATTTAATGGATCTGCTTTCTCTATTACAGGTTCAATCACAGGGAGCTGCAGCATATCACAGCATCAACAATGGCCAAGCAGGAACAAACAAGTGATGGGTTGCAGGTCTGTCACAGGATACACACACTCATACAGACTCAGGTTGGGTTGGGTGATTACTCAGTCATGCCTATTTTTGAAAACAAATTGGCATACAGATAGAAGTCCTTTACAGACATAAGAACGTGTAAATTCCACATAGTCTATAACTGGACCAGGAATAGAACTAAAGTGCAAAGTTCTTGAGACAAACAAGCAGTGCCTCCTAACTTAAAAACAAATTATAGGACTTAAACATAACTGAAATGGATGAGTTTGAATGATCAACAAATCAGTAATAGATGTCACTTCTTTTGAACTAGAAAAACAAAAACATTGGAAGAATTGTCTGTGTCTTTTGAAATGCTCTGCTGTTCTTCTCACTTGCTGGCAAATTCTTTGTTTTGATGGGCACATCAGCACTCCACCACTGCAAAAGTGGTTTGTGAGCCACTGAAACTTGGGTCCTTGTAACTTCATGACTTTTCTGCACTCCATCATTGACTTCAAAATGTTTTGAAAGGACCTACAGTGGTGCTTGAAAGTTTGTGAAACCTTTAGAATTTTCAATATTTCTGCATAAATATGACATAAAACATCATCAGATTTTCACTCAAGTCCTAAAAGTAGATAAAGAGAAACTAGTTAAACAAATGAGACAAAAATATTATACTTGGTCATTTATTTATTAAGGAAAATGATTGAGTATTACATATTTGTGAGTGGCAAAAGTATGTGAACCTTTGCTTTCAGTATCTGGTGTGACCCCCCTTTGCAGCAATATCTGCAACTAAACATTTCCGGAAACTTTTGATCATTCCTGCACACCGGCTTGGAGGAATTTTAGCCCATTCCTCCGTACAGAACAGCTTCAACTCTGGGATGTTGGTGGGTTTCCTCACATTAACTGCTCGCTTCAGGTCCTTCCACAACATTTCGATTGAATTAAGGTCAGGACTTTGACTTGGCCATTCCCCAACATTAACTTTTTTCTTCTTTAACCATTCTTTGGTAGAGCGACTTGTGTGCTTAGGGTTGTTGTCTTGCTGCATGACCCACCTTCTCTTGAGATTCAGTTCATGGACAGATGTCCTGACATTTTCCTTTAGAATTCGCTGATATAATTCAGAATTCATTGTTCCATCAATGAAGGCAAGCCGACCTGGCCCAGATGCAGCAAAACAGGTCCAAACCATGATATTACCACCACCATGTTTCACAGATGGGGTAAGGTTCTTATGCTAGAATGCAGAGTTTTCCTTTCTCCAGACATAACTCTTTTCATTTTAACCAAAAGGTTCTATTTTGGACTCATCCCTCCACAAAACATTCTTCCAATAGCCTTCTGGTTTGTCCACCTGATCTTTAGCAAACTGCAGACGAGCAGCAATGTTTTTTTTGGAGAGCAGTGGCTTTCTCCTTGCAACCTGCCATGCGCACCATTGTTGTTCAGTGTTCTCCTGATGGTGGACTCATGAACATGAACATTAGCCAATGTGAGAGAGGCCTTCAGTTGCTTAGAAGTTACCCTGGGGTCCTTTGTGACCTCACCGACTATTACACACCTTGCTCTTGGAGTGATCTTTGTTGGTCGACCACTCCTGGGGAGGCTAACAATGGTCTTGAATTTCCTCTATTTGTACACAGTCTGTCTGACTGTGGATTGGTGGAGTCCAAACTCTTTAGAGATGGTTTTGTAACCTTTTCCAGCCTGATGAGCATCAACAACTCTTTTTCTGAGATCCTCGGAAATCTCCTTTGTTCGTGCCATGATACACTTCCACAAACGTGTTGTGAAGAGCAGACTTTGATAGATCCCTGTTCTTTAAATAACACAGGGTGCCCACTCACACCTGATTGTCATCCCATTGATTGAAAACACCTGACTCTAATTTCACCTTCAAACTAACTGCTAATCCTAGAGGTTCACATATTTTTTCCACTCACAAATATGTAATATTCAATCATTTTCATCAATAAATAAATGACCACGTATAATATTTTTGTCTCATTTGTTTAACTGGTTTCTCTTTATCTACTTTTAGAACTTGGGTGAAAATCTGATGATGTTTTAGGTCATATTTATGCAGAAATATAGAAAACTCTAAAGGGTTCACAAACTTTCAAGCACAACTGTACAAGATGTGTCTTTTGAAATGCATTACTTCTTCTCACACTGCCAAGTAGCATGTTTTAACATCACAAGGTGACTCTCCTCCATTTTTGCAGACTAGTCATACATAAATTACAAAGGAAGAAATGACATTTAATTTATTAATTTACTATTTCTGAAGATCATCAACTAAAACTTATGTTGAAATCATTCCTAATACTGTATGCATATGCATTTATTTTTTAATTAAAGACGTCAAGTTGTCCAAACATTTCTGGGAATGATTATGCTTGTACAGTCTATCAAATGCCACTTTCAATCAGATCCTATAAGAAAAGGCAATCATCTTGTCCCCAGTGTCACTTTTTAGCCATCATCAACTACTGTGTTATAAAAAAAGTTTCTCCTTCTCTAATGCCCTTAAATAATAAACAGTAAGCCTTAGTTAGGCCACCTAAATCTTTCTGGTTATGTCATATTCAGGCCTGTATTGATCATACCACTCATTTTTTTTAATTCATTTTACTATTACATGGACAGAGAGAGGCAAAAATCTGACTCCTAGCTATGATACACTAGTAAAAGTTAAAGTTAATGTGGATAATTATGTTAACCACAATTCCACTGCAAAAAAATACAAATACATGATGTGCAACCCGACCAGGTTGGACTCGCTTATTAAGCTAGTTCAGATTTTGAAAGGGGATTAGTTACACAAGCATGAAGGATTTACTCAGGTGGCGGTGTATAAACGGCTGATGAGTGTATAAGATTGACATGAACACAAGACACACTCTGATCCACTCTGACAAAATTAGCTCTTAGCAGAAGAGTAAGGAATTTATTTATCTTTGGGCCCAGTTTTACAACCTTGAGGTTGACTCAAAGCAGAAATTCAGATGCAAGGCACCATACAGGAGAAGAGGGGTGAAAAAGGAAAAAAAAACCTGCCTTTACCAGCATAAGTGAAACTTATTGAGAGAGAGATGAAAAGGATACAAAATGATAATACAGTAAAGCAATGTAGACAAAGATTTAACGGAGGAAGTCAGACACCAACTCAGGGATGTTACGTGTGATTTATTGGATAGATTTATGTTTGAGTGTTTCCTTATTCACAACAGAAAATTCTAAGTAACTGTTTGCAGTACCTGAAAATGAAACAATTTTACAAAATTAGGATATATTTGTGGTAATAAACCAAAATCCCTGTGCCATTCAAAATTTTGCGTTATTGAACCCAATTAGTAGAACTCACAGGAGTTCCAAAAAAATCAACTTTCTTCACTTTGAAGCGTCTTGAAATAATTATAATAAAATGAATTTTCCAGTTCCAATGCTATAAAAACAAGGTACCATTTTTTAAAAAAAGTATATATTTGTGTTGTAGATACTCACATGAGATTCAAAAATTAAACTGAAATGTGTTCCTTTTGTGACATTCAGTGTTGATTTTTTTATACTTTTATACTTTAAATAAGTCCTAGTTAATGTTACTGTTTGTTTTGACGACACATGCAGCATTTGAATCTATTGGCAGATGCACAACTTTGCTGGCAGACCATCAGCAGTATAAGCTTTCTGAGTTCACTGGCAAAAGGTGAAAAGCCCAACTGCAGGGGCTCCCAGACCAACACCTGAGGGCATCACTGGCAGCTGATCTTTGTTTAATCAGATAGTGGGTTTTCTGAGCTCTCTTGGAAAAGGCAAATTCGGCAATGAGTGGGTTTACATGAACATACTATAAATGTTCAAATTTAAGACAGAATACTCAAGTAAACATTACAGCTAAAGTATTATTCATACTCTATTATCCAAAATATAGGAGTATGCAAACAATTTAGTCCAGATAACATTTGAAAATGGTCTGCACAGTTGCATAATTGTGCCCAGGCCTCTCAACAATTGTGGATGCCTCCCCTGCAAACACAGAACCCAAAAAATACAAAGAAGTTCGAAAACACTGAACACACTAGACACACAAATACAGAAGCAAATGTGACCGAAGGCATTTGCAAATGCACTGTGCATAAAGCTAGAGCAAGAGAGATTTTACTGCCTTGGCCCCTTCCACCATGTGATGGGCCAAGGCAATTAGTGTTGCCAATCATCAGTTTAAGATGGGAGAGGCTGGAGAAAAAAAAAAAACACAACATGTCAAATTAGCATCAGACTTCCTCCTGACACTCAAGAAGCTACATTCGCCCACTTGATGCTAGCTAATTAAATTGAGTAGACTTAATTTTTCTCTAATGGTTCTGGACAGACACTCAATTAATGGAAAGCAAAGTTAAGTGCACATCAACTGAGCCTAGTGTGCTGTTTAGGGGGCATATCACACCCCAAGCAACCATACACAATTGAACACAACACTGGTTCCAGTCCTTACATAACCACTTTTTATTAAGCAGAGTATCGTTCAAGTCTCCATGCACTTCACGAAGATACTAATCATATACTAAAGCTAATAAAAAGGTGCTCCTTCTGGTCTTCCTTCTTTTCTGGGAGAGCATTGTCCAACTCCTCCCCTGACACCAACTCTTTCTGTTCAGGCAGTGGAGAGTTCCTTTCCAAGCCAGACCCAGGAGAACCTCTGGTACAACATAAGTTTCCAGGTCAGATGGAACCTCCTCCCAGCTGCTCTTTCCAACCCTGCCCAAGGACCAAAACAGTTTTGCCCCCTGGAATTACATCTCCAATGCAGCCTTGTGGGTGCTACACAAGAGGGAAACTGCCACCAAGCGTAAAGGGGGGAAAAAAAAAAATCACATGGCCCCAGAAGACAGCCTCCCACTGTCCTTCCATTATATTGGCTTCCCGACCAAAAAAAAGGGATATCAACCATCCAGGCCAGGAGAGATGTTTATTCATGCGTTCCATTAAATGTTATATATCTTCTTATATAATACGCTACCGTGGCTGTCCGTTTGTCTGTCCAGGATTTTAAATCCCCTGTAGCTCGCAAACCGTTTGAACTATTGACCTGAAATTTGGTGCACTTATACTACGTGACCTCTACTGTCCGCATTAGGGGTGATGATTGACCTCCAAGGTTATTCTTCTTTTTATTTTATTTTATTGTAAAATCAACTCTCTGCAGCTGCCAGCAGGGCGACCGAGTGGTGCAAGTGTACGGGCGCCAATCTCATCCCTACCACCTTTGCCGTCACTTCCCCTTCCTCTTCTTATCTTAAATCATTCTTGAGGCAGATTGAAGACTTAAGTGCCAGCTTAAGTGAAAAATTAAGGAAAACGTACTAAGGAATTGCAACACAAACACTGACTTAATCAGTTTTAACACGAAAAGATATCGATGAAAGAAGAGGCAAACCGCTAGGGTGGAAAAAAGAAGAGCAGCTCAGGAGGCAGCAAGCGCATCAACCTCTGAGCAAATGAAAGCTAAACATACAGAGAAAGAGGAGGAAAACTATAAGTCAAGTGTATTCACTGCATGTTACTCGTATGTATATAAGCGTTGAATGAATCAGTGCTGTATTACTTTAAATTTAAAAAATTGTGATTCAGAAAGAGACTACTTAACGTTACACACACAGGAGGGGAAAAATAACTGGATAAGCATAACCTCCCTGTAACTCTGAACTAGAGAGCAGGATAGTCAATAGATGGAAAGTCCAAAACTAACGTTGCACTGAATCACTGTTCCTAAATGATAAATATCTTTTGATTTTGATAGTCAAAGGCATTTTGCTTGGACTTAGCTGAGGTGTCACCCATTGCACCCACATGGTTTGCCATGTGGAGGGCGCAACAACGCGCTATAATCAGCACATGCTCCTAACCTCCTCCTTCTTCGGAGTTCATCTTCAAATTGGTTTGAAACTACTGCTCATATATAATTTAATGTTCTTTATAGAGGATAACATTTTAAAAGTGCTTCCAAAGACTGTTTGTATTTTAGTTCAGCTATCCAGTATAAAGAAAGTTGTTTTATTAAACAAAATGGCTGCTAGGTTAGGACAAATGATTATTAAGGCAGATATTTCAAGGTCTGGCAGTTCTACTCACTAATCATAGTGGCAATGTGTAGCATGTTGATTAGCACATGCATGCAAGAATTTCACTGTACACTTTACATGTGATAATAAGGACCCGATAATCCTAGACACTTCTACACACAAATCAATACAAGGTCAACATTAGTGTTCAACCAGATAAATCCAATCCTACTTTACATGGAGATCTTTCACATCTGTGATGCATTTTTTGAAAGGCACAAGGTTGTGTTCTTTCCAAAACTGACATACACTACTAAATGCATAATTGGAAAAACAGATCTAATAAAGATTTTTATCATATTTAATACCATGGGATATTTTAATGGTAAGGACACTGAAAAAAGGGACAAAAGCAAACCACCCATTTCCAATTAAACTAAAGCCTGTCTAAATAGCATCATTCAGGAGTGACACGAACCATGGAAAGAACATCAGTCCAATACAAAACACATTCACACACACCTCCTCATATTTAGCGGATTTTGAGCTGCCAGTTAGGTTAATACCTAACTGATAGATTTGGCAGCAGACCATTCTAAAATGTAGGGCTGAACAACGGATGGTAATGTTATTTTCCTTTTAATTATGTGTGGGTCTTAAAAAAGAAAAGCACACCTTGGTATATAAGCATTTTGTTTAATTTTGGTAAAGGTAAAAGAGGTAAAACTATTCTGAACTTGTAATTTCAAATGGAAAAAGGTTTTGAACTTAAGTACTGAAAAAATTGTTGAAGCACCGTGTCACCTGTTGGAGTAGCAGATGTGTATATCATTCTTCAGAGCGGCTACAATTAGTATGTGCTGCAGTAATGGAGGAAAAAAAAAAAAATCCTGCCCTTTTGAACCAATATAAATGGAGCCCGAAGGAACAGGGCAAAAATAAATTAAAGGCACTGAAAACAGCATCTTGACTACTACTATGTGTTCTAATGTAACTAAGCTTACAAAATATTCTCCAACGCAAAGTCTACTGTAAAAAAGAGTTGACCACTAGGATAAAGTAAAGGATTTCTGGAAATAATATGATTGCTCAACATACATACATACAATTAACCAAAGCAAGTTCTCTCTTCCAATGCTTGATTCATTTGGATGAAAAGCAATGAAAGCAGGTACAGTATATCAGCACTATGGGCAAAAAATTATGATTAATATGGGACAGCTCAGCTAATAGAACAAAACTAAAACAAAAACAGTTTTGAAAACAATGTGCCCTATATAATGAAATTAAGAGGGATTAATGCAAGGAGAAGAAAGCCAGAATAATGATCTAGTTTAGTAGATGAGCACATGTGATGTCTGCTGACAATTAACTCCTGTGGTGAAAATTGCAGAGAGGCATAAGCTACTTTCATACATGTACTTCAGACATCTTTTGGGCCCATCAGAGGTAACCACTATCACCCCCGGGGCATGAAGTGGTGACGACTCGGTCTTTTTTCACCAAATGAGGACAGCTGACTCTACCCCTTATAAAGGCAGGGCCCTCCTGGAAGAAGGTACCTCATTTGGGTACAACGAACCAGCTGGATGGAGCTCCAACCTAACGCCTGACCACTCTTCAGAGCCTTATCGCTTTAGCCAATGGCAGAAAACAATTTTTGTTCTATTTTGTGCCACCATGCTCCTGTTGTTTTGGTTAAACTTATTGTTTCACTTAAATAGGATTCCTTTTAGTCAACAACACTACCCTTTCATGAAAAACCCACAAAAAGTATCTGAGCACTGCCAGATCAGTGCATTTTTCTCTAATTCTAGCAACAAAGTTAGCAGAAAAGTCTTAAAATCAAACAAACTACTAATGCCCTTGCATTATTAAGTAGAAATACATCTAGTTAACAGCATTCACACCCATATGAAAAGTGGAAATTAGTTTTTTCTTTTCATTTTTTGACCAGTATTGGACTGCAGATCATATTCATTTTAATTTATTTAACAGTTTCAAAATTACATGAAAATCATCTCCTTACTTATTATCTCTTTCACTGCAAAGAAGTGAAGCAAAACGACACCTTTTATTGGCTAACAATCTTTTTAGTTAGCCAATAAAAGATGTCATTTTGCTTGACTTCTCACTACATTCATAATGGCTAACACGGTACAACACCCTAGTACTTTCACTGCAAACAAATGTAGGGACCAGAATTTTTAATCCATAGTCAAATTCAATTCAATGCATAAATATTTAAAATTAAAAATGTATAAGTCTCAAGTATAGTTCTAGCGAGTGGATTATTGTGCTGTGTGCGCTTAAAGCTTCTTGTAGCTTGGTCTTAAACAAAGTGGGTTCAGAAAAATGTTTTGAATAGAGCTATTAACAAAAAATGTTTCCTTATGCAGTATACTTCAGTATCAAAAGATATACTTCAATATACTTTAAAATCTGAAAAATTATAAAAGAACACACAAAAAAATAATTCAAATATAAGAAGAAAGTATGACCAAGATTAGAAATAGAAAACTAAGAGAAATGAGACACTGAAATGACCATCTAGGTTTGGATACTGCCATGCACCAAGTGTGAATGGAATAAGCTCCATCATTTCATAGCCCTTGGTTGGATGAAGCAGATTAGAAAACAGATAAAACACATTGGATGCTTCAAATTATGATTTATTGGATTCTTTACTATTTTTTTCCAATTCATAGTCTTCATTTCACTTCACAGTATGATCAGCTTTATTTAGTCAAGTGGCTGTATCAAAGTAGTGTAAAATTACTTTAGATGCATATTTATCCAGAGAGAAAACAAAATGATGATTCTGTAAAATCCACAGGGGATACGTGCAGTGCCAAAGTGTTAGACACAAGTCCAAAAGCACCAAAGGGATGAAAAAATTTGTTAGTTCACATCAAAGAATGCCAGATTGAGGGTAACATTTGCCCCACAAAGGAAATCAATACTCTGAAAGCCAGGGTAATTAGTAAGGTTGTGTTGGAATGCATCCTAGTGTTTCCAGAGATATGACAGATACAGTGTAATCAGGGTATTCAGTAACACACTCAACTTGACACTTTTAGCTTACTCCTCACAAGTGTGAGAGCACGTTTGTGATAAGAAAAATACAAAATAAATAAAATGTTACTGAAAATAAGTCTTAGCTATGTGATCGCAAAAGCATTAACTATATGATGAAAAAAGTGCCACGTATTTTCTTAGATTGTAGTGACCTGTCAATATCTAATTATAAAGCAGTGATGTATTTTTAATGAGAGTAGTCAGCAACTACTAGCCCTAATTTTGTATTTGGTATCCTTTTGCAGTACCATACCTGCATGCTTATTTCATAGCCATGTTATGCATTTCAGCTCAGCACTTTGATGTGATGACAAATGGGCACACTTGCCATTTAATATGAAGTCCCCACAGGTGTCTGGATGAGCACTGGGATGCATCTCCTCCTCCCTCTCCCTCTCTCAGGAATGGCTCAGCACACACTCTAAAGGGCTCCCTGTCTGCCAGATGACCTCATGCAGGGGGGTGGGGCTTCTGTTCAGCTCTGAGAGAGGATTTTAAAAAGGATCCAGGACAGGAGCCACTGGAGAACAGCTCTGGAGACGCAATCGTTCCTGCAGGGGAAAAAAGGAAAGCTCAGCTCATCAGCTTTAATTTACTGAAGCTTTGAAACTCAGCAAGGAACAGGAAAATATGCCACAGAATGTAACATTACAAGGTCCTGCCCCATGGGGATTCAGACTGACTGGTGGGAAGGATTTCAACCAACCCCTAACCATATCAAGGGTGAGTTAGGATAAGTGAATGCTCTTTGTATTTGCAGATGAGCACAAGGAGGGATTTGCTTTTGAACTGGTGTTATTTTTTGCCACTCATTTGCTGTTTGTTTATCCAAGTTCATCTCTAGCATTTTTTTATTAGTTAAATCTGAAAATGTTAGACTACTGTATGTTACAATAAGAGTCAAATGTTCATGTTAATAGACAGTTAACATTCCATATTTAGAAGGAAAAAAAAAAAAAAAAAAGTGTGTCAGCCTTGCAAAAGGTCTGTGCAGCACATGAATGCTGCTTTTGTATGGAATTATTGCTGTTGTATTTAAATAACTGATCATTTAATCAGAGGCAGTGATGCTCTGTTTACACCTTGAACATGCTCTCACATACTTAATGTTTTTCCCCTCCTGGAATGGGCCTAAACATTAGGAAATGCCCGTTATCTGAGCAACATTCCTCTACTTACAAAAAATGCAATGTTTTTAATAAGTGACTAACTTGATGTAATGCCGGTCTACTTAACCAGCTATAAAACACCAGTGTTGATATGGATAAAGCTGAAGCCAGGGGAGCAAATGTTTTAACCGGTGACCTTTTATTAGTTCTGTTGGGCATCTGACAACTATAATTCATCTAATATGCATGCCTAATGCACAAGCATTGTAAGCCATGTGGATGGGCACTCTTACAAATTATGGGAACATGTAATGGAGAGCTGAATGCTGTCTGGCCTCCAAATGATGCCATGAAATAGTTTTAAGTGGGTATATATATTTCACTATTCCACTAATCATGACACCACCAAGCATAGAGCAGCCTTCATTTCTATGTATTCAACTCCTAACAACCTAAATAGAATGATCTGCATAGTAGTCCATACACAATACTTTCATCTGGACATTTATTTTGTTTATTGCATGGTACTTCTGAGACAAAGCCTATCTTGGCAATTCTCGGCACAATGTAGGAACCAAAACCAGATGGAATGTGAGGTCACAATCATTCACAACGAGTTGGCCAAAAAGTCTGATATGCATGTTTTGGGATTTCACCAGGACCTAGGGGATCCAGTAAAGAAGAAAGGCCTAGCAGAGACCTTAAAATAAAATAAAAAAAAAAAAAAAAAAAGAGAGAGAGAAACTAACCTGATTGGCGGCTGGTGAAACATATTTCCATGCTATTGTGACAGGACAGATGGTAGTAAGCCTTGCTTCTGCAAGGGGAGACCCAGAAGTCAATATTTAAGTGTGCTAGCATAACACAAATGACTTGAACATAACCCTTCTGTCCATTACAGTTAGCAGGCAGCCCAAATTAGGTAAACATTTCTGTATATATAATAGAAAGAACAGCATCAGAAGGCACCAGTTCGAGAGGCCACCAGTATTTTGGTAACCAAACAGCATTGCTGACTTTCTGGGAACGTCCTGGTACTAAATCTGGGGAAGGTTTATAGGCTATTCTATGCCAGGGCCATTTTAATTCAAGAGTGAGGAAGGTGACCGGGTGAGTGATCGATAGGAAGATGAGAGTGTGATAGAGTAGCAGTGTGCATTAGTGGTGTTTCAAAAATGGACAAATAGGCTAGTGTGTGTAGTCACTTGCTTTTGTTTTGATCCATATTATCATCCCTTCTTTTGTGTTTGGTTTAACAAAACCATCATTATTTGAAATAATGCTACAGGTTAAGGTGGTACACACAGGTATGACTAACTTACTCAAGCCTAACTGAAAATGATTTCAACCTTTTTTATATATAAAAAGAAAAATATGTTGGAAAAGGATATCTTTACATAATGTGTAATTAATTAATCAGTGTAGGAAAGATGCTCTCTTCATTGCTGTTGCAATGTAACCTAACAAAGATGGATTCATTTTTTTTATCTAATTACATATAATGAGCAAAGCAAAACTGATAAAGGCCTAAGATTTTATAATAGTGCACACCTAACATTTTTTTAAATTATTTTTTTGGCATATTTGTTAAAAAAAATGCTGATGTATTCACTTTACACATCTGCCTCTTGTCTGCATGTAACATACCGCTCAAGAACAAAATAAATTACTGCACATACCATCTGAGGAAAGCTGATTAATTTGTAAGAAGTCGGCAAAGTTTCTGAATTCATTCCTGGCAGCTGGGGATGACCTGTGCGTCAGGGAAACTACAAGAGTAGCAGAGAGGATCAGTGGCCAGCAACCACCCAAAGCACAGCATATACTGTATACTTTTGTTGTCAGTTTGTTTAGGCAACAACAAACTAGTCACAAGCCTATGGGTTGAACAAGTACAGGATTAGGAATTTATAACATAACAAGCCCATCATGGCAGCATGGGCACCACAATCCACCAAAGCCATGGACTGGGTGAAAGTCCAATATAAAGGACTGCTCACACCCAAAAAGAGCCAGTTTAGAATCACAAGTTAATCTAATCTGCATATTTTAGGGAATGTAGGAGAAAAAATTCCATACAGACAGAAGTAGAACATGCAGACTCCACACAACCAATGACTTGGTGCATGATTTGAGCCCACGACACCGGAGTAGTGAGCCAGCATTGTTAATCACTGTGCCACTCCTGAGTCACTTTATTTCATGTGCACCATTCAACATGTACACTACCACAAATCATTTTACAAAATGTTCTTTTCTGTATAGCAAAATCCACAATGAATGCCACCTCAAAAAAAACCCTCACTTCAGTCTATCAATTACTTATTGCTGGAATTATGCCATTTTCATTATTTTGGACTCACTTATTCCAAGACAGTGTAGCACTGAGCCAGGAACTCATGGCAGCTTTAGAAATAGGGCAGGAAAAAACCCACAGTGGGACACCAAACCCTTCATAAGGCACAGACTGGGACAGTGTTAAATGAAAGGACACTGTTCAATGAAAATTAGAAGATGCTATAAATATTGAGATTAATTAAAGATTGGATTTTAATGCTACAGACATCAGATTACAATAAAAACAAATAAAATATTGACAGTTATTGTGTCTGATGACACTTCTCTGAAATGTTTTTTATGCCTTCTATAAAGCAGGAGATATATTGTGTACAATTGATTCTTGCTGCCAGCCTTGGAATTTGACACTGCTTATTAAAGGTCTGAAAACTAAAAAGAGTAAAGACATTTGTCAAGAGTAACCAAAAGGGTAATATGCTCTCATCAGTGCTTAATGTGTAATGTTTGCTAAGACATCTGAAATGAAACCCTGCTAGGATTGTCCCACCTGTCACTACAGCAGATGTTAGCTGTCTGTGCAATTTTATCACTAGCCGAATCAAACAGTGTTAAGATACAAGTGGGAGGGCTTCAACAGTGCAAACCAAACTAGAAAATGTCTGCATGGCGTAAAATTCAGGTGCGTTCTGTGACTTACTTAACTGATTTGAAAATTGGAGCATTTTATTTTTTTTACTTTATCACATTTTTACATATAAAATATTTTAGAACAATAGGTCATCTTCAAAAATGCAATTGCATGCATGTGTAGACTACATTAGAAATATGCTTTAACACTACTTTACAATATCTTGTAGTTTCAAATGTTCCCAAAGTAGACTTGTGGTGGCTCAATAGCTTTCACACACAGAAGATTCCAACTCAAGTAATGTTCAAATTTCTTAAACATAACATTTTAGAAAGATATACTTAAAGAAGAATTCAAATCTGTTAAAGTCTCAGTATAAATTATACTGTCAGGGAATGTCTGGATTATTATAATATGCAAATAATCCAAAAGTATTGTTTTTAGGGTAACGTGTGGCATAGTGATTAAGGCTTTGGACTTAATGGAGGTTATGGGTTCAAATCCCACTACTGACAGTCTGTGACCCCGAGCAAGTCACTTGACCTGCCTGGCTCCAACTGGAAAAACAAAAGAAATGTAACCAATTGTATCTGAAATGTTGTAAGTCGCCTTAGATAATGGCATCAGCCAAATAGATAAATGTAAAAAAAAAAAAAAAAAGTGTATGGTAAATTCTGTGTATATATTTATTTACTTTATGCCTACAGAGTGACACTTACATAGTTCCTTTACTCTTATATTCATTTCTAAATAAGTGACATTTTCTTTTTTCCCCACAGTTAACTTTTTTCAAAGCAGCAGGAGAAGTGAGCCATTTTACATTTGCGCACAAACATTTCTCAACATTGTATAGGGGTCTGTTTTGCCATCAGGATTGGCTGTCAGTTGAGTAAAAGATAAAAATATACAAAATATGCAAGATGAAGTGACCTTTCTCAAAAGAAATTTCAAACCGTAAACTAATGCATAATTTAAGTTGCACAAAATATTTTTCTATTTTAGGAGAGATAAATTTAAAAAAAATCACCATTGTTTTTCAAATGGAGATTGATAAATGTCAACATTTTGAACAACACATTGCATTTCAGATCTCTCCATAAAAGCTGAATGTTCCCAAAACATTTTCTTGATGAATAAGTGGACCAAATTTGAGCAAAAAACAGTTCACTGGCAGCAGCTACTCCTGGGGATAATGTTCCAAATAAAGGACGGATCAATTTATACATAAATAAATAAAAAAAGAGGAAAATGTGCTATTTAATTCACACCATGTAAATAGTATATTTTCTGAACTTAATTTAAAAAAATGTGTGCTATTTTCAATTAAAATAAAGTTACAAATGCTAAACTCCAGGGAAGTCCAGTAATATTTTTATTATAGTTTGGCTTTTCTTATCAGACTTTGTTATTTACAGTTTAGGGTGAGGTACTGTATATGGTTGCATAGTAATGTGTAGCTTCTTTGCAGAGACAGATGGTTAACACCACTTCATGGTATAAAATGATTAACTTTCAGTCCATCCATCCATCCATCCACTTCCGCTTATCCGAGGTTGGGTCGCGGGTGCAGCAGCTTGAGCAGAGAGGCCCGGACTTCCCTCTCGCCGGCCACTTCTTCTAGCTCTTCTGGGAGAATCCCAAGGCGTTCCCAGGACAGCCGGGAGACATAGTCTCTCCAGCGTGTCCTGGGTCTTCCCCCGGGGCCTCCTCCTGGTTGGACGTGCCCGGAACACCTCACCAGGGAGGCGTCCAGGAGGCATCCTGATCAGATGCCCGAGCCACCTCATCTGACTCCTCTCGATGCGGAGGAGCAGCAGCTCTACTCTGAGCCCCTCCCGGATGACTGAGCTTCTCACCCTATCTTTAAGGGTAAGAGTAAGATTAACTTTCAGTAGGCAATGTAAATAGTTATTGCAAGCATTATGTACGAACAATACAAATTTCACTACACTTGGTTCTAAATTATGCATTTCAGAAGTTATGAAAATACTACTAGCGGCTACTTTTTCACATGGTATTATGTATAACATCATGCATGTGAAAGCTAAACATGTTCAGTATAAAGGGTTAAGTTGCAAAATAAAGGTATAAAACAATCAAAAAGGGAAAAAGCAGTAAAATATGACAGTGCCTGCAAAATTCACTCTCT
The DNA here is from genome assembly GCA_026402145.1 of Polypterus bichir lapradei. Classification (NCBI taxonomy): domain Eukaryota; kingdom Metazoa; phylum Chordata; class Cladistia; order Polypteriformes; family Polypteridae; genus Polypterus; species Polypterus bichir. The sequence goes on along the minus strand of JANRMT010062821.1, from coordinate 15,503,876 downwards.
TGGACGTTTTCACATTTTGTTATTATACAATATTCTGTTAATACATGTCCACTTGATGTTGCTTTGGACAATTTAGGTAAATAGTGTGGAAGAGCTTGTTGGACTGAATGACATGTTCTCATCACAACTGTTCTAATGTTGTAATTGAATCATATTTGATTTAATATGTTTTGACACTAAGCAACAGAAAAATACTATTTTAATGTGAAAGTGAAAACAGATCTGAGCCATGTGATCTAAATTATTTACATATATACATACATATTATACACACACACTATATATTATATATATATATATATATATATATATACATATATATATATATATAT
>JANRMT010062821.1:15491460-15503144 GCA_026402145.1 Polypterus bichir lapradei | reverse complement strand
AATTGTTGTGCTTTAAATTAACTAAAGAGATCTTCATTTAGATCTTGATCTTTGTTTGTCCGCGAATTCCACGCATGCGTAGACCACCTTCCAGTTTAGTACGTTGTTGTTACTCACAGATGTCAACAATGTGCCAGAATAACGAAAGGGGTGGTGGACAGCGTTACGCTGGTTAGCTCCTGAGGCCTGGTTAGAGAATGAGATTGCTGAAGATAAAAGGTATGTGCCTACGTAACATATGAATGAAAGAAAGACAGTGGGTAAAATGAATGACAACGTAACAGCACGTTCCGGAAATTATTATTGTTGCGTCGTAGCCGGCGAGTGCTGCGTGTCTCACAGTTGTACCATGCCTTGCTCACATGTCAGTGAAGTGATCCCTATTTATGCTTTAAAGAGTCTGGATACCTATGTTTACCCCTTTTATAACCATTGCTCCGTGTATATTGCCTTACTCTTTCGATTGCCACAAAGCAACCTGCGAGACTGGAGAAATGTTGAGAAAACATCGTGAGAGGAAACGATAGCGTCGTGAAAACGAGACGGACTGTGAATGGACAGAAGCAGAAATGCTCCTACACCACCACATAATTACTATGAATTACAGTGATTTCGAGTAGGCCGTTCCTATCAAATCAATGTCCAAGGGTTTTCTTTTGTAATTTTGTTTCCTTTATAAAAAATCATAATGCTGTGCAATGAAGGGCCCAGTTCACGACTGGCAGCCGCGTTTAAACAGGGAGCCCTTCACAGACAACTTTAACACACGCAATGTAGTTGGGCTCATATATATATATATATATATATATATATGTCCAGTGCAACCACAATGGGGTGCCATTGAGCCCAAACCGCTGACACCTCACCACCCAACACAATTCCCAAAGGGAAAGGGTATTTTTCGTTACCACCACGTTCCAATTAATCCGAGAAAATTATCACCAAAAATATATCAAACAATTGATAATAAAAGGAAAAATAGTTGTCTAATTTTATGTCCCTTCCATTGGTAAAAGTATGTATTTAGAATAGCACAGGAACTGGTTAGAATATATGTACAAGGTTCTAAATACACATACTTTTACTAATGGAAGGAACAAAAATTAGACACCTATTTTTACCATATACAGTACCTCATCATTAAAAATGACAGCAATTGCTGAATCAAAACTAGTCATTGGCTGAATGGATGAACTTGTAGAGTTCATAAAAACATTTCTATAACAAGCACGAATGCAAGCAAAGCACAATTAATCTGGAAGAAGTACAGTAACCTTTTAAAGTTTGTTCAAGATTCTCAATGTGCATGAGATGACAAATAATTTACAGGTTGTGGAGTTCAAGGAGATTAATGGGAGGTTTGTACAAACTAGACCTAAAACTATATCAGTTAATAACAGAGTATTATCTTTGCAGTATATCCCAAATATGTAATATCTAGGGACACTGTGTAAACAAAATGAATTAACTTCAGCAATCCACACTTAACAACTAAATTTAAAAGTAGGCAGAGTCAGAGCAAAAGCTAGCAGAGAGCCCAGTCAGACCAACTTCCTAAGCCAGAGCTTCTGAGAAGATCCAGGGACAGCGTATGATATAAACTCTAGAAAGTAATATCAAAGATTTCAGAATATTTAATAACAGCCGAAATATTTGAAAAACTTCATATTTTAAAAATCGTGAGTGTGTTCCCTTCGAGTTTCTCATATGCTGAGATAAAGGAAAAGAGCATCAGAACCACTTCCATTTGTGCAATATTTCTCAAATAAGAGGTCTCTTTGTTTTTCTTCATAACTAACTGATAATATTGATACACAATCATTTATCTCTATTTATAATCAAACTTTACATCAAAATGATATTTTTGCACTTAGTGAGGTTGAAAACGGTGGTAGAATTTTTTCATGATTACATATGCATTACTTAGATTATGTAAATCTAAAAGTAAAAAGAGTTATAGTCACCTAAAACAGGAAAAGTGTTAGTATTACATATTTGTTGCAAAAAATTGCTAAAGGTAAAACTGCATTTAACTACATTTAATGATGATAATGATGGCAGAAATAAAAAATATCAAATTTAAATGTATTTCCAGGAACACGATGGGGATATAGCAGCTTATTGTTCCCATTACATCTTTATATTTACATGGCATGTTCAATGTTTACACATTGTTAACATGATGATGTATAAATTAAAATAAAATTAATAATAGTTATTGAAAGAATGTGTTATATTGAATACAGTTTTTAATACTGTATTGTGTACACATTTATATTTCCATAATACAAAATACTTCCGGTTGAGTCATTTTTTTCAAATTTCATATCTGTTTGCTTTTTATCATTATAAATATCTATACAAAATTTGAATTATTTATCTGTAATTAAAGCCATAGTTTACTTGAAAATTCATGAGAGTATTCAGTTAAAGTACCACTACCGGTTGCCAGAAGTTCCCCAAAAGTTGATAGGATTCCTTATTTTTGATATAAATCAGGTGTACCAGATCTCATTGCCCTAGGTCAAAGTGTTTGCGTTATCATGTTTACATACATACATACAGACAGACGCAATTTCAAAAATGGTATTTTCGGACTCAGGAAGGTCTAAAACGTCAAGATTCATCAAAATCTCGAGGTTGAATTTTTTCACCATTCCAATGCTTTCTCTATACTATGTATATGAGAAAGTAAAAAAGGGCAGGCATCGTTCATTCCATTACATAAGATTTCCTTATTCAAACCATTTACAGTAAAAAGGAGGATTGCAACAAGCAAAAATCAAAGAAAAAAAAGATGACATCATGGGAGAGCAGACAGTTACAAATTAGGCAATCATACATGTCTGTGATGGGGGAGGAAAAACCTCACATAGCCCTTGAAAGTCTGTGCAGTTTCCTCATGGCCAGTGAGCAAGTCAGAATTCAAGCCCAGTCAGCCTCCTGTACCCATGAGGTTGCAGTGCTAACCACTGACTAATACAAAGAAGATGTGTTATGGATATTAAAGTCATTAATAATAATAATAATAATAATAATAATAATAATAATAAACCCTCCTTAATGTTGATTACATTTAAAGACCAAACAACGAGTAACTCACAATATATTAAATTAATATAAAATGAAAAATGCAAGCTGGTAGCATACAAGCTAATTACCACTATTATGTCAGTACGTACACAAATTCATTCCAGCCAGGCAGGCACACACATGCACGCACCCTCTCTCTCAGCAGCAGGCAGGCACGTGTAGGACCCTAGCCGGCCGCCCCCCCCCCCCCCACCGGCGGGCGGCAGGCACACACTGCAGCACCCTCCTCCTCCTCCTCCCCATCCCCCTCCCTCTCTCTCTCAGCAGCAGGCAGGCACGTCTGACCGAGAACAATGCAACACGTGCGGAAATCATCGGCACGCACAAACCGAAAGGGAAACTGGCTTGTTCATATACCGAGTGTGTGGTCGTGAACCGAGGCAAAAGTTTGGCAAACTTTTTGGTCGTGAACCGAGTTTTATGTGAACCGAGGTTCCACTGTAGTTTTAGACAATGGCCAGGGATGGTGATAGAAGTTCTACCTCAAAGCTCCCAGAAGACTAAAGGCACTCTGTAGAGTTTGATTATTCTTTCTATACTCCAGTTTTCTCTCAAAGACATGAACGTGTAGGTAAATGGCAAATCTAAATTAGCCTTATATGTCAGCATGCTTTGTGTTAGACTGGTGTCCAGTTTGAGCCCTATTCCTAACTTCCACAAGGTCTTTAAGGTGCTTTTACTTTAGTGATATTACTCACCCATTGATGTAATTGGAAAAAGCCCAAAAAGAAAAACAATTTTATCTACCACGACACTGGCCTCCACAATTGTGAAGAAACCTCGTAGGTTTTCCAGATTGATAACCATGTTTCAGTCACAGGTTCAGTATGGCTGTGAATATGAGTAAACATGGCACTTCAGGGGCTTCAGGTTGTTTTGAGTTACTAAGCTTTGCTAATCATAGATATATGGATCAGCACCATATGAATCAGAGATAATGATTTAATAAGAGATATTCATGGATGAACAAAGCTTTAATGTCTATTCTAATGTCACATTCTTGAAAATAGATTGGTTTCCCTATAGAGTTAAGCACTTAAGATAGTGTGAAGAAATGACTGATTTTTTTTAGATACGTTTCTGAACTGAAAACAAGCAGATAAAGACTGGTAGGAATTTGCCACTGTGATAAACAGGATGGTGCAATATCTAATATGAATCTTGACGAGTCACTGCTATAAGTGAACTTTTTGATATAACCTGCTTGCTCCAGTTTTTGTTTTTTGTTTAGGTTGCTGCAAGCCATTTTTCCTTGGTCAGCCATTACCTTTTTGTTGCAGAGACTTCATTTATAATGTAATATATCACCCCTCCACACAAGGAGGCAGTTGCGTATCTAAATAATCCCTTTATTTCTATTTGTGATTTTTGGCTTAGTATATGTTTTATAGCATCCTACACCTGTATTTACTGTAATAATTACACCTTCATATACACTCTGCAAGAACAGTCAGCTAACCCTGGCCATGACGTTGTAAAAGTATTCTGAATTTGACATATTTGTTGTGGTGAAGAAACAGCAGAGTGCCTAAATAAAACCGATGCTACATTAAAGGTATTCCCTCACTTTTTAATACCAGATTTTTTTATCTGCTATCAAGCTAAGTTGTTATATAGCTAATGAAGGAATAAGAATATATTTTAGGCTGTCATCTAGCACCACATAGTTATCCAGGGCTCTGTCAGTGTAATGAAGGTTTACTGTCAATTCATTTAGTAACACGCGACAGTCAGCACAGAGTATGCCACCATAAAGCATCTCCATAGTTGAACTCAGTGGTTTCAAACAGTTAACGGCATGCAAGACAACGAGGTGCTTCACTTTAAATATTTCATATGGCTTGTTAATAGAACATTGTGCTGCCTGCTGCAGACACCCACAACTCCAGCATCACTCTTGGTTGTGATCCAGTTGATGATCTGATCTTTAATGAACTCCTGGAATGTGGCACATTGGCTAAGGAAGTATTCTGTAACCTCACAATATGGGTATTAAGATTTAGACTTTGTCTTGTTTCTTTTAAGAACATCCCTCTGTTATAAGGCTGGAGATATCAGCAGAAGGGTTCACATTTTCTCTCTTTTGAAACCTTTCCTTTCTTAGGTTGCCCTCCGGTGTGTGCCCTCCAACTTCAAAACGCTGAAAAGTTAAATAATGTTAAACAATGTACTGAACCCACAAAGTAGACTTCAGCATGTTTCCACCAGATCAGTTGCACTGGAAGTGCACTGAATTTTACATCATTCTGTTCTCCCTAGCATGCCCACCAGTGCCTATATGTTTTATGCAATCCTTTGCATTCCCACTAAGAATAGCTGGAGTGTCTGTGGCAACTCCAGTAATTTTCTAACACTTAGTTTTTTTTCATTTTCATGAAGGCCCAACCTAACTTTTTGGATCCTGAACCTGGCACATTTGGGAATCCATTGATGGTTAGTGAGGGTCAGTATGGTCCATAAACCACATGTTGCGTACCCTTGTCCTAGAATATTGCACAGCATACATAACATACTGCAAATAAAAAACTTAACACAACACATTAAAACTACTATTAAAACTATTTACTCAGTACATAGTTCAAGCACCTCTGGCAGCATTTATAGCCTGTAGTCTTCTTGGGTATGACAAGACAAGCACCTGGAACTAGGGATTTTCTGCATCTAAATCATTTGTGTGTTGTTTTTGTTTTGAGGTTAGGGTCATTGTCCTGTTGCAAGATTAACTTTCGGCCAGGTCTAAGGTCCAGAGTGCTCTGGAGCAGGTTTTCATTAAGGATATCTCTGTGCATTGCTCTTTTCAGCTTTCCCTCAACCCTGCCTAGTCTCCCAGTCCCAGCTGCTGAAAACCAACACCATAGTATGACATTGCCAACATCATGTTTCACTACTGGAAAGGTATTAAACGGGTGATGAGCAGTGCTTGGTTTCCTCCAGACATGCTGCTTAGAACCAAGACCAAACAGTACAATCTTGGTTTCATCAGAGTTTAAAATCTTATTTCTCACAGTTTGAGTGGCTTGAGAGAAACTTTTTTCCCCATAATAGTGTCTTTGTGAAGGCCCCGTTGGTGAATCAATCACAGTGTTCAGAGTAGGGGGGGTAGGATTACCCATTGGTGAATTGAGTGCTGATGTCAGAGCCACATACCCACTCAAAATCCACTTTGTGAGCGGCCGCGACACAAAATATAAACAACAGCAACTCTCAACCCACCGGTGGTAGCCTACGACCCAAAGGTGAGTAGCAACCCAGTGGCTGAGAAAAAATGTTAAGTGCCTTTTTGCAAGGTCTTTCACAAAGCGCAGATAAAAGGAATCTTGAAGCAATGGTTATCCTTCTAGAAGTTTCTCCCATCTCCATAAAGGATAGCTGGAGCTTATCTTGAGTGACCATGGGTTTCTTGGACACCTGATTGCTCAGTTTGGCTCAGTGGCCAGCTACAGGAAGAGATGTCATTGTTCCAAACTTCTTCCATTGAAGAATTATGAAGCATTGCACTCATGGGAACCTTCAATGCTGCAGAAACATTTGCAGCCTTCTCCAGATCTGTGCCTTAACACAATCCTGTCTCATCTTTAACCTCACAAGTTGTTTTTGCTCTGATATACATTTTCACCTTTGGGACTTTATACAGATCGATGTGTGCCCCTCCTAATCATGTCCAACCAGTTGAATTTTGTGATCTCCAAACTAGGTGTAGAAACATAATAATCAATAGAAAGGGATGGACATGAGCCACATTTTAAGTAACCTAGCAAAGGGTCTATGTCTATACAATATTTTAGTTTATATTTTCATTAAGTTTAAAACATTTTCTAATATTCTGTTTTCATTTTGTCCTTCTGGGGTATTGGGTGTTGCTTGATGAGGAAAAAGTGAATTTAAATGATTTTAATATCAGGCTGCAACAAAACAAAATTTAAAAAGTGAAGGAGTCTGAATACTTTCTGAATGCCCTCTATAACACAACACCTTGGACTTGTTACAATAGGACACAAATATGTTAAGACAGCCTTTCAAATAGTGTTTGATGATGTGAAGTATATCTGGCTGAGTAGAGCAAAGTAGTCTGTGGTTCTCATTTCACAAATTTATGCCAACACCTCTTCCAAGCGGCCTATCTCCTATTTCTGCAAAGGCTGTGGACACTGTTATTCAGGGGCAAATATACTAGTCATTATAACTATAATTACTCTCATCACTGTGCCTCTACTCATTTAAGAGATCTCTGTAACCAAGAGACTACTGAAATCTACTAGAGTTGTGAACACCTGATGGTCCAAACTAAGAGACCTGGTCCATCCATACTTTAATAATGCCTGTGGTTTCCGATCAGTAAATATCTATCAAAACCAAGCTGTCTTTCACATATGAATAGCCTGATAAGGTATGAGCCACTGGTGGACTGATTAGTGATATCCTACCCCATCAGGTTCCTCTTTTTTCTGGTAACTGGGGTGCACCTTGTAGCATAAAAGGTAAACAAATAATATGTCTACTGTAGTTAGGACTGTAAATGTTTCTTAATAATGAATGTTCACTTTGAAACATTTGATTAACATTTACTGAAAGTCAGTATCAAAGTTAATGTGCCTTCAGTGTCCTTGTTATACTCAAAGAGGGATAGCATTGCAAGGATGCTCCACCTGTGTACATCACTTGCAGTGTAAAATTAAGGAGTTTGATTGCTGCTCACACAGTAACTAGCACCTCTGTATGTAGTTTGACTGACTTGATCACACATGAATTTGTTCATTTTGTAAAGTGGTCAACCGCTATCTGATTGCAAGAGATATGGAGAGGCTCTGAGTTTGAATCAGGTGCTAAGCTTGCTCTGATTGGTACTTGTGCATGTCATTTTAAACAATTTGGTGTTTTGTTTGTATGTTTCTGAGTGTAAGATTGTGTAATTACCAGCAGCAATGGTGTAGCATGACTACCATAATGCCCTCATTCAAACAAGATGTGAACCACAGCAGGGTTCAATATTTGAAAAGGGTCTCAGTCCAATTGTTTTGGTTCATACAAGAGTGAGTTTGGTGTGTTTACCTCTACCCAATGTTTACTTTAGTGGTAGGCTGCCCATAACTCTAAAACGTACATTTATGGAGGATCAGAAAATGGATTGATGGATGTTTCAGCATGCTCCCTTTTACCTCATTAATTGTATTCTCATAACCTGATGGTCTATACAAACTAATCATATACTGCTCCAGCTGTTCATTTTTAATTTTCTGTTACAGATGTCTTGCTGACTTGCTGTAAGTAATGCAGATAATAAGCCTAATGCAGGGCATGAATTGATAACCTTGTGGGATTGATTCCAGTCCGGATATGTACATGTACTTCTCAGGAACTGATGCTAGACTGCTGTTGAACACACAACCAAACTCACACAGGAGCAATTTTATGTCATTCAACAAGTTTAAAGTTAGCCAAGATAACTGCATTGTTACTCTTATGTACGAGACGAGACGAGACATGAGACATGAGACATGAGAGATGAGACATGAGAGATGAGACATGAGAGATGAGACATGAGATGAGATATGAGATGAGATATGAGATGAGATGATATGCACACAGTATATTATGGGGATTTAATCATATTAAACTAGGCTGAATGGTGATAAACAGTAACACTCCTAGGAAATGTATTTCACTCCTGGATCCTCTACACAGTCTGTGTGCAGTGGGATGTTCTCACAGGGTCCACATAACTTTCCTGAGGTGTCCTAAAGATGGGCATGTTAGATTATACGGAAAGTCTAAATTGATCAAATGTGCTTCAATGGAAGTATTTACATAGATGTATAACCCAGGCAGAGTTGCTTTGTGCTTTTCCACCAAATGTTCCAGGTTAGCCTCTGTTGTCCCATGCCTCTGAAAGAACTATTCTAAACTGTATTTATTTAATCACTCTAAATTATAAATTATGCTTTTATGCAAGTGCTTCAATATTGTTAATTGCTTTGTAATTTTCTGCACTTTGCAAACATAGAATATGCCTTATAGTATAACAAACAATTAGTTAAAGGGCCTGTCATGACCTGCTGACCCATCCAGGGATAGTTTCTACCTCATGTTTGGTGCTTCTGGGGTAGGATCTGGCTCCCCACAACATTGCACTGAATTACAAAGTTCAAGAAGTTTATGAAAGTTACATTTTTTATGATAAATGGTTTAGCATGTTGTTGTAGTGGTTTGAAGTTCACACCTTCAGGGACCTCAGTTCAATTTTTAGCCTTGTGGAGTTTACACCTTTTCAGTATGTTTGCCTGTATTTTCACTGTGACCCCAATAGATCAGTGTTTGAATATGCCCCTTATGTTGGGATGACAGCCTATCCAGGATTATTTCCTGCCTCGTAAAAGGTAAGCTGTGACTCCCCATGATCCTCTAATAGAATTAATGGCTCCAGAAACTGAAAAAATAGCAAACTTTCTTTAAGTTATTGAGTTTCAGTTTCTTTTGAAGGCTCATATTTTAAGTCTAGGCATGCCTAACACTCTTTGGTACTTCAATATTAATAATTGCATTGAGCTCAGATATGCAATAAAATGCTACACTATACTATACATTACAACCAGCACAAATGAGATGATATAAAGGTCAGCAAGGGTATGCAGTGGCAAGTCTTGGCACTATTGCAGAGTTCAAATTTAACAATCCTCCTACCAAGTAGAGGCACCATCTCAATCAAAAACCATGTTAGTCACTTGAACCAAATCACTATTTCAGCTCCAGCGGCTACGATTATTGCTTTCTGCACTAGCCATGAAGTAAAGACCTAAAACCTAGTGTATCAGTGTGCCCAAGCAAACCCAGGGATTTAGGCAGATTTGGTAGCTCTGATGCTAAGGATCTGCAATGGTATCTGGAAGGTTGCTGAAACAAAATCCTGGGACTGCCAAAAGTATCATACTCCTTTAGGCAATTAACCTGAAAATTGCTCCGGGGACGCTGTACAATGCCTGAACCTGTGCTCTGACCCCCAGAGGTCACTTGAAAAGTCAATTTTCCCTTGGGGAATAATAAAGTATATCAAATAAAAAATAAAAAAAACTGAGTTTGATTTTTACTCCAATCACTGTTAGGGTGGTGTTTACATATTCTACAAGTCCTTTGTTTTTCCTCTAATTCCCAAAGACAAGCAGACATGGACATTACATTTTCACAAAGCACCTCATGACTCTGATCAGGTCTTTAGGGTTTGAGAAGGAAAGTTAATATGGATGTTTGAGAAGGGACTCTATTTTATGCTACATCTTGTGCGTGGGGGACAAGGTCTAATCAAAAATATCTCTTTGGGAACAGGGCAAAGTTATTATAGTTAACAAAAAACTAAAATCAAAACTGAAACAATTAATAATAAAAAAATTCATAAACTGAAATAAAATAACTGAAATGAAAAACTAAAACTAAACAAAACTATTAAAACAGCCAAGCAGCCCGCATATATTCATCCAGTGAACGCTGACTGGTAAACAGAGGGTGGGTGTTGACACAGCATTGGCGGTGACAGAATAAACTGATTACAAGTCGCGTAAACTGTGTGACGAAGAAAACGATTTACTGTGCGATAACAGTGACAGGTCTTCAGGGGCTCATAGCGACAGCATGATAAATTCTGATCCAATTGTTAGTGAAGCATGACAAGGTAATGGATTTGACGGTCAACATACAAGATCAGTATATTGTTGTTGCCCAATCACTTTTGTTTTAAAAAGGTCGTTTAACAACGAAGCGATACAAAGCGATATATATAGTGGCAGATTGCCGGGGTCATTACCTGGCCGGGATGCCTGGAGGGACCGGAAAGGAACAATAATAGCTTCCGGGTCACGAGAGAGCAACTGCCCTGGACTAGTAAAGGACTACGGGAAAGGAGAAAAAGGGTTTTGGCCTGTTTGGACCCACGGCCACCGCCAGGGGGCACCTCAAGCTTCATCGGACCTGGAGAATTGTCACTTCTGCCACACCAGGCAAGATGGCGGATGAACCTGCCATGGACACCCGGAGTGCTTCCGGGGCAAAGGGCAGCACTTCCGCCACACCAGGAAGTGCTGCCGGAAGATCGTTTCCAGCCAACTGGAAGGCATCCGGGCGGGAATAAAAGGCGCCGCCTCCTAACAGTCAAGGAGCCAGAGTCGGGAGTGGGAGTAGGACGAAGCTCCCAGGAGTAGAATAGAGGTGGCGAAGGACTGAGAGAAAGAGAAGGTTTATTCTGGGGATTATTGCTAAGTGCTTTGTGTGTTGTTCAGGACTGGATCCTGTGTTTATTTGGGGAAAAATAATATATATATATATACATACATATATATATATATATATATATATATATACACATATATACACATATACATATACATATACACACACACATACATACAGTGGTGTGAAAAACTATTTGCCCCCTTCCTGATTTCTTATTCTTTTGCATGTTTGTCACACAAAATGTTTCTGATCATCAAAGACATGTAACCATTAGTCAAATATAGCACAAGTAAACACAAAATGCAGTTTTTAAATGATGGTTATTATTATTTAGGGAGAAAAAAAATCCAAACCTACATGGCCCTGTGTGAAAA
>JANRMT010062821.1:15472005-15490587 GCA_026402145.1 Polypterus bichir lapradei | reverse complement strand
ATATATATATATATATACACACACATTCACAGAGAAAAGATATATATTCTTTGATTCCCTTAATACAGCTAGGTGGGGTCTGCGCACTGATTCGAGCCTAAGAGGTCTGTTCTTCCTAAGCCATGATTTTCATGATCACACCTGTCAGAACACAGTAGGATCTATTTTCTGATTTTTTTATATCTTTTCAGGGCTGTAGGTGGCAAAATTCTGTCTATAAATTTTATGTGCCTGAGATGGATTCAGAGATCAATATGGCTGGTAGAAAATAAAGAACAGTATGGGAGGTTTTTGAATACCATATTGAAGGCATTAATTGTATATGTGTAAGCACATTGTATTGGAGCAGGATATATTGTGTGCTGTAGACATTTAATGTAAAAAAAAAAAAAAAAAAAAACTCTCAAACCTTACAATTCACCTGACTTTCATCACAATTTGGCCCATTCTGAGCATGAAAAGGAGAAGATAAAATATGGCAACAGTTTGTTCAGCACAAACATTAAAAATATTTTAAAAATTATAAAATTGTATAATTTTTCATATTCGGTATCTGGTTTTGATTGTACTTGTTTTTATCAGACAAAAAACAAAACCAGATAGTAAACCATGTAATGTAGTAAGCTTCCACTAACAAACTTATATCCAAACCCTTTAAGTGTACAGTTCTGTCTGATTGTGAAACAAAACTAAACTGTATAGTAGCTCTTTAACCATACTTTAATTACTCAAACTGTAACTAATATATAAACAAATATAAAAAGGCAAAACTATAATAACCTTGGAACAGGGTCATGCTGAGTTCTGAAGGCCATGAGAATGTTTTCAGCTCAAACTGCAATTAGATAAAATCTAAACCAAACAACTAGCCTTAAGCTAACATGGTTTAGTATGAAGAAAATCAACATTTTTATTTATAAAAAAAAAAAGTTTTACCCACTAAAAATAAAATTAGTGTTATACTGTATGCAGTAGATTTTTTTAAGCTTAGTAATGACTGTATAGTCAGAACTAATATTGCAGAAATGATAATGCTTTGTGAATAATATATTTATTTACTCCTTCTATGTACAAACATAGTGGTTGCTACAAATCAGCTCCTTGAATGATCTCATAGAGTATAAATTGCTGCTAAGCAAAATGCAAGGAAATGTAATCATGGAACAGCTGCCCTTAAAAAGCAAGTCAACTGATGAATCTGGCAGGTGCCAAGGCACATGAATGCTTTTGGCATGATTCTATTAAGATGACTAGTAACTAAGGATGATGTCAGAGGCAAACTACAACTTCTGTTGCACAGAAAGAGGAGGTAAAATGCATGCCTCGCCTGTTAGATCAACACAGCTCTGTAAGAAATTCATCTGCTTAGATAAAGCATAACAGCCTATGTGTAGCAGCTCACAAATTTAGAGAGAATATCTGAGTCACTGCTATTTTTCAGAAACATCCACACACATTGTAGAGGTTGAGTGGAGTATATCCACTGTAGTGTTACTTATGTACCCTGAACCTCTAGAGTCCAAATCTACCAAGTCTACTAGTAAATTGTCTGTCATCCTTCCTGCCCACTGTGTTTCCTGGCATTCCTCACAACTAAATGTTTAGTCACCAAATAAAATTACAAATAATTAAAATAACTGTGATGGTTGTTTAGGACAAATGGAAAACTAATAGAATATATTGGTGCAGAATAGATGCCTGCATTTAAAAAAGTGTGTTTCAAGTGCAAGTGTCAGGAGAAAAAAGTAAGTTCTTAGCAATGCTTTTCTAAAAACTACAACAGAGTTGAAAGCCATCTTCAATAATCTACACAGCTGAAACATTTGACATTTTTAATTATTCTGTAGAACTGAACCAGCTAAAATAAACAAATACAATGGAATATAAATTCAATTAAACAGTACAAATCAAGACCCTGAAAAAATATTTTAGAAAAATAACATTTTAAAACCTGATTATCCAAATTCTGGATTGTGAGATACCAGAACCTTATACAATCATAATCAGGAGCAAGGCAGGACACTGCCCAGGACATGACCAGTTCATTGCATGGTTGCTTCACATATGGACCAATTAACCTAACTAGCATGTATTTAAGAATGTGGAAGGAAAACTGAAGTAACCAGTGAGAAAAATCATAAAAGTGTAGAGAATCCACATGGGTAATGACTAAGTGTGGGAATCAAAACTAAAATAGTGGATCAATAAGGCAGCAGTGCTACTCATCACACCATCCTTCCATCTTCTTTTAAAAATGGGTTAAAAAAGTATAGTGTTTACGTTAATTCATTTTCCATCTATCCATCCATTATCCAACCTGCTATATCCTAACTACAGGGTCACGGGGGTCTGCTGGAGCCAATCCCAGCCAACACAGGGCACAAGGCAGAAAACAAACCCCGGGCAGGGCACCAGCCCACCACAGTAATTCATTTTCCAAACCTACCAATTCCAATATAGGGCCGAAGAATGCATTACTGTTCATTTACTATCCATTTATTCATTCTTTTGTAATGCCAACCTGGAAATCAGTACCACTAAAGGGAGGCATCATGGTGGCACAGGGGTTATTTTTGGTTCTTCAGAGCTTTATGGAGTGGGTTCTCCATTTGTCCAGTGTCTGTGTGGAGTCTTTTTGTTCTCCAGATGGCTGCATGGGTTTTCCACCCATATCCCAATCAAGTGACAATGGTTGCAGACATATTCTTTGCAGTAGCATAGTTAAGTGAGTATGCGCATAAGTGAATAGGCCCTGGGATGGTCTAGACACTGGAGCCAAGACTAGGTTTTGTTCCATCCTTGCTCACAGTATTGCTAGAATAGGTATTGCCCCTGTCACTTTAAAGGATAAGCTTGGTATTTTTCAAGTTTGAGTCATTTCTTCACAAAAGTGGTATATATGCATTTGCAATGCAAAACTGTGTTGCAACGTCCAGCATTTTCAGCAAATTAAAAAATATATATTTTGCTCACACTGGCGCTTTACATTGAGGTTAACGGGGCATGGGTACAGCCGGAAAACAAAGGGCTACCAACATTTGTTGACAGAAGGTGCATGAAAAAAACTGAAGAATCATTATGTTTGCTTTATGAAAACGTTGAAAGAATATTCATCAATATCTGCCCAGTGCTGGCATTGCAGATTGGCACTTAAGTCTTATGTTATTCCAGTTTAAAATCTGCCTTATCTTTGCTTTTTACCCACAGGGTGACCTTAGTCCTTATTCCACTGTTGAAAGTTTTCAGCTATTTCTACACAAATGGCACATTTATAATTATTACTATTATTATTCTTACTAAATCATTTTCCATGTTTCTTTGTTGATGAGCTCCCATTGAAGAATTTATTGGTAACAGAACATATAGTGTGCATGCCAAAACGGCTGAAGTAACAACAAACAAAGTTGCAATTTTCGATACCATTTTAACAAAGTTTACTGTCCGCCTTCAATTACAGATTAGCCCCGTAAAGTGACAGTTAACACTAATGGTACTGCTATATACATACATATATACAATTTTTGTGGACAATTTATGTGCCACATATGGTATACATGTGTTTAACATGATGGCGAACAGGTTAAGACATTCCTGTAAATCATTTTGCACATATGAAGTATGTTTTATAAATAAATTATTTCCACTATTCAAATGTTAACATAATTTTGACTCGCCCTGTACACCTAAAACCTTAAAACGCAGACTTGATCACATCACTGCGTATCATAAAACTGCAGGTGACTACTCGTACATATTTACTGACAGACAGGCAGGCATTTTGCATGGAGTACACGTTAAATCAAAAAAGAAATGGTATGCAGAGATATGCAAAAACAAGGAGATCGGCGAAAATTACACCGTAGTGTGCCGTGTCAAATCAGAAGGGACAACTGAATTCCACAGGACACATGTCTTCATAACAGGGGATCTATATGATGAGCAGGTGAATTTCAAATGTTTTTCATGCCTACCTTTTGTTTTGATGACCAGTTGTGTTATATTTAGTCGTTCATTCATTATTCTGGCACAAGCCTAACCAGACTCTCACTGAAATTCACGGCTGTCCCCTCAGCAGCGCCGTATACTTAGAAATATTTTCCCATATGCTTCTCCACCTCTAACGTAATTTTCACGGCTACTCCTTCACACCCAATGCGGGATATAAACTAGTCTTTATGCTGCTCAGGATATGCAAGGGGAGCCCGCACCAACAAATATGTTAATGGCACATCCACTCAACAATAAAAAAAGGCCTTTTGCATCTGTTATAATATAACAGTTTGAAGTTTGAATGATTTCATGTGAACCAAGTAGAAATTAACTATTTTTGATCGCATTTGCGATCATTTTAGTTGCAGTATGAGGCCCTGGTGTAACAGGCAGGGCCACACGGCCAACGGGCCGCCATGTGAACAGGCCTGCTTTAAATCATTCAAATCAAAATGTGTGATATTTTCACTCCTGTGGCTCTCTTTTATGGCCACAAAGTATTTAAGCACTTCATTCTCACTTGAAATTATCCACAATTCTAAACATGGGTCCATTAGTCTGTTGACAGTGTAATGTGGCATTGTAAAGTACACACATTTTCTTCAAAGACATTAAGTTGGTTTTAATTAACCATTGCAAATTATTCTTAAAATTAAAACATTTGTCTATGTATGCTCATTAATTGCTTAATAGTAGTAGTCACATTGTGAAGAGCTTGCACATATGCATTCTTCCCCATTCTTGCGTCTGTTTTCTTATCAAAGTGACATGCAGGTTGTAATTCAGTTTGATTTTTCAAATACCCAATTAAACCGCTTTTGAAGGAGCAAAGGTTTACAGCATAGAGACTTGCCTCTATAAATTGCACCGACTGCTTAATAAGACACTTTGTGTTTGTCCTGAACACAATCGTGTGTTTTCAAGCCAGAAGTAATTTTCTCAAAAAATAATTGAAATCCTTTGCTCTCAAAAAAAGAGAGGCGCTACTCTAGCTCTGGAGTGTATCAACCACTTTTTATGCAAATAACAAGTGTTCTAAAATATCATGCTGATTGTGAATTTACTTGGACTTGAAAAACGAATCAGTGCTTCTTCATTTGCAGCAAAGAAACCTTTATATGTTACACATTCTTACACAACAAATGTACTTTACATTTACATAGTTGTAATTAGACAAAAGGTCTTGTTGCATTTTTGCTTTTTAAAGTCATACCCTTTGTGTATTAAGTGCTCCTGACTGGACTGGTATAAAGATGTTACAGTTAATAAAGTTTGGAAAAGCAGACAATTGCAAAAGCAAAAAAGAAAGCTTAGACTATTAATGGACATTCCAAAAATTTTTCAGTGAATCAAGTAATTTGGCATATGCAACTCATGAACAAAAGCCAGATCAAAAAAAGCTACCAAACAGCTTTTTATTAAGAACAGTTTTTAAAATGTCAATAATGTTTTCCAACAATTTGTCTTATGATTGGTGCCCTTATGCTTGCGTTATTACAAAATGCATTCAAATGCCTTTGCAATAGTCACTCATGGGGTTTTCCTGCCTACTGTGATAGCTTATTCTCCTCCTTGCTCTTCTATTTTTGTCTACAGAATCTGCTAAAACCCACATCATATTATGGTGGTTTATTCAGCGATTTACAGTCATAGCTTTCATTTACATAATCTTAGTGAGTCTGAGGCTAATGAAGACAGTCGCATAATGTGAAATGCCCAGTGACTCACTCCAACTAGCTCCAACATAATCAAACAGGTTTGAGTTTGTCTTTATTTGTAATGGCAGGCTGGTGTGCATGACAGCTGACAACCAATGAATGCTCTTCAAGAAGTACAATGCATGTAATAGTGACAAGGAATAAGGAACGTGGATGTTTTAGACCTCACAAACAGAATAGAAGCTTGTTTGTCTCGTATTTTATCTGCCACGAGAAAATGAAGGTTGAAAAAAGAAAAAAAATAAATAAAAGCCCAGAGTTGAAGGCTAAATTCACTGTACAGCACTGGCTCCATCACACAACATGCAATTGGCTATCTCAAAAAGGATCAACCACGAATTTGCTAGAAGGTTGGCAAGTAGTTGCTAAACATGACTTTGACAGCTTTTGTCAGTCGTGTAAATTGACATGGTCCAGCAATGCATTTAGCAACTGCCATTGGCAAATCCGACTCACCGCACAACTAGATGTCGCATAGGTTAGTGTCAGTCTAATGATAAATAGGAGTCTGGGAGATATGCAAAGAAATGTTTCAGTAGACCCTCAAGTCTAAAAAAACAGGTACTTTTTCAACAATCTTAATATTTACAAATTAATCTGCTTAAGAATTTAAATGCCAAAAAAGTAAATAATTAAGCCTCATAATATTTTTGACAGGCATACTCCTGGTTGAATAAAAATAATATTGTCCATTAAATAGTACATATCATATGCAGATATATGCAGATAAATTATATCTTGTGACACACATATACCGGGACATATAAATGTGCATTAGGGTGGTCCATAAACTAATGCAAAGAATTGATGTTTATGGAAACAGTTCTCCACAAGGCTCATTTTTATCCATTAGGAATTGCTGGTTTATCTGTGACATTTTGCCCGATTGTGAAACATTTAGAGATCTATCCATTCTGAAAATTTTATTTGCATTGTTAGTATGTAGATTCTTTTGTGCTGGGTTCTCAACTGGCTAAGAAATTAGTAAACAATACAAAAACTAAATAAAATTGAAACAGAACATTCCAGTAGTAAGTGGAAGTTTCCAGAGCATTCTACTAGTAAGGAAAAGTTTAATTATTAGCCATTTTGATAAAGGGGACAAGTAGAAACAAAGAAAAAATTAAACATTTCACTAATAAGATGAAACACCTGAAGTTGGAGGATCTGGTAACAAGGAGTATAACATACTTCTTTGATGTCTTTATGGAAAAAGGCAAAGCAAGGTCTCAGTCATTTCTCAAGGAACCACCAGAACAGTGGACAAATATGATCCAGTCTTCAATGAATTTTGTGAACTGTCTGCATGCATGACGGTACTGAACAACATAGCTGAAAGAGGAATAAGTCTCATTGAAAAGTACTCTGTTACACTGACAAATAATGAACAGTAGCAATTTATTGTTCGACTAGTCACTAATCATCACAAGAATTTTCCAACTTCAAAGACAGTGCTAATTTTGTAGAGCTGCAAGTGTGGAAGAGTTATCTGCTTCTTAGTTCATTGCCTAAAAACCGCCAAAGGAGTGATCTCAAAATGTCATTTGTATTCATTAAAATTGTTTGTTCATTATAAACTTAATTGTGGAGAACTTGAGGCTTTTGATGTTGTTTTTTGGACACCCTAGTGTGTGTTTGTTCATTTATTCATTCATTAATCCCTTAAATTTCTTACACCACATAATCATCAGATAAGAGTAGATAATAATAACTTTGTTATCAGTAAAGTTTATTCAAGTCAACATGGGCTATAGTATTATCTATATAAACAACAATTTAACAATTTGATGCTTATCCTCACACTGCCTGTCATGTATATTTTGGAGAGAATAAACAGACATCTCTGTGCTTTGGGTTCATTAAAAACAAAAACAAATTTTTCCCTCTTTAAATGTTAAAATTAAACATGTTCTTGTTAAAACATCATGTATTTGATCTTTATCATTCCATTCAGATTTTTTCTAGGAAAACTTAACATTTAAACACATCAGTAATATTGGTGTAATATGTGTCAGTAATCAGTCATCTTTGCCCACATATCAATATCATTACCAGACTAAAAAATTCCTTATTTCTCAGACACTATTCATTAATCCCATTAAATGTCACTTAGCATTGGATCTTCCATGGAGCAGGACAAAACCTTTAAACAAACTACAGGTCAAATTCCGTTATAATGAAATTTTTATTACAACGAAGTATTTTTATGATCCCGACTGTTTCCCCATATGACGAGAGTCTATAGAAATTTCGTTATTACGAAGTACATTCAGCAGATACTTTCATGACAACGAAGTGCCCAAAAGACCTTGAAATACCTGAATGAATCATCCACAGAGCAGTTAGTTCTGTGGCCGCAGCTCAGTTGTGCACAATGATCCCCAAACAGAAAAACTGCCATTTCTTTTTCTTTCTTCGAACTTTGCTCGTACTTTTTTTTTTTTTTTGCCCTTTTTGTTTCCTGCGGTTTTCAGTGATACATTTTGCTTATTGTTCGTCAACATTTAAAAAACATCCATTGGAATTTAACTCGTCATCCTCCTACAGAAACGGCAGGTACGAAAAAATGATAACAGTTCATATTAGAAAAAAAACTTTACATTTTTGCAGCTCTTGATTGCGGCAAAAAAAAAAAAAAAAAAAAAACACCTTGCCAGTAAATTCGGAATTTCGCTATCGACGCTGTCAACTTTTTTGAAAGACCGAGCAAAAAAAGAAAAAAAAACTCGGGTTGCAAACGTATGTGAATTGCTGCATTTGAAGACGTCGAAAAAGCTGTTTTTATGTGGTTCAGAGATGCTCATTCAAGAAACATTCCTATTAATGCGCCACTCATTCAAGGTAAATGTGAGGTTTGTAAACTCTCTTAGGACCTCCCCTAACTGGACGACACGCAGAAGAGCGTCACAAAGTCCGATCTCCAAGTCTATGGAAGACTGTTTATCTGTTGCCGGGGCAACAGCTGGCTCAAAGATATTCTGCGTTTCTTTGCCAAAGCAAACAGAAAAGATATCAATGGGTGATGCAACCTGACTGCTGTGTCTGTGTATAGCAGAGTGGCAGATCACGCTACAATAAATAAGTGTACCGTTCCTGTTTCAAGCTGAATAAAGTTGGTTTTCCTTAAGTACTGAGACTCAGCCTCGTGTTTTGGGGTACAAGACAGGGACTTGTAGCGCAACCCCAATCTTTTATGATTTGCTTCTGTGTCACTTTACTGCAGCGTTATGAGCCTGTTTTTGCCCTGCTCCAGCAACGGACAAACAATCTTCCACAGACACCGTAATCGCGTTTCGGGAAAGTGTATTATCACAAGGAAATGCTGAAAAAATTCTCGTCAGCATAACTTGCAGGCAGGAGAAGATTAAAATGAACACAAAAGAAGCTACTGAAATGATTGCAAATGACTGGGCCCAAGTTAAAGAAAGCACTATAGTAACAAATACAGAATCTCATTACAATGAAATTTTCGTTATAACAAAATATTTTTTAGGTCCCTGGGAGTTCGTTATAACAGAATTTGACCTGTATACCCTATCCTCTTTTTCTTTTTCACAAATCAACTCATTAATAAAAACATCCTAGCATACAAAAAACAGAACCTCTACAGAACCACTAATGACAATATGCTTAACACTTCAAAAACACTCATGTCCACATCCACCAATAGTTAAATCAGAATCGTTGTAGGGTTGCCATTTAGGAATCTGACAGCAAACTAAAGTTCCTGCAAAAAACCCATATAAACACAATGAGCATGTGTAAACACTCCATACAGAAGATAACCAGGACAGGAAACAAACTGAGCTTCATTGTGTTTTTGTACTTTGAAATTTAGACTTATTTAATTTCAGCTTCCTATTTTAAACTGTTACACTGTAAAATTATAAAATAAAGTATTACTTGTCTATTTCACTAAATTTGCTTCAAACACAGTTATTCAATCAACTAAACCATATAACATTTGTAAAGTGGTGAGCAAGGCTTCACAGTCCTGATGCTATTCTACTGTCTGTGTGGAGTTTGCATAGCCTACTCATGTTTGCGTTGGTTTTTCCTCCACATAATCCACTTCTCCTCCCACATTCTTAAAATGTTCAGATTATGTTATTGATGGTTTAGAAATGGCCCCATATGAGGGAGTAATAATATGCCAATATGAGGAAGGATGGATAGACAATTCTGATCCTGCTAAACAAAAGGTATCACTTAAAACCAAGATGAATTTCAGGCATACAGTATGTACTTTGTAATTTGAGAAAATCAAAGTTGGTTTTGGATATGTATGCATGTTCCTGCACACAGTGCACATCACTGATATGAGTAACCCTGAATGCAGGAACATATTGTGCATGCCAAGGGCAAAGCTAGAATCAGAATGGGTGACAAATGACCGACACAAAACTCTATCATGATGTGGTATTGGAAGCAGAGAGTGAGAATTCTACTGTATGCTCAAATGTAATCTTTATGTATTATATGCTACCGTGGCTGTTCCTTAATCTGTCCAGGATTTTAAATCATCTGTAACTCGCAAACCGTTTCACCTATAGACCTGAAATCTGGTACACATACAGGTATACTACGTGATGTCTACTATCCGCTTTCTAAATGATGATTGACCTCCAAGGTTATTCCTCTTTTTATTTTTATTTTATTTTATTGTAGAATCAACTCTCTGCAGCGGCCAACAGGGCGGCCATGCGGCGCCCATACACATGTGTATGGGCGCCGCTCTCATCCCTACCAGCTTCGCTGTCACTTCCCTAACAACAACAACAACATTTATTTATATAGCACATTTTCATACAAAAAATGTAGCTCAAAGTGCTTTACATAATGAAGAATAGAAAAATAAAAGAAATAGTAAGAAAAATAAGTCAACATTAATTAATATAGAATAAGAGTAAGGTCCGATGGCCAGGGAGGACAGAAAAAACAAAAAAAAAAAAAAAAAATACTCCAGACGGCTGGAGAAAAAAAAAATCTGCAGGGATTCCAGACCATGAGAC
Organism: Polypterus bichir lapradei; assembly: GCA_026402145.1. NCBI lineage: Eukaryota > Metazoa > Chordata > Cladistia > Polypteriformes > Polypteridae > Polypterus > Polypterus bichir. Next base: position 15,479,867 of record JANRMT010062821.1, on the reverse strand, counting down.
CGCACAGTTCCCTCTGGGTATTCCACCTAACATGACTGAAACAGTCCTCTTTGTATTTATGGTTCTCACGGAAAGACTTGATGATGGTCACGTGGACTTCTGGCTTTTAGTCCATCTATGTTGGAGCATCATGATGCTTTGAGTAGGTGGTGGTGGCGCAGGCCGCCACCACAAAGAAACCGGAAAAAGAAACAGAAGAGAGAGTAGAGGTTAGTATGGATTTTAGAGCCACCATGAATAGTTATTATAATGAATTGAACATTCAGAGTTTCAGGATTAAATTAAAGTGAAGTTATGAGAAGGCTATGTTAAAGTAATGTGTTTTCAGCAGTGTTTTAAAGTGCTCCACTGTATTAGCCTGGCGAATTCCTATTGGCAGGCTATTCCAGATTTTAGGTGCATAGCAGCAGAAGGCCGCCTCACCACTTCTTTTAAGTTTTACTTTTGGAATTCTAAGGAGACACTCATTTGAGGATCTTAGGTTACGATTTGGAATATAGGGTGTCAGACATTTTAATATATAAGATGGAGTGAGATTATTTAAGGCTTTATAAACTATAAGCAGAATTTAAAAGTCAATTCTGAAAGACACAGGTAAGCAGTGTAGTGACATCAAGACTGGAGAAATGTGGTTGGATTTTCTTTTCCTAGTTAAGATTCTAGCAGCTGCATTCTGCATTCATTGCAAATGATTTATGTCTTTTTTGGGTAGTCCTGAGAGGAGTGCGCTACAGTAATCTAGTCGACTGAAAACAAAAGCGTGAATTAATTTCTCAGCATCTTTCAATGATATAAGAGGTCTAACTTTTGCTATGTTTCTTAAGTGAAAAAATGCTGTCCTAGTGGTCTGATGAATATGCAATTTAAAATTCAGGTTACAGTCAGTTACCCCTAAGTTTTCTACTTCCGTCTTGACTTTTAATCCTAATGCATCAAGTTTATTTCTGATAACCTCATTGAATCCATAATCACTAAAATTTCAGTTTTCTCTTTATTAAGCTTGAGAAAATTATTATTCATCCATTCAGAAATACAAGTAAGACATTGTGTTAGTGAATTGAGAGAGTCAGTGTCATCAGGTGCTATTGAGAAGTACAGCTGTGTGTCATCAGCACAGCTGTGGTAACTCACGTTGTGCCTCGAGATATTGACCTAACGAAAGCATATAGATTGAGAAGAGCAGCAGACCCAGAATAAAGCCTTGTGGAACACCATATAGAATATCATGTGTCTTTGAGTTGTGATTACCACAACTAACAAAGAATGTTCTCCCTGCCAGGTAGGATTCAAACCAATTTAAGACACTGCCAGAAAGGCCCACCCATTGACTAAGGCGATTTCTAAGAATATTGTGATCAATGGTGTCAAATGCGGCACTCAGATCGAGGAGGATGAGAACAGATAAATGGCCTCTGTCTGCATTTACCCACAAGTCATTTACTACTTTAACAAGTGCAGTTTCTGTGCTGTGATTTGTTCTAAAACCTGACTGAAATTTATCAAGAATAGCATGTTTTTTGAGGTGGTCATTTAACTGCATAATGACTGCTTTCTATAGAATTTTACTTAAGAAGGGCAGGTTAGAGATGGGTCTAAAATTTTCAAAAGCAGAGGGGTCAAGATTATTTTTTTTGAGTAGGGGTTTAACTACAGCAGTCTTAAGACAGACTGGGAAGTCCCCTGTATTTAATGACAAATTTACTATGTCTAGCATATTATCAATTAGCATGCCTGATACTTCTTTGAAAAAACTTGTTGGTATTGGGTCAAGGACGAAGGTGGAGGGTTTCAGTTGAGAGGTTATTCTATGTAAATCTATCCTGGTGAAAGAATTTAATTTGTTTATAACGGAGTACTGGGGCTTAGGAGGATCCGCAGTGTTGGGGAGATGTACTATGTTATTTCTAATATCATTAATTTTTTGATTGAAAAATATAGCAATAGCCTCACAGGTTTCACTGGAAGTATTTTGGAGGCATTCCTTTGTGTTACCTGGGTTTAGCAGACAATCAATCATAGAAAACAAGACTCTGGGATTACTAGCATTGTTATTTATTCCCCTACCTCTTCATATCTTAAATAATTTCTGAGGCAGATTGAAGACTTAAGTGTCAGCTTAAGTGAAAAATTAAAGAAAATGTACTAAGTAATTGCAACACAAACACCGACTTAATCAGTTTTAATGCGAAAAGATGCTGGCGAAAGAAGAGAAGAAGCAGGCCATTAGGGTGGTGAAAAGAAGAGCTGCTCAGGAAGCAGCAAGCACATCAACCTCTGAGCAGACGAATGCTAAATGTACAGAGAAAGAGTATGAACACTATGAATGCTCAAGTGAAGTGTATTTACTGCACGTTATCGTGTAGTGCACTGTTACTGGTATGTGATAAATCATTTAAGGGTTCATGCAAGGTTCACAACAAATAGCTTATGAATAATGAAATTTATCTCTGAATGAAAATGTATTATAGTCCATTTCACATTGGTTATTAGTAGGAGCAAATACCAAGTAGTGGTTGATGTTGCCAAAAGCTTTTTGCTAACACAAGCTAGTTAAATAATTGACTGAGGTTTGTTAATAGGAATACACACAAACATAATTCCATGTAGCTGACGGCTCAAACAGGCACACAAGCTATTGTCAAAGTAAAATTACATCTATAGCGTACATGCAACCCGGATATGAAGGTTGGACTGTCAGAATTGGTGCTGAATGTGCTGTATATTGTGGGCACCAAGGAGGATTAAACCATCAACCTAGAGTTCATGCTGAAGTAAAAACTTAGTCAATAATTCCACTGCAGCTCTTCACATTTTTATAATCCATGTTTCATCAGGACTTAAACATTAAATCTTTATCTATTCCACAGAAAATTATGTCAAGTCAGGGAACACCTTTCACTTGGTTTATACTACAGCCTACAATAAGCTGAATGAAGTGCAGACTCCCTTAAATGTTTAGTTTGTTTTGACAGAGAGAAGGAAGGAAAAACTAATGTCTTTTTAAACTTTTCCTAAATTATAAATAAAAAAAAATATATGAACTAACAATGATATTCATCATTATGCTCTATTTATACTTTGTATCTTTCAGATAACTCCTGGAAGCAAGGCAAGCCTGGCTAACCTTTGCCCTGGTGATATTATTCTTTCCATTGAGGGTGTAACAACAGAAGGAATGACTCACTGTGAAGCTCAGAACAGAATAAAGGATTCAACAAATCAACTAAATCTAAAGATTCAACGGTAAGGACTCAAACAGCTGGAACCAGTGACATTCATTTAAGTTTAGGCAAAAAGTTTAAAGACTTTGTGGTACAAGATATATATACTGTATATATAACATGGGTAAGAGTAACTGGTTACTTTAAGCCAGCCTTTTACGAGTGAAGCCTGATTTATATATTTGTGTTGAGCCTACACTGTCAAAAGCAGTTCATACTTCTACATCGTGCCGTACTCCAGGCACATGACCAAATGCAAGTTGCCACGATTTGTAGCATGTAAGAAAAGCAAATCATCCATTAAAATGCACTCAGTTTTTGCTTTCTATACATTTTCTTCCATAGGTAAACATTTGTCCCTCACATTTTTCCACATTTTCATACATTCACTGACTTCCATATCAATTTTAGCCTATATTTCATGCCATGAATTGACACCCATGATTGTTTTGGTAGTGTTGAAGTCATAGTCACACTTTTGAGCAGATGCACAACAGGTTATGTGGGCTTTCGTAGCTCAATACAGAAGTATAAATCAGCCTTGACATGGGTGTTCATGAGGCTTTAGCACTTTGTTTAGTTTTTTTTTTTCTTGACATGAGAACTGATATGCAAACCCCAAATTATAATACTGAAAAAGTAAAAAGATAGATGGAAATCATCACTTGCCACTCATTCTCAACTTCTCTTAGTTCACTTTCTGCAGTCTTTAATATCTTTTGGGTTTAATATATCTTCTAATATAACTTCCACCCTGGTCTTTTTGAGTCTCTCTCTACTCCTTATCCCTGCACCTTCTTCTTCCATTGTTTCTGGTCTCCACAGGACACAGAACCAACCATTTCACTAGATATGCACTTTTACGCCCTGATTATCCTAGTGTCAATCAGTTACAACTTGACATATTTCACATCATCAGTCATATCTCACTCTCATGCACCATACAATTCTTCACACATTCTGAATGAGCACTTCGTCCTGTAATATTTCTTCCATTAATATCTCAGCCTTAGTAGTTCCAGCTTAGAATTGTGTCCCACCTAAGTGTGGAAAGGTACTGTTATTAGTTTTATGATTAAAACATTAGATATTACGAATGTGATATTTTTTTTTTTTATCCAGTTCTATTTTTCAACATTCTTTACTGCACAGATCAGCTTGTAGCATTATTCTATTATTATTATATTTGTACTGTTTTATACATTTTTTCAATGCCAGTTATTTCAACTTTTTTATGAGCAGTGCCAGTTTGGTACTCCACTGTCAAGATGCTCCAGGTTGCTTGTGCTGGGGTGGTGGGGTTGGCCTTGGAAGTCACATCTTGTGGCACTGTAAGCCAGTGCTATGGAAGTTGATTCAATTAAGATTACTAATAAACTAAAGAGCACTGTGTGTATAATTGTAATAAATTCTGGTCCTGAAAAACATAGGCAATCTGACTTTAACTTTGGTGAAAGTTTTGTTACCTTCTTTAACTTGTGTTTGGCTTTAGACTCATCTCCTGGTCCATATAACAAATCACATCTGCTCAGTTTATACTGGCAGAACAATAGATAGCAACAGCTCCATACTTTCTTCAAACCAAGTTCTTTACTAATATTCAAATTTACAATCAAAGTCATCAACATTTTGACAGTCCTCACACATAACTTTAACAAAGGCTGAACCTGCCTTCAGCAGAATCCATCTCTCCCCATTACATATTTGGTGAAGATACTTCAGGCAGCCCATGCACTTAAGAATCCCTGAGATCTTTACGTTCCAGCCATGCACCTGAATTTTACACACTTCCCCTACAACTTCCCATTAGTTAATTTCACCATCTATTTTACTATCATCTCTTTCAATTCTGCTTCACTTCTTACCAGCAATACAAAATTACTGTGCCAAAAGATCTCTCATGGCAGTGCCTTGTATATTTCTTTGGTTACCACAACCATCAGTACCACAAATAGCACTCCATTCTGAAATGTTCTTGAATATTATGTATATACTGTAGTGACATTACTTGAGAAATTAGTGCCAGTCAATTGGACACTTAAAATAACAAAAAAAATAAAAAGATTGGTATGATAGAAGGCTTAAATACATCTTGTCAAACATAATATCCAGAAATATGTAGCATATTTTTGCCTAAATCTTGTCCAGCATTTGTTTCCAATTTCCATGGATGTTGCCAAACTATATGTTCTCTCTATCTACCTCAAAGTTTCGTTGATATATAAAACTACACTTTAATCACAAGGTTCAAATAAGGATGAAATAAGCTGACTTTTTTCTAATCTTCAGGAATTCTTTTTTCCAAAGTTACACAGGATACCAGGCATTCAATTCCTACATCAAGTTGCCTTCAAAATCTACAATAATATAAAAAACAAAGCATACACTGATATACACCCTAACATGCTTGAAAGTTTCCTATCTTTGTTGCTTCTTAAAAAAATAAATAATTGAGAAGACAATTTTAGCTGTTTTCAGGTTAAGTTTGAAGGGCTTCCTGCACCATTCCTCCAAGACAGAAAGATCAGTTCTGGTGAACCTATAAATATCACTGAATCCCCTTTTCAAGAGCCGTGGGAAAAACACAATCATGCAATCCTAAACTACTTCATAAGGATATGGGAAAAATTATATTGTTTTCTTTTTTAGTTTCCATGGCCCTTCACAGCAGTGGAAAGATATTGTAATCACATATTCCAAAACAAAACATAAATCTCTCTTCAGTAACGCATTTTCAATAAACCTGGCAAGGTGACACTGAGTTATGACACAGACAATTACAGCTTTGCGGTATAGGATTTTTTCTCCCCTTCTGCTGCACATGCTGTTGAAAACTTGTAAAATCAAAAGAAATAAGACAACTCAACACTCAGAGCCAGTAATGCTAATAAACATGTTCAAAGGACGTACAACAGCTGTCAAAGAAATTTTCAAAACAAACTGTCAGTCAATGAAAATAATCTCTTACTTAATACCACTTATGACTGCTTATAGTGCATCAATAATGATTTGTACCACTTCAGTCTTGTAGGATGAGCTACAGTATGTCACCAATCTTTACCACCTGAGAACCCTCAAAAGATTTAAATTAGTACTGTCTCCGGAAGATTTTCCACATCCATTACAAGGAACACTGCTCTAATTCAAGGGTCCACACAAAAGAAAAGACAACAAGCACTGAAGCCATGATACAACAGAACTAAATCTGTTGGTGGACAAGTCCTGTATTGCAAATAAGCCAAGAAAGATTAAAGTAGATAGAAGTTAAGAGACACCCTTCAGGCCTGGTTTACAAAAGGCTGGATAAGCAAACAGACTTCCTGTCTGATGAAGCAGTTGAAAAGATGATGACCAAAGGAAAAAGAGGAGAACACAGATTTGCAGAAGCTGCACCAAGATAGGACATTTTGCTCCCAGTGCCCTAAGAAAAGTGGCTTGAGGATGGGAGTCCTTGGCCATGTATGGTCACACAATTTTGATGGGCATCATTCTCATTTCATATTACTACCAGTGATAAGCTCAGATGCTGTACAGTATCTCTCATGTATGGCATATAGCTTTATTAGTTAAAGGAGAACAGTCACAGTTTGTTATTTTTTAATACTGAAAAGTTCTCTTTCATGTGGGAACTTTGGGGGGAAAAAAATCATGGCGTGAAACAGTGTAGCCATTTTTATAAAAATCACCAGAAAGCACTGGACTACTAATGTCATTGGCCTAACATTGATGCTTGGGATTTGAATTCTTCCACATGCTCAATGTGGCAATGTGAACTGACATGCATGACCACCCTGTCCCCTAATGTTTCCTTTCAAACTACTTACATTTGCCTTTATGCAATTGGAACTTGTTTTATTACTTATTTTATTTATTGTTGAACTTTTTTTTTTTTTTTAAATAAAAACATGCCTCAGTTCAGCAATGCATTTGCCTTTTCAGAGTTGCTGGAGGTGCAAAATAACTTACTTGTTTGATTCTGATACTAGTGTGAAACCATATATGAACATGATCACCCCAGTTTTCATGACTACATATCACAGAGTTCTCCACATCACTTCTAATTTATCATTCTTTATCATTAAGGTATCATTAAGAGTCTGATGGGAAGTAAGACTACTTTTGAAGGAGTAACATCAGATACTGTACATGAAATCTTTATTTTTTTTTTTTTTTTTTTTTTTTTTTTTTTTTGAGTAGACGTGACCTGACCTTGTTTGTAATTCCTGTCATATTTTCAATCTGAAGGATGTCATTGCTGAAAAAGTTGTCCCTCAAAGTCTTTTATCATAGCAATGCCCCAGCACACAAAGCGCACGACAGTGGAAACATTGAAAGAATGAACTTCAGACTGTTGCCCCACCCTCCTTATCCATCAGCGTTGGTGCCTACTAACTTATTTCCTGAGATGAAGAAACACCCACATTGTCGCCATTTTAACATAGATGAAGCCCTCATGAATGATGTTGTGCAGTGGTGTGACTTGTAAGAAGTCTCATTTTTTTCCCCCCAAGGGCAACAAAAGAAAGGTGGGATAAGTGTATTCAACTTCAGGGAGACTAAAATGAAAAATCTTAAAATGGCACCGTGCTCCACCACTTCCTTCCCAAGTAGGCTCACATGCATGCATGCATATATATTATA
>JANRMT010062821.1:15454373-15467005 GCA_026402145.1 Polypterus bichir lapradei | reverse complement strand
TTCACATCTGCCTGCTGGTGACTCCTGCCTTTTCGTTTACTCCACCGCTTTACTACGAAACTTACAACCACCAAAACTTTGTAATGGCACCAGGCTTTAGATCGAATCTCTGCACAAGAACTGCATTGAGGCACCTGTCTTCACTGAAACAGGCTCAGAGAAGACTGTATTTATTCCTCGCATCCCTCTCATACCCTCTGACCTCCTATTCCAATTCAAACACCTCCAATTTCCAGTAAGGGTCTGCTTCGCTATGACAATAAATGAGTCACAGGGCCAGACTCTAAAAAAGGTCGGCATTGACTTGACACAGGATCGCTTCTCACATGGCCAACTGTACGTTGCATGCTCAAGAGTAAGCTCAGCAGACATTTTACAGCCTGAGGGCAGAACTGCAAGCGTTGTTTACAAAGAGATCCTTACATCCTAAAAATGTGTATTTTTCATACACAACATTTACAATCATACTCATCATTCTCAATACTAGAATAAGCCTACCACAATTACATTGACACGTTACGTTATTTTTAAAATGTTACCTTTTTTTCATAACTTCTTTAACATACTACTTCTCCGCTGCGAAGAGTGGGTATTTTGCTAGTCTCAGATAAATGCGATTTTGCAGTGTCATCTTTTAAGCAATCAAGCAAAATCTGGTGCATTGTAAGAAAGAATCCCATGACAATGAGCGACATGCTAACCTTGGCATAGCACAGCATGGAAGAAAAACATAATGGCATCGAAAAGGACAGAGAGAAAATGTTAACATCAAAAGAAAGAATCTGAATAAAAAAACTGCTGTCAGAAAATGAATCCCTAGGTCAAAAAATCCTAGAACACATGCAGGGCTGATGCAATTATGTTACTAGAGTCAAAGTCAGTAAAAATGTAATGACTCTGGCTAAATGTAAATTGAAACATAATGTGTTAATATTTCCAGTTTCACATAAATGTAAGCAATTTTTTCTTCTAGACTTTTGATAAAAATAACCTTTTTTTATTTTTTAAGTTTTGACTTTTGTTTCATGTTACATAATATTTGTAAAAAAAAAAAAAAAAAAAAAAACACACACACACACACACAATGGCATCGCTGCAACCTTTAAACCCAAACTTTAACAGGTTCGGGTGCTGATAATTCATGCTGGCATTGATAAAATGCCTTGTATGTTTTGTGCTTTGAGTCAACACAGTAAATACACTACTGTTCAAAAATCTGGGGTCACCAAGAAATATTCATTTTTTTAAATCAATATACCATTGGGATAAGTGATCCATGGTGCTGTGCAGGTTTTAAAATAATCACATCCAAAGAGCATGCAGGCTCAGAATGAATGCAGGTGTGCATCTGATGGCAATGCACCAGGCTTGACAACCATGCTTTGCTTATTGTGCACTCACGTGCAAAGGTGTGCGGATCCATCAGGCACCTCATTAAACCTTAGAATGGGCAGAGAGTCACATATGCCCCCAATCAAGCCAATATAAGAAGAACCTGCATGGCTGAGAGAGAAAAAGAGAAAAAGAACAGAGAAACAGAAAGAGAGAGAGAGAGAATGGAGGTTAAAGGAAAGAAGGATAGAGACGGCAGGAATGGGAGATGCCAGCGTGCAAAGGAATGGAGGTAGGTGGTCAGGAGCGAGCCTGGGGCTGAATTAGGGGCACTCCTATTGAGCGAAGTTGGGGAGTAGGAGTGGCTCCACTGAAGGACTGGCAGAGGGACCGGGGAGACCGAGCCAGGTGTTAAAGGTTGACCGCACCTGTCAGAAGGACATTTCCTTTGGCTGTGGAATCTGAACAGGGTAAACCGGGGAAACATCAGATTTTAGAAGGATGTACCAAGGCTTGTAAGTTTTTAAAAGGACCACCGCTTCCTGTTGTGATTTTAACCACATTTTAATGGATTTATTTATTTGGATATTTATTTGGAACATTTAAACCTTCATAATCATTTTAATTTTATTGGATTATTTATTTAATGATTTCATGCACTGCACTTTTGAACACTGGTTTTGGATTGCTTTAGTAAAACCATTTGACACTTTTTGCACCAATCCTTTGCTGCATGGGTGTGTCCTCATTAGCCTGGCTCATCTCTTTTCATGATTATCAACGTTTCAGGTGGAAGAGGCTCCTGGATGTGACAAGGGAGCATGGAGCCAAGCCAGACTGTCACAACCATTAAATTGATTTAATATTATAGCCAAAGCATTACTAGTATTATAATAACTACTACGGCCTGAAATGACAGATTTCTAAGTTATTAATTTATGGCTGCAATGTAACTAGTTATTAAAAAACCTTTCTAACTTCACTGGCATCACTGAAATCTGTTATCCTGTTCACTTGTGTTACAAGGTACAGGTATTCCTAAAATTCAGTTCTGGGTTCACAAACGACCAAAATGAATCAGCTTTCACATGAAAAATCGGCACAATAGTATCTTGATAAAAGAAAGGTATCATTTCTCTTAAAAAACATGAAAATTTCTGAATTACCTCAAACTTTTGTCCAGTACTATATATTGGCTTGAATTACAAATAGAGGAGTCTGAGGTACCATAAATCAAGGAGTCAAAGGTTTTGTGTACCAACATCACATCCCTGTATTATTTTAATCATTTCATGGCAAACAGCAATTCTAACAATAGGCTTCAGACCTGGCTTCACCTAATTGTCCTGACTCAAAGATAGTAGTGCAAGTCTCTATGTACATGCTTCCTGCTCCTCTTTTTGTAAATCTTTTAAAAGGGACCTTCTTAGAAAGGAACTACCTCTCCCTGCCTTTGCCGAATGTTAATTATATCATTCCCATCCTCAAAACCTATGATAATATGTGTCTACATCCTGGCATATTGAAAGTTAACAGAACAATATAAATACAAGACAACATTGCAGGAACAGAACATTGAAAAGGGCACAGGCACAAATGACTCATTATAAAAGTGGACATGTAAGTGTTTGGGATGAGGGAGAGAGTACCTGGAGGAAAAAATAAAGTTGACTCTGGAATAATTCTCAAAACTCATACAGAAAGTGCCTGGGCTAGGCATGGAAACCAAGACCCTGGGGCTGTGAACCACCAGCACAAACTAGTACATCACCATGCCATCTGTCTCAATAAACATAGAAATTTCAAATCTACAGAAAGCCATTAAAATAATTTGACTACCTGAAGTACCAATCCATTGCTACAAAACTTTGCCATTATTTCCAGTATCGTCAAACTTAGAACACAGGCTAAGAAAATTTTTGATTTTCTACATATAATTTTCAAAAAAAAAAAAACCACAAAAACTGAGACAAACTCAATAAATGTTGCCTTTATTAGCTAAAAAAAAAAAAAACTACTAAATTAATAGCACTATATAGGCCGGATATAATTACACGCCAGGCCGGATGTGGCCCGCGGCCCTTGAGTTTGACACATATGGACTAAATAGAACTTGAAAAGATATATTTTTTCGTACATCGAGCCCGCGTGCTATTGTGGTTTTGCCTGCATGCCTCAATAAGTCACCCTCCCCTCGCTCTTACTTTTTTACCGTTCATCTAATGAATACACTGAGTATGGCTTTACCAAAACAATCATTGATGGTGAATAAAGTATCCATTATTCGAGTATGTAGATCGGGGTATATATACATATATATATACCCGCGTATCGCAGCGGAGAAGTACTGTGTTAAAAAAGCTATGGAAAAGAAAAGGGAACATTTTAAAAATAACGTAACATGACTGTCAATATACAGTAATTGTTTTGTGAGTGTTATTGAGTGTTGCTGTCATCAAGGACTTGATTATCATTATTTCTTTCAATCAGGTTCGTATTTGTAGGATGTGTTGTGTTCAAGTTACATTCCGTGTTTGTCAATTGTTGTAAAGATAAGAGGTTTCATTCATCGATTCGTTTCTTACTGCATCAATAAACAGCTCGTCTTCTTCTTTATCTGAGACCTGACACACTGCATGCACGGGTTTTTTTTTTTACACTGTCTTCCTTTAGCGGGACATTGACTTTTTCCACCGTGTGCTTTGTTTCCGCAGTAGCTGCATTTATGAATATGCTTGTATGTATCAGACGCTTCATATTTTTTTGCTGCCTTTTCAATTGTGTAATTCGGTTTTTGTTCAGCGCTCTTTAGAACTGTTGTCTGTGCACTGCGTCAGTTCACGTGAGCCGCTCGGTGTTCTTGCATCGAAGTTTCCCAGCTATGCTGGTGCCATGTCGTGCTATGTCCATGGCTGTATTTAATGTTACCGAAGTCCCGGCACTTAAAACTTTCTCTCGCAGTTTCGCTGAAATTGTGCCAAACACCACCCTGACCATCTCATCTTCCTCTGCATAAGCACAGTCCTTCACCCGTGAATATTTAGTGGCAGCGTTTCTATTGGATTGCCGCTGACGGACGGCCTTATATGGGCAGGCACTAAATTACAAACGCCAGCAGCAGCCTGTCTATAAACTTAATTTAAAGTTTAGGTTTACACTGTGCTTTGTTTCCGTAGTAGCATCACTCATGAATATGGTTGTATATCACTCGCTCGCTTATTGTTTCGCTGCCTTCTCAATTATATAATGCATGTTTTCTTCAGCGCTTTTTGGAGGTCTTCCTGGTTTTCTACGTACTGCGTGATTACGTGGGAGGCGTGATGATGTCACACGAAACTCCGCCCCCACGGCTTTCGCGCTCATCTCCATTACAGTAAATGTAGAAAAACAGCTTCCAGTTATGACCATTACACGTAGAATTTGGAAATGAAACCTGCTTAACTTTTGTAAGTGAGTTGTAAGGAATGAGCCTGCCATATTTCAGCCTTCTACCTACACGGGAAGTTGGAGAATTAGTGATGAGTGAGTGAGTCAGTGAGGGCTTTTCCTTTTATTAGTGTATGTATATATTATATATATATATATACACATACATACACACACACATATAGTACAGGCCAAAAGTTTGGACACACCTCCTCATTCAATGTGTTTATTTTCATGACCATTTACAGCACTCCATCACTCTCCTTCTTGGTCAAATAGCCCTTACACAGCCTGGAGGTGTGTTTGGGGTCATTGTCCTGTTGAAAAATAAATGATCGTCCAACTAACCTGACTTCTGCACAACACAACTGCTGGTCCCAACCCCATTGATAAAGCAAGAAATTCCACTAAATAACCCTAATAAGGCACACCTGTGAAGTGAAAACTATTTCAGGTGAATGCCAAGAGTGTGCAAAGCAGTAATCAGAGCAAAGGGTGGGTATTTTGAAGAAACTAGAATATAAAACATGGTTTTCAGTTATTTCACCTTTTTTTGTTAAGTACATAACTCCACATGTGTTCATTCATAGTTTTGATGCCTTCAGTCATGAAAATAAAGAAAACACATTGAATGAGGAGGTGTGTCCAAACTTTTGGCCTATACTGTATATATCTATATCTCTCTCTATCTATATATCTAGATGGCCCAATTATATACATGATCTGCTTCTCGCAACTGAAAGAGGGCACCGTGGCGGACGTTAGGGGACTTGCTGACCAACCACAAGCGTTACCTGGTAGGTAACCACCCACACGATCAGATTGTGATTCAGACTACGAATGCATTGTGTGTGTGTGTATATTATATATATATATATATATATATATATACACACATACACACACACACACACACACACACATATACACACACACACCAGTAATGGTGTACTGCACGATAACATGCGGTGAATACACTTGACTTGAGCATTCACAGTTTTCATACTCTCTCTGTACGTTTAGCATTCATTTGCTCAGAGATTGATGCGCTTGCTGCTTCCTGAGCAGCTCTTTTCTCCACCCTAGCAGCCCGCTTCTTCTCTTCTTTCGTCGGCATCTTTTTGCGTTAAAACTAATTAAGTCAGTGTTTGTGTTGCAATTAATTACTATGTTTTCTTTAAATGTTCACTTAAGCTGTTACTCAAGTCTTCAATCTGCCTCAAGAATGACTTAGTATATGAAGAGGTAGGGGAAGCGACGGCGAAGGCAGTAGGGAATGAGAACGGTGCCTGTACACATACAATAAAATAAAATAAAAAGAGGACTCAATCATCACCACGAAAGCAGATAGTAGACCTCACGTAGTATATGTGTACCAAATTTCAGGTCAATAGTTCAAACAGTTTGCAAGCTACAGGTGATTTAGAATCCTGGACAGACAAACAAACAGCCATGGTAGTGTATTATATAAGAACTGTATTTGCTCTAAACTACTAAATGATTTAATTTTCAATCTAAATAAGAGGGGCAATTCCAAACATAATAGAGAATGTATCATTTGTATGCAGGGATCAGAGATAATCTGTTAACAGTCAATAAATGAGACTTCTGGAGAGCAAGACATCAAGATTTTATTGACTAGCAGAGGAGCAAAACTGCACAGAGTGTTCCACCATCTCCTCTGTTTTAAATTCAGTTTTCCTGCATTTTCTCTTTGTTATATTTATTGGTACATTCCAGTTACAGATAGATAATCCTCACAAGTCCTTCATAACTTCATTCTATAATATTTCATCTGAAAAATCAACTATGTTTAAGCCTGATACAGTATATACATGGATTTATAAAATACTCATAATATCCATAAGGTCAATTTAAATATCAGTCATCCTTGTAATAATTTATCAAAACCTATTCAGGGAATGAAACCTCCGTTCAGAATAAGAATGAGTTTATTTCTTTGCATAAGCCACTGTGAATTCTACCCTGCTCTGTCAGCTATTTATTTATAGAGTTAAACTTTGTCATCTCAATCTAAGCTATTAAAATCCAAGCAGTTAAAATGAGGTTACACTTCACTTATAAAAAGTACTTTTATTTGGAGTTTTGTATTGTTATTAACAATCATTACATTCAATTTCCGATAAATTAAAGAGTTTATAGTCCCTCCTGGCAATCATTACTTTGAAAAGAAGCATAAGCTGGAGTTAAATTGTAAATAAAGTATGAGAACAGCAGTAAATTTGCAAGTATTCAGTGCTGTGCACTGGACTGCTTATTGTTTCTATTTGCTTTACAAGTGAACAATTTTCAAAATTATCTGTTAACTGGTTTGGGACATTACAGAATTGCTTTTGTTAAACATGGCTATTTGTTTATTCAAAATTGTTAAAGCTCACGTTAACCTTAGCATTGGATAATAAGCACCATATAATCATAGCTATTGGTCAACAGTAATAAAAAAATATTTAATAGGTGCATGTGTCATTTTTAGGAGAAGATCTTAGTTTGTTATTGTTACCTTGGTCAGTTCACAAAAAAAATATGCACCACAAATTTCCACTGTAAGACGGGGATACTCTTGTAGTGACCTCAATCCAAGAATAATGCCAAGGAGACTGAACATAAGAGATAAGTGTTTATTAGACAAACTAGGTGAAGAGCTCAAACAGGGAGTATTCAAAGACTTCTGAATGGTGATTTGTTTTCCAGTTTTCGTGTCTTTCTACATTTAGTTGGGGAAGCTTTATGAGCAAATCTAGTTTTTTTTGGGTTGCAGACTTCATTTTTGACATCTGTTTATTGTGGAATTTGTTTAGAAAGGGTCCAAATAGTTTGCATTGTTTACCCAATGATATTTTGTTTTTACATTACTATGAAAATTGGTCCTGTGGTGTGCGGTACATCATGGCAACAGGATATTCAAGATTCAGATTCTCAAAAAGATTTAACATTTGTTTTCCTAGCACAGATTTTGGTGAAAGACTTCTTGCTGTGTTATTGCGTTTCAGTTAGCATTTAGGATTTGTCTATTGATTATATTGACTCCCTGAGTAAAAACTTTGCCCATTATTTTGACTATAGATCTTGCTTCTGGTACCTTCTAAATCATATCTACCTTTCTGCCAACCAAAGCTAAACACAAAGTTCAAATAAATCAAATCCCTTTTGTATCTGTAGGATTTGATTCTAGAAGGTGGAGCTCTTAACTATAGTGTGAGGCAGATTGCCCACTTGTCCTCCTAAACACCACCAGAACTCCCTTTACCTCCCATCTCACCAGGCCCTGGCCTCTTTTCCCCCACTAATCATACATTTGTACTTTTCTTACCACGTTAAATTTTAAGTGGTTTAAGTGGTGATTAAGAAGTGTTATTATTTGGTGCGTGACAAATGGATCATCATTAAACAGTCAAGGGTTTGATATGTAAGTCTGTCAAATTTTGCTAAAATCAAAATGTTATACAGAAATTATACCCACAATTCTTAAGTCATTAGCAGACATTTAATTCTTAATCTTCCTACATAATGTTCATTTCAACAAATATAAAATGCTGTTTTAAAAGTTGCTGCAAACAAAACTAAACCTAATCTTTTTCATTTGCACTGATTTAGTCTTTTGCTTTGTTGATCCAAAATTCATTCACCATTTTGTGCACTGCTGTCTTTACAGCCACAGTTACCTCATGTCACACATCATATTGCCAACACTTCCCTACCAAAGCTAGCAATGGCTGTCTCTGCCATTAACATGGCACAAGTAATGAAAACAAAGATTAAAAAGTGTAACAACCAAAACAATTACAGAACTCATTCCCAAAATTAAATTGAGACATTTTGTAATTAGATCCACACATCTTCCCTTAATAAACACACACTGTAGAAAAAAAGGCCAGTGTAATGTGGGATAACTTCAAGGGTCTCATCCTGTGTATCCTAGGGTCACTAATCCACAGCTCCTTCTGATGACCTGTTGCCTATTTTGACAGCAAGAGGAGGAGATATTTTTTCATGTATTTCCTTCTGAGAAGGTTTTGCCACCTGTAGTTTTTTCCTCTCTGGCCTTGCAGCTTTGCATGAAAATGGGTTATAACCAAAGCATTTGCTGGTTCATCTGTTGTCTACACTCCTGAGTTAAAGTTACTTGCTCCATTTATGCTGCTTCTCCCTCACATGTATGTTGGTACACCTATCTGTTTGCACACTTGTTACTACACTGGCATATTAACTTACGTTGCCATTGCCAGTACTTCCTGTGCCTTTTTTATTGTAAGAGCCTCATAATACCCTGACTGTCCTATAACAGCCTCCATAGCTTGCAGTCTTAAATTTGATCAAATTTTCACCAGATATTCTAGAAGTACTATACCAAATGTACTTCCAAAGTGTGACGTAAGGAAAGCTAACCAAAAATGTATTTGAATGCTTATCTCTTTCATCTAGCCGTTTCTTGCTTTCATATAGTAATTCTGTCATTTCTCTTTCACAGCAAAATTCTTTTAGTGTTTTTTCTGACATTAGCCCAGGTCCGTCTTAATAGCATCATAGGCCCCCAAGCAAAGTAATGTGTTGGGGGCCCCTGTTTTGATAGCAAAACAGAAACATACATAGGCATTAGAAACATCATGGGACCCTATGCTCCTGGGGCCCCCGGCCGGTGCCCATACGTTAAGATTGCCTTGCACACATTTAATATACATGTACGTTCACCTGTAAGACAAACTATTTTTCATATGCATATTGAAAGGATTACCTTTTTTCTTTCTTATTCAGGCCAGAAACAAAACTTTGGTCACCTCAAGTGAAAGAAGACGGTAAATCTCATCCATTTAAGATTAATTTGGAAGCTGAACAGCAAGTAAGTATAGCCAATTATAAAATAGGTCCATATCTGATTATTCCTGATGTTGCCTATTGCTTGTTCCAATTCAAATGATGTTGAGTATGCTCTCAGGATTCTGTAGAAAAACAGGCACTTACGAAGGAATATTTCGGACAAAAATAAACAAAGAAAGAAATAAAAAAATAAATGCACAAAAAAAGGTATTGTGAAATGTGAGCATAAATAAATGTATCATGAAACGTAATCATAAATAAATGTGTCAAGAATTATGAGCATAAATGAAAAAATTGTCACAAAATACATTTTTTTTTGTTGCTTATATTTATTTAATTTTGCCCGTAATATTCCTCCAAATGCATCATGAAATATGGCTTGAAATAAAACTCAGTATCACTTGTTAAATTTGAGAGTTGGCTCTAGTACATGGTGTGTTTTGATTGGTAAATAGTTTTCTGTAGATTGCTCATGTCTAATTCAATATGTCAGTACAGGAGATGGAAGTAAATGAGATAATACAAGAAATAATTAGAAAAATGCTTACTACAGCCAGTGAAATTGATTATCCCAAATGTATCACGCATTTAAGAGAGAAACTTGGAGATTTATCAAAAGAAATTACAGTGTTGGTGGCCTTTTTAGACTACGATATCAATTAAACTATTTTTGAAAACATCGAAGAACTGGTGCAATGGATACACGCCAGTTTAGTTGATGAAGTAACTTGCCCTGGATGCCCATCCCATGCCCATGTCAATAGAACATTTTCTTTAATGCAGTTTAAAGGTATGACAGATATGGTGTATCAGAGTAGATGATCACAAGGCAAATGAGCCAGTGTGAGATACAGTGAGCTACACCTGTATTGGTGTAGACACTTTGACAAGGAAAACCCAAAGCCGTGCCAACTAATATTTTGAACTGAATATTTCACCTTTGTTTTAGGAGTCTGAAGTCAGGTGCATATTCATAGTTACTTTTTCAAGCAACTTTACTGCTTTGATCAGTGGCTAACATGATACTTTCTTATCTGTGTCTCACAGCAAGACAACTTACCAATCAAAACACAGCATGTGCTAGAGCCCACCCACTCTGCCTTTGACAAGTGATACTGACAGTTTTATTTTAAGCCATATTTCATGAAGCATTTGCAGGAATATTATTACAAAATGAAATAAATAAAACAGCAAGAAAAAAAATATTTCGGAACACATTTATTTATGCTCACATTTCTTGACACGTTTATTTATGCTTACATTTAATTACATGTTTATTTATTTATGCTCACATTTCACAGTACTTTTATATATTTGTGCATATATTTAGTTATTGAATTTTTGACTGAAATATTCCTCCATAGGCAATTACTTAAAGGGGGTATACTATTGAGGAGGTACTACTTCTATTGGCTCATACCAAAGGCATAAAACTCATTCATCTTAAATATCACAATAAAACTACAAGAAAATTAAAACATAACCTTTATAGAAATCTGCACTACTTATACCAACCAGACAATATTCTGTACCTTAACTTTTAAGGCTGCAATTGCCAAGCCTACTCTTAGTAGGAACATACAGTATAATGTGATAAATTTTACAAGTTATTTTATGACAAAAAGTAAAGAAGGTTGTATATTAACACAAAGTTAAATTTATCATGCATTTGTTCATTTTCTGAACCCACTTTTTTATTACAGGGTGACAGGGAGCTATAGTTTGTCCTTAAATTGTCTTTTTGCATGTCAGAGCGCAGGGTCAGTCATTGTATAGCGCCCCTGGAGCAATTTTCAGGTTAAGGGCCTTGCTCACCATAGTACTAACACATCACCAAATTACACACACAGTGATACAGATAACTGACAAAGTAAAGGAAACACTTGGGCATATCAGGGATACAAATGTATCTGAAAGCAGTTACAATACTGGCATACTGTAGCTGTGGTCATTGAAACAACTAAAGTAGTAACATAGCATGCTTAAGGTCTTATGTAAAAATGCTGGACAGATCAATAAAAAATTAAATAAATAAATAACAGAGACTTTTCTAGGAGATTCGCCCTGATAACCTTGTGATGCTTTATGAGGGGTCAAGTTGAGATCAAGTTGATATTGGTTTAGAGTTCTGGGGAAAAGATGTCATCAGCCACAGTTATCAAACACTTAAAGTTCAACTCAATTTTCATTTCAGGGTATTCTTATATACTGCTGTTCTCCACAGTCAATATTAAAGTATACTTACAAAGATTTACAAATATGAAAGTGTAAAACCATACATTTACATACATAAGCACAGATCTATTGACTGTGCATATATAATAATATAAAAAGGGAACACGGTAACACATAGGTTGGTTTAGACATTCTATATCAGTGTGCAGTGTTCTGGGAATTTTTTTCCTCCCATATTCCAAAGATGCATACTTTTGATTGATTGACTGACTGCAGCTTGGCCTGGTTTAGCAGAGTTTCTCCATATGGGGACTGATTCCTGACTTGTACCCAGTAGTAAAAGAAAAAAATCTTTGTTCCAGTGTAACCCTATATCGTAATAAGTGGGTTCAGAAAATATACAGTATTCATTCATTCTTAACAGAGTAATGAAAATATCTCTCTCCTGCTCCCAAGGAGGGATTTAGGATTCATTAGTTTGAAAAATGAATCAGAATTCGGGAATACATTAAGCATAATCTGGAAATAAGTCAAATGGGAGAATACAAGACCACCAATGCTCACTTAGCCAGTTAATACTATTACATTAAGCATAATCTGGAAATAAGTCAAATGGGAGAATACAAGACCACCAATGCTCACTTAGCCAGTTAATACTATTACATTAAGCATAATCTGGAAATAAGTCAAATGGGAGAATACAAGACCACCAATGCTCACTTAGCCAGTTAATACTATTACATTAAGCATAATCTGGAAATAAGTCAAATGGGAGAATACAAGACCACCAATGCTCACTTAGCCAGTTAATACTATTACATTAAGCATAATCTGGAAATAAGTCAAATGGGAGAATACAAGAC
>JANRMT010062821.1:15434015-15449373 GCA_026402145.1 Polypterus bichir lapradei | reverse complement strand
ATGATCAGAAACATTTTGTGTGACAAACATGCAAAAGAATAAGAAATCAGGAAGGGGGCAAATAGTTTTTCACACCACTGTATGTATGTATATGTGTATATATATATATATATATATATATATATAAATAATACTGTATATATATATTTTATATATAAATTCGCCTTACATTCCAACCAAAGATATTTGTGTCGACTAAATCAGGGGTGTCAAACTCAATTGCACAGGGAGCCAAAATCCAAAAC
The DNA here is from genome assembly GCA_026402145.1 of Polypterus bichir lapradei. Lineage (NCBI taxonomy): Eukaryota > Metazoa > Chordata > Cladistia > Polypteriformes > Polypteridae > Polypterus > Polypterus bichir. Next base: position 15,449,128 of record JANRMT010062821.1, on the reverse strand, counting down.
ACACTTTAGGTCGCAGGCCGAACAGGATAAACATTTATTGAACACACTAAAACTAAACTTTTAAAACTTTAAAAGTTTTAAAACTTAACTTTTTTGAACATAAATATGAATAAAAACAGACAGGAATATTATTCCTGAATAAATCAACTCAAACCTTAAATAACTTATAATATTTTGCTCTCCATTAAAATATATCCTGTCTAAATTATACAAGTTAGAAATAAAGTAAACGTTAAAAGAACAAACATTCAAATTTCTTTACTCTTATGTAATTTTATATAAAAAATAAACTTAAATTTTAAATATCCCAAAAGATTTTGCTCTCCATAAAAATAAATCAAAATTATACAAATTCATATATGAACATGCTGCATAACAAAACCTGGAAATATAAATAAAATGTGTTCTTTTCAGCAATAACAAATCAAATCATTCAGTTGTCTTTGCTCATGTCATTTTATCAAAGCTGGACGCCTGGCATCTTTTTTTGGCAACAAGTTCGTTTATGTTTGGTGTGAGGTTCTGTGTTGTGGAGATTCTCAGGATGGACTGCAGGTGCTCATCAGTGAGGCGACTCCTGTGTGCTGTTTTGTTAGTCTTTATCACTGAGAAGAGCTTTTCACACAGATATGTGCTACCAAACATGCACAAGGTTCGAGCTGCATGTAGACAGAGCTGGAGCATTTCTGCGGGAATGGAGTGAATAAACTGTGCGGGCCCTGCAGTATCGTACTTTGCCTTCAGTGTGCCATTACACTGCAGCTCAATCACCTCCATCTGAATCTGCACAGGAGCAGTTTCCACATCGACAGCAAATGGGTTGCGAAACAACTCAAAATTCTTTTTTTGTTCTTCAAAGTCACCAAAGCGCCGTGCGAACTCAGTGCGCTCAGATTATCAGCAAAGTGCGTATTTGGGAACACCGTTGTGCCGACTTGGTTCAACATTACTTGGCAACAGGGAAAGTGGGGCAAGTTGCACTGGTGCATTTGTGTCTCCCATAAAAGCAGCTTCACTTGAAATCACTTTGTGATTGTGCACGGGTAAAAATGTCTGCTGAAGTGTCAGATTCTTCTTTAACTCTTCTGCTTTCTGTATCTTGTGCATTGCATTCAGGTCTTTCAGGTTATCCTGATGTTTTGTCTCATAGTGCCGTGTTAGATTAAATTCTGTAATTACACCCACATTTGCTCCAGAAATGAGACACACGGGTTTACCGGCAATGTCAGTAAACATATACAAAGCCTCCCATCGGTTTTTAAAGGCTCTATGTTCAGAATCACCTTTTCTCTTCGGCATCGTGTGAGCTAGCTTCACAATAACTTGCAGCATCATAAGCTAGACTTGATTAACGCGGTAAGTGTTCGGCAAGGCAGCTGAAGCGCTGCATTATGGGATCTGTAGTTTATTGTGTTACCAGCGCTTCATATCCCCGGGCCATTAATAACAATAATACAGTATATAAAATGATCTCGCGGGCCGGATATAATTACACGCCGGGCCGGATGTGGCCTGCGGGCCTTGAGTTTGACACATATGGACTAAATAGAACTTGAAAAGATATATTTTTTTGTACATCGAGCCCGTGTGCTATTGTGGTTTTGCCTGCATGCCTCAATAAGTCATCCTCCCCTCGCTCTTACTTTTTTACCGTTCATCTAATGAATACACTGAGTATGGCTTTACCAAAACAATCATTGATGGCGAATAAAGTATCCATTATTCGAGTATGTAGATCGGGGTATATATATATACATATATATATATACACCCGCGTATCGCAGCGGAGACGTAGTGTGTTAAAGAAGCTATGAAAAAGAAAAGGGAACATTTTAAAAATAACATAACATGACTGTCAATATACAGTATTTGTTTTGTGAGTTTTACTGAGTGTTGCTGTCATCAAGGATTTGATTATCATTTCTTTCAATCAGGTTCGTATTTGTAGGATGTGTTGTGTTCAAGTTACATTCCATGTTTGTCAATCGTTGTAAAGATGACAGGTTTCATTCATCGATTCGTTTCTTACTGCATCAATAAACAGCTCGTCTTCTTCTTTATCTGAGACCTGACACATTGCATGCACAGGTTTTTTTTTTTTTTTTTTTTTACACTGTCTTCCTTTAGCGGGACATTGACTTTTTCCACCGTGTGCTTTGTTTCCACAGTACCTGCATTTATGAATATGCTTGTATGTATCAGACGCTTCATATTTTTTTGCTGCCTTTTCAATTGTGTAATTCGGTTTTTGTTCAGCGCTCTTTGGAACTGTTGCTTTTTGTCTGTGCACTGCATCAGTTCACGTGAGCCGCTCGGTGTACATGCATCGAAGTTTCCCAGCTGTGCTGGTGCCATGTCGTGCTATGTCCATTGCTGTATCTAATGTTACCGAAGTCCCGGCACTTAAAACTTTCTCTCGCAGTTTCGCTGAGTTTGTGCCAAACACCACCCTGACCATCTCATCTTCCTCTGCATAAGCACAGTCCTTCACCCGTGAATATTTACCCGTGGCAGTTTGCTATTGGATTGCTGCTGACGGACGGCCTTATATGGGCAGGCACTAAATTACAAACGCCAGCGGCAGCTTGTCTATGAACTTAATTTAAAGTTTAGGTTTACATCGTGCTTTGTTTCCGAAGTAGCAGAACTCATGAATATGGTTATATATGTCACTCGCTCGCTTCTTATTGTTTCGCTGCCTTCTCAATTATATAATGCATGTTTTCTTGAGCGCTTTTTGGGGCTCTTCCTGGTTTTCTACGTACTGCGTGATTACGTGGGAGGCGTGATGATGTCACACGAAACTCCGCCCCCACGGGTTTCACGCTCATCTGCATTACAGTAAATGGAGAAAAACAGCTTCCAGTTATGACCATTACGCGTAGAATTTCGAAATGAAACCTGCCCAACTTTTGTAAGGAAGCTGTAAGGAATAAGCCTGCCAAATTTCAGCCTTCTACCTACACGGGAAGTTGGAGAATGAGTGAGTGAGTGAGTGAGTGCTTTGCCGTTTATTAGTATACATTACCTTATGACTTGACCAATCATTTGACTATGTTACGTTCAAGCAAAAGTTGTTAGTAGGACCAATTTTAGTACCAATTTTCTAATGCTGGTGTTAGAAGTAAGTAGCAAATTGTAGTGGTGGGGGGGAGATCCAAAATAATTAGATTTACCTGTACAAGCTGTATAAGAATACTCCTATTTGTGGAAAGGCTGGGCACTATGGCACAGCCTAATGGAGGCCACAGCAACTGATGCTTGTAATAAATAATGTTATAAAGACTATTAATTACTGAAGTTGATATTAATCTAAAGACAATTGGTATTGTGGAGAGAGGGGGAGTTCTGTTTTTAGATTAAATGCAGAAAATATACTCATTTGAACTACAATTCAGAGTGTGAAAGCAAACTTCTCATCGCATACTAGATTTGAAAATTGCCATTGGCCTGAAATGTACTACAAATTACAATTTTTTTTAATACATTTTATCCATTCAGACACCCTTTATTACATTAAACCCATTAAAGTGCCTAATTAACACCATCACATCAACAACATACACAAGGCAGGACTCTGCTCTGAAAATAAATACTGCTAGTTTCTAAAAGAAAACAAAAAGCAATGTTAGTCACCTTTCAAGAAGTCAGTGATAGACAGATTATGAGTATGTCTGCTATCCAGTGCCATTTCAAGTTAGATACCAGTTTCATTTATTTTTTGTTGCAATGCAGAGTGATTTTTCTATAGATAGATACTTTATTAATCCCAAGGGGAAATTCACATAATCCAGCAGCAGTATACTGATACAAAGAAACAATATTAAATTAAATAGTAATAAAAATGAAAAAAGTTAGCATTTACTCCCCCGGGTGGAATTATAAATTCTTAATTTAATTGACAATAATTTATAATGTTGTAGCATTGGGATGAGCCACTCATATTCCCAATGTTTAAAAATGGCTTTTTTTTTGTGTGTGGACCCCAGGAACACACCTAGCCTTGACACGGTTTGCTCATTCAGAAACAGTGATGAGCAATAGGGAAGGAATATATTGCCTAAATGAAAAAAAAACCAAATACAATCAATGACCAATTAACATGTATGCAAAACCCCAACCAAATTTGGCAGCAAATATTAGTTAACAATGAACAAATAAAACCGAATGCAACACAAGGCACCATACGATAAACAATTACACAACACAGTCTAAACACAGCAGGTGCAGATGATGATGGTGAGTATAATGGATAACCTTCAGAATTAAATGTATAGTTTTGTCCTACCAGGTTGTGTGATTAAGAGCACTCCACAGACAAAGACATGTTCAACCATGATGAAATCAAGGAGGCACATAAATCCAGAAACACCTGTAGCCCATGGCGGTGGTAGTATTTGTAATCCAACAGATTGTGAAGCGTAAACACAAATGGACACGTGATCGTGATCCTTTTCCGCATCTTCGACTCCTTTTTAAAGGGAGTACGTAATCTTCCAAGCAACCCCCACGCTGCTCTGAAGCTGCCCAAAGGTGTGATAGTACTGGGGCTGCTGGGATTTGTAGATAATTTAAGTAGTGCTGTAGCAAAGTTATTATAACGTTTGGCTTATAAGTTGAAGTACACTTCATAAGAATAAATTGAATTAAATTTGAATTGAAAGAGATTTAGTGATTTTCTTTTTTTGTTTTTAAAGTGTCTACACTTGTCTTTTTAATTTAATTTATTTACTAGAATAGGATTAACTGAAATTATCAGAGTAAAGGAGTTTTTTTAAGCTTGAAATATTTTGGCTATGAATGAATGGGCATTGATACATTTGAAGCATGATTTAAATCCTAAAGGGAATGGAGTAAATATATGTAACACTTTATAAGGTAATACACTTTAAAAGAACCTGTACTGAATGCAAATATTTGAGAAGAATAGTGACAATATACTGATGTATGGTATAGTACAATATACCAATAAAATATCAATTTGCAAATTGAATTCAGTTTGGCATGTTGTAGAAGTCACGGAAATGTTATGTATATTTATTATAAAGTGTTACTGAAAAAGAACCAACTGCATGCAGTTTCATGTTAATTCTCTGATAGAAACACATCCATTTTCAGTTTACCCAATCATTGCTAACTAACTTGTATTATTCCATCTTTCCTCATCTTTGTTTCGTCCTTGTTCATGTCATGCTGCTGCTGCTGCTCTTTTGTTTTGTTTTTGTCGTTCCAATTTTTTGTGCTGAATGGTGGAAGTACAGTGGCCTCACTGGAGGGTCTGGATACACTGCTTCTTCTGTGGCAGCCATCATTTCCCCTCCTGATCTAAAACCTACTTCTAAAATGATTCCTCAGAAGACCTGGGGTGCACAGTTTCCAGGGGTCAAGATTCAGCATACACAATTTAACTCTCCTATGTCACTATATTCAGACACCAATATTCTGAATACATTGCAAGGTCAGGTGTCTGCTACTGTAGGAGAAAAATGCAATAAAAGGTAATTCTTTTGCTATGTATCAATAATAGACTATGGTCCCGACTGCACTCTTAAAAATAATGGTTCTTTAATGGCACTTTATGGTTCTTAACAGCATTGTATGGTTCTACATAGAACTATTGCTTGACAAAGCACCATTTTATTCTGGGAAGGGTTCTTTGCATATGAAGTTGATTCATTCGGCTTTGAAAAACTTTCTAATACGTAGAAAAATAATTAACTATTTAAAGCATAGAAGAGTAACCTAGCAGGACACTAACAGATGAAGAAAACCTGGATTTAGCCAGTGTTATTGCGCGTAGCAAGAGTTCTTTTAAAATCAAGAAACTCCGCTACAAATCTGTTACCATCGGTTCATGGTTGTTTATTTAGATCTGCAGCAGGCTTCATACAGTAAAGGTTATTTCTGGAACTTGTGTGGTTGGCTCTTTTTGGAATCAAAAATGTTTCCCCTTTGGCACCTTTATTTTTAAGAGTGTAGTTCAAGGGCAACTGATTTGTTCTTCTGAATATGTGCTTTAGAATCAATTGTTCAGGAGAACAAATTACATCTACCCTGTTATACCCTAGTTTTCTCCCCATTCTTCTGAAAGGAATGGAATAAGATGAATCATGATAGCTACAGTGACATTAGTTATCTTAATGAGATTGTCCACATCATGCAACTTTAACTGCCATTAAATTAAGAAGTCTGCCTTTAAAAAAAGGTTGTATAACTGTGACAATGGGCAGGAAGCACTACATACCTGTGCTGATTTTTTTAAAGTTCAGAAATCTTCTTAATATATTTGTTTTCATCTTCTGATAAGAAATTTGATAAAGGTGAAAATTGTCAAAAGCAATGTAAACTAAAGCTTTTTGTCCATTGTGGTTCCCTGCTCCTCATGGCTTCTCCCTTTGTTTATTTGGGTTATCCCCCAGAGATGGACTCCTCCCACATTCCCAAAGATGTCCGTGTTAGATTAACTTCTCAATCTAAACTGTCCCAGCGTAAGAGTAAATAGGCCCAATGTTGGACTAGTTTCCTCTCCAACTTTGATTCCTGTCTTGTATCCACTGCTTCCAGGATTAGCTCTGGAGCTGTGAATTGGATTGAACTTTTTTTTTTTTTTTTTTTTTTTTTTTTTTTTTTAAATATGATGCACATAAATTAAATTTCAAGGTAGGGCACATCTACTTGCTATCATACTGCTGGAGAGTGGCGACATGTTGAATTAGCACATGCAGGTAACAATGCTCATGGTCCTGTGTACACATGACAGTAACCACCCTGTATACATATAGCTAGTACTTAAAAAATAAAAAAACACTATTCAACTTTCACCCCTTTTTTACTTAGAGTCTAAGATTTTCATGCATCATATTGTACAAACATTTTTTTCAGTCACTGCAATGCCTGGGTTGCCAGCAGCTAAACCCAGGACATCGATTGTCATAAAACTGAGATGGGTAGGGTGAATGAGTACACACAACAAGAGCTGGTGCAAAATGGTGTACACTGTGCTTTTATTCACCTAGTTTAAAGTGCAAACAGAGTACAGTGCAGTCTCAAATTACTGCTGATAAAAATCATGCAATCATGGAGATTGAAACTAGCAATAAGTAAGTTCATTCAACCATTAAACTCCAGTAATGAAACCATGCAAACATTGGGCTTTGTTTTTTTTGCCTTTCCTACCAGCCCAGCACATATTTTTCTCTCTGTCATGCTGCCAGATGGAGATGGAAACGGTCCTTACCATCACCTTTCACCACCCATTGGTACGCTCATAGTCAGACCGTTGTCTTCCATGTGCCGTCAGGTTCCCTAGGAGTCCACCTAATTGCTCCCACTCCTACATAGTGTTCAACAGAGATGATTTTCCTTTGGGGAGCCATTACTCTTATCAGGCCACAGAGTATTCTGCTTCCTCACCACTGCCCTTGTTCACACTTCCAATTCTGCCTTTCTTGTAGCTTGCTTTCTTTCGATTTTCCCTCTAACCCACTCTGGTTCCTTTTATATCATCATGGGCACAGGTACCCTAGTTACACCCTGCAGAGTGTTAATGAGGAAATTGCCTCAACTGATCATGCATTCACATGCAAACACGATTTAGCCAATCTCCTCATCAACCACTGTTGCATCACTCAGCTGTCTTGGTGCACCACTCAGCTGTCTTGTTGCACCACTCAGCTGTCTTGTTTGATATATGTATCAAATTTATTTTTGGCACCAATCCTTGGATTGAACTGTACCATTTGCAAAACTTGTGCTAATCAGATCCCTGTTAAATTTAAAATGCTCTTTTGGCAACACTTCAAAGTTTTTTGGGTTTTTTTTCCCCCCCAAATACCTGTGCCATAATGCAAGACCTTATCAAGAATGATAGGGTATGCATCCTAACTTAATTTCAAGTAAGGAGATTCACACAGTGATGGAATTAATCAAAAACTGTATTCTCTGAAGTAATATAATTTTAGACCAGAGAAGAACAGGTTTTAAACTACAATGGAACAACACAATGTAAAAAAAAGTCTCTGGGACTGCATTATTTTCAAGGCACATCTAGCTCCATGGACAAACCACCCAAAAAAAAAAAACCTCAAATGATAGCATACTCTGGATAAATGTAATTAAGATTCCAGTTTTGTAATCTCCCCTTCTCTCTCTCCATCTCAAGAACTATATGTAAATATATTAAAATTTGGAAGTTTATAAAAATATTTAGCAATTTAGAGATAATGTAATTAACTAAAATGAATACAAGAAAAAACTTATTTTCTATTTTATAATTAGAATTATTATAATTATAATTTTTATAATATAGGCTCTGTGCTGGCAATCTGAAGGTTGCCAGTTCAAATTCCATAAATGCCAAAAGTGACTCTACTCCGTTGGGCCATTGAGCAAGGCCCTTACCCTGCAATTGCTCCATTCTGAGTATGACATTAATCTGCATCCAGCCCTGCATGGAAAAACCCGGGGGTTGGTGGCAATAGTGGCACTCTAGCCACAATAAAAAACCTCACACTGGTTCCATTCCATCTGTACTAGTGTGGTGCTGAGGTGTCACCCATTGCATGGCTGCACTCGGGTCCTGACCTGGGGTCCTGAATTAGTTTCATGTGGTGGATGCGGCAATGCGCTGCATCAGCGCATGCTCCTAACCTCTCCTCTATTTTATAATGTATATGAGAGTTTACAAAGCTTTGCTCCTGCTGTTAGTATTTCACAATTGCTAGACAAACTTTGATTTACTAGCAGAGGTGGACGTGCACAGCAAAATCCCCAGAACTATAGGTGTCTAATCTACCTCTGATCATTTCTCAATGCTTATTTCCAAGTGTTCGGTTTGACTTCTAGTCCCAAGACTTTCATGCACTTTCCTGACTTTTGCTCACACACTTTTCAGTAACATCTTGCCTTTCATTTTGTCATAGTTTATGTCACTTAATGATGGACACATACATTCAAAGAAAACCAAGTGATAAGTGGACCATGAGGAGCATAACGCTATCATGCTGCTATAAACATTATGGCAAAAACAGTTATCTAATGGGCATTAGGGTTGAGTGGTCCATTGCTTTTACAGATGGATTTCTCCATAAAAATGGGGGTATAAACATTTTTACTTATAATGGTATTGAAGCATGTTTATGAAACTGATCACTTACATTTTAAAATAGAAAACATGTCAACAATAATAACTATCATTATGGTCTTTTCTTGGAATCTTAAGTTAATGAAAGCAAATGATTTATAAATTAAGATAAAACTAGTTAGAAAGTTAAATGTAAATTATTGAAATGTTGAAATTAGTTTAGTAATTTGCAAACCGAAAATGAAATATATCCATCCATCCATTTTCCAACCTGCTGAATCCGAACACAGGGTCACGGGGATCTGCTGGAGCCAATCCCAGCCAACACAGGGCACAAGGCAGGAACCAATCCCGGGCAGGGTGCCAACCCACCGCAGGACACACACAAACACACCCAAACACCAAGCACACACTAGGGCCAATTTAGAATCGCCAATCCACCTAACCTGCATGTCTTTGGACTGTGGGAGGAAACCTGAGCGCCCGGAGGAAACCCACGCAGACACGGGGACAACATGCAAACTCCACGCAGGGAGGACCCGGGAAGCGAACCTGGGTCTCCTAACTGCGAGGCAGCAGCGCTACCACTGCGCCACCATGCCGCCATAAAATGAAATATATTTGCCACATGAATTAAAACAAGGATTTATGTATGAATCTGATTATATTTTTACAGTTCAGAGCCCCTGTCATCAATAGAGCAATCCCATGTATACAAGATGCTACAGGAAAATGAAGAACAACATCATGAGCCTCGACAATCAGGATCCTTCCGAGCACTGCAGGAATTTGTGCAGGATGAATCTGGTAAGTTGTCTAAATTGTTCAGGCTTTTTCCCCCCCTATTAAATTTGTCAAGCAAAACAATAACAAAATAAAAAGTTTAAGAACCGTAGAATCTTGTTCACAAGTGATGGAAGAAATAATCATAAGATTCGCTAAAAAAAGCATGGCAGGAGGATCAATTTTGCAGACATTATGCCAGGTCAAGATAGTGAAACTGGAGCTGGACAAAGCTTTCAATTTAATGGTTGATCCAAATCAACATTAACAACTGCATTCAATAAGCTCTGTGTCATTACTGAAAAATTTAGGTCAAAAGTTCAAACACCTGAAATGAGAAAAAGACTAGCAGAGCTCACTCTCTATTTGAAGAGAGAGTGCAACAATACAGGAATAACCTGTGTAGAAATGCTTCTTCTCCAGATTTACAGGTGCAAGATAAGGTGGTCTGAGGTAATTTAGATGCAATGTGAAAATTGCCCAAAGTGGCTGTAACCTGCTACAGTCCATGGGGGAATACCAGGGGCAGACCACAGACATGGAGGGATTATACATATCAGCTTACCTCAGAGTTGCTCCAGAATTTTGGTAGAGATACAGTGGATATGGGGTCCTGAATTGGTTTCATGTGGTGAGTGCGGCAATGCGCTGTTATCAGCGCATGTTCCTAACCTCTCCTCTATTTTATAATGTATATGAGAGTTTACAAAGCTTTGCTCCTGCTGTTGGTATTTCACAATTGCTAGACAAACCTTGCTGTGCATGTCCACCTCTGCTAGTAAATCAAAATCCCCAGAACTATAGGTGTCTAATCTACCTGTGTATCTCTACCTGAGATACAGTGGATTGGTCTGTTAAACCTGGCAGGAAAAGCAGATCAAAAGTACAGTAAAAATTAGAGCCCTCACATACACAATACAAAATGCTAAAGCCGATTCTGCATTCCTTTCTCAACAGGCTCTCGCCCAGTTGGCATTAGAAGTGTCAAAGCACCAGTGACAAAGCCAGCTGGAAGTGTGACGAGTGTGCAGAAGCTTCCACTGTGTGACAAGTGTGGAAATGGTATAGTGTAAGTACAGCATCTGGGATCACTTGAATGATTTGATGCAAAATTAAATTACCTGGAGTTACTGCTTGGTCAGTTTAATCACAAACCTCACCCTAGTTTTCTCATGGCCAGGTTCAGCATGGTTACTGTCACAGACAATGTCTCACATGAATTAAGGTCTACAGATTCTTCAGGCAACAGTCCTAAAACCCTAACACTAAGTATACAGTGGGTTCAGAAACTATTCAGACCCCATTCACTTTTTTCACATTTCACTATGTTGCAGTTTGGTACTAAAATAATTTCAATTAATTCTTTACACACAACAAGCAACACTCAAAACACCAAAATGACAAAGTGAAAACAGGATTTTATAAATGTTTCCAAATTTATCAAACATAAAAAATGGAAATATCACATTAACAAAGGAATTGCGTGCAGAGCTTAGACAGGATTAAGTTGAGAAACAGATCTGTATGAAGCTACAAAATAGTTCCTGCAGCTGTTAAGTTTCCCAAGAGCACAGTTACCATCATAATACTTAAATGGAAGAAGTTTGGAACAACCATGACTATTTCTAGAACTGAGCAAGGCCATGGTAAAAGAAGTAACCAAGAACCTGATGGTCTGGAGATGGGGTAAACTTCAAGAAGGTCAATTTTTACTGCAACACTCCACTGATCAGAGTTTCATGACAGATTTTCCAGACAGAATCTTCTTCTCAGTAAAAGACACATGGAGTTTGCAAAAAGGCACCTAAAGGATTCCATACTGCAAGAGCAAAGATTCTCCAGCCTAATGACACCAAGATTAGTGTCATGCCTGGACGAAACCAGGCACCATTCATCACCTGTGTGTACTATCATGCTTTATTTATTTTTAGAGACAGAAACAGGGAGAATAAATAAGGTTGAGGGAAAGCTTAATGAATCAAAGTACAGTACTGTAAAGAAATTTTCTTAATGAAAACTTGCTTCAGAACATTCTGGACCTTGGACTGGGCCAAAGGTTCACCTTTCAATAGAACAATGACCCCAAGCACAAAGCAAAGAGAGCACTGGAATGACTTAGGTACAGCTCTGGGGATGCCCTTGAATCACCATGAAAGAACACAGACTTGAACTCAATTAAACACCTCTGGAGAGACCTGAAAATAGCTGTTTACTGATGATCTTCATACAACCTAATGGAACTTGAGAGGATCTGCAAAGAGGAATGGCCGAAAATTCCTAAATCCAGGTGTGTAAAGCTTGTCGCGTCTTACCCAAGATGACACAGGCTGTGATCGCTGCCACAGGCGTTTCAACTAAATACTGAGTGAAAGATCTGAATACTTGTGTTAAAGGTGATTCTGGGGTATTGAAAGGTGCTTGACGTGGGAGAGAAAATGAATTTAAATGATTTTAGCAAAAGGCTGCAACACAGAAAAATGTGATAAAAGTAAAAGGGTCTGAATACTTTATGAATCCACTGTAAATTACATTTGTTATTCTATGCATCCATCAACACCACCCATATCACAAATCAGGCAAGGGCTTTCCTAATGAATTACTGAACAGGTCAAATCAGACAATCAAATGCCTTTTACTTTGAAATTCTGTAAAAGAAAATAAATATTTTTTCAGTTTCTCATAATTCACTAAATATTTATTTCATTAAATGTGTTTCTCTTATTTTTAAACAGTGGGACTGTTGTCAAGGCACGAGATAAGTTTCGCCACCCAGAGTGTTTTGTATGCTCTGACTGTAACATGAACCTTAAACAGAAGGGCTACTTCTTTGTGGATGGGCAGCTGTACTGTGAAACCCATGCCAGGTCCAGGATGAGACCACCAGAGGGATATGATGCTGTCACTGTTTACCCTACTGCATAAAATTCCTGCATTGTACTCTATGTGGCAAAAAGCACAATGCTTATAAAACAACTGAAGTGATCTCAAAGATTAAGCTGTCACAGCTTGCCATTGCAGTATAATCCTAGATGCAACACTGAAATGCGCTGCTTGATCATTTTTAAAGTACATTGCACATAGTCACCCATACTAGCAGCTTCAAATTTATCAAAAAAAGCACAATAAAACTTTTGGCACAAAAATGAAATAACTTGGAAGCCTAAAGCAAGCAGGCCCTCTAGGCAACTAGGCTTCAATATGTTTCCTATGCAAGATTCTATATAAAAATCTCAAATGATTATTTGAAGATTCTAAAAATGACTAGCAATAAGCACTTCAGTCTGTTCTCCCTGCTGATGACAATGTTGATATAACTGAAATAAAGTACAATTACATTTCTAGTTTAAAAATTTTCCCAATGACATCAGAGTGCACAAATACATTTGTAGATTTTGAATAAAAGCAAAGGTATCTATTGTATGTGATGTGCAATTTTTTATTTCCTCCCTTCCATCCACTTTCTGAATCCAGTTAATTCAGCCTGGGGCTTCGGGGGGTTGGAACCTATCCTCACAGCACTATGTACAAAGCAGGAAATAAACCTGAGTAGATCACCAGTCTATCACAGAGCACACTCACTGAAATTGTGCCAATTGAAAAAAACGACAATCAACCTAATGTTCACATTTTTGAGCTCTAGGAGAAAACCACAATTCTCACACATGAGAACAGTGTGAAAAACAAAATTGATAAAATGTGCAGGCCAAAGAATGGAATTTACCAACAACGCTGGGATTTTAAGACAGCAGCAGGGCCATCCATGTGCCTCAGTCAAAACTTAACATGGTCACTTCAGTCTAGTTTTATTTAGTGCGCCCCCTTAAAGGATAAGTTTGGCATTTCTTCATAAACATGGTATAAATGCATTTACTACACAAAAAAGAAGACACCACAAAGTGAAAGAGCTGGGGCACCACCTTGTTGACCCCATATAATTTGAAAGAATGCACAAAAAAGCAACGTGCAGTAATTTGCAGTAATGTCTTTCCAGACACAAGTTTAGAAGAGAACTGAGAACAAGATGGCTGGTTTAGGCATTATATAGTCATTTGGTAGAAAGAGGCCAGTCCGGGATGGCCGACAATGAAAGTGATGTTAGTGGTAGAGTGGCCATCAGTCTTCCATTTTGCACAGGGAGAAAGAGAAAAGGCATTAAGACCACAATGCCAATCCCTGGTGATTACCATCACCAATGCTCTTAAGCCGTCTCCCAGGTTTACAAGTATGACAATATATAAAGCGATAAGAGGTCTGTCCATCTGGCATCTGTGCCTTTGCCAGGCATGATGTCATCCAGAATCCACAAGAGGGTGGGAATGTTCGATGAACAAAGGCAAGTAGACAGCATAGGATAGTAAAGCAAGCAATACACATTTGTGCATCTGGGCAACATGCTGTCCACAACAAGGATGGAATGTCTGATGAAGAAAGTCAGTAAAAAGCACAAAGAAAGAGGGATGTAAGAGTTGGCCAGTGAACATAGGTTTATAAATGCTGGATGCAACTGAAACAGAAGAACTTACCATTGTACCATAATGCCTGTTTTAATAAATAGGTTTTACACTATGCTAGTACAGCTACACTCTCATAAGTACAGCATATGTACATCTCTCTATATATAAAAAAAAAAAAAAAATCCTGGAATGTAAAAGCCAGGTGACGAGACATGATCTTCTCGGAAGTTCGAAAAACATTTTAAAGACCCGCGAGACAACAAAAATGGGCCATGGAGCATCTCACGGGGACCATAAAAATGAGACTTGGTGCCAAGTCTCGCGGGAACATGGAACATAAGAGTCTTGCAATACACGCCCTACTTATCAATTAAGAGCTCGGACAGCCCAACAAAACATTCAGTCATGTAAAGTCACGTGGCACAAACAGTTGCCTGTGCTCTCAGCAAATAAGAAAGAGCAGTGCGGAGAAAAGAGATACGTATGCAGAGAAAGGTACAGAATATGAAAGCAGTTACAGTCAAAAGTATTTTAGCGTCCCAGCCAAGATGAAGCCTTTTTTGTTTTAAGTGACTGTTAGATCCGTTCAACAGAGGGCAGAGTACACCACGGCAGACTGATAGCTGGGTGCTGATTGATGCGGTAAAGGGGAGGCGAGACCCGTGGGAGGAAAGGTTGGAGAGGGTGCTAGCAAGTTGTGTTTGGGGTTACGCAGTCGGTGATTGTTAAAGTAGAACTTTTGTGACACTTTATTACGTCAGTTGCTACAGTATCAAAAAAAAAAAAAAAAAAAA
>JANRMT010062821.1:15375680-15433915 GCA_026402145.1 Polypterus bichir lapradei | reverse complement strand
GGTTTAACTCACATGCATTTATTGGTTACTTTGCAAAAAAAATATATATATATATTAACTGCTGATGTGGATTGTTTTGTCTGTGCTGAAATTCCAAACAGAGAAACCTTTCCTAAATTATGGTACAAAGTCATTAAACACAAGTCTCACAGACCTCATTTAAAAGATTCAGCATATTGGGACATGACAGATTCCAAATATTGTTTTTACAGAAGTTCTGAAATGAAAGTGAAACTAATGAAATAACAACAATTCGAAGAAAAAAAAAAAAAAAAATCTTGCAAGTGTGTATCCGGAAAACCAAACACAGGGGTTGGCGAGCGAAGCGAGCAGGGGGCGAAGCCCCCAGTAAACAAAAAGAATGATAAAAAAGTTTTGAGATATAACATGAAAGGGGTTTTCAGTAGTGCTTATTATTCAGACATGTCAACATAGATGGCAAAAACTGCAAAAGCAAGTATTTTGCCTTTTGTGATTTTGCCTTTAATTTTTTTTAGGACTGCACAAATTGTGACTGGTCTAAATCTGATGAGTACAGAGGTCTATCCTGAATCTGCTCCACACATGCAAAATTAATAAATCAGTTTTATCAGACAGATGCTGTTTACTGTGCTACTTTACTGTAAGTTGTCACAGTGCAGAACACCTGTGAATTCACAAGCTGGTGATGGCAAAGAAGAGAAACAAGAAATTAAAAATCAGAGCTGTTACTTTGTGAAAATTCTTACTGCCAGTGTTGTATACATAGAAACAAGCGGCCCAAATGATTGCTGAAAGCCCAATGGGACATGTTTGGATGCAAGCAGTTGTTACAAGAACACTGTAAATCCTTTCTGAAAAGTTCTGATTCCATATATCTTTATTGCTAATCTAATTTCTCCAGAAACATCAGATCTATGTCACATATCAGAAGAAAAAAATGGGAATGAGGCTGCAGTGTGAATGTAGCCTTTTATTGGTTTCAAAAATCAAACGCAATTGTTTGTGCAAAGTGGTTTAATAACTGTGTGGTTGTTATCAACAACATGGCGGCAATCATGAAAAGGAATAACAATCTGAATTGACAACAATGTAAATAATAATTCCTCATACTATGTACACATACATAATAAAAACTGCAGTGAAAATATAAAGACAAACCCTAAACATGGCAAACTCAAACCCGTACAAATGGGATTCTGAGAAATTATTGACAATTTCCTGCATTTAATGCCTCTTTTGTCTTTAGTCCCTAGAAAAACATTACATGGGTATTCTATCATAATTCAAACTTGTCTGCCTATCTGCTGAAGTCAGCAACTATTGAAACAAATGTTTTCTTGGATATCAAATTAACCCGTGCTGTCCCTGGCCAGTCTTTAGCAATTCAGGGGTAAACGGCTATGGCATTAAATTACGAAACTTTGATAACCCAACATTACTATTTTCTTATTTCTATTCAGATACTGCACGCTGTTATTTCAGTCTGGTTCTGGGACTGTCAGGTGGCTCTGCAGATCTTTGTTAATAGACTCATGGTCATCTACAATGGGAAGAAGTAGGAAAAGAGGACATGAAGACAATGCCTTTTTAGCTGAGTTTCTCGTGATATTCAATAGCGAACTCTGAGTTCTGGGAGGGTGCCAAGGTTGCCAACAGATTTAGCCAATAGGCTTGTAAAATGAGGGATGGATGGAATCAGGCCAACAACTAAGCCCAAGAGTATTTTCCACCCCAACACATGAATATTAACACCACACACCAGAAAAAGGCAATGACAAAAATACAAAATGAACACCACAAATAAACCCATCAAATATATTTACAGTCCCAAAAAGGTCTTTACTGTAAGTAATGAGTATGAATCCTGAAGTGCAAACAATAGTTAACAGAAGGAAATGTGGCTAAATAATGTCCTTTTGTAAACTGCTTCCTGGAAAAATGGATAATGAACACAATCTTACCACCAGAGTCCAGCATTTAAACGAGGGACCCCTCTTCACAAGGAATAACTGCAGAAAAGAATGTGGTGAAAGGTACCCACTGGCATCCCTGTAAGCTCTGGCCATGCAAAATCCTCCTCCACTGTGAACATCCCATTCATAAAGAGTTTTTGGTGTAGACGAAGATGAATTTGGTGGAAAATGGAAAAGTCAAAACATCACACCATATCCTTCTCTTACAGTTATTATGTACAGCGCCTACAACTACAAGCCCCACAAGGTTCTCTGCATCCGTGTAAATAATTTTAAAGACATAACCAATATTTACAAACCAGGTATCTGAACTACCCGTGCTGTTACTAACATTTAACAAATACCAAACAATATATACACTATACAAAAATGAAAGCCCCCTATGCGGCAATGCTACATATTCCCCACTCCCGATCACCCTTTGGTCCAAAAGTAGGGCTTGATGTTGGCCACATGAATCTGTTTATCTCTTGTATCAGTATGTAATTAATATGAGGTAGTTCATAGGGCCAGACTGATTAATGATTTTAGCTGGCTCAAGCTTAGCAGAAAATTGTGATGTGGCATTGGAGAGAGGATGAGTGAACAATCAGACCAGGTCTCCATCAATGCATTTTACAGATCTCTTATTTTATGCCTTGTCCTCCTACCTTGACATCTCATCATGCTCTCCTGATCCAGTTTCTTCAGCAATTCAAGATGGTATAGGACTTTTATATGGAATCATTATATGGAAATGATTCTTTCAAGGAGAACCAGAATTTGTTGATCCAGAAACAAAACCGCAGGGATCTCATCTGTTACTTCATGCTTCACAGTGTTAAGAGTGAGGCGGAGCACTGGGAGCCACTGATCCCACTCCTGATGGTGATCCCCAACAAAAGATGCCATCATTGGCTTTAGAGTCTGGTTAACTTGCTCAGTCAGGCTGGTTTGGAGGTGATATACAGTGGTCTTCTTTTGGTGCACCCCCCAACTTCTTAAAAAAGTCTCCTGTAACTGTGCTAGTAAACTGTGGGCCTCGGTCTTAAACAATACTCCTTACCACACCACATTAGGTAAAGATACTGTATCATACTTTAAGATGGAACAAAGCCGCTCTGTTTTTACATTACGTAAATCAAATAGTAATGCCCATTTGGTGAAATAATCCACCACCACCATCAGAAAGGTCTTCGTGCTCCAAGGCCATCATTCCATGAGATCAACTCTCAAAATCTCTCCTGGTGCTATTATTGATATGCACTGCAAAACTCAGCTCTTTCAACTGACATCAAATGTCCTAGGAAGGAGATCTGGGTCTGTAGGAAGTGACACTTTATGTTCAGTGTAAGTCAGGCCTGTCTGAGCCATTAAAAGGTGGTGCCGAATGGATAGTCAGGGAGTAGACAATGATGTCATCTATATAAACGAAGCAGATCTTCCCAATCTACTTCCTTAGCACTTGCTCCTAGATTTCCACTGAAATGTTGCTGCATCATTTTTTATTCCAAATGGCATGACATGGAAATGGAACAAGCCCTTGGGGGTGATGACCACTGTCTTCACCACACTGTCCTGTCCCATGCACATCTGCCAATATCCAGATTGCAAACCCGATGAAGTGAAGACCACTGCTCCCTGCAGGGATTCCAGGATTTCATGAACTAGAGGCATGGGGTAAGCATAGTGGTGGGTTTTGGCATTAATACCTTTACAGACCACACAAAACTGGTAGTTGCCATCACATTTTGGGGTTAACACCACCGGCAATGTGTTGGTTACGGAAGAGGGCTCCAGGATGTCATGTACCAGTATCCTCTTATCTCAGTCTGTAATTAGCCTCTTCTGGTATCAGACATTACAAGCTCTGTGACGAGCAGGGACCTCATCAACAGTGTGGATTTGATGACGCACCACATTCATATGACCAAGTTTCTCCATCCAGGCTGGACTTTGGAAGGCAATAAACTAATGCTAGACTCAACAGGGCTGACATCCTCTACTATTCAAGCATAATAAAAACATACCACTGGTCTATACAGATTTTCTTGCCCCTTCTCCTTAATCCTGTACACCCTGACAAAGTGTATTCCTTCTGTTTTAGATTAATAACCACTCCTGTGACTATGATGGAATTTAGTCCCTGAAGAAGCGCCATGGCCAGGTGTGCATCCTCTAGGACATACACATGCATGAGACAAGTGTAGATTAAACCAAAATGAGACCCTGCCCACATGACTATACACTCACCCTTCAGCCAAGAAGAATTTTACTGTCATAGACCTTTGCAGAAGCTCGCGGGGAGGTTTAATTTGATCCCGCAAACTGTTTCTTATCAGTAGGACCCACGATTTACCGCGTCAAGAAAACAAATTCCGCGGCATGCTTTTATAAATTCCGTAAATGCAGTACCAGAACTCCATAAGACTAATTCGTAAGCAAAATAAATGCAATTTTACTTATTCTTAATCCTTAATAATAATCAATCATAGTTCGTAATAATCAAATAGGTATATCAAAGCGTTCACATCCGCACATTTTAATCCATAGATTTGCTTTAGGCAAACGATGCTGAAACATATGTAGGCATAATATTATTCTCAACAAACTATCGAATACCGTTTCTAGAGTTATTGTTTATTTATTGTTGAAGAAAACGGCACTGTAAGTTCGTAGGTTTTCTTGTGACAAAGAATATCGCAGTGGTGACAACACCGATCCCTATTTTGAGAACAAACGTTCCACATCAACAGAAGAGATCGGCAACGCAATGTAAACTTTAGCAACAGCTGCTAAGCGAGGTAGTCTCTAAGGCGCGCCAAAAAGCAGTGATATCAGCTGGAATTACTTCACGAGATGCTATGTCCAGATAAGCTTGCCATTCACCTGCTGCAGCCATCATTGTTGGCATTGATCGATCGATAACAGTGGTAGCTGTCGTGGATCAAACGTTCTCACAGATTTGAATAGGTCTATTGCCGTCTGTTTGGTTCCCACAAAATATTCTTCAAGTTTAGCAGAAGCATTGTGCTTTGTATCTTCACAGCTGCTGGTTGCAATTGGAAATCCGGACGATTTCAGGCAAGACCGTAAGTCAGACATTTTGTTGTAGACATCGACAGCCATGAATGACTGTGCCTCAAAAGAAGTCAGAGTGTTCATAATTGGCTGGCAGTGAACAGATACAAATTCAAGTTCAGCTCTCAGCTCGTTAAGTTTAGCAGTACTTTGCAGCAACGCCGACAGCTTCTTTAACTGAACTGTAGCTCCACTGTGTCCGATTTCAGTAGTAACGAACGAGATATTAATGAGATAATGCAATAGGCTAAAGAAAGAACTTGAAGTAATCAAAACTAATCATACTAATATCAATATGCCTCAAATGGTGAGATTTCATTCAGATCTGGTATTTTCTGAGGCAGTTAGTTTAATTCCGCGGCGTGGCGTTTTACCGCAGCAAAACCCCAAAATCCGCGGGCCAAGGAAAATCGTGGGCCATACTTATCAGGGTAAAGGTGCTGCCTGTGTCCAGGACTGCATCCCCGGTAATACACCTAACACTTACTGGACAACGAAAAACGGAATGTCTGCTCCAACGCTGGTATGCGCTGCACTGCCTGAATGGTCCTTGAATTTATTAGGTTTAGGACCATCGTTGCCTTGCACCCAGGGTCTTTATTTTGACACCAGGGGATCGTCATCTAGGCCCGGTCATTTTCTATCAAAGACGCTATTCTCATAATACCATTCACACCATGCAGCCTCGGGTTACACACGCTTCTCTTATCTTCAGCCATATCAGTATTTTACTTTAAGCAAAGTCACTAATCGATTGCGTCTGACCCGGTCTGCTTGCCATCAACTGTTCCTCCACTTCTGTTTTATTGTCTCCTGGCAGGAAAGCCTCCGAAAAAGCAGCACAAAATTAAGCCCAGTCCTAAACATTCTTCTTTTCCGCCTGTCATTAACTGAGCGGTGGACCCTTCCGAGCAGCATTCAGAAGTCCCAACTGCTCTGCCAGCCTCAAACGGTTCGACTACTTGGTCAATACTTGGCAGGAAAAGCGGAAAAGACGGAATGACCCCCGCGCAATCCTTCGATGAGACGCAATGTAACTGCTGACTAAACGCATGCAGGTAGCGCTGCACCGCAGTTTGCAGTTCCATATCACACTGCTAATCCAGACGCTACAAGCACTCCACGATATTACGTTCCATTTTGGCGATCCGCGAGTCTACATATTCTTTAAACAGCGCTGTGGACACATGGACATAAGAAAAGGAGTGCTTACTCGCATACAATTGTGGTTTCGGTTTTTGGGTATCCAGCCGATCACACAGGTCAGTCCACGGAGAGCCCGTTGAAATCTTCTTTCGGAGGTGTCTTTGGGGTGGATATGTACAGTGGTTCGACCAGGCTCTCCATTTCCTCCTCTTCTTGATGTGCCCTGACCGACACATGCAGATCAACTGCTGCCATTTACATGCAAAGCATTCAAACTGGCGGGAAGAATACTCCCTGTCGACATTATAATAAACGGGCTATTTGTTTGAAATTGAAATAATGGTAAGGAGTGTAAATAAAGTGCCTTCACGTCCCTGTTCAGACGGCCAAATCTGTAGCGAACCCCGACTTCTTGGAGGTTGCCAAGATTGACAAAAGATTTAGCCGAAACGCATGTAAAACGAGGGATGGTTGGAATCTGGCCAACACCCACGCTCCGGAGTATTTTCCACCCAACACCCGAATATTAACAACACACACCAAAAATGTCCAAATAAATTACAATTAAGCACCAATATAATATACTTAAATACAGCAAAGAAAGATAATGACAAAAATATAAAACGAACGCCACGAACAAAGACGATACAGCCCCAAAAAAATCTTTACTGTAAGTGATGAGTGTGAATCCTGAAGTGTAAACAGCAGGAAAGATGTGGCAGAATAATGCCTTTTTGTAAACTGCTTTCCGTAAAAACTGTTAATGAACACAGTCCTACCACCAGAGCCCAGACGCTGAATGATCTTCTGACGTGCGCCTCATCACAAAAAGCAACTGCATACAAGATTGCTAGGAAAAAAAGTACCCACCAATGTCCCCTTATCTGTTGGGTGTGCAAAATCCTCCTCCGCCGTGTAAATCCAGTTCAATCAAGTTGGGTTTTTTTGGGTGCAGCCGATGGTGAAATTGGTGGAAAATGGAAGAGTCAAAAAATCCCGCCACAGCCTTCTCTTCCGGTTTTAAGCAGTGCCTACAACTACAAACTACAAATCCCACAAGCCCCTCCGCATCTGTGCAAACATGTTTAAAGACACAGACTCTATATTTACAGACCAGACCGACAAGCCTTGTTACTAACATTTATCCATCCATCCACTATCCAACCCGCTATACCCTAACTACAGGGTCACAGGGGTCTGCTGGAGCCAATCCCAGCCAGCACAGGGAGCATGGCAGGAAACAAACCCCGGGCAGGATGCCTGCCTACAACAGGGCACACACACACACACACACATACACCCACACACCAAGCACACACTAGGGACAATTTAGGATCGCCAATGCACCTAACCTGCATGTCTTTGGACTGTGGGAGGAAACCGGAGCACCCAGAGGAAACCCAAGCAGACACGGGGAGAACATGCAAACTCCACGCAGGAAAGACCCGGGAAGCGAACCCGGGTCTCCTAACTGCGAGGCAGCAGTTAGTTTTAAAATTTAAATTTAAAATTTAACAATCACCAAACAGGACATTGAATACAAAAATGTTAATTAAAAGTTAATTAAATGAGATCAGTTATTATCACTGATTGTGAGTGTGGTTGGAACAAAAACCTGCAGCCACAGGGCGTCCCCAGGGCCAAGTTTGGGAACCAATGATTTAGCGATTCCATGCACCGTTATATTGTTACAGAATGATTACAATCAAGTGAATTAAGTTTGTAAATGATATGCAATT
Organism: Polypterus bichir lapradei; assembly: GCA_026402145.1. Lineage (NCBI taxonomy): Eukaryota > Metazoa > Chordata > Cladistia > Polypteriformes > Polypteridae > Polypterus > Polypterus bichir. Next base: position 15,426,015 of record JANRMT010062821.1, on the reverse strand, counting down.
AATTTCAGTGTTTTTGATCAATCCCACGTAATCAATGTGATTCTAAAAATGAAAGGAACACCACACAGAAACAGTAGCATTGCTTTTGACGCTGGATGCCAACCATGTACAAAACCGAGAAGAAACTTGTATATGCACGGTGTAAGGCTGCCATGAAAATGTGCGTGGCTTTACGCCAAATTTAGTTTTTATACATCTCAAAGTGTGCATGGAAACAGGTGTATGCAACATTTTTGTGAGTATGCATCATTTATACATGAGGCTCAAAATCATCATTCTAGGCAGCTAAAGAAAACTTTCCTTTTATGAACAGGGAGTTAACAAAGTGAGCAATGAAATCAGCAAAAATGAATTGGGTCAGTGCTAGTAAATACTTTGCAGCACTGAAACAGGTTTAAATGCTAAATAAACTAAGAGCTTTTCAAACATCCACTGCCCAGGAAAATAAAGTGTTCAAAGAAATTAAAGGAACACTTTGAAAACACAACAAATCTCAATGAGGAAAAAAAAATATGCTAGATATCTATTCTGATATGGACTGGGTAATGTGCTAGGAATAAAAGGATGCCAAATCGTTTGATGGAAATGAAAATTATCAATCTAAAGAGGGCTAAATTCAAAGACATCCCTAAAATCAAAGTGAAAAAATGATGCAGCAGGCTAGTCCATTTTGCTGAAATTTCATTGCAGCAACTCAAAATCATACTCAGTAGTTTGTATGGCCCCCACGTGCTTGTATGCATGCCTGACAACATCAGGACATGCTCCTGATGAGATGACGGATGGTGTCCTGGGGCATCTCCTCCCAGATCTGGACCAGGGCATCACTGAATGCCTGGACATTCTGAGGTGCAACCTGGCGACGTTCGATGGACCAAAACATTATGTCCTAGAGACGTTCTATTGAATTTAGGTCAGGCAAGCATGGGGGCCAGTCAATGGTATCAATTCCTTCATCCTCCAGGAACTGCCTGCATACTCTCTCCACATGAGTCTGGGCATTGTCGTGCACCAGGAGGAACTCAGGACCCACTTCACCAGCATAGGGTCTGACAATGGGTCCAAGGATTTCATCCCAATATGTAATGACAGTCAAGGTGCTGTTGTCTAGCCCATAGAGATCTGTGCGTCTCTCCAGGGATATGCCCCCCGCCACCCCCCAGACTATCACTGATCCCCCCCACCAAACCGGTCATGCTGAACGATGTTACAGGCAGCATAACATTCTCCACAGCTTCTCCAGACCCTTTCACGTTTGTCACATGTGCTCAGGGTGAACCTTCTCTCATCTGCGAAAAGCACAGGGCACCAGTAGTGGACCTGCCAATTTTGGTATTCTATGGCAAATGCCAATCGAGCTTCACAGTGCCGGGCAGTGAGCACAGGTCCCACTAGGGGATATTGGGCCCTCACTCATGAAGTCTGTTTCTGATTGTTTGGTCAGAGATATTCACACCAGTGGCCTGCTGGAGGTCATTTTCTAGGGCTTTGGCAGCGCTCATCCTGTTCCTCCTTGCCCAAAGGAGCAGATACCGGTCCTGCTGATAGGTTAAGGACCTTCTACAGTCCTGTCCAGCTATCCTAGAGTAACTGCCTGCCTCCTGGTATCTCCTCCATGCCCTTGAGACTCTGCTGTGAGACACACCAAACCTTCTGACAATGGCACGTATTGATGTGCCATCCTGGAGAAGTTGGACTACCTGTGCAACCTCTGTAGGGTCCAGGTATTGCCTCATGCTACCAGTAGTGACACTGACCATAGCCAAATGCAAAACTAGTGAAAAAACAGTCAGAAAAGATGAGAAGGGAAAAATGTCAGTGGCCTCCACCAGTTAAACCATTTCTATTTTGGGGGCCGTCTCATTGTTACCCCTCTACAACAACAACAACATTTATTTATATAGCACATTTTCATACAAAAAGTAGCTCAAAGTGCTTTACATAATGAAGAATAGAAAAATAAAAGGCACAGTAAGAAAATAAAATAAGTCATCATTAATTAACATAGAATAAGAGTAAGGTCCAATGGCCAGGGTGGACAGAAAAAACAAAAAAAAACCCCAGACAGCTGGAGAAAAAAATAAAATCTGTAGGGATTCCAGACCATGAGACCACCCAGTCCCCTCTGGGCATTCTACCTTTAGGGTTCTCACGGAAGGACTTGATGATGATGGTCACGTAGACTTCTGGCTTTTGATCCATCCATAATTGTTCGAACATCTTGATGCTTTGAGTAGCACCACCACAGAGAAACCAGAAAAAGAAAGTAGAGAGAGTAGGGGTCAGTACGGAGCCACCATGAATAGTTATTATGATGAATTGAACATATAGAGTATCAGGATTAAGTTAAAGTGAAGTTATAAAAAGGCCATGTTAAAATAATGTGTTTTCAGCAGTGTTTTAAAGTGCTCCACTGTATTAGCCTGGCAAATTCCTATTGGCAGGCTATTCCAGATTTTAGGTGCATAGCAGCAGAAGGCCGCCTCACCACTTCTTTTAAGTTTTGCTCTTGGAATACTAAGGAGATACTCATTTGAGGATCTAAGGTTACGATTTGGAATATAAGGTGTCAGACATTCCGATATATAAGATGGGGTGAGATTATTTAAGGCTTTATAAACCATAAGCAGAATTTTAAAGTCAATCCTGAATGACACAGGTAACCAGTGTAGTGACATCAAAACTGGAGAGATGTGCTCGAATTTTCTTTTCCTAGTTAGTTTCTAGTGCAGCTGTTGTTATTTTCATTAACACCAAAGCAGCTGAAACTAAATAACAACCCCCTCTGCTACTTAACTGACCAGATCAATATCCCAGAAGTTTCATTGACTTGATGCTATACTCTAATAAAAAGTGCTCCTTTAATTTTTTTCAGCAGTATATTTTTTCTATGAACTGCCTGAACTGTAAAATCAACACCTCAAGTTTAGGACTGAATGGCTATGAGGTGAAAAAGTAGAAGCCAAAATAATGTTCAAAGAACCAGTGGCGCAGCTAGCTTGCTGAAGGCCCTTGTGCAGCACCCTGAGGTGGGAACCTCTTTTCTACTATAACTGTTAGTAATTTATTCAGAACAATATCCTAGGGGCCAACTGGGCAGTGGCGTCCTCAGCCGTGTTACTATCAGATCACATGCTGATGACAAAAAAAACGGCTCTCTAAAAGGAATTTGTAATAACTTTTCTAATCACTTTATTACAGCAGCTGTAAGTGGCCATTGCAACGATTCAAAAGCATCAGCATTCTCAGTTACTACTGCTGGTCCTTGCTCAGTTTTGAGATAGAAATCTTGGTAAGCTTAGCATTTTTCAATTCCTGTTGCAGGCATGCCTTATGTTTAGCAGCACCGCTCTTATAATCTTTGCCAGATCCAATGATACTGGCTGACATGGCGTCGTATGGTAAGATTATAAAAAGTGTCAAATTTTTCAAATATTCAGCGTTTGTCAACTACTGTAGACCATAACTTAAAAACAGAATTGCTATGATTTACCGTTTACGAGTTTGAACTTCGAAAACTGTTGACATCAAACCAAAGTACAAAAGTAACAATTATTTACGATAATATTGTATATTTAGGGCGGCACGGTTGGCGCAGTGGATATCGCTTCTGCCTCACAGTTAGGAGACCTGGGTTCGCTTGGAGTTTCCATGTTCTCCCCATGTCTGCGTGGGTTTCCTTCAGGTGCTATGGTTTCCTCCCACAGTCCAAAGACATGCAGGTTAGGTGGAGTGGCAATTCTAAATTGTCCCTAGTGTGTGTGCCCTGCGGTGGGCTGGCACCCTGCCCAGGATTTGTTTCCTGCCTTGCACCCTGTGTTGGCTGGGATAGATAGATACTGTAGATAGATAGATAGATAGATAGATAGATAGATAGATAGATAGATAGATAGATAGATAGATACTTTATTAATCCCAAGGGGAAATTCACATAATCCAGCAGCAGTATACTGATACAAAAAAACAATATTAAATTAAATAGTAATAAAAATGAAAAATGAAAAAAATAAAAATAAAAAAACAGACAATAACTTTGAGTAATGTTAGCATTTACTCCCCCGGGTGGAATTGAAGAGTCGCATAGTGTGGGGGAGGAACGATCTCCTGAGTCTGTCAGTGGAGCAAGACAGTGACAAAAGTCTGTTACTGAAGCTACTCCTCTGCCTGGAGATGACACTGTTCAGTGGATGCAGTGGATTCTTCATGACTGCCAGGAGTTTGCTTAATGCCCGTCGCTCTGCCACAGATGTTAAACTGTCCAGCTTTACTCCTACAATAGAGCCTGCCTTCTTAACAAGTTTGTTCAGGCGTGAGGCATCTTTCATCTTTATGCTGCCTCCCCAGCACACCACCGTGTAGAAGAGGGCACTCGCCACAACCGTCTGGTAGAACATCTGCAGCATCTTATTGCAGATGTTGAAGGATGCCAACCTTCTCAGAAAGTATAGTCGGCTCTGACCTTTCTTACATAGAGCATCAGTATTGGCAGTCCAGTCCAATTTGTCATCCAGCTGCACACCCAGATATTTATAGGTCTGCACCCTCTGCACACAGTCACCTCTGATGATCACAGGGTCCATGAGGGGCCTTGGCCTCCTAAAATCCACCACCAGTGTTAAGATGTAAGTGGTTTGAGTCGCACCATTTAACAAAGTCTTTGATTAGCTTCCTGTACTCCTTCTCCTGCCCACTCCTGATGCAGCCCACAATAGCAGTGTCATCAGCGAACTTTTGCACGTGACAGGACTCCGAGTCATATTGGAAGTCTGATGTATATAGATTGAACAGGACCAGAGAAAGTATAGTCCCCTGCGGCGCCCCTGTGTTGCTAAACACAATGTCAGACCTGCAGTTCCCAAGATACACATATTGAGGTCTGTCTGTAAGATAGTCCATGATCCATGCCACCAGGTGTGAGTCTACTCCCATCTCAGTCAGCTTGTCTCTAAGGAACAGAGGTTGGAGGGTGTTGAAGGTGCTAGAAAAGTCCAAAAACATAATTCTTACAGCACCACTGCCTCTGTCCAAGTGGGAGAGGGATCGGTGTAGCATATAGATGATGGCATCCTCCTTCTCCTGGTATGCGAACTGCAGAGGGTCGAGGGCGTGGCGGACCTGTGGCCTCAGGTGGTGAAGCAGCAGCCGCTCCATGGTCTTCATCAGATGTGACGTCAGAGCAACAGGCCAGAAGTCATTCAGCTCACTAGGACGTGATACCTTTGGGACAGGGGTGATACAAGATGTTTTCCAAAGCCTTGGGACTCTCCCCTGTTCCAGGCTCAGGTTGAAGATTTGCTGTAGAGGACTCCCCAGTTCCAATGCACAGGCCTTCAGCAGTCGCGGCGATACACCATCTGGACCCGCTGCTTTGCTGGCACGAAGTCTTCTCAGTTCTCTGCTCACATGGGCTGCTGTAATTGTGGGTGGGGATGTCTCACCTATGCTGGTATCAGCAGAAGGATGGTTGGAGGATGCAGTACTCCGAGGTGAGAGTGGGTTAGGGTGATCAAACCTATTAAAGAAGTTGTTCATTTGGTTTGCTCTCTCCACGTCTGTCTTGATGGCGGTACCCCGCTTCGAGCTGCAGCCAGTGATAATCTTCATCCCATCCCACACTTCCTTCATGCTGTTGTTCTGCAACTTCTGCTCCAGCTTTCTCCTTTACTGCTCTTTCGCCGCCCTGAGCTGGACTCGGAGTTCCTTCTGCACGTGCTTGAGCTCATGCCGATCACCGCTTTTAAAAGCCCTTTTTTTCTGGTTCAAAAGGCCTTTGATGTCACTTGTAATCCATGGCTTGTTGTTAGCATAGCAGCGTACTGTTCTTACTGGAACTACAATGTCCATGTCTGGATTGGCTCCAGCAGACCCCCGTGACCCTGTAGTTAGGATATAGCGGGTTGGATACTGGATGGATGGATGTATATTTACATTACTGTATTCATGTGACGTCCTTCAAAACTTCTTTTGTTCATGCCCACTATGGCACGCCAAAAAGGTAATCAAATTTGGGAATGTTCACTTCTCTGTAAGGTGGATTAGGCCATATTGTGCCCCCAATTAGGCTCAGAGCATCCAAACTCTCGAAGTCTAAATCTGTGTAAACTGTAGGCCTGCCAAATACATAATATCATCATGGATTGGATTGGACTTGCCTGGTAATGGTGCAAACATGCCACTGAAAGTGGGAATTATTAATGCAATGAACTGTGCAAGTGATTTAAGTTATTAAAAAAATTCCTTTAAATCTATGTGGCCCTGAGCTCGTAGGCCCTTGTGCTTTGCACAATCTACACAATCCATTGCTACCCCATAGGAAAGAACACTGCACAACTTAAACACAAGACTCTGGGACAGTGCTAACCTTCATACTGCCAGGTGTTTTCTGGACAGCATTCAGTCAGAAAACAAATGAAACAGTGATTTTCTACATATGGTACCTCTAGGATTCTGCACTACTTTGAAACAAGGACAGCACACTGCCAGTTTCTTTTCCATAAAGTGAAAAGAGTATATACACAGTGACCCTGCCTTTAGTGACTTTTTCAAATTTATCTCCATCAGATGCTCAGCCTCAGCAGTGGGTGAAGATCAAATGCCATTAAACCACCATCTGATCAGTGTAATGTCCTCTGCTCAATGCATTCCTGATATTAATCTGCTTTGTTGTTTTCTTCTGGTTTTTTTTTCTTTTTTTTTTTTATAATTTTCTGTGGTGTCAGGGATGCCAGGGGCCATGACCCGGCCGGGACGCCATGAGGGACCGGATGTGGGTCTGTGCCCACCCTGGATCACGTGGGGGTCGCCTTCCTGGTTGCTTTGGGGGCCACGGGTACAGGGCATGGAAGCTCCACCCTGTAGGGGCCCGTGGTCACCGCCAGGAGGCGCCCCAATGCCTTGGGGACCTGTTACCCCAGCACTTCCGCCACACCAGGAAGTGCTGGGGGGAAGACTTTGGACGTTACCCGGAGAGCTGCCGGGAGGGCAGCCAGCACTTCCGCCACGCTGGGGCGTGGCCAAGGGAGGAATGCCGGGAACACCTGGTGCTCATCCGGGTACTAAATAAAAGGGGCCGTCTCCATTCGTTCTAGGCTGGAGTCGGGTGGAAGAAGGACAAGGCAAGAGAGGAGAGTGGAGGCGGCCCGAAGAGAGGCATTTTGTGGCCAGGACTGAGTGTTGGGGTTTGTGCACTATTTTGGACTGGGTCTTAGTGACCATATTTGTAAATAATATTGTATATAATAAACGTGTGTTGGTGAGTAACAACATGTCCGCCTGTCTGTGTCCGGGTCGGCTCCACAGTGGCTATCTTTATGGCAGAAAATAGCACTAGACATTTTGTACCTCCTCCCTGGCTTGTGCTGACTGGGAAAATTGAAACATGAAGTACAAATTTACAGTTCCTAATTTTAACACTGATAAAATGGTCTCTGGTCTTCAGGCCCCTTTGCTACTCAGGAAGATTCAGACTACACATGCACACACACATCCAATGGTAAACCAGGAACACTGCATGGCCAACAGAGCTAGCCCCATTGAGCTTGAATTACCTTGCACAAATTTTCAATTGTACAAAAATCTTTTTTTCTGTATAAGATTTTATAATGGAAAACCGAAAAGAGATTTGCTTAAGAAGACAAAGTTAAGGGTTGTTATAAACATTTTAATATTAAGTTACTGTGGGACATTTATTGCTTATTTTGCACAGCATCTGGTGGGGCTATGATCCACCACTGGTCCTCAATACAGAAACACCATTGCAAATAAGCATATATTTCTGTACTAATGTGGTGTATCATTCTTCTAAACAGAAGAGAAATATTGATTTGGATTTACTTTTAATGTGTCAATAAACAACAGCTTATAAAGTAAATGAAAAACAAAACAGAAGTGAAAAAAATCACTTTTGCCAACCATTGCTGGTTTCTTGTTTGCACACGCCGCAGACCTTCATTTATTTTTGTAACAACCAATATTTATATATCATATACAGTATGCTACATTTTTGTAAGTCAGGAAGTACCTGATTGTGCCTTACAAATACAGTGGTACAATTTGAATTGTTTTCATGTCATTTCAACATACTAACAGGTTAAGTGACTTGGATGGCCGCACAAACAATTAGAGAAGGGCCACTGAATCAGCTATGTGTAGTTTTAAAGTATGTTTATTAATTTGGCTGACATGACTTTCAACATTTATGATACAAATAGTTACATTTCTTTTGGTTTTCCAATTAGAGCACAGACAGGTTAAGTGACTTGCTCACAGTCACAAACTGCCAGTAACAGGATTTGAGCCCCCACCCTCAGCATTTGAAGTCCAAAGCCTTAACCACTACACAACACTGCCTGTCACCCAAGTTGTATTACTTGTCACATATATTGTTTAATGAGGGCAATATGAAAGAGAGTGATTGAAATCCTTAAGCTCCACACCTACATAAGCAGAAAAGATCAGTCCTGAGAGACTCAGCAGCTTTTCTTTTGTAAACAATTGTGTTGTTTTAAAAATGCATAGGAGAGCACAACACAGTGTTTCTTCAAAGTGAAGAGGCACTCATAAAGTACAGTAGACTTCTTCTTCTTCTTTTGGCTGCTCCCATTAGGGGTTGCCACAGCAGATCATCTCCTTCCATATCTTTTTGTCTTCTGCATCTTGTTTTGTTACACTCATCACCTGCATGTCCTCTCTCACCACATCCATAAACCTTTGCTTAGGCCTTCCTCTTTTCCTCTTCCCTGGCAGCTCTATCCTTAGCATCATTCTTCCAATATACCCAGCATCTCTCCTCTACACATGTCCAAACCAATGCAATCTCGCCTCTCTGACTTTGTCTCCCAACCGTCCAACTTGAGCTGACCCTCTAATGTACTCATTTCTAATCCTATCCATCCTCGTCACACCCAGTGCAAATCTTAACATCTTTAACTCTGCTACCTCCAGCTCTGTCTCCAACCCATGTAACAAAGCTGGTCTCAGTACCATCCTGTAGACCTTCCCTTTCACTCTTGCTGATACCCATCTGTCACAAATTACTCCTGACACTTCACCTCTCTTCCACAATCCCCATTACTCTGTACTATGGATCCCAAGTATTTAAACTCATCCACCTTCGCCAACTCTATTCCCTGCATCCTCATCATTCCACTGACCTCCCTCTCATTTACACACATGTATTCTGTCTTGTTCCTATTGACCTTCATTCCTCTACTCTCTAGAGCATATCTCCACCTCTCCAGGGTCTCCTCAACCTGCTCACTACTATCGCTACAGATCACAATGTCATCAGCAAACATCATAGTCCACGGGGACTTCTGTCTAATCTCGTCTGTCAACCTGTCCATCACCATTGCAAATAAGAAAGTGCTCAAAGCTGATCCATGATGTAATCCCACCTCCACGTTGAATGCATCCGTCACTCCTACCGCAGACCTCACCACTGTCACACTTCCCTCGTACATATCCTGTACAACTCTTATGTACTTCTCTGCCACTCCCAACTTCCTCATACAATACCACAGCTCCTCTCGAGGCACTCTGTCATATGCTTTCTCCAGGTCCACAAAGACACAATGCAACTCTGGCCTTCTCTAAACTTCTTCATCAACATCCTCAGAGCAAACATTGCATCTGTGGTGCTCTTTCTTGGCATGAAACCATACTGCTGCTCACTAATCATCACAACAGTTCTTAACCTAGCTTCCACTACTCTTTCTCATAACTTCATGCTGTGGCTCATCAATTTTATTCCCCTGTAGTTACTGCAGTCCTGCACATCTCCCTTATTCTTAAATATCGGCACCAGTACACTTCTTTTCCACTCCTCAGGCATCCTCTCACTTTCCAGGATTCCATTAAACAATCTGGTTAAAAACTCTACTGCCATCTCTCCTAAACACCTTCATACTTCCATAGGTATGTCATCTGGACCAACGGCCTTTCCATTTTTCATCCACTTCATAGCTGTCCTTACGTCCTCCTTGCTAATTCGTTGCACTTCCTGATTCATTATCTCCACATCAACCAGCCTCTTCTCTCTCTCTTTCTCTTTATTCATCAGCCTCTCAAAGTACTCTTTCCATCTGCTCAACACACTCTCCTTGCTTGTGAGTACGTTTCCATCTTTATCATTTATCACCCTAACCTGCTGCACTGCTCGGTCCCTCTGTCTAGCCAATCAGTACAGGTTCTTTTCTCCCTCCTTAGTGTCCAACCTCTCATACAACTCATCATACGCCTTTTCTTTAGCCTTTGCCACCTCTCCCTTCACCTTGTGCCTTATCTCCTTGTACTCTTGTCTACTTTCTGCATCTCTCTGATTATCCCATTTCTTCTTTGCCATCCTCTTCCTCTGTATACTCTCCTGTATTTCCTCATTTCACTGAGGTTTCCTTTTCCTACTTCCTCTTTCCAGATGTCACGCCAAGCACCCTTCTTGCTGTCACCCTTACTACATCTGCAGTAGTTTCCCAGCTGTCTGGTAACTCTTCACTGCCACCCAGTGCTTGTCTCGCCTCCTCCCTATACTCAACCTTGCAGCATTCCATTTTCAACTTCCACCATTTGATCCTTGGCTCTGCCCTCACTTTCTTCCTCTTCTTGCTCTCCAACGTCATGCTACAGACCACCATCCTATGCTGCTTAACTGCACTTTCTCCTGCCACCACTTTGCAGTCTTCAATCTTCTTCAGATCAACTCTTCTGCATAGGATGTAATCTACCTGTTTGCATCTTCCTCCACTCTTGTACATAACCCTATGTTCCTCCCTGTTCTTAAAATACGTATTCACCACAGCCATGTCCATCCTTTTGGCAAAATCCACTATCCTCTGACCTTCTTCATTCCTCTCCTTGACACCATACCTACCCATCACCTCCTCATCTCCACTGTTCCCTTCACCATCATTCTCATTGAAATCCGCTCCAATCACCACTTTCTGTCCCTTGGGTACACTGTTTATCACTTCATCCAACTCACTCCAAAAATCTTCTTTCTCACCCATTGCACACCCAACTTGTGGTGCATATGCACTAACAACATTTATCATCACACCTCCAATTTCCAGCTTCATAATCATTACTCTGCCTGACACTCTTTTCACCTCCAAAACACTCTTGACATACTGTTCCTTACGAATAACCCCATTTCTCCTCCCATCCACACCATGATAGAACAATTTGAATCCACCACCAATCCACCTGGCCTTACTCCCCTTCCATTTAGTCTCTTGCACACACAATATATCAACCTTCCTTCTCTCCATCATATCTGCTAACTCTCTCCCCTTACCAGTCATACTGCCAACATTCAAAGTTCCTACCCTCAGTTCCACTCTCTTTACTTTCCTCATCTCCTCCTGCCACCAGACACGTCTAACCCCTCATCTTCTCCTTCTTCTTCTTCGGCCTACAGTAGCCCAATTTCCGCCAGCACCCTGCTGTCTGACAGTACTGGTGGTGGTGGTTGTTAACCAGTAGACTGAAAAGGTTTAATAAAACAGCAACCCCAGTTGGTTTTATAAATACTCATACTGCCATCTGCTGGAAGTAATTAATATCACCATACTTAAATAAACTAAGATGCTGAAAAAACTATTGCTTTCCTTTTCCTGGAGGACACACTAAATTATACATCCAATAATTCACTTTCTAACTTCCTTATCCTGGTCATGGTCAAAGGAAGCCTATGTCTGTTCCAACAGCACTGAGCAAACAGTGAAACCTAACCCAGACAAGACAACAATATACAGTATTGCAGGGTACATTCACACATGCTGTTACCAATAAAACTAAACTCCTTTAGATGTGGCAGAAAGAACAATTCATTCACAGTGAACACATACAATCGGCACTTGGGAAGTGTGTACTACGGAACTGTGTACTATGGACTATAGAGCTAAAGACTGTGCCATCCACATACTAAATTAAGTAGAAAATAACAGTATTGAACACTTCATCAAAAACCAGCGGAAACCAAAAGTAAGGTATGTTAAAGTCTGGTATACAAATACTAAAAAACCCACACAAAGCACAGTATGTGTGTGGGTATAATGGTGGCATGGCAGTGAGTCTTTTTGTCTCACAGATCCAGGTGATTGGGTTTAAATTTTACTCCATCACTGCCTCTTTTTGGGTTTTCTCCAGCTTCCCAGGTTTCCACTCAAAGAGATGTGTGATATGTTAGCTAACATCTGTAAACTGAGCCTATATAAGTGCGTGTGTGATGGGGATTCACTGACACCCCCTCCATTGCTGTTTCCTGCCTTGCATCAACTGAAAGAAATACTTTTACTGAGGACCTGAAAGGCTTCTATGTCCTGCCATTTGTGTCAAAATGTGAAAAATGAAAAAGGAAAAAAATAAAATAATCACATACAAAATTAAAGTGATATACAATATATCACTGCACTTTTTCATGTGAGTATTTCATAGTTGCCTTGTTATTTATTTTGTTTTGGCATAAATGCTGTGGTGGGCGACTGGGTCCCATGCCCGGCTGGGACGCCCCTTCCGCATATGTTCCAGGGTAGCAGCCGTGGGCTCCTCAGTACCTCCCCAGGACGCTTGGTGGCAGCCTCCCTGGGTGACCTTGGTGCCTCAGTTTCCCGCAGGGCTCCATGGGAGATGGAGTTCTCCACAACCCTGTGGGGGTCTGGGGTGGCCGCCAGGGGGTGCTGCATGGATTCCAGAGCCAACTTGGACACCTCTACAGTCCTGCCCGGAAGTGCAATTAGCCACAGGTGATGAAGCACCTGGAGCACTTCCAGATGGGCTATAAAAAGGGCCAGCACCCAACACTAATGAGCCAGAATCAGGAGGAAGAGGACGAGGTTGCCTGAGAGGAGCGGTGGTGCCAAAGGAAGGGTTGGTTGTTTGCTGAATTGTGCTTTGGGACTGTGTTTGGCCGGTGGGACACGGGGAAGACGTGCCCCACAGCTGAAGAAAGAAATAAAAAGCCTCTTGATTTTACACGTGCCTCAGTGTGAATCTGTGCCGGGTCAGGCGCCTATATAGAACCTTTATCACAATGCCTTTCCTGCCCTGCCCAGGGTTTGTTCCTGCCTTGCGCCCTGTGCTGGCTGGGATAGGCTCCAGCATTCGGACTACCATTTATGTTTCTTTTTCCAAATGCTCCTTTTGCACCATTTTGAAAAGCTACCGGATGCTACAAAGGTACAGATGGGAAATCAGCTGTTTCATGGTGGCTGCGCATTTTTTCAGCATGCATAACGTTCTTAAGTTACATATTTAATTTCTGTATTTTGAAGTTATTTAATAAATCAAAAAACTTACCCAAACCCTCCCACCAGCACCTAAGCCCCTATGTTACCTGTCAAACGACGTGTGAAACTGTACTCTTTCAAATCACTAGTCACAATCATGATCATCATCTTGAAATGGTGGGCATTTTTGGAAAAAAAAAACAAAACAAAACGCGCTTAGGGGACCAGGCTCAGGGGCCCATGGGATTTCCCACCCACTCTACACAGTGGCTATGCCACTGATGGTCATCCTGTATCATCAAGGTCCATCAAAAGCAGACATGTTGCAACAGACAGGTGTTTTCAAACGTGCTCTTCAAGCTTTTCTGCAGAAACACATTTCCATTGAATTAAATAAATAAATAAACAAATAACATACAAAAATTTTAACCAGTATTTTAATTTTAGCGGCCTGTTCATGAATCAGAAATAATGTACTTACAAAAACTTATTTCAAAGAAACTCTGTATTCACTCAAATATACCTACATTGTATTAAACATATTTTTTCTTGATATCTTTATATTATTTGTGGGGCTGCCTCAGTATACATCCATCCATTTTCCAACCCTTTGAATCCAAACACAGGGGCTGCTGGAGCCAATCCCAGCGCGCAAGGCAGGAACCAATCGCGGGCAGGGCACCAACCCACCACAGGACACACACATCCACACTAGGGACAATTTAGAATCACCAATCCACCTAACCTGCATATCTTTGGACTGTGGGAGGAAACCAGAGTACCCAGAGGAAACCCACGCAGACACAGGGAGAACATGCAAACTCCACACAGGGAGGACCCGGGAAGCAAACCCAGGTCTCCTAACTGCAAGGCAGCAGCGCTACCACTGCACCACCGTGCCGCCCACTGCCTCAGTATTGTACTAGCTATGCAACAGATGACCACCTTGTATCTTGCGGCTATACTCACTTTTTGATATAATATTTGTAGGTTAAACCAGCACATCTATTGTCACCTCGCTTTTTCAGGATGGTTGTCCCTTGCTCAGTTCATTTCCCTCTGTGTAGCTGTGTCTGTTTCAGGTAGTCACTTTGGATCAACAAACACATTATCTGATTGATCATTAGCACCTTCTTATTATGTTTGCTTATTCAAGCACTGGGCTATATGTCTACAAACATCTTATGTTTTTCAAATGGAAAGTGGTCTTTTTTTAAAGACATTCAAATATTTTATTGTATTGCTAAATGTTTTGCATAATTAATGTTTAGAATTCTAAAACACACCCTTTTCTATTGACACACTAATCTAGAAGACTAGAAGACATAAAATCACCAACTAAGACAGATATTTTACTGAACTATCTATGGTGCACAGTACGATACATAATGTATGATACTGCACACACAGGCATGGTGAGTCTCTGACACAGACTTTTACTATTGGGAAACTGAGGTGAATGTTGGGATGGAACAATTGTTTGCCAAGCCCCGCTATAGAATGGACAAACAGAAGTCGGAAGAAGCCTGACGTCTCCCTATCTCATTTTACCAGAAATTAAATCATCTTTGGATTCTAATGGAAGATAAGGTTCAGTGTTTGTTAAATGCCCTGTTTATTTTAGGGAAATATTTTATTCATAAATGCAAATACATCAAAATTAAACCTTTATTAGTAGATTTTCATAAAAAATTGACATTGTATTATAAGTCATTAAAGTATATTAAAAAGAAATCAGAAAAAATGCTGAATATTATTGTTTATTTTAAATTGTTTGAGGAGACCCTTTAACACACTCCTTCCCACCTTTTTTTCTTTCTACTGTATGCTCATTTTCATTACAAATTTTGTGTAACTATTGAATTATTATATATATCTTTTGTTCTATTTTTGTACTTTTGTACTTATAAATATAAAAAGAATTCATATAAAAATAAGGAACTGATATGGTAAGGAACAGATGCCCTGCATCATCTTGGAGAGCCACCAGAGGGAGTCAAATCCTTATTTTCCTACACTGGGAGATCCTTTCTTCGGTTGTTCTTCTATTTGCTTGTAAATATTAAATGGGGTGTTCAAAACTGGTACCCTAACCATACTATGTGCACACCATAATGTTTGGGAAAAAAAGACTTTTTTTCATTGATTTACTCCTCTGTTCCACTGTATAAAATTATAAATCAAACAATTCAGATAAGTGCCACATCATTTGTAGGACATGAAAATGATCAACCTACAGAGGGCTGAATTCAAAGACACCTAGAAAATCAAAGTGAAAGAATGATGAGGCAGGCCAGTCAATTTTGCCGAAATTTCACTGCAGCAACTCCAAATCGTACTCAGTAGTTTGTATGGGCCACACGTGCTTGTATGCATGCCTGACAAATTCAGAGCATGCTCCTAATGAGACGACAGATGGTGTCCTGGGGGATCTCCTCCCAGATCTGGACCAGGGCATCACTGAGCTACTGAACAGTCTGACATTGTCGTGCACCAGGAGGAACCCAGGACCCACTGCACCAGCATAGGGTCTGACAATGGGTCTAAGGATTCACCCCAATACATAATGGCAGTCAAGGTGCTGTTGTCTAGCCTGTAGAGGTCTGTGCGTCCCTCCATGGATATGCCTCCCCAGAACATCACACACCCACCACCAAACCGGTCATTCTGAACGATGTTACAGGCAGCATAATGTTCTCCGCGGCTTCTCCAGACCCTTTCTCATCTGCCACATGTGCTTAGGGTGAACCTGCTCTCATTTGTGAAAAGCACAGGGCACTAATGGTGGACCTGTCAATTCTGGTATTCTATGGCAAATGCCAATCAAGCTCCATGGTGCCGGGCAGTAAGCACAAGGCCTACTAGAGGACATTGGGGCCTCACGCCACACTCAAGTCTGTTTCTGATTGTTTGATCAGAGACATTCACACCAGTAGCCTGCTGGAGGTCATTTTGTAGGGCTCCTGCAGTGCTCACCCTGTTCCTCCTTGCCCAAAGGAGCAGATACCAGTCCTGCTGATGGGTTAAGGACCTGCTACATTCCTCTCCAGCTCTTCTAGAATAACTGCCTGTCTCCTGGAATCTCCTCCATGCCTTTGAGACTGTGCTGGGAGACACAGCAATCCTTCTGGCAATGGCACATATTGATGTGCCATCCTGGAGAAGTTGTACTGCCTGTACAACCTCTGTAGGGTCCAGGTATCGCCTCATGCTACCAGTAGTGACACTGACCGTAGCCAAATGCAAAACTAGTGAAAAAACAGTAAGAAAAGATGGAGGAGGGAAAAATGTCAGTGGCCTCCACCTGTTAAACCATTTTAAAAATGAATGAAATAACATAATAATTACAAGCCTACATAATCCAGTTCAGTATCATGGTGGGTTTGGGCACAATAATGTGACATATAGTTACATACATTACTATTTTTTTTCCAAAACTTTGAATCCATTGTCTTGTTATCTTTCCTTTGCTTAGCTTGTGTTATCAGCGCAAAAATGAACTAATGGGATGTTTACTTTATATAACCAGGGCCTATCACAGCATCATCAGACAACAGGTAGGAAATCCAACTGGACTGAGTGCTAGTCCACACAAGCACTCATTCCACATACGCACACAAACACAGACACACACACCATGCCAACTTGCAGTCACAGGTAATAACCTAAATATCTGAAATGTGTAACACCCAAAAACAAACTAACCAATTTTACTGATTTGGCTTAACATTTACATAAAATATTACTCTGTAAAACAATATATTTCTCATATAGCCCAAAATCACACAAAGAATGCCTCAATGGGTTTTAACAGGCCCTGTTTTAACAGCCCCCAGTCCTAGCTCTCTAAGAAGACAAGAAAAAACTTTCAAATAAACTTATAGGGAAAAAAGGAAAATTTTGGGAAGGGCGATTCAGAGAGAGAACCCCCTCCAGGTATGTTGGGCGTGCAATAGGTGTCAAAATGGGTAAATACAGTACACAAAATAGAATACAAGTAATCATCTTCAAAGCTAGATGGCCAAACTAACATTGCCACCTCAAAAAGACAGAGAAGATGTAGATGTGGTCTAAAAGAGAAATCGATCCTGTCTACCAACCAATACTGCTGGTGTTATAAGCAAAAAAATACATTTTCTAGCTTTTTCAACAGCAGTAAAAATTTCCCAGAAGGGTACTAATTTACGAATGGTACTCCTCTGGGTGTACGTGGATTGATCTTTACACGGCAGATCGAGTGGGCATTGAAAACCCGCATCAAATAGAATTCAATACATAATTTGAGCTGGAAAAAAAGCCTAACCCTTTCTACCTCGATTTTTGTCTTATTTTGCCTGCGGGGCGGTATACAGTTCACGTAACACGGCCACGGCCTTTTCTCTTTACTGTATCGGTTTACTCCTGGGAACAGGTCGCATAAAAGACGCCACCGGCTAAGCAGCCCCGGGCTTGTTTACGTTGCTATGGGCACCGGTTACGCGCTTCCTCTCCCTCCTTCTCTCTCTCTCTCTCTGTGCTCATCTCTCTTTCACTCTCTGCCTTCAATTATCAGCCGTTGGCAACAATACAACTGAACAGAACGTGGAACTCAACGACTCAACGACTCAGCGAATTAGAATAGTTAATGAGGGGAAAGGAAGAAGAACTATTCTGCAGTGCACCCCACTGTCCTTCCAGGTAAGTCCCACCCGAAAGATCAGACGGCCGGACTTCAACACGGGGGGAACTTGGCTGCAACGCTGCGAAATTATTCAAGATGCAGGAACAATACCTGCTCTTATTTTTTTCAAAGAAACATTCCTGCCAATAGACTGGCCAATCCAGACCACTTCAACCACTTTATCTCCTTTACCATCATCCCTGAATTAACTCGTCAGTTAGTGACTTTTGGACAGCATTCGCGGCAGCAGGAGAGCTAAGAACGGGTTTTCAAAACGGAAATCACGTTAAGAAAAAGCGATGTTGGCCGCTGTAATAGTGACAGTTTTTCAGCAGATAACGGTTACAGCAGATGGTGAATTAACTGATAAATTGATGCCACTTTCAATGTGCGTGGTTTAACAAGAGCTTTGGACAACTTTCAAAGTTGCCGGTCCCTGGATCTCCAGGACGCAGAGCGAATTCATCAGGTACATAATTTTAATTTGTTAATAAGCGATGACATATTTGCTGTAAAAGTGACGGAGCAGAACAGAGATGTGCACAAGCGACTCATGAATTACTGCACACTGAGGTCGGATGTTAGTTATGACGAGCTTCTGACATTCTGTGTACTTATTGAAAAAAATAATTTAAAAGTCAGACATCCAAATGTACCGATCAACAAAACCTATATTTGAGACACATTTATTTGTTTTCATTTTTTTTTCTTACGTTATATTGTGTAAATAACTGTAGGTACCAAAATAAAGTTTTAAAATGTTTTCTTCCTATCTCTTTTTCTCTTTGTCTCAAAATATATAGTTAAAGGATCAGACTCTGTTTTTAAAATCTGACATGGTGTGCTGTGATGACTATCCGGCTTTGGCATTGCACACTCTGCCCCACTCTTTCTTTACATCACTCATTATCTCAGATCAGATGCTGTTTCTGTGTGTTTTGCTTTTATCCATACACCTGCCTCTCTTGCACACCTTAGTGTTCTTATGCCTCTTCAAGTTTAGGCAACTCCTACATTTTGACATTACATACTATTTTGCTATGGTTCTCTCAGATCACCTAGGTGGGGGCTCAAAAAATGGTTCAAGCCCAGGGGCCCCTTAACTCCTAAATCCCAATGTAGTGTAACTACAGCACATTACCTACAAATCCTAAAGAAATGAATAACTTTGACCTCACACCGGACTTCTATTAATTAAGGTGGAGCTATGAACCTCAACCGGCAATGTTCGGAGGCAGTGTCAAAGGAAAAAGCAATGGAAATAATATTCATCTAATTTCTCAGAAATTAACTTCAACTTTAAAGTCATGCTCATTGAACAAGTAAAGTGAGATCAGTCTCTTATTGAGGTTCCAGGTAACTATCACAGCCCAAGTGAGGAAGCCACCAATTTCAACAATTTAACTAGCCACAAGTTTGTGATATCATGTGTAGTGAAATGTGGTACCATTTTTTAATTCAAGGACCAAACAAGGTTAGAGGAGAGATGAAACACAGACAGTCATTCAGCAGATAACTTCCTAATCTCGCTCGCTCGGTTGACTGTTTGGCCAATTCTTGACCTTTTCCACCCCATTTACCTGTCAAGGAGGATGCAGGTGCATTCACAGCGAGATGCTCATGTCACATGCTGCCACACGCCCAGGAGATCTGCTATTTAGATCTTTACTAGCTGTGCAACCCATCTATGATGGGCTGAAACCTAATTAATCAGTTTAGCCCTCAGCGTTACCATTTGCAGTGCACCATCAATTGGATTGTATTTTGTAATGTACTGTGTGTAGCAACAAAATTAATTATATTTGTCATTCCAAAAGATGGCACATCACAAAGATTTGTAGCAATAAAATGCATTACTACAAATATTTGTCATGTGCCATCTGTTGGAATGACAAATACAATGCATATCTCTCTATTATATGCCATTTACTATGGGATTCATACAAGCTGTGTTAATTTTTGTGGTGCTCCAACTGTCAGAATGACAAATGTAATTATTTTACGAGTAACTGCTACAAATGTTTTTGATGCACCATCTGTTAGAATGACAGAGGTATAGTAAGAAACACAGACACTTATCTTTTCATTAAGATGGATTCGCAACCACCAAGAAGGTTCCAAGAATGTGTTGGTGGAAGAACAAAAAAATAGATAGATATATAGATAGGTAGAACTTTATTTGTCCCCAGTTGGAAAATTTCTTTTTACAGAAGCTTTTTAGATAGATAGATAGATAGATAGATAGATAGATAGATAGATTTACACACAGTATATTCTGAACACACACCAGAATGACTAAAAAGAAAGGCAATTAAAAAGAGAGAAAACTTCTGACTTGGCAGTCACAATCTAAGTGAGGCATTATGAAGGTGTATTGTTGTTAGTATAAAAGGGCCACAGTAGCATTTATTTCTTGACACACTTCTGATGAATAATTCTTTGGCTGAAAGTATTTAGTGTCAGTGTGTCAGAGAGAGAATCTGCAGCATTCTTCATAATGACACTCATTTTTGTTTTCATTCTCTCCTTTGCTACAACCTACAGGGGGTCCAGAATGTGTCCCATAACTGAGTCTGCTCTTTTAATTAGCCCATTAATTCAGTGGCCTCTCTTAAGTGATGTTACCAGCCCAGCAAACCATAGCGTAGAAAATCACATTTAAACAATCAGCTATATGGGTCTTAATGTACTTCAGTGCACATGATGAAACACTTATTTCAGCTGTAATATTAGTCTCCCAGTTGTGATACATTTTTGCTCTAGCAGGCAGCACATATCTTTGCTGTAGTTCAAATTTCAGAAAACTGAATTACAATTTTCTAAAGTATATATGTTTTAAATAAAACTTTACAATTTTTGCAATACTGTACATAATATTGTAAATACTGCAAATACACACTTTACAATATTGTAATACTGCACATAATATTGCAAATACTGCAAATAATAGGCAATAATTTGGTTTGGTAGGCTTGTTGGTGGATGTTCATATTTTAAGACTTAATTAAAATAATAACCTTGTTTTATTGCACTTCATTATTGCACTACATGAAAATGAATGAAATATTGAAATCTTCTCAAACAGAAAGCTTTCTGCATTCTGGTTTTATTCACGTACTACTCCTATTTCCCTTTCACTTCTTAAAAATGTCAATGTTAGTTTAGTTGGTAAATTCTAAACTTGTGCAATGTTAGAGTATGGCCTACAATGGTGCCTGGATACACCCTGGCTTCTTGTGACCCTAAACTGGATAAGCGGATTACAAAATGGGTAGATGTGTTATTATTGTATCTCAATGTAATTTCACTTTAAAAAACTTCTCTCTCTTCTAGGAAGAAGAAATCAAAATTGACAAACTACACGAGAGTGTCTTAACATTTGAGAAGGTTAATTCTATAGATGGTTGGTTACCAAAGGAGGATAAGTATCATATTACTACAAATAAGAACTTACATAATAACTTCCAGTCATCTCAGATGTCTACTATCAGCACATCCTCAATGAAAATGGAGAGCTCCAGACATGACTGTGTGTGTTATTTTTCTGAGAATGAATTTGGGGATGCAAAAGGAAAAGCAAGTTTGATTCACCACATCATTTCAGAACAAAATCAGGCTAACGGCCTAGTGGCTACAAATACTCCATTTCACACTGAAGAACCTACAAAAAATGGAGCTAAAGAGGAGGAGAGTGGAAATATATTGGACATAAATTTCTTAGACCACAGTGGTGATATCTGGTGGGTATTGGACAACATCAGAATGGTCAGTGATAAGCTAAAAACAGAACTGGAAAAGTCCCTAAAAAGGGAAATGTATCTTGCCCGTAAAGTAGAACATCTGCAGCGCAGAAGTGAATGTTCATGTAGTGAGACAATTCAGTATGCTAATGAAAGAAATGACAGAAGAAATGCACATGCAAACAAGACAGAGGCCGACAATTTGCAGCAAAATCCCATTTCTTTACAGAAGGAGAATGATATGTGTGATCCTGAGCACTCTGCAAGTGACAGATACAATAAGCCTTTTCTGTCCAGTGTATCTCTGCTTTTTAATTCCAGCCCAATCACATCTTCAAGTGATACAATAAAAATTACACAGTCTAATAATGACCCAAATAACTCCAAAAAGCTAGGAGAAGCTTGCTGTGGGGATCAATATGATTTTCAACATCAAAATGATATTGAAATAACAGAGTCTTTACCTGAAACACAGATCAAGCATTTACAGGATATGACCTTATTGAAAGCTACACTAGAGATCTTACAGTTTGAAAACGAGGCCTTGAAAGTTCAAGTGGAACAGTGGAAATCAAACTCGAAAATGTTTAGCAGTGACATTGTGACCCCAGAGAGGGAAATTGTTGAATTGCAACAAAAAAATGAGAACCTTCAGAACAAACTTCTGATTGAAGAAAGAAATTGTAAGGAGTGTTTGAAAGAGATGAAGAAGTTGGTTTATAAATACAACAGCCTGAGATATTATACCAAAGATCTGGAGCTGGAAAAAAGACAGCTAACATCTGAGAAGCAAGCAATAAGTCACGTACTTGAGGATCAAAAAAGTGAGAATCAAAGACTGCAATGTGATCTTCAAGAAAATAAAGAGAAAACTAATGCATTGGAAAAGAAGTTGGCAGATATAGTGAAAGAATTTAATTTTGTGAGGAGACAGCTTGACACAAATCAAGAGACATGCAAACAACAGGAAAAGGAAATAGCAGCCTTGAACTCAGAGAAGGAGGCTCTTCTTCAAGTTTTACAGCAGACAAAAGATGAAAACCTTAGTGCCATTTTAGCACTGCAGGAGGCCACCATCGATAGGAGGACTCTGCAGAAAGAGATTGACTCTCTTGTCATTCAAAAATCAGCAGCAGAAATGAAGCTATTGGAAAAGACTGAGAAGTACGAGGCTGAAAAAGTACTTGGTGGTTGCATGGGAAATGAGGGAGAGATGTTGCCTAAAATTTCAAAGCTGCAAGAGGATAACTGTTTTCTCCAGCAGGAACTGGAACAGCATGTCCAAAAAACTCTGCAGCAGGAAGCCAGCATCCGAAAGCTTAAAGAAGAACGTGTGCTGTTAGAGAACTGTCTCGCTGCCATACAAAATGAGAAAAATACTCTTCAGCTTGAAATGAAACAGATTCACAAAGACTTCATTGATCTCACTAATAAAAGTGTTGGATGCTTCATTTGTAAATGCCAGATGCAGGCAGACAGTCAAAAGATTCTTCCGGATATTATAAAGAAAGAGGAGCGAAAAGATGAAGAATATCCACATGAAGTGAATGAAGAAATCAGCATCAAATCTGGTAATTAAAAGTCTCACAATTTCAATGTTCAAACATTCTTAAGCCTGACTAATCATTTTATTTTATTTTATTATTGTCAGGAGCTTCCTTGTACCCTGCCCATGGCCTTACTTCCTTCCCACAATTAGAATTGGATCCTCCATTTCAAACTCCTCCTGTTTATGGGTGACACATGGCAGTCACCCAAGGAAAGGAACAACAATATTTAAAAGAGGAATTTGTTTTGCACCAATTGCACCTGTGGTTTCTTTGTGTATGTTCTGCCAGCTTTTTGGTTTAGGGTTTGGTTGAGTTCTTTTCAAGTTTACTTTGTCATTAGTATCCTGTGTAAAAGTTCTTTAAATTGAGTTTATTGGACTATTTATGTATTATTGGTAATGCCTGGTAATCAAGTAAGCATTTATGATTTTGGCCAGTCAAAAGTTTTCCAGAATACCTTGGCCATTGCAGTCTCATCATCATAGTTGTCATTGTTATCATCTACTTACCTGCGCTTTTGATTATAAATGACATAAATGTTATATTTATTTTTATTGATTATGGCTCCTCTCTTAACTCACACTCCTCTGGGCACCATCTTGAATTTTTGTTCGTTTATATATAAAAGAATATTTAATGGCACAGACTGTCCTGGACAATGTCTGTGTGCAACATGGTCATTCTTCCCATGTCTGTGTGTTTTTTGTCAGTGATATTTTGGTGGTTTCACTTCCATACGTCGTAGATGTGTAGACTGGGTTACTTTTATGAGTCAGTGTGGTTGTGACCATAAATATGAACATACCTTTCCTGGTAATTTTGAGGTGCTGTTTGTGTTTTGGAGCTGGTGTGATGGCATATTGGTAGCTCTGGCTTGTCATAGATATCATTACTATGCAAGTGCATGTGCCATGACATAAATTCATGGGGACATACTACATATAAATAGATGGAAGACATAGATTTGTTTAGTAAAAAACATAATACCAGTTTGTGGCAAAATGTAAGGAAAACGCAAGAAGAAAATAATGAAAGTAAAAAAAAGACAAGATTAAAAATAGACATCTAGGTCTTGAATCATAAGGATTTAAGTTTGGATCCCTCATGAGTTGGTGAGCTGACTGAGGTGGATGTCTCTCTAATGGAGAACTAGGTTTTTACATAGTTATGGGTACTTTTTTGGTTTTGACCCTAGTGCATTTCTAACCTTGAGCTTGATTCTGTCTTGGTTAAGATGCAACGATTTTGTTAGTAATGTAAGTCTTTCCCCTTGATTTATATTTATGACTGTGAATTTAGTTAGAAGATAAGCTACCTAATCTCTGGCATTACAAGAATGCATAGCTATTTAGTGACCCTTAAATAATGTGCCATGCTGATACTTTTTGACATTCATACAAGCTGTATTGAAGACAGGTCTCAGGTCACAACTGGCCAGGAAAAATTTTCCAGCTTCAGGTATTACTGAAAAATGACAGTTATGTGTGGTTGGGCATTTCCACTTATGTGTGGTTGAAAAACAAAAAAAAGCAGACCTACCACAAATATAGCAGTATCAGTAACAGGTTCTCCTCTAAATATTTTGTTCAGTTAAATTTCTCTTCACCAGAAGCAGAGCTGACAGGCTTAAGTAGGTAACAGATCCACATATTGTGACACTCATTGTTTTGATGATATTGTCTCAAACTTTGAATTTGTTGGTTATCAGTCCCAAAGGAGGAGCAGAACTCATTATTGAACAAGAACAGATTCAACAGATTCAACAGATCTACAGCGGTCAAGGCTTCAAGAGCCAGGCACTAGACACAGCTGTCAATATTGAGCAATCAGTAGCAGAAAATGTAATATATGTCATTAATGGGGTACCTTTACAATGAATTGTTGTATCATTCCCTAAAACAATATTCAGACATTTATAGAGGATGCCACATTGTCTTTAGACTGTGAAACATGTTGACATAGACACACAGGCTATTCCTTTAATAGTGTTCTTGCTCTGAGTTCCCCTGTTTTTTCCTGCTGGGTAGAAGTGCCATAACCACCAAGGTAGTCCAGTTGTGATACTCTATGTGTATTGCCAGTGTGTGTGATGACACTGTAAGTGTACCAGGCAGCCTCACAAGGAACTATTATTTGGCCTTTGTGAAACTCTATCCATTTTTTATCAGGGCCATTCCTAGCTTTTTGGAGGCCCTATGTAATATTCTGTATGCAAATATAAATATAACTAAACATTTCAATATTAAGTTTCCTTTTAAATCATGAGCCCAATTTCAGAGTTGTCACTTTCAGAGTTCTGCTTTTATTTCTTTAAAGTAATTAAAACAAGAGTAAATTAATGATATCGAGTGATATAGAGGGAGAGAATCATTATAACCGCAGCGATCAGCAATCAAAGAGAAAGAGAGAGAGAAAAAGACAGACAGACAGAGAGATGAGTATCAAGGCACTGCACAGCTTACGATTAAATGATCAAACTATAACAGAGGTGGCAGAAGTACAGAAATGCATTACTTAAGTAAAAGTGTAAGTCCTCATCTATGAAAATACTCTGGTAAATGACAAAAGTCTAAACAAGTAAAAGTAGTATGTTTTCTTAAATTTAATTTTGAATTTTTTCCTTTTAAATGTAAAAATTTCCTTTAGTTGAATATTGCTCTGATTAAGAATCAGGTATAAGAAAAATGTTTAATAAACAATTATTTATTTCAAGTGGTAAATGTAAAAAGACATAATGAGAAAATACAATGAAAACAAACATGCATTAAGTGCTTCAGTAACAAAAATCTGTCAACAAGTCTTAGAAATGACTAATACATCTGGTAAATAATTTTTATTTACTTAGTATTAAACTTAATTCAATTTATCCTATTTCTTAGGATTCAATTCCAGTTAATTATCTCCCCATATCTTTGCCATCTGATATCATTATCAACATTATCCTATATGTGTGTGTGTGTATATATATATCTATATATATATATATATATATATATATATATAATATACTCTTCACTCTCATGCGTTCACCATATTTAGATCAACTTAGTAGCCTACCCCAATACTGTCACTGCAAAATAATATTTCTCTAATATTCATAGTTTATTTGAATTGATTTTAGTTATCGTTTTAATAATCAATATATCCAGATGGCAAGTCAAACAAAAGTTCATGTGAGCATGCTTACCTCTACGTGTTTTTTAAGATCGGTGGGTGAATTTTGAAAGCTATCACCTCATGTTTTTATGGTAGGCATAAAAGGCTATGTATTCACCAAGACTCATTTTTGTGCCAACCACTTGAATAGGGCATATTTTCAGACCTAATTGTATCTTCGTTCTCATTAATATGTCCAGCATTGCTTGACATTGGTTTGGCCATATCTTCACTGTTTAAATATCCAAAGTTGCTGCCTGTACTGTTCCTTCGGCTACTCTCCTGTGCGCTTAATGTTTTAGAAATCAAAGACGTGAAATGCACAAATAAATAAATAATGGGATGACCCCTCAATTTCGCATATATATAAATTTAATTTTGTAGGTCCTTCATTAAACACGTGATGGGGCTTAGCTGTCTACAAATAGACAGTTAATTTTAATACCCCCGAACTATATCAAGGCTGAATTTGCAGCCTTGTGGGCCTGTAGTGGCTTTGGGGGCCCCATGCATCTGCATAGTCCACATATAGCAAGAAAACGGCTCTGTTTTGTTTGATCAAAAGTGATTCTGACAGATCATTCAATGACTCAGAATCGTTAGATGAAACATAGAATATGCTGTTCTTATCATGGATAGGTAAAAAATTGTGACTGAAAATATTGTCATAAGGTGAAAAGGGCAGTTTGAGAAAATCTTGAATCTGGCTGTTACACTTTACTTGAGTTGAATGTATCAGAATCTTCTGAAAAATTCTTGGTTTATTTCTGTGGTATAAGCTGAGAAGGATGGGAGTTGAATTTAGAAATGCTGAATGTGTTTAATATTGCTTGGGCTTCTTGGTTAACATATTGTATGTCTTCAGTATTGTGTGGTTATTGTGGAGTCAGTTATCCTGGACTGACAGCATGGAGTGCAAAATGTGCCTTCCAGTAAGTGAGGGATCACTTATCTTCAGCTGTAAAGAAGGCTCCTGGCACATGTCAGACCTTAAATTCAGGAGAAATAATTCAAATTCCATCATATCCATGGTGCAGTAGATGTGCACTCTTTCATTATCCAGGTATATAATCAGTTATGGAAGATTGTTAAAACTGCTCTCATTTATGGAGCAAGAGAAGATGTACTATCGCTACCCCAGTGACATTGTACCCCTGAAAGAGTTTGGCATTCTAGGTTGCATGCTATTGTATACTTGGTATTAAATCAAATACAGTTAATTTATGCAGAAAACTTTATCAAAATTGCATTTCATTTTCTGTTCTATTCACAATTGTTATGCATGGGATGTCAAGGATTTCACATGCTCAAGAAATTATCTCTCAGTTGAAAGGTCATTCAGGATGAGCTCGAAAATGTTAAAGTGATTAGGGAAATGTGATCTTTCTTGTTCAGATTGTTATCATTCTGACCCTCACCATTAAAAGTGAGAGCTACAGTTCTGATTAAGAAGTACAGCAACTGAGAAAAAAAACCCACTATTAAATAATGTATAAATAATCTGTTGAAACCAGGTGTATCAACACAGAAGTGGTCATTGAGATAACTAACATCATATTATATTTAAAATCATCTCTAAAATGTCATGTAGACCTAGTTGCTCAATACTGTATGTTGGTCACCATGGTTTGAAGAACAGATCTTGGTGTCTTTTAAAGAGGGCTGATTTTTGTCACTTTTTGGCAGGGTGAGTGGCCAAGGCATTCTTGGCATTTTATTTTTGTATCTATTGGTACCCGGGTGATGCACAAATAGGTGGCTACAGTGGCACAATCTGCTCCTTTTTTCTCCTGCATTCATTTAAGTGCTCATTTCTCCCATTAGAACCTAAATGATCAATTTCAAGAATAATTGCAAAGTAGAGATAAACAATGTGACATGTTAAAGCTTCATAAGGTACTGTTTACTGTCTTACTTGAAAACAAAGTATTGTCTATAATAATTTTGCAAAAAATTAATAATAAATATTTGTGTTATAGTCATGCTGGTTTGTATGGCGTGACCTGGAGGGTAGCTGCAACGTCAACCCACACATTTCACTTTGCTTATAATGCCAGCTTTGCTTGTTAGCTTGTTATTTATTTCAGTCACTCCCCACTTTCAAAAAGTATTAGGGATTTATGAAATAACAGTTTCTCACATTATATAGCATTTTTTGCCTATTACCTCAAGTGTACTGCAACCAAGTAAATTGACTACAGACCTGTGAAAGAATGCATCTCCATATCTGCATGTGGGTCAACTGTCTCTGACAGCAAGTAAGGAACCAGTTTTGGGTTTGGATTTCAGCACCACGTGAACCCAGTTGGGTCATGTTCTAATACAGCCAAGAGTATTTCATTCTGCCCAAACAATAGTGTCCAAGCAATGTTGGGCATATTCAAAGAGTTTCTAACATGCAAAGTTCAATGAGAAAAAGAAATGGATATAGGTAAATGTGTGTATCTTGTGATGAACTGGTGCCCTATCCAGGGTTGTTTCCTGCATAGTGGCAGTGCTATCAGGATAGACTCTGGCCCACATCAACTTGGAACTGGAATAATCAGGATTCGGAATCTTTATATGTATGTAGTTTTCATAATAGACTAACATTTTTTAACTATCATATTTTTAATTATCTTTCAGGTTCTGGCCTTTCCACAAGTTTTGAAGAAATGAAGTATGCTAATAAAATTGTGAAAACATATTTGAAGAAGAAAGGAAAACATCAAGAATAACAATGTTCATGTTGTTTAAACGATTTTTTTAGAATTAGTCATCTTCCTGTTGATAGTCAATAAAGAGGAAAAAAACTATGTTAAAACAATTATTTTACTTCCAGCACTAGTAGATCTTCAAGTCTGTTTTGCACTGCACAGAACAGATGAAATAAAAAAAACACATACAATCACTCAATAAAGTATGGAGAAAATTCAAGTTGACATAAAAATTTGCGCTGATTACTTCTTAAAATTACAAAAACATTATGAGTACTATACTCATGTTTCATTAATGGCTAACATTTACTCACAAAAATATGCTGTCAGTTAAGGTTAATATGAAAATAAGTAAATGGTAACTTTTATATGAATTGGGTAAAACACAGGATAAGGATGATAAAGAGGTGCAGTGCTTAGTTCATGGGTTCTTATCTCATCTTGGACACCACACTTGCATATCCTCCATATATCTGTATGGATTCTCTACCAGGTACTCTGGAGTTCCTTTGACATACCAAATAGATGCAGGTTCTCTAAAAATGGCACAGTGGAAGTGAGTGTGAGTGAGGCTAGCGATAGTCTGGTACCAAATCTGGTGATGGTTAGGGTTAGGGTGACCAATACTGACAAGATAGGTACTAGCTCTCCACAACTTAAAAGTAATTACGTGGGTCAGAAATTGGATGAAAAATATAAGACTGATCTCTTTACTTAAATGCTGTTTCTGTCTGAAACTGAAAATATGCAACCAAAGTAAACAACATTTTCAGGAAAAGAAATATGTTTTATTAAAAAATTAAAATTGTACTTCTCCAAGGACAAGTCTAGCTAAGATCAGAAACTTTTTAGCCTATAGAAACTTGTGTAAACATGAGCACATCATTGAGCATTTAAGTTTTGATGATGAGTTAATAACCACTTGAAAAAAATTTAAAAAAAGCTTACTAAAAATGTAAAAGAAAACAATATGAAAATCATCAATTTTAGGAAATTTGGATAGAATTGAGTTGACAATGATAAGAAGGAGAAAGAAATAAAATGCAAAGAAGTCAAGGACGTACAGTATATTCTGAAATATATGTAATTTAAATTAAATACATGAAATAAATAAAAAATAATGGAATTACCAAATTCCTCTTTACATTCTTTCTGAAATTTATTACATGTTGCTAGACATATGTCTGGGAGCTTGCAGATTTCAGTGAATATTTGTGGCAACTCCATAATGAGTCAGTTGGGCATAGAGATTTGGCAAGCAGAATTCAATACGACATTATACTTGATATACTTGTATAATTTGCTGGTGTAACAGACCTGTAAAAAAGTGCAAACAATAGATTCTTTTACTTAGGATAATATTGTATATCTCCTAAAACTTTCCACACAGAATTCTAGTTAAAAAAGACATAATACCCCTCCAAACCTAGAGGTAGAGAAATCTTTTAAGAATTAATCTTCCTTGACATCCCAGGTTTCCATACTTAAGCTGGCACTCCAGACAGCTGGATTGGCTTTTTAAGTCATTCAGTTAATTTTACTCATTCTCTTGTTCAGTGCAGCACCCGTTGAATGAATGTTTGTGGGAGATCACTGAAGTACAGATAATATATCAAGGTGGAGTGTTATTGAGCTAATCACACTTTCTTAACTGACCAGACAAGAAACGAATATAGAAACTATATCAGAGTATTCATACTTTGCTGTGAATTACATCACTTGATATAAAATAAATCACATTATGTGAAAATATTCTTACTTAAGAACATTAGCATTCAGAATGCTTCGAACTGGCATGCTTTTGGGTCCAGGGGTTGGGTGAAATATTATTCCAGCCTTGTTGGTGTTTATACTTTTTGGCTTTTTCACTGTGTAGTGATCTGCAGAATGGGATGGATATGGATCAAAGGTTCCTGCTTTCATCCCACCAACCTGCAACAAATCAAATTACATAATTACTTTATTTAAATAAAGTATGCTTTAAATGTTTGTTAGTTGCTTGATACAGAACAGATTCAACATATCCTGAACATTTACCACAGATGCTATAATATCTCCATGAAAATCTTTATTAATGGCAAGATGGTGAAAGATTAAAATTCCAAACTTCATTAGCAAGAAAAGCTCTAAGTTCTGCAGTGAAACATGGAATGTATTGTGAGTTATAGATTTGCATTAACTTTTTCCAGACTTACAGAAATTTGAGCAGAGGGTGCTCACCTGATCAATACACCTTCTAGTATCACTGGCAAGTCCTGCCTCATTAAATTTAACAGTTGAATATAAGAAATGTTTCATAATTTTTAGTATGTGTATTAGTGCCTAACAATGCATAAAATAGCAACCATGCTTATTAATGCACAGCAAAATCTGCAGTGTTAAATTACATTTTTAGTATGAATACATGGGCCCACTTTTTCCATATGTTGACTTTTAAGTGTTACTTTGACACTATAATAGATAATTTAGCACTGTTGATATTGCTGTATAGAGTAGACCATTTATTATCTGCCACACATATAAGCAATAAATAAGCAAATTCCCACTTGTGATCTCACTCATTCCTTTTGTCAAGAATCAGCTGGTGAAAAAAACAAAGTTGCTCTGCTTCACTTTATTTAATGGTAGTGACAAGGAGTGTCAAACAGCAGGTTGTGCTGTGACAGCAAGCCCTGAATTGAAGTGTCCATAGTTAACATAGCTATTGGTCCCGTGCTAAGCAGCCCACAAAGCCATAGACAGCAGGCTTTATTTAATTTTTTAATGACTACTGTTAACAAAAAGGATAATAGACAGTGGCAGAAATTAGGAGGCAGCTATCAGGGCTAATAAAATAAACAAAGGCGAACTGTATCCATTAATTTCCACTATTCTGATGGGGCCATCCAGAATATTAATGAACAAGTGAATGCCCATGGAAAAAAGGTTTTGGGGCATCTTCATAAGGCTCAGTTGCTCTTGGGTTGACCTTGTTTGGTGAGTTATACTTGTTTTATTGTTTTTGGAATAGCTTTAAGATAGGTATATAAATCTGCTACCCATTCTCTAGTATCAAGACAAACTTGCCTGAAACAATACAATTAAGCATCTATCCTTATATCATCAGACTGAATTTAATTTTTTTCTTCATCTTTGAATATTTGCATCAATATCTGTGTTTGTGCATACTCCGTACAGGTGTAAAATATAAGTAGCTTGTTCAGGAGCATGGGTGTCCATTGGGAAAAGGGGTCATTATCACTCTGTTGTCAAGGTACATAAGTGTTGTTGTTTGCATCAATATCGTGGATGGCATAACTACACTTTTTGTTCTAGTTGTCTGCTTTTGCTATCAGTGTTTTGGGAATGGTGGAAAGGGATTCAGTAGCGATAGTTTGATGCTTGTGAACCTTCCAAACATCATCCTTCTCCCAAATGGGTTTTGAATGTAGCTGTTTCACTTTTATGAGGCTTATTGTTACATTAGGCTATCAGTACCAGCACATGCTCACTTCTCTGTCTCTTCCCAACTTTGCTACTCTCTGCCTTGTGAACTGAGGTTGAAACTGATTTATAAGATTGTTGAAAACATGGTTAAAAAATCAGATATTAGGGCACAAACCTTACCTGTTTGGCAGGAGAACTTGGTTTAAATGGTTTTACATCCTGCTTCTTGTCTAGACTTTTACTAACAGGTGGAAAATGCTTATCAGTTTTATAAGGATTTGCATCGAAAAAGTCCTTTGGATGAAGGTTCAGACGAAATGCACCACCTTTGTACATAGTTTTGTGAGAGAGAAACTCTTTCTGGAAAACATATTTCAAGACAATTATCGGTTAATCCAACAGACAGCTGAGGAGTCAACACAAGAAAAGTGATATACTGTAATATGTTTAGTTTATGAACCAATTAAAGTATATTTAAAACTAATCCTTTGCATTATTGTAACTCACAACTTACACCACATTTAAATTAACCTCTGTAATTGTTTTTTTCTTCTAAAATGGCCCCATATGACGGTTAGTTATATTCAGTAGTATGTACCTAGATGCAAAGCAATGGTATTAAAATAATATAAGTAGGTCATTAAACTTTAAAAATCCAATATATTGCAAAAATATTAATATTCAATATATATGCAGATGTGTGTTTCATAGCTCTGATTTTTCCATGCAGTAAATGAAAATTTAAATTAAGCCTACATAGTGTATCTCCATTTTATATATCAAAACACTTATGCATGTCAAGTTAACTCTAAAGAGAAAGATGACTATATCACATTGTCTTAGACAGTACCAACAAAATGTAAGGATGATACTTGCAAAATATTAGACTCATCCATAAATTAAATGAACAAATTCCTGTTGACTTCCTGCATACAATTAAAAATAAAATGTTATTTTTTTTGGCCAAACAAGCAATATTCTTGAGCCACTGACAGGTTATTAAAGCGATACCATAAAGTAACAAACCATTAAAATTGTGTCCTTGTCCAATGGGAGGTTGTTATACCATTTCCTTCATTGCTGAAGGATAACTACAGACTTTTTCTTATAATTGTGAACTATAAACATTGGAGACAGCTTTGAACTCTTGGATCCAGGTCCAGCACCACCATTAAGGTGAATTAGGCATTTGTGTAGGACACATATTATAAGAGGAGGAAAAATGGGTTAGCTACCGAACAGTCGGTTGGTGCACTAATAAGCTTGGCCTAGGATGCAAAAGAGTAGCACTGGCACTGCTTGGATCAGTTCACTATAGAAACCCCTAAGTTGATAAAGTTGCAGAAACTTAACAAACTAAATTTGTGCAACTTTTATAGGCTATGCTATTTGCTATAATTATATTACAAATGTTTGGAGCAAACGCAGAACTAATTATGAAGGTTTAAGTTAAAATTGAGACTTATAGTACTTAAAAAGATCAAAATATCACTCCAATTGAGCTTGTTCTTGTTATCTTAGCACAGTGGTGTCAAACTCACATCTTGAAGATCCCACAGTAGCAGCATCTTCTCATTTAAGTCACATTCTTAATATGTGACCAGTTACTGCTGCTAGGGCTACTACTGCTAATACGGCGAATGATGGCTCTGAGGCTAGGGATCTGCATTGTTAATTGGAAGGATGCCATTTTGAATCCTGTAAAATGCTAGAATTGAGTCTACTCCACTGGGCCCGTCACCAAGGCCCTTAACCTACAATTACTTTGTCATGGGTATGTCATTAACCTGCATCCAGCCCTGAAAGCAGGTCCTCCAACTTACAGGGAAAAACGTTGGGGTTGGTGGCAGAATTGGCATTCTAGCCACCGCATAAGACCTCACACTCTTCCAGATTTCACCTGCTGCACTTAGGTCCCAATCCAGGTGATTCGTCACGTGGTGGGTGTTGCAACGCTACACCATAATGCTAATGAAAAGCCATATTTTGCTTCTATTGTAAAAACTTGCTCTTTAAGATTCAGAATTCCTCATTTTTTTTCTGAGAACATCAACATGTTTTGTGGACCAGAACAGATCAATATTTACCAGACCTTCACTTTTTTTCTTTAAAAAATGAACAATTCAGGGTTTTGAATCTTAAAAAAAATGCAAGTAATTCAAAATGAAGGCAAAAGAAATTGGTTCCATTCTCAACTAGAAAATAATTAAGAAAACTGCTGAAACAGACACCAGGAGTTTGACACCCCTGTCAGAGTGCAGTTTTTACAAGGCAAGTGGGTGAAAAGCTGGATTCAAGAAAAGAGTGTTAAACTTCAGCTAGCCACTTGAAAATTTCTCGTTTTGCTTTTGCTTTTAGTTGACTAAATTACTGTAATGGACTCCTAACAGGACTACCTAAGAAAGACATCAATTGGTTGCAATTAGTGCAGAATGCAGCAGCCAGAATCTTAACCAGAAAAAGAAAATCTGAGCACATCCCTTCAGTTTTGACATTGTTACATTGATGTCATTCAGAATTGACTTTAAAATACTACTAATGGCATATAAAGACTTAAATAATCTTGCCTTTTCCTATATTTTGGAATAAATTCTCCATGCACTCCAGCACATAACTTTAGATACTTTTAATGGTGATTTGCTTATAATTCCAAGTGACAAACTTAAAAGAAGTGGTGAGGTGGCCTTTTGCCGTTATGCACCAAAAATCTGGAATACTTTACCATTAGAGATATGCCATCCTAATACTATGAAGCATTTAAAAAAATTTAAAAACCCATTTTTTTAATTTGAATTTTGTATAGTTACTTTTTAGATTAATTCTTAATAGACTATATGCATAGAATTATTATATTTTTCAGGGATTTATAATTTTTAATAATCTCTACTTTTCTCTGCTATCTTTTCTGGTTCTTCTGTGGTGGTGATCTGCACCACTACCAACTGATCAAGGCACCATGCAGCCACCTGTGATGCTGGAATGAAGGCTGGTGCCCCAGCTGTCGACGAGACCGACTCCATTGAATCCTTTCATATGAAGCCTGGAAATAATGAGGAATGTTTTAAGCACATTTATGTTAGGTAGATTGCCCAGTGGGAGCTGGGCAGTCTTTTGGCCTTGGAATCCTTGCAGATTTTGTTTGCTTTTCTCCAGTTTAACTGAGATTTTGTTTTCTGTCCTGCTGTCCACCAAACCTATCTTTAAAGACTTACATTATGACATTGCATGTAAGGATGTTACTCTTCTACTAATTATATATTCATTTCATAAGACTGTATGGATTTTATTTTTATTATTTTTTCTTTGTTATTTATTCATTATTATCTTTACCTAATCTTATTTGTTTTTCTTTTCCTGTAACTTTCTCTGTACATCTTGTAAAGCACTTTGTGCTACATTCTTTATATGGAAATATTCTATATAAATAAATAATGTTGTTGTTGTTGTTGCATTTATAGGAAGTCTCTGTGACCCCACTCCTCTTTGACCCATGTTTGTTTTGAAACTATCACAATTAGTGACCTCGCCTTTCACATATTTTTTCATAGGGTCTTCCTAACAATGTGACACACGTTCACTAGTTTTCATGCCTTTCTGTTTATTTTTTATTTATGTTTATTTGCATTTGTGGTCAAATGGACCCCATAGTATCTTCCATGTAATACAGTATAGGCATTTTTTTTCTTATTTCAAGGTTCTGTGACATACACAGCGTAACACAATAGCTAAACAACAGGGATTCTCACGCAAAGACATTCTGGCATCTTTAAGTGACCTACTTGACGTCTACAGTGAACATGAGGATGATACTGAAAATGGTTTGAGCTGATGAAAGCGACCCCAAACTCAATGAAGAGTCAGACTCCCACAGTGAACTAAGTGCAAGTGAATCAGATTCAGAAGAGGAGCAAAATGGTGACAGTCATGAAATTCTTGGAAAACAGGATATGTGTGGTCACAGAAGCAGAAATATGTCAGGAGAATACCAATGCAAAATATTGTCAAAGAGAAACCATGATCGAAAAAAATGGGTGTCAAGCAGACACACCCTTGAAATTATTTTGAGAAGCATTTTTTTGTTGGGGCGGCACGTGCACAGTTAGGACACCCGGATTCACTTCCTGGGTCCTCCCTGCGTGGAGTCTGCATGTTCTAACTGTATCTGCGTGGGTTTCTTCCGGGTACTATAATTTCCTCCCACAGTCCAAAGACATGCAGGTTAGGTGCACTGGTGATTCTAAATTGTCCCTAGTGTGTGCTTGGTGTGTGTGTGTGTGTGTGTGCCCTACGGTGGACTGGCGCCCTGCCCGGGGTTTGTTTCCTGCCTTGCGCCCTGTGTTGGCTGGGATTGGCTCCAGCAGACCCCCGTGACCCTGTGGTTAGGATATAGAGGGTTGGATAATGGATGGATGGATTTTTTTGTTTCTTATGTGTTGTCTATGCTTTGATGATTCAACCATGAGGGCCCAGTGAAGAGCCGATGACAAGTGACACTCCAGGAACTGGGTGCACAGTGGATGAATCTCTCCATGGATTCAAAGGAAGATGAGGTTTCAAGCAATACATACCAAAGTGAAGTGCTGTGCAATATTATATGGATTTTATAATATATTTTCTGTATCTGCTTCTATATAGGCTATTTGAAAGTTCCTAAGACAAATATGCCTCTGTTTGTCGATATTTGAATACAAAGGTTTGTTGTATAATATTATTTGTATATTGTAATAAACAAAATATTGTAATAAATAGTTTTTATTCTTGTAATATAGTGCGCTTTTTACCATGGTATTGTCAACAGTAACTTTTTTCATAGTATCAGAGCAGGTACCACCAAATGTACCTTTGTTGCCAGTTGCTTCTGGGTGGCAAACCAAAAGAGTGTTTTAAAGTAATTACCGGTATATGAAAGTATCTTAACCTGCTGAAGTGAGAGTAGTTTTATGTTGACCATGTCATTGCAATAAAGAACTTTATATTTATAGGTGATATACTTCTTGTGGTAAGACGTTTCATGTAAATTATTGAAGAAGCAAAAGTTTTAAAAAATATTTATTTCCATGTTTTAATTGTTTATGTACACTCTTAAAAAGGTTTTAAAATGGCACTTTACTGGATTGTGTGGTTATTCAAAGAACCATCACTTGATAAAGCACTGTTTTATTCTATGGAGAGTTCATTGCATATGCAATTGGTTCTTAGGGTTGGTTTTATTCCAAAAAGAAGGAAGATAATACTTTATCTACTTTATCTGACTATAGTCTTGAGAATTGTGACTTTTCATTTTTTTAAAAAGTCTTTTTTAAGATTTTAAATGTGCACTTAAAGTTAATAAATATATACTTTGATAATCTATTGTATACATTAGTGTATTCAGGTTTAGGAACATGATGAATTGCAATGACAATACAGAATTTAACATTTAAAATTTGTAACTCTAACAAAAAAAAAAAAAATTAAGTAATTTTATTGTTTTTTAAATTTAAAATCCTAATATGGAAAATAGATTTATATATAGTTAAATATACGAGTTAGCTTGAATTGTGAAGTTATGATTTTACAAGAATCAGCATTAAAATATCTTGGCCAACTTTTACAGCTTGTTAAACCAATTACAAGTTTTAATGATGAAGAACACAATATTTTTTAGAGTGTTGTTTGTAAACAGTCTTCCATTTTCCGATAATATCCAACTGCAGAGCCGCAGAGCCATACATCACCACAGTTTGGACAAGTCACCACAGTTTTTGACCACAGTTTGTTGACAGAAATAAGATTAGAGGTAACTTAAGTTTAGGAGTTTGTGTGGTTAGCGTGAAGTATAGACATGAGGTAATGTCACTTCAGTCAATAACTGTTATGACTTATCCAAACTGCGGTGACTTATGGATCAGCAGCTCTGTAGTTGGACACTTCTTCTTTCTTGTTATTAACCAGCATTACTGTACCTTACTCAGTTCTCTTGCTCTTTCATATGGGTCTGCAGAATAAGAGTACTGCTTTGACAACGTAATGTTAGGATACCTGAAAAAATAGAATGAGCACCACATTTTCAAATGTACAAAAGCGATATATTTTCTAATTATTTGAATTATCTGTCAAATGAAAATGTACTCACCCATATCCTGTCCCCAGCTTTAAAGGGTTTGTTAGAAAATTTTTTCCCGGTGATTTGTAAGGCTTCTTCGGTATTTGTAATGCACTCATAGCTTGGACAGGCCCACCAAAGGTTCCATAGTGGTTACCACTCCCTGAGCTTAAAAATTACAAGGAAGCATGTTGAAATATGTAAAAGTAAGAGAAAAAAAGAATGATAATGTGCAGCTTATAATATATAATACCAATAAAAGGAACGCTTAGGATTCAGAAGCAAATCAGTTACCATATTTTCAAACCATTCATCTAATAAAACACAATGATTAGTTTTATTTTCAACCCCAAAATAAGTGCTTTAACTTACGGTGTTTTCTCTCCATTGGTGGGAAGAAAAGCTTTCCCTATGTTCTTTTTTGATTCTTGCAGTTTTTGTTGTCTTCTTAATTTTAAGGGATCTGAATAAGCTTCTTTTTCATAAATCCTTTTAAACTGTGAATCAAAATAGCCTACTTGAAGAGCTGATTTCTTCTTTGTGGATCCTGACAACATCTGCTTATTTTTTGAAGCAGACACATTAAATGGCCCTTAAATATAAAAGAAAGTGAATGAAACAAATTTACAAGATTAAAACGGGATCCGGATATTGTGGTTTGAAAGATTTTGGCCGAAAGGTAGAATTACTATTCATGTTTGAAAATTTAAAACTAACTCATATGTTTGAACACCATAAATCAAGGAGTGCTAATAAAAAATATGTGCCAGAAAGCAATTGCATGTAGTCTTCAGAGTTCATTTTTGAATGCTGAGTACATGTTGTATATAATGTGCAGGTTTCATAATTCACTGAACACTGGGAAAATCCTTACAGTTTAGAAAAGGCAAATATCTTCCCATTATATAAATAAGTGCTCAGGCATTTTAGTATGCTGTCTGCATGGATTTAGATAAAGCAATCACCAATATGCTAGAATTCCATATGATGTGAGAATGGATATGAGTAGAGAAAGGCATATGATATTATTTATCCTGATTTACAGAGGCTTTTGATAAGCTCCGACATTTAAAAGTGTACTGTGCAAATAGGTGAAAAATTGTCAGAAATACAGAAAGTAAAGAGTTATGGTGCAAAGAAATTTTTCTGAATTAGGTAATGTTAAAAGTAATGTCCATCATGGAACAATGCCGGGGCTGCTGCCTTTTTTAATTTATACAAATAATTTTGACAAAAGCAAGCTAATTAAGTTGCAGATTACTGTTCACAAAACTACACTGAATAGCTGATACCCTATAGTAAACCAAATTATTACAGATGGAGTTATACAGGTACATGGCAGATGGAATTTTATGTGAATTAATGTAACATGTTTCCCATAGGAAGTAAAAACATCAGATACAGTTACACAATTTGGGATCTAAGTACACTAAGTTTGTTAAAGGATACATTTTCTAACAAACATTGGCAATTTTTTCTTAATGGAGAAAGCCATAGTTTTTTTTCTTATTTTTTACCCTTTCACCTTTTTTTGAGTTTGATGTAAGGACAACATAAAATTTATATTTTATCTGTTCATAACTCATTTTAGTGGAATTGTTTTTCACTGATTTTATACCATCTTTGTAAAAACAATTAATGAGATAAATTATTTTCTAAAATTTAAACAGCAATATTTCATAGAGGATGGATGGTAGCATAGTAAGTTAGCACTGCTGCTTTGCAGCTCCAGGGTCCCGTGTTAGATGGCTGTGTGGAGTTTGCATGTACTACAGTTTAATGGGTGGGTTTCTCTCTGTGAATGCCAGCTGTTCTACCAAATCCAAAGCCATGCTGTTTAGGTTAACTGGTGACTATAAACTGGTGAGTGAAGTGAGTGTGCATGTAAGTTTACTATATAATGGACAGCAGGGCAGTGTCTTACTATTAAACTGTATTAAAAGATTTAAAAAATGAATGGATGTTTGGAATATTGCATGGAAGAATTAAGCTCATATTTTTTTTTTTAATTTAAATAAAACTAGTAATTTTCTAAAGCTGATTTTTCCAGAAAGCTAAAACTTACACCTGTAGCAATAAATATAAGGAAGGAATTAAAAGCAGCTGGGACATCAGTCTATGACAGATGGATATCATTGCACATTTAGACTCAGACTCAAGCATACTCACTCAGAAAGGGACAATTTAACATTTCCAGTCAATCTAATGTTTATCTTGGAATTTGGGTGGAAACCAGAAGACCTGAAGAAAACCCACACAGACATTTGTGGAATTTGTAAATTCTACACTGAACAGTGACTAAATTAAATTCAATTTCAATTTGGGATTAAACAACAAAACATACTGTGCCACTCTGCTGCCTGGAAGACACACTGTTTAGATTGTGAAACATGTCTACAGCCACAAAATCATCAATTTGTTTACCATTTATAATTTTTACTTACTGTTGTGAGAAGTAGTGTACTTGTCACCAATACTGATGTACCCCATCTCACTAAAAAGGCCAATCCTTTCCATATCTGTTTTCCCCTCCAGTGGCATGGTTGGATGTCAGTTTATTAGCAAGCAACCAAGAAAGAAGAGATCTTCACTAGTCTGTTGTAATATTTATTTCCATATACCCTTGTAATCTATAAGAAATTAATTACATTATTACTGAACAATATTTATTATATAATAACAGATTCATACCATAGAATAACTACTTTGGATAGTACACTAGTTTATTTTAGTATTGCAATAATACACATGCATTTCTAATATAAATTTAGGCAATTTCTATTTAAATAGCTGACATTGGTTATTATATTTATATTTAATATGGGGATGATCTGCAATAAAAAAAGAAGCTTGGGAAGGATGTTTATCTTGCAAATATTGATTCTCCCTGCTAATGTGAGATGGAGGATGGACCATCTGTTCATATCTTGTTTATTTTTTTCCATGCAGATAGCAAAATATTGTCGAAAAAGATAATTATATTTACTTGTGATATTTACCCCTGGTATTTGAACTGTTTTGCTAAAATAAATGAGAAGCTGTCCAGTCTAATATTGTGTGTTCACTAGAAAAAGTACACTTTTATTAATTTAATTTAGAGTCCAGATATCTTTTGAAATTCTGCTAATGCATTGAGGACTGGTGGTGCAGACGTCTGTGGGACTGATAATAGACAGTACCACATCATCTGCATATAATGAAATTTTCTGTTCAAGTCCTTTTTTGGTAATCCCTGTTATCTTGGATACATTTTGAAAGTGAATAGCCAATGGCTCAATGGCGATTGCAAAGAGCAATCATGATGGGGGCATCCTTATTGAGCCCAACATTCCAGTTTGAAGTATTTGAAATAATGTTGTTAAAACAAACAGGTGCTTCTGGACTAGTATGGAGTAGTTTGATCCATTTATAAATATTTGGGTCAAACTCAAATTTTTGCAATATGGTGA
Source organism: Polypterus bichir lapradei (assembly GCA_026402145.1). Classification (NCBI taxonomy): domain Eukaryota; kingdom Metazoa; phylum Chordata; class Cladistia; order Polypteriformes; family Polypteridae; genus Polypterus; species Polypterus bichir. Next base: position 15,384,030 of record JANRMT010062821.1, on the reverse strand, counting down.
ATAGGTAGTCCCATTCAACCAGCTCTGCATCCAGAAATAATAAGATCTATGGTGTGTTAGATTTTATGGGTCAGTATATTACATTAAAGAATCATGGAAGAATAGAAGCTAAGTATCTGCCTTTAATAAATCCAGTTTGGCCATTAGATATTACAGAAGTAATCCCTTTCTCAGTCATTCTAGCTAGAACTTTGGAGACTATCTTAACATCATTATTCAGAAGTGAAATTGGTTGGTATGATGCATGTTGTAATAAGTCCTTTTTTGGGAAGACAGTAATTTGTTTTGTGATCAATTTTTATTGAGCAAAACCAAATTGACAGGAAGAAATGGACATAACATACAAAGTAATCCAACCAACCCATTCCCACCCTCTCACACCCAGCCTGAGCCAAGGGATTATTTAAAAAAAACAAATAATAATAATCTAGGAGTTGAAATCTGAGATTTAAACAATTGACCCGCAGCAGACTAGGATTCAATTGCATTACTGTAATCCACGCTGCAGACAACTCCAAATGTGTTAAATTGTAGAAGAAGGAGTGCAAGTTGTCGACAGTGATGCATTCAAGTGTCTTCCAGCGGGAGGCAATAATTAGTCTGGCTGCCAGGGTACCCAGACTGAATAACTTGCATTCTGAGAATTTGAGCGGAAGCCTAGAAAAGTTTAAAAAAGAAGGTTTTGAAGTAACAGAGTGATACTGCAGGAAAGAAAGGAAGACAGTAGGTGTGTGTCCAAAACAAAAGACTGGGGACAATGCTAGAACATGTGAAGAAAAGTGACAGTTAAACTAAGGGAACATAAATGACAGAGAGGATCAACAGTGAGGCCCATCAGAAACCACTTGTGAGGAGTAGGATGGAGTATATGTAAAATTTTGAACTGGGTGTGCTGGTAGTTTTGGTTTCTAGAACAAAGCCTTACATTGGAGAGAAGGGAGAGGAGAAAGGTCACTAGACAAAAAAGAAATCAATGGCAGAGGTTTATAGGATGCTTTGCAAAGTAAAGAGTGGAGAGTAGAGACAGGTTTTTTCTTGGGAGAGAAAGGACAAAACTAAGAGCATAATGAGTGATTTGGTAGGGGGTAGTCAGGGAAATTCCACATGTACTGAGCTCTGATCAGACTTGAAGGTAGAAAAAGAAACCAGGGACCAGGGGGATTAAAATATGTTTGTAAAGACTGGAACGTCATAAGCCCTGAACTATTAAACAGATCTCCTAGCACACTAATTCCAGCATGATGCCAAGACGGAAATACATTGGGCCGGCCACCTATTGAAAGAGCAGGGTTATGAAATATAGAAGTGAGGGAGTGCCATTTTCCAGAGGGAGGAGGTAACTTTTCCACACAATGCCAGATGTTGGTGGTGTATGGCAAAATAGGTCCCAAGGCAAGTTTGGTGACTTTACACTTCAGAGCACCTTAAAGTGAAAGTGGGAAAGCAAGGGAGGATTCTACAGGGAGCCAAGGAGAGGGGTGAGGGGGAGGACATAGCCATGACAAAATAATGCAGAGAGTGAAAGCCCAGTGGTATAGTTCTAGGTCAGGCAGCACTACACCTGCACTCAATCTATCTCTAACCAGGGTTGAATGTTTAAGGTTTGGTCTCTTGCCATTCCCGAGGAACCTTGAGATCAATGACCTAACTTCAGACCAATATTTAGCAGAAGGTGTAAGTGGCAGCATGGAGTTAATGAAGTTGAAGTGGGGTACAATATTATTTTGATAATGGCCAAATGAGACTGAAAAGAGAGGGTAAGTCTGGACCAGGTGTTTATGGAGGCTTTTGCATTAGCAAAGATGCAGCAATAGTTTTAAGATGATATGTCTGAGATTGAGGCAGTAATATCAACTCCCAAATATCCCAAATGTTATACTACTAGATACAGGGATGGCAGATGGTAGGGATAATTGACAGTACATATCATTAAAGGGCAGGAGAGAAGATTAAGACCAATTAATTTTGTAACCGGACAGGCTTTGAAACACCTGAACAGTTCAAGCATGCAAGGGATGTCAGTCGGGGCATTACCTAGGTAGAGGAGGATGTCATTGGCTTATAAGGATATTATATGAGTGGAATTTGAAATTGTGACAGGAGTTAGTACCTGGGAATTACGGGTGGCAATTGCAAGCGGTTTGAGAGATAGGTTTAAGAGTAAAGGAGAAAAAAGCACAGCCTTGCCTAGCTCACCTACTAATGGAGAAAGGGCATGAGATATTTGAATTAGGCAAGAGAACTGCAGAGAGAGAGGAGTAAAGAGTTTTGACCAGATTTATCAAACTTGGACCAAAGCCCATTCTGTCCATGACTTGCGATAAAAATTGCCAATTCATGTGATCAAAAGCCTTTTAAGCATCCAGGGAAAGGAGTGTAGCAGGGCTAGGAAGGGAGGGAGCTGAACCAATAACATTCAGAAGTCTTCTCATGTTATCCACAGCTAACCGTGAATGTATGAAACCAGACTGGTTTGGGTGGATTAATTTGCTAATGACTGTAAGCAGTGGGCCAGACCTTTAGCTAGCAGTTTTATTAATGAGAAGGAGGGTTCTGTAACTCTAACACAGAGTAGTGTCTTTACTTTGTTTCAAAAATAATGTAATAACTGCAATATTAATACTAGTATTTAAATGGCCAGAGGAGGTGCTGCACTGATCATCTCAAAATGGGGAATAGATAAGTGTTTCCAGAATGCAGAAATTGCCTCAGGTGGAAACCCATCCATCCCTGGTGACTTGCCTGTGCTCATTGAGTCTAATGCCTCTTCAAGTTCAGGCAAAGGGATGGGAGCATCTAGAAGAGAAGCCTTCCTTAGTGAGACAGGGGAATGGAAGGGTGTTAAGGAATGATTTGATATCTGAAGGAGTGTTACTATAGTTATCAGTATCATTATATTAATTAATTAATTATTATAAGGGAATCATTAGAAATTGAGAGGAAGATGCCAATTAATGTTTGGCGAAACGTTTAAGGTAGAATTTTTGTTGTCTCTAGCTCCTAGCTCCTATAAATGTTGCTAACAATAGTGGAACTAACTTATTGAAACTTTTTTATAAAATTCCACTGGGTATCCATCAGGGCCCACTGCTTTCCCACACTGGACTGAGTTTATAGTGTCTAGTAATTCTGATAGTGTCAGAGGTTTATTCAGTTCCTCTGCACTAAGAGTATCTAGCTGAGATATTGTAATGCATCAAATAACTCATTAGATTGTGTCTTGTCATCTTTAAACTGGGTAGAATTTAAGGACTTATAGTACTCTCTAAATATGTGGGTTATATTTTTGAGATCAATGAATTTTAAGCATAAATAATGTAGAATTTCATAATGTAGCACCTCCTGTAAAAATGGTAGCTTCAAGCAGATTTGAATATAATGCTTTGATCTGTAATCCTGTGCAATTACAAAGTTATGGAGGGTTTAGAATAAAAGCAAGCCATAGTTTACTTATTACACACAATATTTACAATACCAAAGCTATTAGTATTTCACATATCTGTTATCATATGTTCATTATACTGTATTATCTATTGTGGATCTAAATAAATAAAACACCTTGAGAGATATTTCAGACATGGCCAACTGGAAGGAGACCCTGGAGCTGACCCAGGACATGTTGGGGAGATTATATCTCTTGGTTAGCCTGGGAATTGGGAATGCCTCAGTATCCCCCAGGAGGAGTTGAAGGAGGTGGTGGGGAAAAGGGATGTCTACCAACAACCCGAACTAGGATAAGCAACAGAAAATGGGTGGATGGTTGAACTCTCAATGTAAACAGAGTAAACAAAGGATTACATCTACACAAGGTTCATACAAGAGTTATTATTAAGTTAAATGTCTATCCATTTTAAGACTTGTTTAATCCAGGAGAGGGTCATGAAGGGTAGAACCCTGTCTTGGAAGTACTGAAAACAAGGTATAGACCAGCCATATTTTCAGCTTAAACCATCATTTTGCAATTATCAAATCATATACACTTTGCATGGAACTGCTGTTTATCCTGTCTTTCAAAGAGTTTACTATAACATGTCTGTTTCACTTTCTGTCTTTTGGCAGTTCAGCAAATACTTACAGATTTAATTTACTAGAAGGTCTTTCAGATCTTGGCTTTGGTTTCCCAGTTTTAGAGCTGCCCTAGTGAATGTCTCTGTTGGATCTCATCTCTGTAACCACACGACTTTTTAGATCCATTTTTTTAACTTTCTAAGTATATCTTGTCTGCATAAATTTAAGGATTGTCTGTTTTAAATTAAAGAAATTTCCTTGACTTGCACTATGACCCCAACAACTTTACTTTACTAATTGATAAGTGTAAACTATCCCATAAAGTTCTGGATACTTTTTCACATTTAAGAGAACCTATTTACCAAATTAACTGTTATAGAGTCACTTAGCAAAGCAATTGCAATATGTTAGAAAAATACTGTTACATAGTTGCTTTGAAAAATGAAATGCAAAATATACATTTCAGATTAATCTGTTATATGAGATTCAGCAAAAATGTTAAATGTAGGTAATCTCCTATTTTTATTTTTTCTTACATTTTCCCCATATTCTCAATTCACCTGCCTCTAACCTATGGTATTAAACTATAGGAAAAAACTGAGCAGAGCAAAAAATAATTTTAGATGTCGCTGAAACTAGAAGGCAAAGCCAGTTCATAAAAGATCTGTTACTACCCCCAAAAAGGCAAAAACTAAATAAAAAATATTTTTTTAAAAACATTAATCAGTAAATATCCAAGAAGTGGTTAAACTATAATCAACATAATCTGCCTTGATCCTATTAAACGCATTAATACATCAGTTTTATGTTCTAATCTATCATTTAACGTTATCTTCCTATTGATATACTTTACAGGCGCCCATCACAGAAAGTACATAAATATTCTTGAAATTTAGAGCAGGCGATTGATCAGAGAAATAAAATGTGGGGTTCCTCCAGGTACTACTGAAACGCTTTTAAAATCCAAGTAAAATGGCTGTAATTAATCTGGTCGGTTAGTTATTTTTTTCTTTACTATACATTTTTCTTTAGAATGCGCTAATAAATCGTTCTTTTTTATGAAAAAGGCAACACCACGTGTAAACATTACATTTTTGTTGGGGAATTGACACTTTAACGTTGTCCTCCTTATTGCACGAGTTATGCCTCGCTGTATTCTACTTACATGGAACTCGCATTTGTACCAACACCATAAAATAAAATTCTGCTATTGCTCTGTTACCAGACAACGCGTCCCCCGATTTTCTTACCACTTCTGCTTTTCTGCCAACTGCAGTTCACAAGTATTGTGTTTTTCACGTTTCCCTGGTAACAACCAAGCGCACCTTACAGGAACAGGCTGATAAAGACGCATGCGCAGCTTCGATTGGGCGGCTCTAGCAAACAGTTAAATCAGGGTCAACGTAGATTTGGGTGATTATAAAAAATCAGTATAAAAAAATAATAATGATCAAATAATTTCAAAGCACAATCTAATGAAATTTGCAACATATCAATGGTCTTCCTTTAAGTGAACCTGTAATCTATCTCTGTACTCCCGTGTGCCACGTCTTAAAAAACATCATTGTTTAGATGTCACTTTATATTGACTTGTAGCATGCTTGGTCTGGATCTTGCACAGACTGCGCGGATTGCTCAGGGTTTGTCCTGACGAACTTAAATGTGTAAGCGGTTAGAAAAGGATGTATAATTATGAGTCTCGGGTGCTAAAAATTGTATTGTTAAGTTTACCAAAAACGCGAATAGTTGTTGTCAAAATGACAATCCATGCATACAATTATCTAGACAAAATATTTTGGAGTATCAAGTTATGCAATTTTCACAATTAATGCTGGTTTTTGTAATGTTTATTGTGGCACCCGTTTGCAGTTCGAGATTAATGGATCTATCGGCAGGGTCTTCTATTTCAGTTTAGTGTAATGGAATCTCCATGTTAAAAATAGTCAAATATCGACCTTGAATTCGTTTAAAGGAGTATGAGAATGTTACATTTCATAAAAATCATCCACTTATCATATATATAGTATGGTGTTTTTAAAAAAATCTTTTTTATTAGAAGATCAATTGCTATTTACCACGTTATTAAAAAAAAGCTCTCTAGAATTTCCAAATAATAAAAACGTTTATCTAATCTTGTGAACAGTAATCTATTTAACTTAAAATTCTCAAAACTTCATAATCCAATTCAGGGTCTTACAACTTTCCTGGCAACATCAGGTGCAAGACAGAACTTAGCTATGAAAAGGGTTACATGCATACACACACCAAACTCAGCTAATTTGGAATATCCAAATAAACTGATACCTTTTCTGGAATATGGGAGGTAATCTTAAACACTGGGAGAACGTGCAAACTCCACACAGACAACAAATGTATATGGGATTTGAAGGAAAATGCAGGATCCTGGAGGCAGCATTGTTTACAAGTGCATCACTGTGCTATTCACAGAAATGCTTTAAATACAAACAGTTATGAAATATAGATATACTTAAACTGACGTAGAAAGCAACGTGAAATTACTGTTAAGAAAAGTGACAAGCTACTACTAACAAGTAAAACTAACAAGCTATTACTCTCTTCCTTGCATATTATAGCCAGTATTGTCTTAGTTTTAACAAGTATTTTTCCATTAAACTCTAGAACTATAATTCTGATTGATTTTCAATACTTGTAAGGCAACCGTGGTATGCTGGAGATGGGCATAATTTCAAAATAAAATACCATATATCTTTCAATGCTTAACAAAATAAAGTTATATTTAAGGTAATGTTCAGAAAATCTAAAGTGTCAGAATGTATTGCTGTAAGTGTTCTTGACTTAAGCTTCTTTCTATTATTGTAAAGGCAGTGGCATTGCTTATTATACATTAGAGAAAGGGATAATATAGCATAGTAGTTTCAGAAAATGAGAACAGAATGTGTGGGGTTAAAAGGTTGGGGGGGGGGGCACAAGTGGCTTTGCTCCCTTTATTGCCAATAAAAATATGTTACTTTATAATTATTTGAAGCTTTTATGGTTTAATGGTTAGGATTTCTGATTTTCATTCATGTAGGCTGGACATGATTTCCAGGAGGTAAAATAAGTGCATTGCCTCTAGAGTCTTTTGCCCTGTTGAATTCCACCTCCTTTTCCCCTGCAATGCTGAACTGGATTAGGTGGGTCTTGAAATATTATGCAATGTTATGTTTATGATAATTTCCAGTGCATCAAAGCTATATGGTTCAGTTTGCCAGAGGCATTAACTTCCAACCAAGGCTTACCTACTTGGCTTTGCAGAATTCCCACCATAAAAGAAGGTGAAAATTAATCAAATAATCAGATAATCAAATATGATATTCCTGTAAATCTATCATTTTTAATGAGGGATTTCTCATACATACCTGGTTTCATATAACTATTTTAGTGTATATATATATATATATATATATATATATATATATATATATACTAGGTGTGGCAGAAAAGTAATGAGACTGATTTTTTATTTACCAAAGTTTTAATTTTTTTCAAACATCAATGTTATCCCCTTCAAAGTAGTTCCCTTGGGCAGCTACACACCGATGGAGACGTTGTTCCCACTGTTGGTAGCAGCGCTGGAAGTCTTCAACCGGTATGGTCTTCAGCATGTCCGTTAGACTCTTTTGGATGTTTTCTAAAGTCCCGAAATGACGTCCTTTGAGGACATTTTTCAGTTTAGGAAAAAGGAAAAAGTCACACGGACTGAGGTCAGGTGAATAAGGGGGCTGGGGAACAACAGGAATGCGTTTTTTCGATTGTCCTTCTGCTCAATTGTGAGGTTTTTCGGCACCATTTTGGCACAGACCTTTCGCATGTGCAAATGTTCAGTCAAAATTTGATGAACGGTAAATCTGTTCAAATTTAATTGTTCACTCAACATTCTTAATGTTAAACGACGGTCTGATCTCACAAGAGTGTTCACACGTTCGATGTTTTCATTGGTTTTCGAAGTTGAAGGCCTCCCTGAAAAACTTGAGTTCGGGATAAAGAATGTTCCCCATAGGCCTGTTTTAACTTTTCAAACGTCACACTTGCCGATTCTCCAAGCTTAACACAAAATTTAATGGCACAACGTTGCTCCAAATTCCACTGTTCCATTTTGCGTGACGCACAACCAAAAACACAACTTCACTAATAGCAGTCACAAAAATCACGTAGTTAACGGAAGGAGTTGAAACTTGCACTGAGCTATGGGAGGGTACTGATACACATGCTCTATCAAGGACAACAGCGCAGCGTTGCCAGATCGCTTGCAGTGTTGCCAGTCTCATTACTTTTCTGCCACACCTCGTATATATATATATATATATATATATATATATAT
>JANRMT010062821.1:15265852-15375580 GCA_026402145.1 Polypterus bichir lapradei | reverse complement strand
AGACGTATATATATATATATATATATATATATATATATATATATATATATATATATATATGATTGGTCTGTGGTAACACCACGTCAAAACCATGTGTGCAAAGCAATACTTCTATTGGTGTTGCTTTTGCTGTGAAGTGTTCAATATAGAAGAGGAGAAATTATGTAAATAAACATTAAAACTGCATGGGGAGGAGAACTATTGGTTTCACTACCATAGAAAGTTTGTCATTTATTTTAAGATAGCATCAGTCTCCCCGCAAAACTAAAATGAAAGAGCAATTAAAAGCTGGTAGATTAATAATGTACAGTACTGTAAATGTGCTGCATCTTGCTTCAGCCAGAAGTGACAGCAGCAGTGCGCCTACAATCTAATAGTCTGCATTCCACTTTATAAGCCTGCTATATAACTTACGTAGCCTAATTCACAGAAAGGAAGAAACTGGGAGATCTCACAAAAAAGTCGACATGCTTAAAATTCTGCTATTCTACTTTGCGTCTAAAATTTTTATTCTACATTTTTAGTGTGTTAAAGGGATATTAGATATTTGAAGAGTTTACTTTTAACATTTGGATTATCATTTTTGTTTTGATTTTTAAACTTAAATATGTTTCGAATGTCTCATATTTTCATTTTAACAGAAAAATACGAAAATAGATGAAGACGTTGCGAATTTTCCTTGCGCACAATGCACGGAAGCTTTCTCCATGCCGATATGTTGTATTCCAGCAGGGAGTGCTGTTTGACCACTAATACTGCTAAGTGCCTGCCACATGCTTTGCTTTTACTATAGTATCCGGAATTCTACAAGACGTTGCAAAGAGCGTTATGCTTCACAGGAAAATAAGACAATTACTTCTTTGCTTTGGGGAACCATACAATTTGAGATATAAACATGAGAGTAATAAACATAAAAACTAAATTATAAATTTATAAAAGCAATTCTAATAATAATCATGATGATGTGATGGTGAGGCTGTGTGCGTCTTCTGTAAAAACGAGTATTGTAATTTGTTTCACAAAATTGTAGCCTGATTTCTGAATCTGACTGACATATTCGAGAGTATATTAATAAGCAAAAGGACATGCAGCTGACAACTCATCTCTCACGCTCGCAAGTGCGGATATAGTTAGAACACCTCAATCTGACGGGCTACTCTCCGCGCTGTACCAATGATATGTCAGATGTATAGTTGCAGAAGAAAAATAAAATAAAAGTTGTTTGACTTTACTAATGTTTAACTCAAAACATTTTCGATCACCTGTACGTCTTCCCCGATCTACGATCTAAAGTTTTCCGAAATTATGCGGCAACTGATCCTCAAACGTCAGCTGTCTAAACGATCATGTAATGACCCGATGGTAGACCTAACAGACACACGCAATGTTGATGGAACTTTGCAGTGCTAGTTCAATCTCGACGGTTCTGTTAAAATCACAGGAGACGCCAAAACGTATATCCAATATTTTAAGACTCTTGGTGATTGCAGTCTAGTCGTGCAGCTCCTTGCTAGACAAGTAAATCGCCGCTTTGGCTCATAGTCTCTAGGCTGTATTCTCGGTAGACGCTTATCTTTTCCATGTCACGCAACCGCCGTGCATCAGCTCTTTGTGGAGGTGTTTACGCAGACCTCAACTTAGTGGTTCCTCCTAGGTCCGGCATTAAAGTATTCACCTATGATCGAAACTAAAAATGTGAAGGCTATTTATTGGGAACTATTTTACTTACGGTTACATTATTTTATGTATGGCAAGTCGAATTAACATTTAGAAAGAAAACACATTCCGGTATTTGTTTTCTTTTTTGTGATTACATTTAAGTATATACAGTAGTATAGATTAAGACGAAACAAAGTAATACAGAAAGTAAAATATAGTCTATTAATGGTTTCTAGATATCCAGATGAGCACTTACTGCGAACATACAGTTATTTAAATTGCTGCATCTGATTATCCCGACTCATCTCGAGTATCCAGTGATTCGCAAAGCGAAAATCTTAAGGACAGTAATGTTGTAAAAGAAAGATCTTCAGCAGCCAAAAAGGATGATTTAGCATTCAGTTTAACATTTAAATAAACGCTCTGTATTTTTCTTACTCAGTATTTTTTTATGTATGTCTGTACTTAATCGGATTCAGTTTTAAATAAACACATTGACTTTCCCTTGATTTCTCAAAGAATTAGAGGCATAAACAGTTTGTACAGTATACATGTCGTTACGTACACTGATTCGCAGCATGTTGTGTCGTCATCACCAGAGCGACGGGATATGCGACTGCGACAATGCAACAATGTAAAGCCACGTTTAAATAGAAGCGAATCAAAGCAGAGTTCCTTTCTGTGCCATCATGGTCAGTATATTTTTTGGTATTAAAGTTTCTTTTAACTTTTCAAGTTACCATTTAATTCATGCTGTATAGGTGTCATTTTAGTGAAATTAGGAATATATTTACTCTTACTATCCTTGCTTATAGAACTGTACTGAAGAAGTAACTTATTGGAATGGTATATATCCTTAAAACTGACAGATCACTTAGAATTCTTGACTCATTGTGTTTATCCTGCTGTCAGTAGTTTGTTAGAAAGCAGTCATGTTTTTGGTTTTGAAAGAACCCCAGTTTTATTGCTGAGACCCGTATGCCCTTTGACTTGCCTCAGTCAATGCGTCAATGTTCTCTTTTTAAGGCGTGGAGACCCTTACCGTCATTACTCTCCGCCTCCTAAAAACAACCACAACACGCATTTATTCGAACATTCTGTGGGAACCACTCTTTATTCTTTAACAAGTAAATAACAATCAGTAATTTTCGCTATATACAAAACAGATCTGGAGGACCCCAGTCTCCTTTAACAGACTGCAGTGTCCAGTCCTTTTCTTACCTGAGTCAGCCTACTCTCAGATGCTTCTGAGCAGCTCCGCTTTCTTAACACGGATAAGCACTGTGCAGTTTGCAAATCTCATTCAGCACTTAGCTTGTGTTCAACATAGCAGCACTTAAGGACCTGTCTTTGTTGCCTGATACGACGTTTTCTTTTTTTATTTCACCACTCATAAATTGATTCAGTAGCCCGTGAGACAGCTGCGGCAGCCCGACTGTGACTTAACTGTGTGTCTGTGGATGGCGTCACCCTGACATCGATTTGGGATCAGTGAAGTTTGGAAAACGAATGGATGGATAAAATCAAAGGACGAGCAAATGCTTTCTAGTTTGCAGTTTTACTTTAATTTGCTTTAATCTGCTGGTATTTCTAGTTTTATTTTAAAAAAATCCGTTCTTTGAACAGTAATTTACATGAACTGTCTGTATGTGGAACAGAATGTACATTTATTTGCTATAGTCCGATTCTTGATTTAATTTGATTTAAATAGTGTGAAATAAGAGCATTTAATTTCTTACATAAACACTTTTTGTAAAGGTGTCTGATGGCAGCTTTTTTCATTTGTTCATTTAAGCTTCTGACTGCAATGTCCAGAACTCTGTTAGACCCGCTGTTTCCTTTTTACTATTTTTCTTCCCCTCGCCCCAAACCCCCGAGTTAAGTTTCCCATAAAGATGTGGCATAATGGCATAATCTTGTAATCCATCCATCCATTATCCAACCCGCTGTATCCCAACTACAGGGTCATGGGGGTCTGCTGGAGCAAATCCCAGCCAACACAGGGCGCAAGGCAGGGAACAAATCCCAGGCAGGGCGCCAGCCCACCGCAGGGCACACACACACACACACCAGGAACAATTTAGGATCGCCAATGCACCTAACCTGCATGTCTTTGGACTGTGGGAGGAAACCTATGCAGACACAGGGAGAACATGCAAACTCCACACAGAGAGGAACTGGGAAGCAAACCTGGGTCTCCTAACTGCTAGGCAGCAGTGCTACTACCACTGCACCACCGTGCCACCTAATCCTGTAATATAACAGTTAATTATAGTAATGAAAAGAAGTTATTTTTTTTAATGTAGGTTTGCCTTTATTATATTTAAAAGATGAAAATACAAACACAAGTGCCTTTGGATACTTACAAAGTAGGGGTGCTGGAGGTAGTGTGAAAGAGATTGCAGCAGAACTCTGTATTAAAGCTGTATTTGGTAATGTTACAGAGGTGATTTAAATCCAGGTCATTGAAAGCTTAAACACTCCACAATCCATTAGAATCAAAGAGTAAAATTAGTACTGCTTCTGTATTCAGTGGATTTGAGTGGATGTCTACCAACCAAAAAAAAATTACTAAATACTTTTTCTCACTCAAAATCACCATCCTTTCTCTTATCGCATCCTGAAAAACATTTTCTCCATCAGCTACAGTATAGAGAAAAATGTGCTTCATTCTGTTCAATCATAGCTTGATTCATTTATGATAGTGAACTACCAAGACATTGCTGATTAAATCATTATTTGTTCATCACAAACACTGACAACGCATTCTTTTTTATTTAAATCATGACATCCCTTTTTTTGAAATGAATAAATAAATAAATTCCAGCCCAAAAAACAAGTATACATGTATCTATGCAGACACACAAAAAATATCTTCCAAACATTTTACATATGAAGTTTGTTTTTTTTTTCCTGTTTTTAACAGTTTTTCGCTCTTCCCTGTCTCTTGCTGGTTTTCTCACTGTTCTTCCACTTGAGGTTTTATATGATGGTTTACGTGTTACAGGTTGTACTGTCTGTGTTGCATTTGTTTCCTATAGAGCATTAGATGACTTCAGTGTTATTATTTAAGGCTGTTTCACACTTTATACATCAGGGTTGTTAAATGTTCCTGTTGCTTGACTGAATTGTTCATTTGTCTTCCATAGATTTTCTGTTTCTTCCGTACTGTTGACAATCTGGTGTTTCCAAAATGTATGATTTGGGCTGTTCTGCAACACCTTTAATGATGTCAAGATTCCATCCTTCTTACACACGTATTAGCACTCTCTCATGTGTACCATCTCATAGGCAAGGAACGAACAAGCACTGCAGTTTCTTTTTTAGCTGGTCCTGTACACAGTTTCTGACAAGCTGTGGAGTCAGTAATTGAGATGCTTTGTTTTCAACCTTCTACCCATTAGGAGTTGTGTTGGTGACAATCCGATACCCTATAAAAGGGTGTTAGGTAAATCTGATAATGCCATATATGGATCTTTATTGTTGGCTTTAGGTTTTTTCATTAGCAGCTTCAAAGTTTGTAATGTGCATTCTACCATTCTGTTGGACAAAATGTGAATAATGTGGGTTGGAGATTCCATGTACAAATACCCAATCTTGGGCAAGTTTCTTAAACTCTGTGCTTGAAAATTATTGACCATTATTAGTTATAATATCCTTGGGAATACCATGGCGAACAAAGTTTGATTTTTAGAAGTTTTATAATTGTGATTTTGTATCGTGAAGGGAATTTTTTTTTTTGTATCCTGGCTTAAGGTGAATTGTTTTTAAGAACTTTGAGAAGTAATCTACGATTACTAGATAGTCACTATTGGTAAAATTGAACAAGTCTACTCTTATCTTTTGCCAAGGTCTCTCTGGAACTTCATGTGTCTGGAGAGGCTCATATTGCCGTGTTTTACTATACTTTGTACAGACTGCACATGCACTCACTAATTTTTCAATGTCATTCCCCATTCCTGGCCATTACATACCTTCACATCCACCTCTACGACTTTCTATACCAAGTTGACTCTCATGTACTCTGTGTTTTAGCATATTTTCTTTAAGAACTGCTGGGATAATTATTTTTTCTCAAATACATGGATCTATTCTGTGAAATTCCAATACCGTTGTATTCAATTGGGACTGTATTTCTTTTTGTTGGCCATTCTTTCTGTATATTATGTTGTAATTTTCTTAATGTTATGTTTTTTTCTGTTACTTCTTTAATCTTCTTCTTAAGCTTGTTAGCTTCAACCAGTCAGTTTTCTATCAACATTTGGACCTTTGCTTCAGTTCCACTATCTTCAAGTTCACTTACATGTTTTTTTTCACTGACTGGCAAGAATGCTTGTAACAAGGTGTCTGCAAAATGAATTTTTTTTCCAGGTTTATATATGACTGTTACCTGGTATTTCTGTTGATTCTTGGTGGTGCACTACTAAGAGGTTTTTTGAATATTGCTTCTAATGGTATGGTTGCAATCAGTTTTGACCTCAACATCTTTTTCATATACAAATTGATTTTTAGCCTAAAAACAATTGAAAGTATTTCAGTTTTTGCATAATGTTGCTGTATTTCAGTTATAGCTTAGGATGCATAAGCTACTTGTGGTTCATTTTGTAAAAGTACAGCTCCCAACCCATTTTTTGAAGTAGCAATAGAAACCTTGATAGACTGGCAAACGTCATAGTACTCCAGCAATGGGGCCTCAGTCAACAACATCTTCAGGGCCGTTAATGCTATGCATTGTTTTTCTTCCTTGTCCCATGCCACCTCATCTTGTAAGAGCCAGTTTATACTTCATGCTCAGAACACATACGCGCATGCGCACGCATCATGGCTGCCATGTGTTCTCAGCATTCATTTGATGTGTTCTCTGAGCCCGTCCTCAGAAAATAATGGGATGGGTGCGCAAATTGCAGTACCAGCAAAGAGTCGGGGGGGGCACAATGTGATGAAGTTGGAACATGACGTCTGAGTCTTTATTTACTATCTACATGTGACAGAAAGCTGCTTTATGAATCCAACAGGATTGATGTGCGTGCTTCAATGTTTGATGAATGGTTCGATGTGGTGAAGCAAAATACCACATACAAATGCATTTGTGGTGCTTTTACATTCAAGCGTTGCATGTTCCCCATCATAATGACACGATACATTTTAAAGGTCTCACATTCACATACCATCTTCTGTGCCATCCTTTTTTTTCACAACAGCATCAGAATGTACGGCGGTGTATTTGAGGCAAAGAGAAAAAAAAGTTAGGGACATAGTGACAAAGTGTATTTTGTGATTAAAGTGGAAATTTCGGCTTAAATCTCATAATGTCCACTTTAATCTCGTAGTTTATTTTATCATTGAAGTTGACCGTCGTAAACGTCATCTTAAACCAACCCAGTTTTTAATTGCTAAATGCTTCTGGGACTTCCTCCTGCACTGAGAGCAGCAGCAAGCAGCAATCACCACACAGAACACATTACATTTATAGTATTCCAGCTCTCTGCACATTTAGAATCCTTAGATTTATAGTTGATATCACTTTCATGATGAAATGCATTAACTATGTATATTACATTTTACAGATAAATCGTTAACTTCATTCAAATAATGAACACTGTTAATAATTACACATGTGGGGTTGGCACAGTGGCAGAGGTGTAGCGCAGCTGCCTCTCAGGGAGTCACGTCCCTGGTGTTCCATGCCTGGAGTTTGCATGTTTTCCTGGTGGGTTTCCACAGTGTGCTCCGGTTTCTTTCCAAAGACATGAAGGTTTGGGGATTTGGTGACACTAAAATAACACTAGTGTATGTGTGTACTTATATTCACCTTACAATGAGCTGATGCTCTGTCCAGGAATTGTTTCTGGTTCGTGCCCAGTGCTAGCTGGAATGGGCGTATCCCTGGATCGATGGATTTAATCATTAAACATCCATCCTTTTCAGAGATATTGTGGCAAGGTGTCCTCGGTGTCCTGTACCATCCAAAGGTTGTGTTAAATGTGCAAAGGTGTAAACTTTTCTTGTGCGGCTTAATTTGCCAGAATCCTGAAATTGTATCCAATGCAGAATAGTACTTTGCATTGGAGAGCTTGCTTATTATTTCTTCCACTGTGGGAAGTGGATAATGATCTCTTTTGATTGCCTGATTCAAATCCTGAGGGTCAAGGCAGATTTGAAAGTTTATCATAATTTTCTTTCTAATTATTATTGGGTTAACCCTCTCAGTTAGCTCCTGAATCTTCTTTATTCTTTTATTTTTCCCATTCTGTCGACTCTTTTTGATCCTGACACTCAGCATTACTGAAACCTTTCTAGGTGGTTGTATTTTAGGTGTCACTTTTTCATCAATGTTAATGGGGTATTCACCTTTCAAACAACCAATTCCTTTAAATACATCTTTGTTTTTATTTAGAATATCATCTTGTGCTACTGACATTATCTTCTTGATAAGTCTCAGACTTTCACATGCTTTTATCCTCAGATCAGTTGATGCTTTTTATTCACCACAAACACTGGAAATTATGGGGATTTACTTTTTTACTTTACCCACAGTATTTACCCATTACAACTCACCCATGCATCACCAATATATATGGAAATTTTCACTTTTGTTTGTTCCAGGGGTTTATTTTTACTTATCTTATTATACACAGTTTACACATTGATTTTCTATTCATCTTCTTTATTACTAACATCTACTGCTCCAATACAAAGTTCTGCCTCTGTGTCCTTTTCAGTTGTGTGCACCGTTTTTATCTGCTCCCAACCTCCTCCTCCTCTTTATAAAATAATTTCATTTGCTACAATTTCTCCAATGCTTTCGAAGTGCTGCAAGCAACATTTTTACATTTAAATGTTTTTCTAAAGTTTTAATCTTTTGTGTTTCTTTTTATTTGCTTTTTTTCTTTAATATTCTTTTTATTTAATATTATTTATATGATTCATTGTCTGGTACGTTTCATCTTCTGACATTTGCTTCAACTGGCTTTTTGTAATTTTCAAGTCAAGTCACTTTCTCTTAGCAGCTTTTCACTCAACGATTCAGCTAAAACTCCAGTGTGACCAGTAGGGGCGCAGCAGACTCCTAAATACCCCAGACAAATCCACACAAAACAGTCCTGTGTAAAAATAAACCCTGTTTATTAATGAAAATACCTCCAATAGCTCCTTCCTTCCATACAGCCCAATATGACACTGCCAATCCACCAATAAACGTTCCACTGCCTCCTCTTAGAGGAATTTTGTACTTCTCCTCATCCGACTCTGACTCTGGGGTCAGTTTCCTCTTTTATCCCAGTTCTGGGAGTACTTCTGGTATTAGGGAAGCACTTCCAGGTCAATCGGAAGTCTGAAAAGTAGGGGTTGTATATGCCCTCAGCCCCCCCTCCACTGGATCCCAACATGGCTACTCCATGGGACTACAATACTATAATTTTTTATTATTTCTTTCAAATGTAAACGTATGATACATCTCTAAGGCTTCTGCATTTGCAACTTGAAGAAAGACCGAGGATTATACTTGTGTGTCTTACTCACCGATACCCGTTGCCATGATGTACAGCTTAAAGTGCCTTCAAAATCTTCCCCAGTTTTCCACCAAGTTTTCTTCAAAGCTCAACTCAGCCTCTAGCTTTATAGTTATTAAAGCTGTTACTTTCCTCTTGTATTAACTTTTTTTTTTTTTTTGAAGTAATAGTTTACTTCTGACACTATGTCTCGTTATGCTAGTGAACCACCAAGACATTGCCAACTGAATCATCTTAATTGTATTTCACAAACACTGGCACAAATTCTTTTTTATTTAAATAATCACAGACTCCATTGGTTACTTTTGCTGTGTTATTTAAAGTTTATGAGCACTGATGAAATCATCTAGACTTCACTGGCTGATGAGAATTGTAGTTCCCATATTGGCATTTGCACAAGGTTGCAGATAAGATGAAAGGAGTGAGAGGAGGAAATATTTATTAAATACCTTTCTGGCTGGATCATTGGTGCCAAATTGCCTATACTGAAAGCCACAGCACCTGGGAAGCACTTGCTAAACGCATATTCTTTGAGGTTTGTCAAAGTTTGCTCTTTTCACTTCATTTGCATAAACCGGCATGCCCCATTTCTCCCTGCAATTGCTATCCGCACTGTGGCTAAACGGAGGACACAGTGTATTAAAATGACCTACTTGCTAGTGCATTATTAACAACAACAAAAAAAAAAGTGGTGTCTTGGTGAATTTTCACAATGTCACCAAATTTCTGTCAAATATATCAAGGCATTTCTGAGATTTTAGGGTATTTAGTTTTTGTGTTGTTGGGGGGGGGGGGGTTACTCCTAAATATTGCTATATCAAAACGTGTTTTCTTAGCAAATACCTTCTGCCCCTGATTGTACCATCCTGAAACATTTCAGTTTTATATGTGCGTATAGATTATTGGCCTGTGTACTGAGTATAGTGAACATTTTCCTTGTGAGTGCTATTCAATAGGAAGCACATCACCAGTATCTGTTGCCATAATTGCTAATTTCAACTACCTTATCTTGAAATTTTTGTCTTATCAGAAAAATCTCAGAACACATCCTGGTAATCTTAGTATATTGTGAGGTTTCTGAACTCTTTCGAGATCCCCCCTAAAATGGGACAGCACGCCGACACGCGTCCCGAAGCACGATTACCACGTCTGTGGAAGATTGTTTGTCTGTTGCTGGGGTAACCACAGGGTCACAGCACTGCAGCAGAATGCCTTGGAAACAACTCTGAGCTGATTGCGGTTGCGCTATAAGCGCCTGTCATTGATGGGTGATGCAATGAACATAATAAATGCAAGGAACAGTATTACATGACCACTAACCTGGCCACAACCCAGCCTGTCTGCTGTGTCTGTGTATAGGAGAGTGTAGATCTCGCTACAATAAATAACCGTGCTGTTTCTGTTCCAAGCTGAATACAAGCTTGTTTTGCTAAAGTACTGAGACTCAGCCTCATGTTTTGGGGTGCAAGACAGGGATTCACGTGTCTCAATTTATATTGTGGACCACCTCGGTGCGTACAAACGCCCTAACCCGACACAGACCGGTAGAGACACAACTTCCAGCACACATAGCACTTTCTTTCAGTGGTGGAGCTCTTTTTCTTTGCTCCCACAGCACAGTACAACAAAGCACAGCACAGTCAGTCCTTTCATTCTTCTTTCTCTTCCTTCTCTCTTTTTCTGCTGCCTCCACTCCTCTCTTAGCAAGCTTTGTCCTCCACCTCCTGACTCTAGCTCCCCGAATGGACTGAGGTGGCTCCTTTTATTCAGTTCCTGGGAGTGCTCCAGGTGCCTCATTAGTATTACCTGGAATCAATCCCAGGTGTTGGTGGAAGTCCACTGTAGGGATCTGCAGATTCCCTGGCAGCGCTCACGGAACCCAGCAGGGCTGTACCAGACTGTAAGTTCTAGCATGCCCTGTGGGAATCCGTGGTGTCACAACTGTCCAGGAGGGCTGCCCTGTAGTGTCCCAGGGGAGGTAGTGCCTTGGAGATGCTCTCTCCCCCGGTCCTTCCATCCTACTGGCATCCTGGCTGGGTAATGACTGAAGCTGCCCATCACAATATACGTATATATCATGCAACCTCTTCAGTTTCAAATGCTCCATATATATATATATATATATATATATAGCCTTATTTTGATTCCTTTAATCTTTCCTCATAGCTCATTCCTGGAATAAGTTAGTAGTAATTCTCTGGACTTAATTTAGTAATGC
Organism: Polypterus bichir lapradei; assembly: GCA_026402145.1. Taxonomy (NCBI): domain Eukaryota; kingdom Metazoa; phylum Chordata; class Cladistia; order Polypteriformes; family Polypteridae; genus Polypterus; species Polypterus bichir. The sequence goes on along the minus strand of JANRMT010062821.1, from coordinate 15,364,192 downwards.
TATGTGCTTTTGTCATATAGAGACCAAAACTGCACACGTGTAGTTTGTAGTAATGGGCAAAAATTTTTATTCTCATGTTTTCATGCAGAATTACAGAAAAAAAATGTATGTTATAATGGTGTCTAATGGCGACCCATGCTGTACAATTGCAAATGATGTGAAGAATGTCCATGGAAAAAAGAAAACAGTTATCATGTTACTCGAGTAACATAATCTACATGTCCATTATCCAGTTGTATGCTCAAAACGGATGCATTTTTTTACTAAAATATTAACAGTTACTTCTAGAAGAAGCAGTGTACAATTGCAAATGGGAAAACACATTCCCATAATTCTGTGCTTTTGAAGTGAAGAACTGCATCTCCCTCTATTCATTGGTCAAGAGAGTCCAGTACAATGTAAGCTATATTTTTTGGAAAAAAAGAAGTCAGGCAGAGAGTATTTGGAAGATCTCCAGTATAAGGATAATGCAGTTTTCTGGAGATTGTGCCTCAAGTAAACAATCTCTGCCGATGACAGTGAGGAAAAGAGTAAAGGGGTCCAAATAGAGAAATATTTTGTAAGAGCGGAATGGTATTAAAAAAAAAAAAAAAAAATCTGAGAAGATAAAATTTGATGATAGAAGTCTTAAAAAACAATACAAGGTAGCAACCACACATTCAGTAGGCATTGATGGCAGTTATAGCGGACAGACCAGCAGCTTGTAGAGTATAAAACGTAACCAGTGAGAAGATTTAAACAGGATATGTAGATATCTCTTTATCCTCAAAAAAACTATCTTTGAGAATAGATTTCCATGAAACATAGCCATCTTTTAATTTTATGTGAGCTCTGTCATGAAATTAAAGCAGCTGATTGAAAACATCCAAAAAACTGTAACCAATGTCCTGTTGAACCTCAGAATAGACTGTTTTCAAGAATTTTTCAGAGGCAGAAGCACTAATCTGTAATAGTAACAAAATAAAAAAACTCTTTAATAAAATTATTTTTGTACAACAAGAAAATATAGAAGTTGATTGCATCATAGAGTTATCAGGAAAAATTCTGTTGGACATACACAGCACAGAACCACCCTCTTGGAATATGACTAGTTGCACCTATAGGCTTCTGGGCCTGAGTTCATGTAAGAATGACTGAGACAAAGTAGAAAACTTTCCTGTTGGCTGACAAATAAAAATTTGAAATTCTTTTTGGAAATCATGGACACTGTGTCCTCGGCTTGGTATCAGCACACAGCTCAAAAACCAGCATGCGTGATGGAATGGGCTTAACATTAGTGCATTGGTAGTTTGCACATCTGGGAAGGCTCCATTAATGCTGAACAGTATATTCAGGTTTTGAAGCAACATATGGTGCCATCCAGACAGTGTATTTTAGTAAGACAAAGCCAAACCACATTCTGCATGTCTTGCAACAACATGGCTCTGTAGTAAAAGAGGCTGGGTGCTAAACTGGTCTGCATGCAATCCAGACCTGTCACCCAATGAAAACATTTGGTGTATTATGAAATGAAAAATACAACAAAGGAGACCCCAAAATGTTGAGTGGCTGAAATCCTATATCAGCCAAGAATGGGACAGCATTTTACTTTCAAAACTACATTGGTCTCCTCATTTCCCAAGCGTTTAGAGAGTGTGGTTCAAAGAAGAGGTGTTGCAACACAGTGGTAAATATCCCTCGGTTCCAACTTTTATGAAATGTGTTAGTTGACATCAAATTCAAAATTAGCATACATTTATCATAAAACAATAACATTTCTCAGTTTTAACATTTGATATGTTGTCCTTGTACTATTTTCAATTAAACACAGGGCTTACATGATTTGCAAATCATTGCATTGTTTTTATTTACATTTTACACAGTGTCTTAACGTCTTTGGAAACAGGGTTGTATTAAAAGGTAAATTTGCATTTTGTTTATTTTACTTTGGCTAGATACTCTAGAATATTACTTTTAGGCACTGATACCTGCTTAAAATTTTGGCATGGTCAAAGTCTATGTGAGGTTTACATATTCTCCAGTTGTACTTCTGAGTACTTTAGTATCTTATAGACTTGTAGGTTAAAGTGATTTATGATTTTTAACTGCCCAAGTACTAGTGAGTGTGCATTTGTCTGAGTAATTGTCCTCTGTAATGAAATGAGCATCTCATTAAGATTGTTCCCTTCTTGCAGCCAGTATTGCCGGGAAAACACTCTAGTCAACTATGAAGCTGTATTTGAATGTGAAAGTTTGTAAAATAAATGAATGAATGGTTCTAACTTCATGGTGTCCTGTTACAGTTTTGTGATATGGAGTGGATACAGCTCCATAATGCTTAGGTGTGGTTGAAAAAAAAGAGTGTACCACCTGAAGCTGAAACATTTGATATCTATTTCTTGTGGAATAAGAACAATCAGAAATGTAACCAAATTTGATAGTGATGCTTGATCTTTCCTGAATTCTGCTACAGAATGATCGTTAAAAGACAAGTAGCTAAAAAAAAGTGCTAAAATTAGGTGCTCTTCTACGTTGTATAACACTGAAGCAATGCACCCTCTATTTTACACTTCCAGATTTTTTAAACACCAGAATTTATATTTATAAAGAAGTTGATGAGTAGCATATTTGAAGTTGTTCCCAGCTTATCGTGTTGCCTCCTGTTGGATGAATCTATTTCACATTATCAATTTGTTGCTTGCTGATTCCTGTCAGTATGTTTACCACGTTGATGATGTCTAAGGCAATTATTTTTAATTCATTTTCAAACCGCCTGGTTTTAGTTGCAAGACTGCCGATGAAGGATTCAATACAATAAAATTTAAAATGTTTTGGATGAAGTGTTTTTTTTTTTTTTTTTTAAGTTAAAGATAATTATTTGATACATTTATTGGAGTGGAAACAATTACATTTTGCATTATGCCTTATTTTTAGACTTGCTTCAGAGTTAAAAGAACATGTTTTTTTATTAATTTTTTTAATGTTACTCAAATGAAAACCATTTTGTCTTTTTTTTGAGTAGATTTTACATTTGAAACTGAAAATGTAATATTCTCTCATTTCTCACAGGTTTTGGAGGATCAAAGTATATTTTGCCGTGTCAGAGGGGCTCTTGAGCTTTCCTTTCCTCTGCATAGTAAAGAAGGTTAGTTTTACCACTGTCAAACTTTACCATATACTGTATCATTAACAGAGTCCTAAATTTTACTTGTTTGTGTTTATTGATAGATTGTGTTTTATATGTTATAACATTACCATTACCTTATTTTATTGATTTAAATTTTTTTAAATATCAGTAAATGAATTGTGAATCCTGTTTTCCTGCTTTTTAAAAGCCTAATTTCTGAAGCAAAGGTCAAAAGTTCAAAATTGCTGTTTAATACATAATCAGATCTTCATTGAACTTCAGATTTGCAATCATTGCTTATTTTCAGAAGCAACAATACAGAAAGCCATTACAAAAGCTGTACAAGATGTCTCACTACAAGTGTCATCTGAATCTTTTGTGTTCAATATTCGTGGCAGCCCGGTATTTATATGGCCTAACAGGAATCTTAAAATAACTCCAGTTGAAATAACTCCGGACACACCATGCAGAGAGATTCAAAAATACATCAGGTATGTTACTTGTAATTCTCCAAAGTGCAGAGTTTGTTTGCTTGGTAGTTGATCTGGAGTTTCCACATAAATCTTAAGATTATGCATTTTATTTTGTCATCATAATGCCCTGTTTCAGTAGCTTTGGATTTCTTTTCTTACAACCTCTAACTCCTCAGAAGTTTCATTACATATTCTATTCTTGATAAACATTCTTCTGGTACAAAGTGTGTTTAATTGTCCCATGCTGATTACATTTGTGTGCATTTTGCAGTAACTATCAGTGTCTGTCTTGAACCTGCTGCTGCCTTTATAGGTTTGTATTTTGCTATGTCTCTAAGCAGAATAAATAAGTAAAGAAAAGTTTGAATGTCTTTCTAACTTGAAAAGGAAACGTGATAAAATACATATTTCTAGCTTCTTTCCAGGTTGGGGATACAAATATTACATGGAACAGCTGAAAATTATGTATTATATTTATTATTATTATTTACATTTTCTAGTATAGGAACAAATTCACAGTAATATGACTTGCATATATTCCAGGCTTAACTTCCTCATTAAATTACTGCTGTAGTAGCAGAAATAGCTATTTCATCGCTAGTATAAATTATATTACAATGTTCCTTTCCAAACATACTGTTGGAGTTGTTGTTTATTATGTAAAATACACTAAGCTAGCCAGGATTGGGTTCTAGCATTGTTTTCATGTCATGGTTTGTTATTACTTATTTTTTGTCTTTGCTTTTCTTTTGCAGTTTACATTTACTAGGCTTTTGACTAATGATTTTGAGATACTGTGCCAGACTACTAACTGATTTAGATTAACAGATATTTTTCTGATTATTGTTGTCAATACTAAATAAGAAAACTTACAGAGCCACTTTATTTAGCATTTTCCAAACAAAACATTGTTGTGTTTGTAAGTAGGTTGTCCCAGGTCAGTTACTTCAAGGTACTCTTAGAAGAATGCAGTATAAAATAATTAAATATTCTTCCTGACAATGTTCACAAACGTCCAAATATGATGTATTTGCCACATCACCCACCCAGACATACAAATCATGAAATAGCTAATAAATTTGTTGTCTTCAACAAGTTCTAAAATTAGATAAACCTAACTTTTTATTTTTTTTGAACACTTCATTTTTTCTAAATGCTTACATGGTCTGTATTCACAACCCTAGTCACAAGATCGCCCCTGTCCCCCACTTTGCGTAACTGTTGCGGTATGTGGTGTTTGTTTCTTTCTGTAATGACCAAACTGCTCCAGTCTTGAACTTGTTCGTCCAAATGATGTTGCTCAAGAAGCCTTTCTGTCAGAAGTCCTTATATATTATGTGGGACCCCCAGTCAAAAGTTATAACAATTACTCAACTACTGCCTCTAATTTAACAAAAGTAAATCTGCAATAAATTCAAACCAGTGTGTTTCTTCGTGCCAGTCCCAAGGCCAGATAAATGGGGAAGGTTACATCAGAAAGGACATCCGGTGTAAAATTTTGCCAAATCAATATGTGGAGAACAATACAAATACAATACAACGACCGCCACCAGTACTGTTCGTCAACAGGGTGCTGGCGGAAATTGGGCTACTGTTGGCTGAAGAAGAAGGAGGAGAAGAGGGGGGAGACGTGTCCGAAGACAGGAGAAGAGGAGGAAGGTAAAGAGAGTGGAACTGAGGGTAGGAACTTTGAATGTTGGCAGTATGACTGGTAAGGGGAGAGAGTTAGCAGATATGATGGAGAGAAGGAAGGTTGATATATCGTTTTAACAAGAGACTAAATGGAAGGAAAGTAAAGCCAGGTGGATTGGAGGTGGATTCAAATTCTTTTATCATGGCGTGGATAGGAGGAGAAATGGAGTAGGGGTTATCCTGAAGGAACAGTATGTCAAGAGTGTTTTGGAGGTGAAAAGAGTGTCAGAAAGAGTAATTATTATGAAGCTGGAAATTGGAGGTGTGATGATGAATGTTGTTAGTGCATATGCCCCACAAGTTGGGTGTGCAATGGATGAGAAAGAAGATTTTTGGAGTGAGCTGGATGAAGTGATGAACAGTTTACCCAAGGGATAGAAAGTGGTGATTGAAGCGGATTTCAATGGACATATTGGTGAATGGAACAGAGGAGATGAGGAGGTGATGGATAGGTATAGTGTCAAGGAGAGAAATGAAGAAGGTCAGAGGATAGTGGATTTTGCCAAAAGGATGGACATGGCTGTGGTGACTGTGTATTTTAAGAAGAGGGAGGAACATAGGGTTACATACAAGAGTGGAAGAAGATGCACACAGGTAGATTACATCCTATGCAGAAGAGTCAATCTGAAGGAGATTGAAGACTGCAAAGTGGTGGCAGGGGAACGTGTAGTTAAACAGCATAGGATGGTGGTCTGTAGGATGACGTTGGAGATCAAGAAGAGGAAGAGAGTGAAGGCAGAGCCAAGGATCAAATGGTGGAAGTTGAAAAAGGAAGACTGCAAGGTTGAGTTTAGGGAGAAGGTAAGACAGGCACTGGGTGGTAGTGAAGAGTTACCAGACAGTTGGGCAACTACAGCAGATGTAGTAAGGGTGACAGCAAGAAGGGTGCTTGGCGTGACATGTGGACAGAGGAAGGAGGAAAAGGAAACCTGGTGGTGGAATGGGGAAGTACAGGAGAGTATACAGAGGAAGAGGGTGGCAAAGAAGAAGTGGGATAGTCAGAGAGATGCAGAAAGTAGACAAGAGTACGAGGAGATAAGGCACAAGGTGAAGAGAGAGGTGGCGAAGGCTAAAGAAAAGGCTTATGATGATTTGTATGAGAGATTGGACACTAAGGAGGAAGAAAAGAACCTGTGCCAATTGGCTAGACAGAGAAACTGAGCTGGGAAAGATGTGCAGCAGGTTAGGGTGATAAAGGATAAAGATGGAAATGTACTCACAAGCGAGGAGAGTGTGTTGAGCAGATGGAAAGAGTACTTTGAGAGGCTAATGAATGAAGAGAATGAGAGAGAGAAGAGGTTGGATGATGTGGAGATAGTGATTCAGGAAGTGCAACGGACTACCAAGGAGGAAGTAAGGGCTGCTATGAAGAGGATGAAGAATGGAAAAGCCGTTGGTCCAGATGACATAACCAGATTGTTTAATTGAATCTTGGAAAGTGAGAGGATGCCTGAGGAGTGGAAAAGAAGTGTACTGGTGCTAATATTTAAGAATAAGGGGTATGTACAGGACTGTAGTAACTACAGGAGGATTAAGTTATGGGAAAGAGTAGTGGAAGCTAGGTTAAGAAGTGAGGTGATGATCAGTGAGCAGCAGTATGGTTTCATGCCAAGAAAGAGCACCACAGATGCGATGTTTGCTCTGAGGGCGTTGATGGAGAAATATAGAGAAGGACAGAAGGAGCTGCATTGCGTCTTTGTGGACCTGGAGAAAGCATATGACAGGGTGCCTCAAGAGGAGTTGTGGTATTGTATGAGGAAGTTGGGAGTGGCAGAGAAGTATGTAAGAGTTGTACAGGATATGTACGAGGAAAGTGTGACCGTGGTGAGGTCTGCGGTGGGAGTGACTGTTGCATTCAAGGTGGAGGTGGGATTACATCAGGGATCAGCTCTGAGCCCTTTCTTATTTACAATGTTGATGGACAGGCTGACAGACGAAATTAGACAGGAGTCCATGTGGACTATGATGTTTGCTGATGACATTGTGATCTGTAGTGATAGCAGGGAGCAGGTTAAGGAGACCCTGGAGAGGTGGAGATATCCTCTAGAGAGGAGAGGAATGATGGTCAGTAGGAACAAGACAAAATACATGTGTGTAAATATGAGGGAGGTCAGTGGAATGGTGAGGATGCAGGGAGTAGAGTTGGCAAAGGATCAACAGTACAGAGTAATGGGGATTGTGGAATAAAGGTGAAAAAGAGAGTGCAGGCAGGGTGGAATGGGTGGAGAAGAGTGTCAGGAATGATTTGTGATAAACAGATATCAGAAAGAGTGAAAGGGAAGGTCTACAGGACGGTAGTGAGACCAGCTATGTTATATGGGTTAGAGACGGTGGCATTGACCAGAAAGCAGGAGACAGAGCTGGAGGTAGCAGAGTTAAAGGTTTGCATTGAGTGTGACAAGGATGGATAGGATTAGAAATGAGTACATTAGAGGGTCAGCTTAAGTTGGACGGTTGGGAGACAAAGTCAGAGAGGCGAGATTGTGCTGGTTTGGACATGTGCAGAGGAGAGTTGCTGAGTATATTGGGAGAAGGATGCTAAGGATAGAGCTGCCAGGGAAGAGAAGAAAAGGAAGGCCTAAGAGAAGGTTTATGGATGTGGTGAGAGAGGACATGCAGGTGATGGGTGTAACGGAACAAGATGCAGAGGACAGAAAGATAGGGAAGAAGATGATCCGCTGTGGCGACCCCTAACGAGAGAAGCTGAAAGGAGAAGAAGAAGAAGAAGAAATTTGCAAGAAATTAGTCAATATCATTAGACATTCTTAACCAAAATCTGTCTATCCTGTCTGGCTTAACGGCTAATTTCTGCCATGTAACAACGTTGCTTCCATTATAGAATGAACAACTTTTCACCCAACTGTTTTACTTAATGACATCTTCTGGTCACATTCTGACAGTTGTTTTTGTCATAATCCAGAGCTTCTTACTATAGATGAGGGTGAGGATAAGGAATGTGAAAAAGAAAAAGAAATGGAAGTGATTTGATTAATATCAATCAATCAATCAATTTAATTAAATATTGGTTTTGCCTTTGACAATGCAAATAATGAATCAGATGTTCTACTTTGTTCTGTACCATCTGTCATCTTTCCTGTTGTTTAGCATTGGGTGAGAGAGGTCTAAGATATTAGGCTGCAACTCAAGGTTTTATTCTCCCAATTAATTAAACAATAATAAAAGCTATAAGCTTGTTTGATAAAGTTCATCATGAGCTTGTTATTTACTAGCTACTTGCAGTTTAAATTTCCCTTAACATAGATACGGTTTTGTGATACCAAGAGTTTCAGAATAATGCAGGTGCTGTGTGGAATTGTGTATCGTTGCTTTAGGTTCAAATGAAATACGTTGTGCTTATTGTCTTAACCATGTGGTAATTGTTTATGTCTGTGGTGTGAGGTCTTACTTAGCTTGTTGTTAAGCCCTTGTATGCATCATCTGTAACTTCAGAAGTAAACGCATGACTTTGTTCTCCCTTCAAGTGTATGTACTATTGTAGCTCAGACATTATAAAAACGACATTAGTTACAAATACAGGAAAGATGGCATCATCATGCTGGAATCAAATTCTGTTAAGAATTTATAGGTTTTCCTTTGCACAGCACACTTGGCCTATAGTTATTACACAGAATTAATTAGAAAGTCAAATAAAACATTAGGTTACACTCTAAATACTGTTAAGTATAAAATAAGGATCCCTGCTTCAACTCATTAATACTGTATGTCAGTGAAACCACGTCTCGAGTACTGTAGGCAGATAGCAGCATGAAATGTTGAGTGTAAAATAGTAACCAAGGGCATCATGTGACAGACTTAGGCTTGGGAAACTAATTTAGACCTTCAAAAAAAGAAGTGCACTCAAAACAGATTAGTATGCATTTCTTCACAAAGAAAGGTCTTTGGAAATCTGACATGGTAGAAAACATTTGTCAGAAATCCCTAATGTTGAAATTAAATAGACTTTAGAGTGTTTTGTTAAGAGTGCTTATGAGAATTAGTAATTTAGTTATTTTTGTAACTTATCAGTTATCAGATGAAAGTTGTGTGGTTGAAATTTGTCATGCTGAATGAGCAATTACATTCCAAATTTAACATTCCAGCTACACATTTCTTTCACTATCTTCAAATCAGGAACTTTGTTAAACAGAACCTTCCAGATTTTCCTCATCTTGCACCCTCATCCATGCTGGAAAAAATATTGGTCAATCTCAAGGACTTAGACTCGATCTCTACAATATATAAAATCATTTTACAATCCCTCCCTTTCAAAGATCCAAGAGGACACTGGGAAAAAGATCTCTCAATTAATATATCAGAAAAGGAGTGGAAAGTAGCAATGCAGAGAATTCACTCGAGCTCCATATGCGCAAAGCATACAATTATACAACTCAAAATTATATATCGAGCACATCTGTCTTGACTAAAACTCTCCATAATGTTTCCAGGGCATGATCCAACCTGCGAACGTTGCAACCAAGTCCCAGCCTCACTGGGTCACATGTTTTGGTCCTGCACCAAATTAACATCATTCTGGACCAAAATTTTTAATTACCTTTCAGACAGCCTTGGACTCACAATCCCTCCTAACCCATTAACAGCTGTGTTTGGGGTTCTTCCAGAGGGGCTTAAAGTGGAGAAAGACAAACAAATTGTGATTGCATTCACTACACTTTTGGCATGCAGACTTATTCTGATAAACTGGAAGAACCCAAACTCTCCTCTTTTAAGTCAGTGGGAAACCGATGTGTTATATTATTTGAAATTGGAAAAAATCAAATACTCAGTTAGAGGATCCGTACAGAGTTTTTTCAAAACATGACAGGATCTAATCAGTAATATTTTAAAATAAGGTCATGAAGCACAGAGAATTTATTAATTTAGGTATGTTTACAAGCCTTAAATTTTCGCCGTTTGGCTTGCTCTCTCTCTCGGGGTGGGGATCGATCTGTTCTTAACTCAATTTTTCTTTTTGTAAAAACTTGATTGCTTTGTATGGATTGCAATAAAATTAATAAAAAAAAAAGAAATGTGTCATGCTGAAGTGTTCCTAGCCTCAGGTGCGGCAAGGAAAGAAGAGGTAGAGAGAAAGTGCACAGGTGAATCCTGTGATCTTATTCTACACCCATAATATCATTCTGAGACACTCCTAGTTGCAGGGTCAGCCAATGAAGCAGTTGAAGCTGAAAATTCCTAAGAGTTAAACAAGATATAGAATTTTTTGATGAAAGTGGAAAAAAATATCAACACATTATTTTTTCCTATCTCAAAATAATAACTCTGGAGATGGAAATATAAACATTTATTGATAATTGATTACATTTTTATGAGTTGAAATGTGAAGCATTTCAGTCATCTCCGATCAGATATGGTATTTTTGTAGGATTAACCTAGACAGAGAAGTGATTGGGTAGGATAAGTTTTTCACTCAAAGATAGGAAGAGGATTGAGATTTTTGGTTCAAAAGGCAACCCCCTGCATCGCTACCAAGGTAATATCTGTTCTCCTAGAGGATTTTAAAGGCAGGTCACAAAAGCTGAAAGACTAGTGATCGGGAGTTGAAAAACTGAGTTAGAAAAAGTTAAAAACTGTAGAACTTTTGAGAAACAAATGGCTACTGCTTTGTATGACAGAATACAGTATAAGAGACTGTATAGTACACAGGTGTCGAACTCCAGGCCTGGAGGGCCGCAGTGCCTGCAGGTTTTCATTCTAACCCTTTCCCTAATCAGTGACCTGTTTTTACTGCTAATTAACTTGTTTTCCTTTATTTTTAATAGCCCTGTTTTTAAGGATTCAGTGCTCTGAATTGATTCTTTTCTTCATTAAATGGCAGCCAAACAGAAATGAGATGTGAAACGAGCCAAAAGATGACCAGCTAAACTGGGTCTTCAAACTCCTGCTAATTTAACTCCAACCAGTTCTTTAATGAGAAGCCAATTCTTGCTGTTAATTAAACCAATTACTTAATTCCACGGCTTGTTGCTGCTCTCATTCTGACACAGCAGACATTTCCAAAACTGTTGATTTTCTTTTATTTCTAAGAACATCGTCAAGATCAACCTTACTGAGGCCATCACCTTTCTTTATGTTCAGATAATGTGGTTAGCTGGTGATGTGGCAGCTTGTTTTGTGTCTCATTATTGTTTGGATCCTCATTAAGGAAAAAGAAAGAACTTCGGGTCTGAGTCAAGTTAATTAAAACAAAGGCAAAATAAGTTAATTAGCAGCAAAAACTGGTCACTAATGAAGAAAATGGTTAGAAAGAAAACCTGCAGCCACTGCGGCCCTCCAGGACTGGAGTTCGACACCCCTGGTATAGTACACATCTTTTATGTCCCTCTGGTAGTTGCATCATATGCAATGAAGCATCATCATATGGCAACAGTGCCACAAAAATAGTGGCAACTATGAAAAAACAAAAACATGACACAAAATAAATTTAACATTATTTTAGAGGGAAAATCTGAAGAAAATATTGAGAAATTCTAAATCTCAGGAGTTCAGAATCACCAATTAAATACATTAGACTCGAGGCAGAAGAAAAATTTACACCAGCTACAAATAATTTTAAAACTTTACCATATCATAACAATATCAGACCCTGATGGGTGCTATGTTATGGTGATAGGAAAATTAAACAAATTTAAATTCTGTCCAATATATTTGCACCAAATTTGGATAATATCGAATTAATGCTTAAAGATCTTGTGTTTAATTCTCAATGTGAGCCCTTATAGGCTTGTAACAGCAGGAGATTTAACTGTATATTAAACCCTGATTTAGACAGAACCCTAATTTAGACAAGTCATGAACAACTGAATCAACAATCACATTTTTATTAACGATTACAAAAACTTTTGAACCCATGCAGGTTTTCTAGTCATATTTGAAACAATTTTACTTTTTTTTTGTCATTGAGTCCCAGTTTTTAATGAATTTATCACCGTTTTACTGATAAGTTATTGCTATTTCAAATCTTGCAACTATAATTCCATTGTTATCTCTAGCCATGTTGCTCTCTTTCTATAACAAAAATCATTATTATTTATCAAATAATTCACAATTGATGACTCAATCCTATTATATTAACTGACCAATTTTATTAAATCAATTTCTGCATTAGTTGATATTTTCATAGAGATCCCTGTGATATCCGTGAGAACACTCTAGAGAACATTTTAAGTATATTTTTAAGGGCAAATTTATTTCATATGTCTTGCATAATAAGTATAAAACTAAAAGGGCATCTTAAGTAATAATTATATCTCTAAAATTGAAGAAGAACATGCAAGGTCACCAAAGATGTAGTCTCCAAAAGCAAATTTTACTTACAAACAGAATTCTGTTTTTTGACATTAAGAGAACAGCTGAATTTTTTATTGACTCTATTAAAGTAATTTTAACTACGTTTAGGAAACTAGAAAATATGACATATCACCAAACCAATATTTCAGGAATTAACTGTTTTTACCAGAAGAATAAATATCTACAGACCATTCTGTATACTGAATGCCAAGATCCCGGTAGAAGTTTAGCAAAAAGATTTGAGAAGGTGATCCCTTCTATAACATCACAAGTTTAAACTAGATATGTTGAAGTTGGATATCTGTTGTCACATGTTCAGTGGTTCAGTGTAATATATACTCTTGTATTGTCTGATCATACCAAAGTCTTGCTATCTTGGGGAAAAAAGTTTTTGAGAGAGTTGAATAGGTATATCTGGCCACTGTGTTACACAAATATGGGTTTAGACCCAACATAAATAATTAGAATAAATTATTTCAATCAAGAGTCCGCTGTTCATATAACTTCATACTATTCAAACTGTTTTTCCCAAGAATGTAGTACTAGACAGACCTTTCCAGTAATACTAACGTTTTATTTTTTTGCACAAACAGTCATTAAGGGGATTATAAGAAAAGAATGTAGACAAAGAGTGACTCTATATATTAATGACATGATGCTCTGTATTACGGATCCTTAATCATTTCTGTCACATGTTTTGAGTACAATAAAGGAATTATGTAGGATTTCTGAGTTCAGAATGAACTTGAATAAGTACTATTCCCAGTGAATATTATTACATATCAAGAAAGTGATCCAGTTTAATTATCTGTTTCAGAAGACTTCAGATGTCAAGGAGATATAATTACAAACAACTTTATGCAAGTTAAATTTTTGCAATCTAATGCAAAACACTAAATAGAGTGTTAATAGATGGTCATTTTTTCATCTCATATTAGCAGGGAGAACCAATATTGTTAAAATGGTTATTCTTTCAGATTTGTCCTATCTTTTTCAGAGCACCTCCCTATACTCCATTCAAAACTTGTACATTGTTATGTGTTACATACTTCATGCTGTTTGTAGGTATGGCCAAGAAAAATTGGAAATCTCATGTTTTTTATGGAGAACTGACAAAATTGTTTACATAATAGGCAGCAATTAGGGCCAGTGTTGAGCAAAAACAAACAATATCAAAATGCCCATTAAAGAAAATCAAATTACTCATGTCACATAATCCACTTGTAAGGTGCTTAATATCCCAAATATATATATGATAAAATATTGTTAAATGGTTAATGTGTTTAATAATCCTGTGCATGTATTATAGATGTCCTGAAGAGACATGTTTGGTACCATCAGTGATTTGTGTTGCCTGCGATCTTCAGTGCATTACGATTTTGAGCTGAGCAGGTGCCATATACTAGGATGCCATGGAGCCAGTAATGATACACACACGTAAAAGTTACTGAGAACATACAGAGAAATCTCTTGTTCATCAAACATTTGTGGATTTAAAAGCAGTGGTGAGTCTTCTTAATAACTACTGAAATGTGTTGAGCTGTCATTTTATATCAGCAATATATCGACTATGAAGATGAGGGTATGTTTTGGCTCTACCTGCGTAGTAGTGAAACAGGAAAAACAGGACAAAAATTTAATAAACAAACAGGTATCACTACCTTAGCGGAGGCAAGGTATGCTCCAAAACATGGCCAGAGGTAGACGGATTCGAATGGAGGCTGGCAAATGAGTGAGGAGGCCCCACCCAGCTCCCCACTCCTGTCACGCTCCCCTCAGCCTACACCCTCTTTATCAGATTAGAGTGAATAAATCGCTCCTGTAAGCGAACTATGATACGTGATGACAGAAGTCTCAAAATCAACCGCAATGTTCAAGCAAACTATAGAAAAAAAACATGATCTAAATACGTTAAGTAGTTTTCTCGTGAAAAGAGGACAGACAAGACAGGCAGACAGACAGACATTAAATTTTATATATATATAGAGATTTATGCACACCTCAATATATTATGTTGTTTGGACAGTCACATTGCACTACTACGGTGCTATCTTATTATTTGTTCTTTTTTTGGGCAACACAGTTTTTTTCTAGTTTTGTATGGCCATAGCCATGTTGTTTATGTTGATGAAATTTGTTTGCTGATCTTGTGATCAGGTGTCACTGTCACATATGATTTCATTATTCACTCCTTATTTGAAATTGTGGTCTGACATGTTCTTTACTTGCGGATTCAGAAAACAAAACAAAACAAACATCTTTTGTAATTTAGTTAAGTGAAAACAAATCCAGATAATGTAAACACATTTTTTTTTGCTTACTGTTTTTCAAGTTCTGTGTTTTGGGCCTTTGATGACAGATTTCTAAAACTTCTATATGATATTTTTGATTTTTTTTTTTTTTTTTTACCTCTCCATGATCTTGTCTCTGCTCTGTTGTGAATTTTGGCACACCACTTAGTGGTAAAAAAATATATATATATATTTCCAATAAGACTTTAGTGCTTTGATTTTTTAAAAGTTCCATTCACTACAACTTTGCTACTTGTTTGACCTGCCCTCTGATTGCACTGCCTTCTTCAGTTTAAAAGGCTGAACTATTTTGCCATTTTATCCCTGCAGTATTTACTGTATTATGTTCTGTGAACAGAGAATATCCAAAATGCAGTCAATGCATAGGCCACATTCAGCATGTGGCAAGTGGACTACAGCTGGTTTATCAAGAATGGAGTAAAAAACAAAGCTAAGACTAAAGTATCCAGACTGGCAGAATTGAGCCATAACCTAACTTTAACTTAAATTCTAGTTAAGATAAAGCAAAAAAACACTTTAATTAGCTTGGACATCCTGTACATGTGATAGTCAATTTAATAATAGATTCTATCCAATACAATTATTTACCACAAATAATCTTCTGAATGTAGAATAATGTTGTACTACAAACTAAAACTGAAAAGGAACAGATGTATTAGATTGGGCTTAGATTGTTAGATTTTTTTCTTTTTTTTTTTTACATTTTTATGTTTTTGTTGTAGGGCAGAAGAGGAGGAGAGTGACAAACGATCCTCCAGAAAAAAAGAGAAAAGAAGACCAAGAGTAAGTGCATTTTTTAACAGTGTTTACTTTCTAAGGAGTTGCTAATAGAGAAAACTTTTATTATTTTGAATTAACATTTTACAGCAGTCTGTGTTCTCATACGGTTCCGATTTCACACTTGTTTTATGGCAGCTTGAAGGACTAAAAGAATTAACAAAAGAATACTAAAATTGCGATAGTGTGTACTTGTTCTTAGTCTAAAACACAAGAGGCAACTATCAAGATAAACAATAATTTAGTTTTGTAGTTAGCCATACAGATATTGTTGCCAATTTTACTATAGAATTAACGAAGTAGTCCATCATTAAAATCTGGATCTATTTCGTTAATTGGAAACCACACATGAATGTGCATGGCAAGCTATTTTAACATCTGTTGCCTAGCACTAATTCCTACAATTATTTGCTGAAAATTTCTGTTTTTGATATTCACAATTATATTTTGACTACCTAAAATTCTAATTAGAGATATCCGTATTTAGTTTTTGGCTAATGAAAATGACAAGACTCGTAGCATATTTTACATATTTATTTTATTAAAATATTTCTCACAGTTGCTCAACACGTGCAGAATTTCCTGTTTTAATCACCTTCTGTCTGTGCTACATCTTCATTTGGCAAAATAAGCTCTTCATACAGAGGTTTGATGTTTCAGTAGCTTAGGTGCATCTATTGTTGCATTAAGTCAATATAAATCCTGATGTTTGGTTTACTGATATGCTGCCTTTATTATAAAATTAAATAAATTGGGTTAGATGACAGATAAAAAAATAGATTTAGCACTCCATAGCATGTATTGTGGTCAAACTGGTTTTGGTAATCACCCTTACTAGCAGAGACAACAGGTCTATTAATAGAAAGTTTCTTTTACCTGCACATTTTATTTTTAAAAGCTAGTACTTGTACACTTACATAATTACAGTTCTTTGAATTGTTTTCTGTTTTCAATATTATGGCACACATTCCAACATAACAATTTAGTACATTTGCAAACAAGACAAAACTAAGTGGATAAGTAGGTAATCTGGAGTAAATCAAATGGCAATACATAGACCCTGACACAATTCACATTTGGGCAGCATGTGTGGCAATTGAGTGAGTTTTACTGTAAATAAATGTTAAGTCTTGCATGTAAAAAGCAAAAATAATAAATTATATAACCAGGATTCTGGACATAGAAAGTTGTGTCAAATTAGAACCCTGCAGAAGTCCTGCTGTTTTCATCACTATCCAAAAAACAGAAGCAGGTATAAAAGCTGTTGTTGCATGATTCTTATTAGCTGCTAAGATGGGTCAACCTTTAGTTTTGATGTATAAGTCCTTTTAGTGCTTGCAGTTTATTGCTGTCAAGGTTAGTTTTCTCTAAGTGTCTGTGTATGTGCAAGAGACTGGCAGTCAGTATTGGAACTTTGGTGTCAAGCATACTTGTAGAGGTTGTAGTTCTTATGGAATGGGAGCTTGCGTGCTCATAAACTAACTCGTTTTCATCCACTTTACAAAACTAATAACTTGTGTGGGATAATGATTTATCTCATAATTTTATAGTATTTAACTACCTGACATTTACACAAAATGCATAATACTGCATTTGCTGGGGTTTTATCCTAAATATTAGGTTATATTTATTATTAGCTTTAAAATTGTAAGAGCAAAGCAATATTAATTATTAGTCTCTGTTAATTTCTTGTATGTTGAGGACTGGAGGTGGTCTTTTATCCAAAAGATTTTTTTTTAACTCTTACAGAGAGATATTAGTAGTACATGTGGATGTGGAGCAACACCTTATGGTGTTGGTCTGTACTGCTTTTGAAGTTTCACCCATTCATCATCTTACATGTTTAGAATTGTGTACGAAGGTTTAAGGATCCTGGTCAAATTACATCTCTTGTTGAGTTTCAAAATGAAAAGAAATTAACACAACATCTATAGGAGATAGATATTAAACTTATTTCAGAAAATGTAATAACCAATTACTGTGCTATTTGTTTTCTAAATATAAAAATATTTTGGAAAAAAAATCCTAAAAAAGTGAATTTTTGGTTAATTTGAAATTCCGATTTTGACTATGGTAGTGTACATCAATTAGCTCGGTAATGAACTTGTAACTAATCTTGTGGCCAATACTTTCCCTGAAAGTTCAAACTCCCTGCCTGAATTAAATTAAATCGGTTAAAGACTTTTATGTTAAAATCAATGTATTTAAATTATAAAGGGAGTTAGTAGGGTGGATTTTTTTTTTTTTTGAGTTCAACAACAACAACGTTTATTTATATAACACATTTTCATACAAAAGATGTAACTCAAAATCCTGAAGGAAAAGAAAAAAACAAAATTAGGGAATACTAATTAACATAGAATAAAAGTAAGGTCCGATGGCAAGGGACGGCAGAAAAAACAAAAAAAAAAAAATAACTCCAGACAGCTGGAGAAAAAAAAACAAAATCTGCAGGGGTTCCAGACCACAACACCGCCCAGCCCCCTCTAGGCATTCTACGTAGCATAACTGATCTCAGTCAGTCCTCATGGTTTACAGGCTTCACATGAAAGAATTTGATGATGATGGTCATGTGGACCTCTGGCCTTCAATCCATTAATGTAGGGACTGCATGGTGCTTTGACTGGGTGATGGTGGAGCTGTTTGCAATCACAGAAAAACAGAAAGAGAACAGCAGAGAAAGTAGGGGTTAGTACGGATTTCGGAGCCACCAAGGATGATAATGATAATTAAATACATATACAGAATGTCAAAGTTAAACTAAAATGAAGCTATGAGAAAGTCATGTTAAAATAATGAGTTTTTAGCAGTTTTTTAAAGTGATCCACCGTACTGGCCTGATTGGCTTCTATTGGTAAGCTGTTCCAGATTTTTGGTGCATAACAGCAGAAGGTTTGTTAGTTGTTATAAATATAAAAATTGTTGGATATTAGTTGTTAATTCAAAATGAGTTCTTCAACAAAAACATGGAGGCATTAATGGAAAACCTCTCAGCTTGATTTTGTTAATCACTTGCAAAAATAGGATATCAAAAGATGGAAATTTACACTTTCCCCTTTTTCCATTAGGATATTATAAATATTAACCTGATGATGGAGATTTCAAAGTCATCACTGTCCAGTGTACCTACCATCCACCAAGAACACAAGAAGCATCTCCATGTAGAAATGAATCTTCCTATTGATGTAGTGATACTTGTGCAGCCGGAGCAGAAACTGGGAGTGTAAGTAGCCCTCAGCAGAGGTTATTCTTGTGAGTAAATAGTTATAGGGGAAATTAGAGAAATTTGGTTAAATGAAAAGACTCAGAAAGAGCAGTATCGCAACATTTTTGTTTCCCGCAGTCCTGTAGCATGCTGTTAATTTAATAGATAATATGATACATATGAATAGGCTTGTATAGAGCCCTGTGGTGGATTATTGCTTCATGCTGGATTGGTGCTGACTTGTGCCAGTTGTCATTGGCGCGGGCTCCTTTTCTTCACGACCCTGTATGAGAGTTCTGGAAGTGACTGAATGAATGGAAAATTGGTTGTATTTGAATGATTTACTAATACAGGGCTGAAATGTCACTACAGCATAGTGATTTGAGCTTATGTTAGCAAGTTTATGTTACACTTTCAGTGAACAACATAAGGATAAAAACATTTATATATATATATATATATATATAGCACATAGTGGAAATTGCTTTAAAAACAGAGACTGATTTACAAAAGAGTTAAAATGGAGGAATCCCTAGTTTGTAAGTCTCTAATGGTTAAAAATTGTAAAAGTCAGTGTCTGATTTGATAACATATGCTGTGGTCAGAAGGTCAGAAAAAAACCCACACAAATATGCTCCAAGGCCAAAATACCATCCAGCTCCATCTGGGCATTGTACAGTAATTCAGTATTATCTATAAAAAAAGTCCTCAAAAATTCAATGCTTCGAGTATTAACATAGCAGTAGTATTCTTTAACCAATCCAGCATCAAAGACAGCTGAAATTATGTTTTTGTGAAATATTTTATGAAAATAGCTGTACTTGCTACTGTTAACAAATATAAGGGCTTAAAAATTATACATTACTTGTTTGAATCTTTTACAGCAGATTTACAATAAATAAATTATAAAAAGTTCAAGTGTTAAAAGTATATCTTTAGCTGTTTATTTAAATGTTCACCAGTACTAATTAATGGATATTATGCTACTAATATACAATGCATTAATTAGGCTGCATCTGAAGTATTGTGTGCAGTTCTATTCACCATGCTATAAGGGAATACTATAGCAGTACTTGAAGCTGTGCAGAGAAGAGCAGCAAAGTTCATCCCAGAACTTAAAGACATATTGTACTATGACAGACTCAGAGAAATAAACCTGTTGGTAAGCTGTTCCAGATTTCTCTGTCTTGAGAAATCTCTGGCATGAAGATGTAATTTATCCAGGTCTTCAGAATTTTCATCATGTACTTGAGGACACAAGTGGA
The DNA here is from genome assembly GCA_026402145.1 of Polypterus bichir lapradei. Classification (NCBI taxonomy): domain Eukaryota; kingdom Metazoa; phylum Chordata; class Cladistia; order Polypteriformes; family Polypteridae; genus Polypterus; species Polypterus bichir. Next base: position 15,344,057 of record JANRMT010062821.1, on the reverse strand, counting down.
AAGTAATGGGAAGTGCAGTTCCCCAGTAAGCAGTTCTTTATGCAAAGAGTCGTAGGAATCTGGAACAAACTACTGGCAATGTTTAAGAAGTATCTGGATGAGATATTGGGACAACTTAGCTATTAGCTAAACAAACAAGATTGATTGACTAAATGGTCTCCTCTCATTTGTCAAATTTCTTATGCTTCTTTTATTTCTAACTAGCCTGACATATCATATCTCTATTCATAAATCATTTAATATTTTAGTTTAATAAAAGCAAATGAACACATTACTAGTTCTTTTATGCGTCACTCTCTGTACACTGAGAAAGGCAGTGATTAAAGATATGAGATATGATTTGTGGTGCTTGAGGAAAGACATTACAGAATATACAAATTTTGTTTTATTGACAGTGTTATAGGCAGTTAATCAGTAAACCTTGTCATAGATTATGGATGGTTTCTTACCCAGCCAGGAGGCCTGTATAATGGAATGTTCTGAATGCACAGGTATCCTGCCTAGTGGGTTAGTAATACCTTTGACCAGGCGGGAGGTTATCCCAGTGGAAGGACAAAGGGAGACTGCCTCCCAGTGTCATGTGTTCCCACAATACACTAGGTGACAGCATCCCTCCCTTCTAGATGCCTGCAGGGTTGCATGGGAATTATAGTTCTGGTGCGTAGTCATGTTTGTGACATCAGGTGCTGTTATAAGGAGTTGCTGGGATCAGGCTCCCCTGTCAGGGAGAGTTTCTGCTTGAGTTGTAAGTGTGTCCAGGTGTCAAAACACTACTTCCCTGTTGAAAAAGAGTGACTTCACCCTCCCTAGGGAGAGGAGGAGGAGGACAAAACTCACCTGGGAAGGAGTGTAGGAGTGATGTGAAAAGAATTGTACTTGTGGCTTTTGAAGAATCTGTGGGAAGGTACTCTAATTAAATAAAAAATAAATACTTTTAAATCCAGGAGTGGTGTGGCGTAGTTGTGTCAAGGGTGTGGGGCTGTGAGACACAACCTTTAAAAGTATTTTAAAATCAATCCTAAAAGACACATAGCCATTATAATTATGTTAATGTAGGTAAAAAATAGTCAGGACTTTCTCTTTTTTGGCTAAGATCCTTAGTGGAGCATTCTGAGCAAGCTGCAGCCAATTTGTATTTTTTTTGGTAGACCTGATAAAAATTTGTTGCAATAATCAAGTCTGCTAGAAACAAAATCCAGTTTTCACTTTTGCACCTATTGCAATAATATAAAAGATTGAATCTGGTCTGTGTTTCTTACTAAGACTACAGTCTTACTAATATGGTTAATATGTGATTTAAATTTTGTTCTAAATCCATATTAAACCCAAATTCTTCTGACTTGACCCATAAGATCAGATGATCTTGCTTCTCCCCAAAATCCTAGTTTTTTCATTATCTAGTTAGTGAAAATTACTGCTCATCCATTCTGTAACCAATTAAGAGATTTAATTGGGGGGTTAAGAATCTCTGGATTCTCTAGCACTACACATAATTATAGATGTTTCTCATCTGCATAGCTATAGCCTTCTACCTTATGTCAGATCATTTCTAAACATAACTGGAGCATATAAACATGAATAATACAGGGCATGGAAGTTATCCCTGAGGTATACCATATGTAATGCAATATGTTTTGCCGTAGAGTAACAAGGAATTTTCTTCCTGTTAAAAGTGATTAAAACCAGTTTAAAAGACTATGAGAAAAGCCAAGCTTTCTAAGGCACTTAATGAAAATGATATGATCTATAGCATCCAATGCTGTACACAAGTCTAGGAAAACGAGGACTGAGATATTATTTGTGCATTTTATCATAAGTCAAATTTCTACATTGTAGTTTTATAATTAATTTTCTTACGTTTTCAAGAATAGACTTTTTCTACAAACAATCATTTCACTGAGTTTACTTAAAAAGGTTAAAAATATGTGTAAAATTATCCAATAGAGAACTGTCAATATTATTTTTTTAAGAAGAGGTCTGACTACTGCAATTTAAAAAAACAGAAAAATTCTGAACTCTGTTGAACAGTTAACTATGTCCAGTACACTGTCAAAAAGCATTAAATATCTTTGACAATGTCCATAGGAACTGGATCAAGAATGTAGGTTGACAGTTTAAGTAGAGTTTTTATTCTGTAAAGTTCAGGTTTAAGTCTAGGGAGAGAAAGACTGAGCATGCGCACAGAACAAAATGAAATGATACAATCTGACAGATGTTATAGGCATATGTTTAGTTTTAATTATGTTGAAGTTAAGTAAGTTTATTGCATGTTTTAGCATAGGCAGAACAGCTCAGGCTTGTGACACTTCAGTCAGTTTACTGAGTTTTTTTTTTTTTTATTGTGCATATCCACAACACACCATGGAAAGTGCAACATGCATGTGGCTTGGCTTTTTCAAAAAATAAGGTTTTTATTAAAAAATACAATGCAGTGTAATCAGTTTAAATGTTTTACTATGTGAATAAAGCACAATGAAACTCTGATGTGTGCTCTTCACCTTGATGCTGCCAGACGACGTGAGAGCTAAATTAAATAACAGCACAGAATGTAATAGGTGAAAAGAGGTGCTGTTTAGGAAAAAAATAATATTATGGTTTGAGCACACATCTGTCTGTTGTTACATGCCATAGCAGAGGATAACCACTGAAGAAACAGAATTGCAGAAGCAAATGTCAGATAATATGCATAATATAGCTTGTCTAGTTTTTGGGGTGGTAGGAGGCATATCAAAGGATAATGCCAGAAAATATTACGAACAGTGAACAGTGGATTTGTACATCTATATAGACTGTGGTTTCCATTAGCCGTTAGAGAAAATTGTTTACATAAACAGGAAATATTTAATTTTTTTTTTAAATTGACAACACTAAACATTTTTTGAGTTGCAATTGAATTTATATGTTTTCTTTATTCTAGCATTGTAGAGCTCCTCATGAGAGAAATATGTAATCAACTGTCAGATATGGAAAAGAGTATCCTCAAGTACATGAAAGAAACATGCATACCTATTCCACAGCCTTTCCACTTCCTGCTACCAGAACCTATTGGCATGATATCTGTGATTTATCCAGCTGGGGTACCTGATGATCAGCTCACAATGATTAGAAAGGTGTTTGTCTTATTTTTCCATTTATCTTTGTGTGTATGTATTTCATATGTTTTTATTTACACTTGAAAATGTTGATATGCATGTAGGCTGGTTTAAAAATGGTAGGTAGTTTTTTCTATCTTAACATATTTTCTTATTATTAACTGTGTTAAAAAATGCAAAATACACCCATAGATAATGTGCCAATTTGAACGATATAAACGTGGTCTGGCTAGCTATGCAAATGAATAGGTTTACAGGTCATAAGTGCCATTTCAATAGTACACTTAAGACCCAATGTAAAAAAGGGATAACTGATAAGACTTGGCTCTTTGATGATAATAGAGTATGTGCTTTTTAGTTGCTTAAACTATTAAATGGATTTTCAAGGTTTTAAATAATTTGTCTTAGTGTGCCTATTATACCCTACCACATGTTAGCTGTAAATCTGGCGATAGATCAATTACTGGTAAAGATGACTGCCGAAACACTTCCATGCTCTTTAGAAAGAATGGGAGAGGCCCTTTGGGGCAAAACCACAGGAGGATCAGTAGATTACATAAATTATTACATGAATTCTTTCAACACTTATTACATTTTATGTAGCTAATTATCTTGTATGAAACTCTAAGTGGTGATAATTTCCACTTGCAAGACTCTGTTCCCAGGATCCGTTACTATATTGGCCACTGACCTCTTCCTATTGCCATCCTCATTTGGACAGATGTCAGTCTTGAATAGCCTAGATAGTCTTGGAATGTTTTATATCCTTTTTCTTCATTCCTTCACATGATGACAAAGCAGAAATCTGTGCAAACATAGACATTTCTCAAGTGACATGCCACAAAAACTGCAGCTGTCATGGTGTAAGGTATTCATAAAATACTATAAACAGACATAAAAGGCTCTAGTGTTTCTTAGGGACAGTTTGACTATATTGTAAGGGGAACCTATCACAGACTCTACAGCCTTTAGCATGTTTTTTATGGTGACATCTTCCAATATGGCTGTGAATAACCAAAAATTATTTCCATTTATTTGGAATGTCCATGCAAGGCTGGCACCAATGTCTGTTTGTAATGGATAATCAACCATGTCTCCCGGACAGTTTCCTGATAGAGCAGTTATGTTTGACCACAGGCCAAATTGCCTTCCTGGAAGAGTAGTTGGTTGGATATGGCACAGGATACTATTCTGCACCTATATGATATTAGGCCACGATACACATTGGCTTATATCACCAGTCATGTTAGTCTTATTTAGTATTAACTGCCCTCACATTGTAAATGCCTGTTCAGATGTCAGTAACACAATAACTAAGGGGAATTAAGACATTGTTTTAAAAGCCCCCATCAAAGCAATACATTTACCCATCCTCCTGTCCTTTATAAAGGGCAAATTGCATAACTTTAAAAAAGTCATTATGGAAAGAATAAAATATGTGTGTGTTTATGTACTGTATGTATGTATACAGTACAATTATACATATACTGTTTGTATGTGTGTGACAGATGATATATTAGAAAAAAATGATTGAACAAGATAAATGACCAAACACATTAACCTAAAAATTTGAAAGGTGTCATTTGGTTTGACTTCTTCCTAAAAATTTGATAAATTTGAAAAATGATAAATTAGAATTTTAAAAGTTTGATACATTACATTCAGTGAATCATTAAAAAACAGTAAGACATTATTAAATGTAAAGAGTTCAAAAATTTAGATTCTGGGAATATTAGCCAGCAAGAATATATACAGTTAAGTCTGTAGAAGTTATTGGTTTGTCACAAATAACAAACATTTAATGTACTCACCAAATCTGGTTTGCTAACCAGACTTAGAAGGCTCAGGTGAGAGAAAGTGCAACATGCTTAATGTGCAGTTGATGGCGCTTACTCTTATACTTAATGTATACTAACAGTTATATATCCATAGTACTTAATAATCCTTATTTTTTAAGAGTATAGAAAATAACATACCTTACACATTCAAAGAGATTAATTGTATTCTACAGCTGTTCCCTTTTGCTTCTCTCCTATTTATGCTTTTATGGTTTCATTTTATAAGTAGAGATGGTGAAGTCCCTTCAGTTTCAAAATGACCCAAATCCTTTTAGTTTAGATATGTTCATCTTATATAGTGCCACCAGCAGCTTGTATCATGACAGAGTTAAAATGTTTTCTGATTTCACCATGATATATACATATGCCTGTAAGTATTTGGACAATGACACAATTTTCATAATTTTGGCTCTGTATGCCATCACAATAGATTTAAAATGAAGACGTAATTATATGATTGAAGTATAGGCTTTCAGCACTAATTAAAAGGGTTTAACAAAAATATCATATGAGCCAATGACAGACATTTTTATATATAGTCCCCCAATTACAGGGGCTCAAAAGCATTTGGACAATTGACTGACATGCTGTTCCATAGCCAGGTGTGAGCAGGTCCTTCATAATTTCATTTACTATTAAGTAGGTACAACAACAACAATATTTATTTACAGTGGCTTGCAAAAGTATTCGGCCCCCTTGAACTTTTCCACATTTTGTCACATTACAGCCACAAACATGAATCAATTTTATTGGAATTCCACGTGAAAGACCAATACAAAGTGGTGTACACGTGAGAAGTGGAACGAAAATCATACATGATTCCAAACATTTTTTACAAATAAATAACTGAAAAGTGGGGTGTGCGTAATTATTCAGCCCCCTGAGTCAATACTTTGTAGAACCACCTTTTGCTGCAATTACAGCTGCCAGTCTTTTAGGGTATGTCTCTACCAGCTATGCACATCTAGAGACTGAAATCCTTGCCCATTCTTCTTTGCAAAACAGCTCCAGCTCAGTCAGATTAGATGGACAGCGTTTGTGAACAGCAGTTTTCAGATCTTGCCACAGATTCTCGATTGGATTTAGATCTGGACTTTGACTAGGCCATTCTAACACATGGATATGTTTTGTTTTAAACCATTCCATTGTTGCCCTGGCTTTATGTTTAGGGTCGTTGTCCTGCTGGAAGGTGAACCTCCACCCCAGTCTCAAGTCTTTTGCAGACTCCAAGAGGTTTTCTTCCAAGATTGCCCTGTATTTGGCTCCATCCATCTTCCCATCAACTCTGACCAGCTTCCCTGTCCCTGCTGAAGAGAAGAACCCCCAGAGCATGATGCTGCCACCACCATATTTGACAGTGGGGATGGTGTGTTTAGAGTGATGTGCAGTGTTAGTTTTCCACCACACATAGCGCTTTGCATTTTGGCCAAAAAGTTCCATTTTGGTCTCATCTGACCAAAGCACCTTCTTCCACATGTTTGCTGTGTCCCCCACATGGCTTGTGGCAAACTGCAAATGGGATTCTTATGGTTTTCTGTTAACAAGGGCTTTCTTCTTGCCACTCTTCCATAAAGGCCAACTTTGTGCAGTGCACGACTAATAGTTGTCCTATGGACAGATTCCCCCACCTGAGCTGTAGATCTCTGCAGCTCGTCCAGAGTCACCATGGGCCTCTTGGCTGCATTTCTGATCAGCGCTCTCCTTGTTCATCCTGTGAGTTTAGGTGGACGGCCTTGTCTTGGTAGGTTTACAGTTGTGCCATACTCCTTCCATTTCTGAATGATCGCTTGAACGGTGCTCCGTGGGATGTTCAAGGCTTTGGAAATCTTTTTGTACCCTAAGCCTGCTTTAAATTTCTCAATAACTTTATCCCTGACCTGTCTGGTGTGTTCTTTGGACTTCATGGTGTTGTTGCTCCCAATATTCTCTTAGACAACCTCTGAGGCTGTCACAGAGCAGCTGTATTTGTACTGACATTAGATTACACACAGGTGCACTCTATTTAGTCATTAGCACTCATCAGGCAATGTTTATGGGCAACTGACTGCACTCAGACCAAAGGGGGCTGAATAATTACGCACACCCCACTTTGCAGTTATTTATTTGTAAAAAATGTTTGGAATCATGTATGATTTTCGTTCCATTTCTCAAGTGTACACCACTTTGTATTGGTCTTTCACGTGGAATTCCAATGAAATTGATTCATGTTTGTGGCTGTAATGTGACAAAATGTGGAAAAGTTCAAGGGGGCCGAATACTTTTGCAAGCCACTGTATATAGCACGTTTTCATACAAATGATGTAGCTCAAAGTGCTTTACAGGATGAAGAAAGAGAAAAAAAGATAAAATATAAAAATAAAATTAGGCAATACTAATTAACATATAATTAAAGTAAGGTTCAATGGCCAGGGAGAACAGAAAAAACAAAAAAAATTATTCCAAGTGTGAAATTTGCATTTGGAAGAATTCTTTCCTTGGCGAAGCATAACCTCTTTCACAACATTTAGCCAAACCAAGAACACTCTCTGGGAGGTAGGCCTATCATTGTCAAAGTCTACAATCAAGAGAAGACTTCATGAAAGTAAATACAGAGGGTTTACCACAAAGTGCAAACCACTGGTAAGCCTCAAGCATAGGAAGGACATGTTAGACTTTACCAGAAAATATTTAAAAAAAAAAAAAAAAAAAAAAAAAACAGTCCAGTTTTGGAAGTTTTCTTTGGACAAATGAAACTAAGATCAATATGTACCAGAATGATGGATAGAGAAGACTGTGGAGAAGAGAAGTCATGGTTTATGATCTATAGCATACTACATCATCTGTAAAACATGGTAGAGGTAGTGTTATGGCATAGCATCTGTGACTGCCAATGGAACTGGGTCACAAGTGTTTATTGATGACATAACTGCTGACAGAAGTAGCAGGATGATTCCTGAAGTGTACAGGGCTATATCATCTGCTTAGATTCGGACAAATGCTGTAAAACTGATAACACGACGCTTCACAGTACAGATGGACAGTAAGCCAAAACCTATTGTGAAAGCAAACCAAATACTTTTCAAGGGAAAGAATTGAAATATTATTCAAAGATCAAGTAAGTCAACTGACCTCAACCCAACTGGACATGCATTTTACTTGCTGAAGACAAAACTGAAGGCAGAAAGTCCAACAAAAAAGCAGCAACTGGCGACAGCAGCAGTAAGCCCCTTGTCAAAGCAATAGTAGGGTGGAAACTCAGCAATTGGATATGGCCATTGATTCCTGAAAAAGCCGAAATTATGAAAATTGTATCACTGTCCAAATACTTATGGACCTAACTGTAATATTTAGTACTAGCCAATCCGCGGCGTGCCATACGCCGCATAATCAGGCCGGTTTTTAATGATTTTTAAGCACAGGATGAAAATTAACATTTGAAAAATTGGTAATGTAATAAATCAGCAAGAAAAGCAACATTGTAACAATGCACGGAACGAACCAACACACAATCGTCCGTGACTGAAAACTGGCGGACCGCCATCGCGCCTTCTCCTCCCAGACGGAGGGATGGGGGTGGACGGCGCTGAGGCGCGGAGGGTGGAACGGGAGGAGAGGAGAAGGACGTCCATTCCGCTCCCTCCGTCATGCTAGTCTGCTGATTTCTCGTTCAGTATGCACTGCCTGCTCATGTGACCACCTCCAACTCTTCACTTGAGTCGTTGTCGTCTTTGCACAGTCCAGATGCACCTGTGAGTCACGTCTTCCGTGTTCCTGCAGGAGCATCTAAGAAGACGCATGTTTGTCGCGGATGCGAATTGCTGTATGTAGCATGTAAAACAGTTTGCTATGGTGCACGCGGTCGTGCGTCGTAACCGAAAACTCGGTTTTTAAAGACTGCTTACTTCATTGTGTTTTGACCTCAGTTGTAATGGATTGTTTTAAGGATCCTATGGGATACCCCTCGCAAACCGTTTTACACGCTGCATATGGCGATTCACCTCCGCGAGAAACATGCCTCTATGAACAGTCAACGTGGCTCAGAGGTGCATGTGGCCTCTACGACAGACGAATATAAATGATGCTGTTTTTTCTGTGTCATCGCGTCCGAGTTGGTGGGCGTGGCTCTGCGAGTTGTTGTCGTATCCAATAGTCTTGGAGTTGGTGGGCGTGGCTCCTTCCTGCGTGCGCCATAGGTTTCTTACTTGTCGGCGGCTTAGTGACTCCACGCCCCTTCTGGCGTGCTTTCCATGGGTGTCTTGCCTTAGTGAATTATATGCAGTATATAGATAATAAATTAACAGCAAAACCAAAAATGAAGTAATGACAAATGTCAAGAGGATCAATGAAATTTATTTGACAAATTCCGACTCAAATATAATTAAGCAGAGTATTACAAAGTTAAAGTTTGTAATTACAAAGTACATTACTTGGACAAAGTAATAGACTTGAATCTTCAAGATATTTCATTACATTTTAGACAGAGTTTTCAAAAGAGAAACATGGATATTCAGTATGGATTTGAATGTCAAGAAGACAGAACTTTTTAGAAATAGACCTGGAATAAAAAATTACATAGAGCTGTAATACCAGTTGTAACTTTGATAATGTTAAAGGTATTTTAAATCCTTGGAATATTTCAGTCTAGTATCCAGTGGAACATAAGGAATAAGCAGAATTTGCTCTACACTTAAGACAGTGTTTTTAACTAATGGCACTTGCATTTTTACGCTACAATCATACTTCTGGTCTTTTAAAATAACTTTGCAGTAAGATATTGTGTGTATTTTAGTTACCTTGTGTTTTCTGTTAAAAAAAAGAAAATTAAACCTGAAATCACTCCATGATGACTATGTAGAGACTTTGTTTACAGCAGAGATAAATGAATCTCATCTTTGTATTTCTTTCATTGAGCAATACTCTTCTTAGTATTTACACATTCCCATTTATAGTGACTTTAGCTTATATTGCAGCTTGTTTTTTTTTTGAGTTCTATGAATGCAGTTACATGATTTAGTTTTCTTTAAAATCTTTTCTGTAAGAAACTAGGACCATGGGTAAGGGTTATTTACAAGCTACTGTATGTCTGTACAGGCTTGGTTCCTGCCTTCCGCTTGATGATTTTCGAAATGGCTCCAGAACCTGCAACCCTGAAATGGATTATGTGGGTTTGAGAATGCTGTATTTTATTTTATATGGATAGCTACTGTATATTAACATACTATGGGTAGCTATATTAATATACTATGTTCTTAAAAAGCAAAATGTTTATTAATCTTTGCTGACATAAATTAACAACTCTATCTTTGATATATTACATTAGCAGTAAACTGTCAATAGGTTTAACCATTCAAGTAAATACAAAATGTTTTAAAAATAAAAGCTTTATAAAGCCACGTGTTCTCCTCTAAACATTTTGAAAGTGTGAGACACTTTTCTTTCTAGGTCAAAAACCTTGAAATGCAAGGTTTTAACTGATCTTGTACTACTTTCAGTAATTACCAGCACATGTGTTATGAATGTAAAATTCTAAGGTGTCATTGATTATTAAGTTCAAAAGTGGGTGGAATGGAATGGTTATATGTTACAAGGTGACTTTTCATTTCACATGCTATATTCATTTATTAGACATATTTAAACAAAAGACCTGTGTGTGTGTTTGTGTGGAGCAGTCCGCTCTGCTCATGCTCAACCACAGCCGCTAGATGGTGCATGCATGCACGGTTACATTTTTTTGGCACTTGCTGCACCTGTTTTCACTGTGAAAGACATGTGTGTGTATATGGAGCAGCCAACAGAGTTGGTGTGAATTCTACAGAAGATATAGAAGCTTATACAAGTGTGACTTGCACTTTTTAAGATGGTACATGCATGCACTTTTAATTTTTTTTTGTGCTTGTGTGCACCTCACTTCTCATGTAACCCAAGCAGACAAACTTAGCTTTGTGGTATATACACGTTCAATATTCACACAATGTGCTACCATACGTTTGCCTTACCATACATTTGTTCCAGTGTGTCTCACTCAATTTGTGCCACAGCTGCACTTGACTACACGTTGATCTTGAACAAAATACGACCTGTCCCGGCCCTTTTAGCTGATGCCTCTGCAAGTACTCCAATATAGTAAAAATGCTAGGGAGTCTTCGGGCTGTTTTTTTGTCCTGAAGACCACACACAGCTAGTCTGTGTGTGTTTGGGGAAAATAGGGCTTTTCCATTGACTGTATTCAGAGTTTTTGTAGGCACTCTGTACTTGACGCAAACACCCAGAGAGCAAGCATAGTACAGTTTTCTTAAAATATGAAATGTATCCCTTCATCCTTAACGGTCTTATTTAAAATGTTGACCCTGATGATCTCAATACATTATAATACATTTTATTTGGTTTTCCAGCACAGATACTTGGAATACATTCATAATACTGTACTAACATTTAAATTTTGTGTGCATGGATTTGTCTTATATTTTACTGCTTCAAACTGCATAGGTGAGATTTCCAGATATTAAAAAATTATAGAAGTATTTATGTCAGCTAGCATTTTTCAACAGGGATATTTATAATTTTACATATACAAAGCTGCCAAGCGTAAAATAAGTGAAATACTGTTGTTTGTGTGTTCATTTAAAATGGCTATTAAAATGTGTTTAAAAAACAACTGTGTAGTAAATATTTGCACTGTAGTGTTGGAATCATCTATATATTAAAATTCAGCTTTTGACACATGCAGGAGCTACATAATAAGTTTCGCCTTCCAGAAGATAGGCCTTACTTAAGAAGAGCAAATGCCTATCATTTTCCAGATGAACGTTACAAAGATGGTTACTTGAGGAGCCCTCACTTATTTCTCAGCAATCCTAATCTGGAGGATAGTAAGGTAAGTGGTTAGCTTTTTTAATCTCACTCTTTTTTTGTCTTTGATTTATTTTCAGTACTAAAAATACAGTATTGGTCTGCCTTACAGTACTTTGTGTATATAATCCTATACATTTTGGTGTTGCCTTAGGAGCTGACATTGCATTTTAATAAAACTTGTTGAATTTTATAAAAAATAGTTTGTGAAGGCATCTCTGTTTTGAAGAGATGAGTCCTTTTTGAGGTATTTACTTGTTTGGATGTTTACACTGAAATCTATGGCCATTAAGAATAAATTACATTTTGATAAACAATGCTTTTCAAATTATTTTATTACTTTTTTGATAATTTACTTTGTAAGAAGCATATGATGTATATTTCTTTTTGATGCTTGTAGTCCAAGTTATATATAGAAACAGATCACCCTGAATGGTCCCCTTCTCCATCTTCAGATAGTCCAAAACTTACTATTATATCTACTAGCCTCTAAACTGCCCATGTGCAATAAGCCTTACTCTTACACCTTGTTATTGACAAATACTAATCCTACAACCCTGAATCTGATAAGTGCTGATCCACTTATTTTTTGCCTCAGCTTTATTTAGTGAATGGAGTATATAGTTATCACCACTACATGCAAGATCGGATGGATGACAATGGCTGGGGATGTGCTTATCGCTCTCTGCAAACAGTTTGCTCTTGGTTCAAGTATCAAGGTTATACAGACAAATCTATACCAACTCATAAAGAAATCCAACAGGTAAATACAAACAGTCTTGTGGTATATTTTTCTTTCACTATGTTTATCTGCTGCTTTCTTCAAGAATTAGGGAAAAGTACTGTATGCTTCAAATTATGTAACATTTTACTTTGGCATTGGCACAGACTATGTTTTATTTTAGAATGTAATGTTGTTCCAATTCTGTGAGTGCCAGAAGACCATTGGAAGTACAAAAGATACCGGAACTAAACATGTTCCATGATTGCATAGATTCATTAAGCTGTGTCAAAAGTACAACACATGAAAAATGTATCGGGGTCATTCCATATCAAATCAACCAATTCTCCACAAATCCCATACACTTTGGTCTCAAAAACTTCTGAAAAAAATACCAAGTGAACCCATGTTATCCAGGAGACAGGTCGTAAATTTATTTTGATATAAGATGTAATACTTTCCAAGTTACAGCCAAGTTTGTGAGGGGAGAGGGGTGTCAAATTTGACACAGCTTTATTTTTTCATCTGTTTTACAAGACCATATCTCAGGAACTATACCATCTAGCAGGCTCAAATTTTGCATACTGGTGCCTTTATAGGTATAGTACAAAATGTTTGGTCCGGATGACACCGCTTGGTAAGAGCAGACCTTCAAAAATGGAAAAAATATATATTTTTTGTCTTTGGCTTTGCATATTTCTAACTGATACAGCCTGCTGATTTTTTTTTTCCATATTTAGATACCTACACAGCGCTTTTCAAAAAGTTATGAACAAACAAGATACTCAGGATTTGACCAGCAGACCTCTCAAATGTGAAAAAAATCAATTTTCAGACCAGCTTAATGTACTGTGGGAATGTCCTGACATTTTACTAATAATTTTCCTGTATCTTACATGGTCCTTCTTTCCCAAAAACAAGTCTTACTTTGTTATGTGAATCTTTCATTTTTATTTTCCTTTCAAAACATGGGTTAAATTCACCATTTCTCAGTAATGTTAATCATCATGTTTTTCTTCACTAACTTGGGTATAGGATTAATGGAAAAAATACATACCAAAGGCACATTAAGCACAACACGTGAACAGCTGCTTGATTTATCATTGAATACAACAGTAGTTATAATGAAATGTTATCATCTTGGTATCGCAGAGGCATGGATGGGACCATTTGATTTCTGTTTCATCTGAAGTGTAGGGTGGGCTTTGTCTTTGAGATCAAGATGGTACTGCCTCCCACTGACCGTTGTAGGTGTACTAAGCAGTGCAATGATACACTGTTTTGGCACCCAACAATTATCATTTCTAGGTGGCTAATGGAAAAGACTGTGCAGGATAGTTTGACTGCATGAAACATATCATGTCTAATCCAACTTCGCTCTTGTCACAAATGTCACCAGTCCAACATTTTTCATCATACATGCACCTAACACAGCCTGCATAGGACACTGGTCTAATGTGAGGGATACAAATGATCCATCAGGATTGTGCTTGTGAGAGGACAGGATCTCAGCTGATGCTTCAGTGGTAATACTCGGACAGTCAATTGACTGTCATCACCAGACACATGGCTGACTTTGAGTTTGCCATCTTCTGTAGTCAGATACAAAGGCCCATCTATTAACACTGAAATTTGTGTTTAATTTTTTTTGCAAATCTTATTTAGATGTTTTTGTGGAAATTTGGCACTAATTTAACCTTACATTACTGGCTTTTGATTAAGAAACTGTGTGCACTTCAAAGCTGTCTGTTGAACCTTGTGAAAAAGTAAATACTGTCCTTTTGCAGCCTTGTGTCAGCTAGGTTAGCAATCAAGTCTTCCCACATTAGATGTAAAATATGTAAATTTAAATATTTTTCAATAAACATTTAAAAAAGTATAAAAAAAAATCACACTACATATCAACAGGAATGTAGTAAATGGAACAATGAGAATACTGTAGTCACTTAAATGAAAGTATATATTGTTTTCATTTCTATTTGCAGGCCTTAGTTGATGTTGGAGATAAACCAAAATCTTTTATTGGATCACGGCAGTGGATTGGTTCCATTGAAGTACAAGCTGTTTTAGATCACCTGCTTGGGATAACTTCTAAAATTCTTTTTGTCAGGTACACAAATCTTTAATATAGTTCTTCTTGCTCAATGTGTCTCTGAACTATCCATCCATCCATCCATTATCCAACCCGCTGAATCCGAACAGGGTCACGGGGGTCTGCTGGAGCCAATCCCAGCCAACACAGGGCACAAGGCAGGAACCAATCCTGGGCAGGGTGCCAACCCACCGCAGTGTCTCTGAATTAAAATAGTATTAATCAAAATGGCAGCTACTCTGGCAAATGTACTTTCTAATGTACCACAAATTATATTTGTTTATGTGCTGCTTACCCCATGTAGTTTGTAGTGGTGACTGGGAACATTTTTTAATTTCATGTTTTCATAAAGAAATTACATATTAAAGATTCAAATTAAATAGAATCCAGGGGTGACCAACTCTGAACAGCGGCAAACAATGTGAAAACGTCAATAGAAAAAAAGGAGAAAAATTCTCAAGTAACTTGTCTTGCATAACCCACATACCCTTTATCCATTCTTATGCTCAAAATGTACAAAATACAAGTATTTTTTGACAAAGTACTATTAATACTTCACATCAGGAAAACTCACTGTAAATGATAAACAAGAAAGATACTTTCCCACAATCCTGCGTGTATACATTACATGAGGATTATGTGACACGAGTTTGGTGATCATTTTTTTTTTTTTCTACTTAGACATTTTTTACATTGTTTGCTGCTGTTCATAGTTTGTCATTGCTAGATTTTATTCAGTTTAAATTTTTCATATGTAATTTCTCCGCAAAAGCATGAGATTAATATTTTTTCTCTGCCTCCACTACACTACAAAGTACTTAGGGTAATATGTTAAAAAAATAAAAGTTTTGACTAGAGCAATCTTTAAAGATTTTATATATCCTATGACTCAGATCTGAATTATGAAAGGTTAAAAGATAAATGGATGGGTGGGTGTTTCAGGTCTTTGCTCAGATTGGCATGCTTCAAGAAATTCATGAACTGTAGCAGTGTAATTATACCCATTCTATGACAATATGTTACAAAAATCCATTTTTATTTGTTGTTCATACTTTGATGACAATAAAACACTAAATGCAATTATTTTATTCTTGGCACCAAAACTAATACACCTCCAAAAAAAAAAAAAATAAACAGCCTGACCCATGCCTTTCCAAAGAGCTATTTTTACTTTGTTCTGCAACTTGAACCTTAATACACAGTACAGTATACCAAAGTATTCCTTAATGCAGCTATGAGTTAAAAAGAGAAGGTGCCATTCCCTGTCCTGTTATCCAATAAAATGAGGAATCAGAATGCCTGCTATCTTAAACCCACCTTGGTCTATTATGTACATCCCAGCCCTGGAAACTATTTGCAGACATGTTTCTCACAATATTCTTAATAGATGGTAATATTAATGAATAGTTGGATCTGTACATTCAGGTAGCAATGCTACTCAGATGTAGAAGATATTGTCAGATTGCAATCCCCGCCTCTAGCAATATCTCTTTAATCATCACAGAAAAAACTAAAATGATCTTTATCTTCATGTGAAAAAATATTAGATAAAATGTTTTAGAGTTACCTTTCAGTGTTTTGGGGTGTTGGGTTACTTGACATCTCTAAACTGGCAGCCTGTGAAAAAGAATTGTTCTCTATGTCAGTGTGTCCTGCAGTAGACTGGTTGAACCCATTCATAACTGTTTCTTGCTTTTTGTCCTGTGCTGCCGGGATAGGTTGGGCCTCCCAATTGCTTGGGACTAACTCACTTACAAAAAATGAATGAAAACTGGATGAAACTCATATAATTTTGGAACAACTTATTAAACTGGCAATTCATTCTTCTCATGTTACCAAAAATAGTTTGTAATAGTTAGTAATGCAAGTATGACTTTGTATGCAAATTAAAAGGTATGACTTGGATTGCAAGAACATTTTAGAAACATGATCAGATTTCATTGCTTTTTTGATTTATGTTATTTTCTGTCCTATAACCACCACCCACCTGTTTTGTTTGGGTGCAGTGAATAAAACCCAAGGTGTTAAATGCTATGGTGGCCTTAAAATGCAGTGTGCTCCATTAAACAGAAAAACACAAAAAACAAACTGAAAAATCAAAAAAAAAAAAAAGAAAAGAAAAAAAAACTAAGAATAACAAAATTGAATTAAAACACACAAAGCACAAATGTGATATGTTTTTGCATGTTGGATCTCTGTGTGCATTTTTTTAATATATTTATATAAGTGATTATGTTTTTTTTTTTTTTTTTTTTTGTACAGCCAAGGTTCTGAATTAGCATCTAAAGGGAGAGAATTGGCAAATCACTTTAGCACTGAGGGAACACCAGTTATGATAGGTAAGATAAACTAGTTGGAGTGACTCACCAAGCATGTCACATTACAAAATAAAAAAAGCAATCAACACTGCAAAAAGTAATTTATGTTTTGCAGAAATGTCGAGGGGAGGTGCTGATTCTATACAACTGGTAACACTAGCAATTTAAAGTTCAGCTAAGTTGTCTTTTTAGATTAAATCTATTTGTGTTTTTAAATGGTTGGGTTTTATAGTAATAAATAGTGATAATTAGAAGTAAACACTTAAAGAATATCATATTGCAATCTGTAGTATATTCAGCTATTTCATTTGTAAAGACTCTGTGTCACTTAAATATAACAACCTAATTGACAAAATGACCTCTCAGTATCCACATGTCTCAGATACTACTGATGCACATGCAATTGATGATACTTCTCAACAACAACAACAAAAAAAACTTTTTTTTTTCTAGGGTAAATCTTTTAGTTTGTGACAGTAGTACAAGTTGATAAAGTAGGAGAAAATAGCAGACCAAAGCCTATTTACAACCCCAAATCAGAAAAAGTTGGGACAGTGTGAAAAATGTGAATAAAAAAATAAAGCAGTAATTTACAAATTTCCCTTAATTTTATTTCATTGCAGACAGTATGAACACAAGATAATTCATGTTTTTTTTGGTCAACATCATTTGTTTTGTAAATTAACATCCATTTTTGCCATTCAGTCTTGCAACACATTCCAAAAAAAGTTGGGATGGGGGCAATTCAGGGGTAGTAATGAGGTATAATAACTAAATAATGATGTGATTTGAAACTCGTGATGTTAACAGGTGATTGCAATCATGATTCGGTACAAAAGCAGCATCGAGGAAAGGCCTACTCCTTTAGGAGCAAAGATGGGCAGAGGATCGCCAGTTTGCCATCAAGTGCGGGTAAAAATCTTTGAAATGATGAAGAAAAACGTTTCTCAAAGAAAGATAGGAAGAGATTTGGGCATTTCTCCCTCTGCAGTGCATAACATAGTGAAAAGAATCAGGGAATATGGAGAAATTACCATGCGCAAAGGCCAAGGGCGCAAGCCTAAACTGAATGGCTGTGATCTCCGAGCCCTCAGATGGCACTGCATTAAAAACCGTCATTCATCAATAAATGATATAACTGTGTGGGCTCAGGACTACTTCAGGAAGTCACTCTCAAGCACTACAGTACGTAGTTACATTAGGAAATACCAGCTAAAACTGTACTGTGCCAAAAGGAAGCCCTACATAAATAGTGTCCAGAAGCGCCGTCGACTTCTCTGGGCTTGGAGGCATCTGGGATGGTCCATTGTGCAGTGGAAACGTGTATTGTGGTCAGACGAATTGGTTTTTCACATCATTTTTGGAAGAAATGGACGCTGTGTGCTGCGGACCAAAGAGGAAAAGGACCTTCCAGACTGTTACCAGATACAAGTCCAAAAACCAGGGTCTGTCATCGTATGGGGTTGTGTCAGTGCCTTCGGCAAAGGTAACTTGCACTTCTGCAATGGCACCATCAATGCTGAGAAGTATATCTCAGTTTTGGAGGAACAAATGCTGCCTTCAAGACGACGTCTTTTCCAGGGATGCCCATGCTTATTTCAGCAAGACAATGCCAAACCACATACTATGCGCATAACAAAGGCATGGCTGCGTAAGAAGAGGGTGCGGATGCTTGACTAGCCTGCCTGCAGCCCTGATTTGTCTCCTATAGAGAATGTTTGCCGCATTTTGAAACGAAAAATGCGTCAATGAAGACCCTGTACTGTTGCGCACCTAAAACGTTGTTTGCAGGAAGAATGGGACAAACTAACACCTGCAACACTTAGTCACTTGATTTTTTCAATGCCTAAACGTCTTTTAAGTGTTGTTAAAAGACAGGGGAACTGTACAAAGTGGTAAATGCTGTACTGTCCCAACTTTTTTTGAAATGTGTTGCAAGCCTGAATGGCAAGAATGGATATTTATTTACAAATCCAATGATGTTGACAAAAAAAAACATGAATTATTTTGTGTTCATACTGTCTGCAATGAAATAAAATTTGAGGAGAATTTATAACTTGCTTTTTTCTTTTTTTATTCACATTTTCCACACTGTCCCAACTTTTTCTGATTTGGGGTTGTAAATCATTTTGCATGTGCATAGATTACTGTTTTTCTGAAGGACTGTGTCTCCTTCGTTATAAGTCTTTACCTGCATTTGTGAAGCAACAGTCATAAACACAGCATGCTTTACAGATGCACTGCAGCCAAACAAAAGAAAAAGTATTGATAATATGCACATACAGTGCAAACATTCACGAGCATGTCTTTTGTTGATACTTTATTGACATCACTGTTAGAACTTCATTCTACTATGTACAAGTCAAGTCAAGTTGGGGAGCATGCACTGGTACAGTGTGTTGCCGCACCCACTACACAGTGAAACAACTCGGGATCCTGGTTTGCAACCCCACAGGCAGACACGCAGCCCAGTCCCACCCTCCGGAAATGACTCTCTATCTGCCACAGCCAGGTGTTACGTGGGCGACCCCTTGACCTGGTCCAGCCACTCGGGTCCCCAACAATGAGGATCTTACGAGCCGGATCGCCCTTGGGGAAACGTGCCACATGGCCGTAGTGCCATAACTGACGCTCCCTCACAATGCAGGTAATGTGCCTCATTCGGGACTCCATGAGCAACTGCTCATTCGACACAAAGTCAAACCAAAGGTACCCAAGGATTTTCTGGAGAGACACAATGCCAAAGGAGTCCAGTCTTCGTCTCAGGTCACTGGATAGCGTCCATGTCTCGCAACCATATAGCAAGACAGGAAGCACCAGGACTCCAAAGACTTGGACCTTCGTCCTTTTGCATAGATATCGGGGGCACCACACACCCCTTTCCAGCGACCTCATGACCCCCCATGCTCTCCCAATCTGTCTATTGACTTCACAGGAAAAGTCACCAGAGATGTGAATGTCAATGCCAAGGTAAGTAAACCTCTCAACAAGGTTAACACTCTCTCCGCAAACAGACACACTGCTGATGGATGTGCCCAAGAGGTCATTAAAGGCCTGGATCATGGTTTTTATCCAGGACACTCGCAAGCCCAGACACTCGGACTCCTCACTCAGTCTCTCGAGCGCCCCAATCAGAGCCTCCATTGACTGCACGAAGATCATCAGCATCATCAGCAAAGTCAAGATCCATGAATCTTTCTTCACCAACAGATGCCCCACAGCCGCTGGATCCCACGACCTTGCCCAACACCCAGTCCATATAAGCATTGAACAGAGTAGGAGCAAGAACATACCCTTGACGTACCCCAGAATCAACTGGGAAAAACGTAGAGGTCCTGCCTCCACTCTACACAGCACTCACAGTACCAGTGTACAGGCCAGCCATAATATCCAGCAACCTCGACAGGATCCCACGAACCCTCAGGATGTCCCACAGGGCAGCTCGATCAACTGAGTTGAACGCTTTGCAATAAACTTCAAGTTGAACTTGAAGTGTTCGCATACCTACTAACCTAAAATCCCAAGATAAGATAATGATATTAACTCCTGGGCAAGTAATATAGTCTGATTCTCATTCTTGGCTATTTTTGCAAGAAGGCGTCTCTCGGCACTGTGAAACAGTGTAGTCAGTGAAGGGCGTTTTAGCTTTAGTGTAGCTTCAACAGATGGATCTTGTATGGTATTGTTTTTTAAAAAGAACCTAAACCAGCATCTGTCATTTAAACACTTAGTTTAAACAGATATTTATTTCAATTTCCAAGAGTTGCAGTTAGGTTGCAGTTAGTTATTTTTTAATTGTAGTTCCTATTATATCTATTGTTGGCTAAATAGTAAGGATATAGCGGGTTGGATAATGGATGGATGGATGGATGGATAGTAAGAGAATTTGCAGTAGTTATTTTTAAATGTAATATGTATTATTTAAATAATACATGTTTATTCATTCTTTTAAAAAAGTTATAAGTCTCAATGACAATGGTTGTACATAATATTATTTTGTTCTTGTATACTGCATTTGTTTTTTGAATTGTAGCATCTTTTCTTTCTAATAAAAGTACTCGTTCAGTACTCTGCATTAGCTTAATGTTCACTGAACACTCTGTTTCAGTAACAGCTGTCACAAAATGGTATTGATGGA
Source organism: Polypterus bichir lapradei (assembly GCA_026402145.1). Classification (NCBI taxonomy): domain Eukaryota; kingdom Metazoa; phylum Chordata; class Cladistia; order Polypteriformes; family Polypteridae; genus Polypterus; species Polypterus bichir. Next base: position 15,323,030 of record JANRMT010062821.1, on the reverse strand, counting down.
TTCCTAGACCTCATTAGTGGAATACTTGTATTCCTTGGATTTAGATCACCAATGGGCAGGCTTAAGTCATTTGTAAAAGTAATGAAGTGTAATAGTTTTGTTCTTTTAGGTAGAAGATTCTTCTGTTCTATTTATCGCTGATGCAAATGTAGATCTTTTTATCTTCTTGTTTTGAAGTGATTATAATTTGATGCATTTTGATTTTCTTTTTTGGAATGTTTTACTGAGAACATTGCAGGTCTCATTAAAATGTATTTTTAAAAGTCTTTTGTAACCTCAGAATCTTTCATTATATGTAATACTGTATATATTTTCTGCTAGGTGGTGGAGTATTGGCTCATACAATTTTGGGTGTTGCATGGAGTGAAACTACAGGACAGATAAAGTATCTGATTTTGGACCCTCATTACACAGGTGCAGAAGATCTTAATACTATTCTTGATAAGGTAAGGCATATTTTTTTTTCAAAAATCTTGCACAATTTTCTTTAACTGTTGGATAACTGATATGTTCTGTATAGGTATACCTGTATTTATTATGTATATGTAGGACTACTAAAGTTTATAATGATAAATTATTCCTGTATCTATCACCCAGTAGCTGCTATTTATTTATTTTGTTTTTTATTTTGTTAAGGGTTGTTATTACAGTGTCAGCTGTATGTGATTCATGTGAAACCTATACCTATAGCACTCTTGTAAGTTACTAACAATGATGCACAATTATTATTTACTATGTACATTTTCATTTTTAAATGTAAAGTAATTTTTTGCCTTAAAAAGCAATATTTTGAATCTTAGTGAGCACATGGAGAAAGTAAGGATGTATTTATAAAAAACTAAAATTTAAATCTCAATACAGAAGCTTCCCAAATTTGTCAGAGAATTTACCAATACCATGTTGGCTTATATGTTTGTATATTCATATAAAAGCACAATATTTTGATATCCTGTCCAAGTAGTTGGTTTAGTGACCTGTATTTCCACTATAATCCTGAGCAACCTGACTTAATTCTTTATAGAATGGCACTAAATGTAATTTTAAATACTGTGGGCAGGATATGGTGTTGAAGGAATAAGATGTGGACTAAAATTATTTCAATATACCCTTTTCTCAAGCTATAGCTTGTTGTTTTAAGCAGTATGTGCTGACATAGCAAACAAAGGACACACACCTCTGGCACTGAACACTAGATTAGAATGATACCGAGTGGTGATATGAGGCAGTTGAAAAGAGTATTGCCAGTCTTGAAAAGGCTCCTAAAATAAGTATTTCAAATCCAATAAAATACCCATAGAGAAAGAAAGCCTGCTGCTATTTGCTAGCTGTGATAGATGTTTGCACATTTTATTGCACAATAGTCATAAGTCAGACATTTCTGGTGTGAATCATCACTGACAAAATGCTGTCAAAAGATGAATTAAACTGTTTTTCAAAACAAATTGAAAAGTGGCAAGTGACCTAAAAAGTGTTTTATTTATCAGGATATCTGACTATATCACAAAGGTTTTGTTGAATTTATTCATAAATCAATTTTATACTTACAGGCATGTATTCCTGTGGGAGCCGACTTAATACTTTGCAGTGTGGGATGTATTTTATGTTCTTCTGGTGGAAACAGGAAAAAGTGAAATTGGTTTTGTGCTAAAACAGATGGGAGTGGAAAGAGCCTTTAGAGTGCAGGTGGGAGGCTAAATAAAGAAATGGTAGTCCAGCATAGCCCTGTACTTTGAAATATATTAATTTCTTGATGCATGCCTGATTTGTTGCAATTAATGACAAGGGATTTTACACCAAATAATCTAATAAGCAGAAACCAGAAACATTCTAAAACTTTAAGAATTAGTATCTGTAGTTTTCAGTTTAATAGATTTGCAATATCTGGTGGTGTTCTAGTCTATTCTTGATAAGTATATACAGTTCTTAGGTACCAGCTCTTTTGCATAGGATTTATTTTGATCCATCAGTTCTAGTGATTTTATAAATTTGTTAAACTTCAAGGTTACAGATAGCCAGAGTTTATTACATTAGTATTGAGTGCAAGGTCCAAATGAACCCAGTTTCAGGAGCTAGTCCATCACAGGGCATGCTCATTCACATCTGCCCAGTTTAGAGTTATTAATAATCTAACACCTGCATTTTAGGGATGATACAGGAAAGCCAGGACACCATGCATACATGGCATGGATATGAAATGTTGACTTGGACAGTGTCACAAGCCATCTACTAAAGCAGATGGCCTGCTATTAGTTTGGGACCAACCAGGACTAAGGGGGTAATAAGAGAGGCACAAGAGAGGCAGATTTTCCAAAAAAAAAAAAAGTCATTTATTATTCCACGATAGAGAAGAGAAAAAAACAGTTGCTGATGTAAAAGGATGTACAAAAATGTATAAATAATTCTGTGACAAAACAAATCTAATTATGAAAAAAAGGAAAGATGAAAAATAGAAATTGTAAAACACAGAGGCTCTTGCCGTAATATATATACAGTCAATTTTAGTCCATGTAAGGGCATCAGCAGCCTTAAAATAAAACAAAACTGGACTCTGTTTCAGTCCAGGTCAAAAATACAACTCCTCAAAAAATAAAAATCTCAGGAGCCGTTTTTGGTCCTCAGGACCCTAACCCACTCCTTTACGTCAACCAGCAGCTCATCCACCAGGCACCTCTTAGTTTGGTGTGCCTCGCATTACCTAACGCTTCTTCTCAATTCTCTCTGAATGATCGTTCCCCCTCTTGCGGCCACAACTGTTCTTATAAAGACTTCATCATTCCTAGGGTCGGCTTGCCTAAACATAGGGAGATACCATTTCGGGCCTGCCGGGGAAATCCTACACTTCAAATAAAAATCAAAATATCCGACAACAAAATACACATAATAAAACACTAAACAACAAAAACATTTATACCTAACCTCGAGGTTACTAAGATACAAACGGAAACATTACGGAACACATACACTACTAATCCAACCTGGACTCCTCCTATAGCTGTCTTTCAACCTTCCCAGGCACCCGTGTCTGCGTTTAGCTTTGGCGCCACCTTTAAAACACCGGTCAGTAAAAGTGTAATGTTACGTGCGAGGCTTGCACCCAAAACAAATAGCGGAACATCTGAAAAAAAAAAACAAAAAAAACAAACAACCTGATTGTAAGTCCAGAAACTTTGTTAAAGTAAATTTTTTTTCCCCCGTTGTAAACTCGCTGGCATATTGCTTATTGAGGTTCATACCTAAAGCTTATTAAGAATCTTGCCCCAGTATCTGTCTGTACTATACTGTATTAGTGTCACAGACAGTGATTAGAATCTGAACCTAGTGTCAAGGAGATATGAATTAGCAATGCTAAACACTGTACTATTGCGCCCCTCTAATGTTGCACAATAAGCAGTGTTTGAATATTGCAGTTTTCTGTTATATTGATTCATTTATTCATCTTTTTTTATAACCTGTTTCACCCAATAGTAAACCCCAGAGGAGCAGGAGTTTATTTCAGTAGCACAGGACACATGGGAAGAGCTAGCCCTGGGCAAGTTGACAGTCCACTACAGGGTATGCTTACACACATAATGTCAGATGGATCTATTCTTGGCTAACTAGCAACCAAGCTCAAAAAGCTTTTCTACTCTGCTCATTTTCTTCTCCTCCTTTTGGCTGCTCCCGTTAGGGTTTACCACAGCAGATCATCTTCTTCCATATCTTTCTGTCCTCTGCATCTTGCTCTATTACACCCATCACCTGCATGTCCTCTCTCACCACATCCATAAACCTTCGCTTAGGCCTTCCTCTTTTTCTCTTCCCTGGCAGGTCTATCCTTAGCATCCTTCTCCCAATAGACTCAGCAACTCTCCTCTGCAGATGTCCAAACCAACGTGATCTCGCCTATCTGACTTTGTCTCCCAACCGTCCAACTTAAACCGACCCTCTAATGTACTCATTTCTAATCCTATCCATCCTCGTCACACCCAATGCAAACCTTAGCATCTTTAACTCAGCTACCTCCAGCTCTTTATCCTGCTTTTTGGTCAGTGCTACCGTCTCCAACCCATAACATAGCTGGTCTCACTACTGTCCTGTAGACCTTCCCTTTCACTCTTGCTGATACCCATCTGCACTCTCTTTTTCACCTCTCTTCCACAATCCCCATTACTCTGTACTGTATCCCAAGTATTTAAACTCATCCACCTTCGCCATCTCTACTCCTTGCATCCTCACCATTCCACTGACCTCCCTCTCATTTGCACACATGTATTCTGTCTTATTTCTACTGACCTTCATTCCTCTCTTCTCTAGAGCATATCTCCACCTCTCCAGGGTCTCCTCAACCTGCTCCCTACTATCGCTACAGATCACAACATCATCAGCAAACATCATAGTCCACGGGGAGTCCAGTTTAATCTTGTCTGTCAACCTTTCCGTCACCATTGCAAATAAGAAAGGGCTCAGAGCTGATCCCTGATGTAATCCCTCCTCCACGTTGAATGCATCCGTCACTCCTACCGCAGACCTCACCACAGTCACACTTCCCTCGTACATGTCCTCTACAACTCTTACGTTCTTCTCTGCCACTCCCGACATCTTCATACAATGCCATAGCTCCTCTCGAGGCACCCTCTCATATGCTTTCTCCAGGTCCACATAGACGCAATGCAACTCCTTCTGGCCTTCTCTAAACTTCTAAACACCTCCATGCTTCCACAGGTATGTCATCTGGACAAACAGCCTTTCCATTTTTCATCCTCTTCATAGCTGTCCTTACTTCCTCCTTGCTAATCTGTTGCACTTCCTGATTCACTATCTCCACATCATCTAACCTCTTCTCTCTCTTGTACTTTTCATTCATCAGCCTCTCAAAGTACTCTTTCTATTTGCTCAACACACTCTCCTCGCTTGTGAGTACGTTTGTGAGTATGTTTCCATCTTTATCATTTATCACCCTAACCTGCTGCACATCTTTCCCAGCTCGGTCCCTCTGTCTAGCCAATCGGTAAAGGATCTTTTCTCCCTCCTTAGTGTCCAACCTCTTATACAACTCATCATACACCTTTTCATTAGCCTTCACCACCAATCTCTTCAACTTGTGCCTTATCACCTTGTACTCTTGTCTACTTTCTGCATCTCTCTGACTGTCCCACTTCTTCTTTGCCATCCTCTTCCTCTATACACTCTCCTGTACTTCCCCATTCCACCACCAGGTTTCCTTTTCCACCTTCCTCTGTCCACATGTCACGCCAAGCACCCTTCTTGCTGTCACCCTTACTACATCTGCTGTAGTTTCCCAACTGTCTGGTAACTCTTCACTACCACCCAGTGCCTGTCTCATTTCCTCCCTAAACTCAACCTTGTAACCTTCCTTTTTAAACTTCCACCATTTGATCCTTGGCTCTGCCCTCACTCTCTTCCTCTTCTTGATCTCCAAAGTCATCCTACAGACCACCATCCTATGCTGCTTAACTACACTTTCCCCTGCCACCACTTTGCAGTCTTCAATCTTCTTCAGATCAACTCTTCTGCATAGGATGTAATCTACCTGTGTGCATCTTCTTCCACTCTTGTACACAATCCTATGTTCCTCCCTCTTCTTAAAATATGTATTCACCACAGCCATGCCCATGCTTTTCGCAAAATCCACTATCATCTGACCTTCTTCATTCCTCTCCTTGACACCATACATACCCATCACTCTCACCATACCTTCCCTTCACCAACATGTCCATTGAAATCTGCTTCAATCACCACTTTCTGTCCCTGTCAGAGCCACAGAATTCACCTTTCACAATCAGACTCAACACGTTTTGATCAACCTTTTTAGATTAATCTAATTTAAAAGTTAAATAACTTACAGAAGGTCAAATGCAGAAGTGAGAGAAAATGTCAGCCTGAGTCATCCAGCATTTAATAAACTCTTTAAAAATACATTTAACAACTTGCTCTTCTAACCATTTGACCCCAGTATTTACAGATTGGTAGCATCACATCTCCCATGTTGACCCTAAACACAAGCACTCCACATGTGTTGAGCCTTTTTCTGTATTCCTTGTTCAGCAGTGAACACACAGCCAAACACAGCCCCAATCCATCATTAAATTTGCTAATGATACCATTATCTTAGGGAAGATCACCAACAATGATGGGACTACTTACTGTATAGAGAAGAGGTGTACCTGCTGACTCAGTGGTGCCAAGGCAAGAATCTAACCCTTAATGTCAGTAAAACTGAGGATCTATCATATATTTCAGAAAGTAGACCACATTGCCATCTCCATTGGTGGGGATGTTGTGGAAAGGTTGAGCAGCTTTAAATTTTATGAGGTGCCTATCAGTGATAAACTATAATGGGCAAAACAATTGTTGGCTGTTGTCAAGAAAGTACACAGTAGAGTACATCCTCACTGGCTGCATAACATTGTGATTTGGCACCTGCCATAGTGCATTGCAGAAATTGGCAAAGGCAGCAAACAATATTTTTGGCACCCTGTTGCCTTCTGTTCAAAACATCTCTCTATTATAATAAACGTCATTTGAGCATCTTTATATGCATCTTTATAATAAAAAAATCTTGAGTTGAGACGTGATCTTCTCAGAAAGACACTTTGATGTCCTGCGAGACTAAACTTTACAACCTTTGGAAGCAAGACCCGTGAGACGGTCACTTTTGCACGTCACGCCCTACTTACAAACAATTTAAAACAAGATCACGGACATCTAACGTCTCAGTTGTTGGAATGCTTTTTGGCAGACACACTTCATGTGCTCCCAGCTGTTAAAAATCTTATATGTTCTAGATGGCACATCAACGAATAAGTGAAGAAGAAAGGGCAGCTATGTGCAAATTCTGAAAATAAGAAAAGTAATAATCAGCCCGGACCAAGTGGAGTTAAAAACCTCGTAGGTCCAGTCGGGGTCAGAAATAAAAGACTTCATAATGACGTTCAAAAACGTTGGCGCGATACACATGCACAGCAAGTTACAGATTATGAAAGTAGTAAAATTCGAAACAATCAAAAAAAAGAAAGTAATGATCGCATTAGCACAAACAAACGGTGTACATTTACACACGTGGACAAAATTGTTGGTACCCTTCAGTCAATGAAAGAAAAACTCAAAATGGTCACAGAAATAACTTTAATCTGACAAAAGTAATAATAAATAAAAATTCTATGAAATTTAACTAATAAAAGTCAGACATTGCTTTTCAACCATGCTTCAACAGAATTAATAAAAAAAAAAAAACTCATGAAACTGGCCTGGACAAAAATGATGGTACCCCTAGAAAAGACTGAAAATAATGTGACCAAAGGGACATGTTAATCCAAGGTGTGTCCACTAATTAGCATCACAGGTGTCTACAATCTTGTAATCAGTCAGTGGACCTATATATAGGGCTCCAGGTAGTCACTGTGTTGTTTGGTGACATGGTGTGTACCACACTCAACATGGACCAGAGGAAGCGAAGGAAAGAGTTGTCTCAGGAGATTAGAAAGAAAATTATAGACAAGCATGTCAAAGGTAAAGGCTATAAGACCATCTCGAAGCAGCTTGATGTTCCTGTGACTACAGTTGCACATATTATTCAGAAATTTAAGATCCATGGGACTGTAGCCAACCTCCCTGGACGTGGCCGCAGGAGGAAAATTGATGACAAATCAAAGAGACGGATAATACGAATGGTAACAAAAGAGCCAAGAAAAACTTCTAAAGAGATCCAAGGTGAACTTCAAGCTCAAGGAACATCAGTGTCAGATCGCACCATCCGTCGTTGTTTGAGCCAAAGTGGACTTCATGGGAGACGACCAAGGAGGACACCATTGTTGAAAACAAATCATAAAAAAGCCAGACTGGAATTTGCCAAACTACATGTGGACAAGCCACAAAGATTCTGGGAGAATATCCTATGGACAGATGAGACAAAAATTGAACTTTTTGCCAAGGCACATCAGCTCTATGTTCACAGACGGAAAAATGAAGCATATCAAGAAAAGAACACTGTCCCTTCTGTGAAACATGGAGGAGGCTCTGTTATGTTCTGGGGCTGCTTTGCTGCATCTGGCACAGGGTGTCTTGAATCTGTGCAGGGTACAATGAAATCTCAAGACTATCAAGGGATTCTAGAGAGAAATGTGCTGGCCAGTGTCAGAAAGCTTGGTCTCAGTCGCAGGTCATGGGTCTTGCAACAGGACAATGACCCAAAACACACAGCTAAAAACACCCAAGAATGGCTAAGAGGAAAACATTGGACTATTCTAAAGTGGCCTTCTATGAGCCCTGACCTCAATCCTATTGAGCATCTTTGGAAAGAGCTGAAACATGCCGTCTGGAAAAGGCACCCTTCAAACCTGAGACAACTGGAGCAGTTTGCTCATGAGGAGTGGGCCAAAATACCTGCTGAGAAGTGCAGAAGTCTCATTGACAGTTACAGGAATCGTTTGATTGCAGTGATTGCCTCAAAAGGTTGTGCAACAAAATATTAAGTTAGGGGTACCATCATTTTTGTCCAGGCCTGTTTCATGAGTTTATTTTTTTAAATAATTCTGTTGAAGCATGGTTGAAAATCAATGTCTGACTTTCATTGGTTAAATTTCATAGAATTTTTATTTATTATTACTTTTGTCAGATTAAAGTTATTTCTGTGACCATTGTGAGTTTTTCTTTCATTGACTGAAGAGTACCAACAATTTTGTCCACAACAAAACAGCCTTATTTTTAGAGCACATTTTCATACATGAAAGTTCTTCAAAGTGCTTTAGAGTAATCCATCCATCCATTTTCCAACCCGCTGAATCCGAACACAGGGTCACAGGGGTCTGCTGGAGCCAATCCCAGCCAACACAGGGCACAAGGCAGAAACCAATCCCAGGCAGGGTGCCAACCCACCGCAGGACACACACAAACACACCCACACACCAAGCACATACTAGGGCCAATTTAGAATCGCCAATCCACCTAACCTGTATGTCTTTGGACTGTGGGAGGAAACCGGAGCGCCCGGAGGAAACCCACGCAGACATGGGGAGAACATGCAAACTCCACGCCGGGAGGACCCGGGAAGCGAACATGGGCCACCTAACTGCGAGGCAGCAGCGCTACCACTGCACCACCGTGCCACCCGCTTTAGAGTAATAACATCTAAAAATAGTTACCTAAAGAAAATGAAAAGTAAAGAAGTTATTTATAACAGTAGACAATTTCAACATCCAGCTTAATTACAAATTATATTCAGATGGCTGCTGAGGACAGAAAAATAAAAACTCCAGTTGTGGGGATGTTGGAGAAAATAAACCTGTGGGGTTGCAAGGCCAAAACACCGGCCATAATCCTCTCTGCATTCTATAGTCCATGACTGCCTCACCATTAACAGGATACTCTTATCAAGTTCTCTTCATCTTCTCTGTGTCTCGACTGGCTAAAGCATACTTAGATAAGAGGGAACTGGCACCTAGCAGTACCACAGAGTACCAGAAAAAAAGAAAACACATAAAAGTAGAAAATACAGGTAAATAAAAAGTTGAATCAGTTTCCTCCTTTCCTTAGTATGAAGCAATGCTAATACTTTTTTAAGTATTATGAAGGCAGAATTAAATGTTTGGTTTTTTTTTTTTGAAGTTTTAAACTGTACTGGTATGGTATATTTCTAATTTTTAAGTATTCCAGATTTTTGGTGCATTGAAACAGAAAGCTACTTCACCAGTTCTTTTACAGTATATTTCACTCCTGGAGTACTAAGCAAACCAGTGCTAGAGGATCTAAGATTACTATTAGGAATGCAGGGGGACAAACAATGCAAAATATAAGAAGGTTCTAGATTGTTTAAACCCTTATATACAAGTAAAACATTTTAAAATCAATCCTAAACGACATACAGTAGATAGCCAGGATAATGATGCTAGGACTAGTGAGATATAATCAGTTTTTCTCATTATAGTTACAATTCTTGCTGCTGCATTTTGGACTAATTATATATTTTTGGTAATCCTGATAGGAGTGCAATGCAATAATCATGGCAAAAAATATTGGAACCTCTGCATTTCTTTCAAAAAATACACCACTTAAAAATATATAAAATGTGGCAGGATCTAATCAGTAACATTTTAGAGTAAGCTGTCTTTTCAGAGAAAGGGATACCCTTCCTTTTTTATTCTTTTTATAGAGTAAAATTTTGTTATTGGCTCTCCTCTCTTTTTCTTGGTTGGGGGTTGAATTTTGCTTTGCCTCGTTAAAGTTTACCTTGATTGTATGGAATGTTATCTGCTTCTAAATAAAATTTTTAAAAAACGTTTTCATTTAATTGTTGATAAAATGATTTTTCTAGAATTCTACCCAAAAAAGGAAGGTTAGATAAAATTATTGAAGTCAGAAATGTGAAGAATATTTTTCTTAGTTAGTGGCTTAACTATAGCAGTTTTTAGGGAATCGGGGAAAATGCCCGTGTCCAATGAACAATTAACTATATCAAACACACTGTCAATCATCAAATCAGAGATGTCTAGTTATTGACTTTGCCACACCAAAGAACTTCTATGTCTGGTCACTGTTCAGGGAGTGAATGGAGAGCAGGAACACTCCTACATGTACTTGGGGGTCCACATGAATGACAGGTTGAACTGGTTTCATAACACAGAGAGACTATATATTTAAGGGCAGGGCAGGCTTTTTTCCTTAGGAAACTGCATTCCTTTAATGTAGGTAGTGACATCCTTCATATCTTCTATAACTCTGTGATGGCCAGCTTGATTTTATGTGCTGTGGTGTGCTGGGCTAGTAGCATCACTAGAGACCCAACAAATCAACAAGCCAATTAAAAGGACAAGATCAGTTATAAGACACACTCTGGACCCCCTGTACATAGTAGCAAAGGAGAGAATTAAAACAAAACTGAGTGTCATTATGAATAATGCTGCACATCCTCTTTCTGACACACTAACACTGAGTATTTTCAACCAATGAATCATTGAGCAGAAGTGTGTCAGGAAACTCTACTGGGGCTCCTTTATAACAACAGCAATACATCTGCATAATGCCTCTCTGTGACTGCCAAGTCAGAAGTGCTTCTTTCTTTTTAAAATGTCTTTCTTTTAAGTCATTCTGGGCTCTGTGTGTGTGCATGTATATTTATTTATCTATCTATGTATGTATTTATTTATTTAAAGAGCTTCAGTGAAAAGCCACATTTCCCCCAGGAACAAATATAGTTCTATCTATGTCTTCAAAGAAGTCTGTAGGGACTAGATCGGGGTGTTCAGCATCTGTCCTAGAAAGCCACAGTGGCTGCAGATTTTCTTTCCAACCCATTTGCTTAATAGAAATCAATCCTTGCCATTCTCGGACTTTATTTAATTTTATGTCTTGTTAGACTGCAATGTTAGCTTCTTATATCTTAGATTTTTTTCTTTTCCAAGGAAATCATCCAAATGATTTGAAGTCTAAAACAGGTAATGTTCAGTCAAGTAGTGTATATATTTAATAATATAATATAAAAAACAACAATATTATGGGATATGGCTATTTTAAAAGAAGACAAGCATTTAGTCTTCCTGTGCAACAGCCTTTCCTCTCTAAAGATCAAATCGCAGTAGACGTTTCCTGCATTGTGGTTGTTTTTATATTTTATTTGCTTGTGTATTTATTGTGAGCACTTACACAAGCAAATAGAAAATGTAATCCAAACCATGAGAAAAGCAGTACCAGGAATATGCAATAAAATGATTAGTTCCAAATCCCTTTTATGGCAGACTTTATGATACATGGGCACTATGCATTTGAAATATAGTCATGAAATGACTTTTTTTTTCATTAATAATGTGTCATAACTCAGATAGATATATAGAATGTTTGATTTCTTTCAGACATGCACCTAATTGTTAAAGAAGAATTACAACAAGAATAATAAAATTAAACTTTAAAATATCTAATGTGCTTTAATGTGGAGATATAGAGGACCAAAGCTGCTCAACAGCACATAAGAAGATTTTTTGTGCAATTTTCAGCAAGTCATAAATTAGCACATATGCAATTTTGGACCAACTGTTTTGGAAGTTAAAGGCATCTACTAATAAAAGGGCAGCCCCTAAAAATGTCAGGCCTATAGCAATTACAATTAAAAAGTTATGACTTTTGGAACATCATCTTTTTTCTAAGTAGCACTAATTGTTTCAGTAAAATTAGGGCCACATCCCCTTTTTAAAGAAGATTCTATCTCAAAAACCTATGAAGATACAAGCCCAAAAATCAGCTTTATTTTTTGTGATTGTCAATTCTAAATTGTCCTGAACTGAGCAAAAATACTGTTTGTATGCTTGGGAAAGTCCATTAATGGACTACAATTTTTTAAAGGGTTGGTCACTGTCTTGCAGCCAATGTATCAGGATATGCAACACCTCCCTGCATTCCCATCACAGAGAAAGCAGCTTCAGAAAACTTAAGACTGAGGCAGGGGGACAGCAATGGTAAAACTCCTTAATTTTGATGATGAAAATGGGGTCTTTTGATGTGGATTATTATTTTGTTTCATTATCTATTAGTCAGCCTGGATATGTTGCCATTTCAAAAGCCTTCTAATTCATTTTTTTTTACTGTAGAGAGGTCACTTCAAACATTAGCAAAAAATGGTCTCCTTAAGAAACACATTTTATTGATTTTTTTTCTTTCATATTTCAGACTAGGGAGCTTTGCCCCCTGCTGGTTTTGCTTGTCAGCCCCTCGTCCTGCGCTACGTGCCAGCCACTTTGCATCTGTGCCACTCACATATGTGGATTTCACTTTCAGCAAACAACAAATCTTTTAATTGTCACGGATGCACCTCTTCATTAGGAAGAAACACTACTTTTCCCTGATGGCAACACGAATTAGACGATCTGCAAGTCTCCAACTTAAAGTTTAAATCCAAAAATATATTCAATCTCTTTTCGCTGTTCCGTTATTTCACCAAATAATAATTTCTGTTTGTTTGCGCTAATGTGATCTTTACTATCATTTTTTTGAGACTTTCGAATTTTAGTACTTTCATTATCTCTAAACTGCTCTGCATGTGTATTGCACCAACGTTTTTGAATTCTTTATGATGTTCTACTTTGTCACCTTCTCTTTGTCATTTATTTCCGGCCCAGGGCGTGGCTAAATCTCTTAGCACGAAGTCACGTCTCGCGGGACTTGAAAGTATCTCTCTGAAAAAGTCATGTCTTGTCCCAGGCTAAAAAGTCTTGTCTCATCCCAGGATTTTTTTATATAATAGAGAGATGTTTCTGTTAAATAAATTCTGTTCAGGACAGGTGATATATTGCATGTAATATGGCTTTGAAACACCTTGAAGATGTTTAAATGCCAGTGTTAAAGTAGATAGGTAGATCTTTATTTGTCCCCAGGGGAAAATGTGGCTTTTTACAGAAGTTCACTAAATAATAGATAAATAAATTAAATACTCACACACAATTGTCAGAACACACACCAGAATGACTCAAAAGATAGAAAACTTCTGACTTGGCAATTATAATCACAGTGAGACATTATAAATACATATTGCTGTTGGTATAAAAGAGTGTTTCTTTACATCCTTCTGTGAATAATTAATTGACTGAAAGTCTGCAGTGTTGGAGCATCAGAGAGAGGATGTACAGCATTCTTCATAATGGTCAACCGTTTTTTTGTTTTTTTTTTTTGTTTTTTTTTCCAGTCTCTCCTTTGCTACTACTTCCAGGGGGTCCAGAGTATGTCACATAACTGAGCCTACCTTTATAATGAACTTGTTGATTCTCTTCTCTTGAAGTGATGTTACTAGACCATCACACCACAACGTAGAAAATCGCACTGGCCATCACAGAGTTGTACAATTTGTGATGGATCTGTCTACCCACATTAAAGTAACACAGTCTCCTAAGAAAAAAAGAGTCTACTCTTCTCTTTTTTATATATAGGAAGATTCACCTGAAAGAGGCCCCGAATATTCTATAATAACTCCCACTAGGACAAAGCAATCTGAACTAAACAATGTGCAATGTGCTCCTCAGTATATGGAGCTTCAAACAAGCTAGAATGCCCCTACATCGGAGTGATGAGGTAGGTGCCGGACACATGTCTCAACGTTTAGCCTCCGTTTGCAACTTCTGGGTGCATACCGCCTGTACCCCTTCACTCAGTCACTCAACGTCTCATCAGGATGGTAGTGTACAGTATTGAACAATACATCTTCATAGTGAGAACCTTTTGGGTCACCAATTCATTTAAGCGATGTCAGAATCAACTGGATGATTGTGAGTTTAACGGAAGGTTACTTACAGCAAGATGGAGGAACATATCACACATCAGCAAGGAGCATGGCAGAAATCGAGTCCTTCTTCGGCAACAGGGTAATTGTAAAGGGGCTTTGGCCACCATGGTCGCCAGATCTGACACCACCAGACTTCTTCCTTTGGGGTACGCTCAAAGGAAAAGTCTATCAGAACAAGCCTCACACTGTGAAAAATTTGAAGGGTAACATGAAATTTCTGCTATTCCCCCCGAGATGCTTGCTGATACATTCAGGAACACAGAGCGATGTGTCAAAATGTGTCTGGCAGAAAACGGAAAGCAATTCCAGTATTGTATCCAATGCAATTGATTACACATACGTCAAGGTATATAGCATATATTTTTGGTTCAGATTTCTTCATCCTAACAGGAGTTACAACAGAATATTCGGGGCCTCTTTTGAGTGAATCTCCCTGTATTTCCGCAATGTTAAGAGACCACTCCAGCCTGGCACTGATGTGAACCACCCCCATATGCACTCCCTGAGACTCTTTGGTGTGGTGAAATCTCAATGACCAATTCCTTGGTTTTGGTATCTGCAAAGTACTTGCAAGCAACTGTGACATCACTCAATTAGAGTAATGTAAAAAAAAAACACATTACTTCAACCAGACCGTAGACTGGCAGCTCCAATCATTCGGTGAAATAACATGCCTAACATCTAGAAACTCTATGGATTGACTGTATTCTTGTGCCAGTTTCATTTCAGATTGTGTTCTGATGCAGTTTTCTTTTATTGTTATTAATAAAAAGATAGTTAAACATGCAGTTTTTACACATTTAAATGCATTAGATCACATCTTGCTTTAAAATAGACAAAAACGTATTTCACCCATAAAGTTTGATGTGTCAGATATTATAAGAGGTAGATGAATTAACAGTCTACTCATTTCCTAAACCTTTTCATCTAATTCAGGGTTACTGTGAGCTGGAGCCTATCACAGCAGCATTGAGTACAAGGCTGTAATGAAGCCCAAACAAGTTTAGAGTCACAAGTTGTTTTAACACACAACCTAAGCATCCAAAGGAAAAAACAAACCATGAGGACACATGAGGAACATGCAAGTTCCAAATAGAAAATAAACAGACCAGTCTTTTAGACAGACTCTCTGACTCTTGCACCACAACACTTTCTTAGAACATCAGTTGTATTTGTGATGTTTTTCCTAAATCATTTTTGTTTTATTCCTTCTGCGAGATTGTCCAAAGTGACCAAACTTGTAAGGTAAAGATTTATCTGACACACAGGTTATTACTTTCAGCCTAAGCAACAAAGTACATGTGTCCGTATGTTCACTGCCTTTACCCTAGCCACTGGATTTGCAAGTTATGTGGAATCATGATTACAAAGCAATAGTAATACTTAGCCTTATGAATGGCTCTTATTACCGTATGGGATGTCGGCATTGCTTTGTCCTTAAAGGCCCAGGGAGAGACTTAATTGGCACACTGAGCTTTCTTTTTCTTTTCAGGTCTAATCCTTTTGGTTACACCTTGTGCAGTTACAGTACATTCCTTAAGATTTTATTCAGTTGTCCTCTAACACCAAATAAATATGCTGAAAATCAGTGATCAGTTAAGTCTTTTTCTTCAGCAAGTCAAATTTGTTGCTTTTATGTGCAATCTGTCATGCTTGTGTGTCTCACTATCATTTACAGAGGTTGGACTCTCTATAGGACTTGCATCTAACTCTGTTACAACCTGTATTCCAATGCTGATTTCC
Source organism: Polypterus bichir lapradei (assembly GCA_026402145.1). Lineage (NCBI taxonomy): Eukaryota > Metazoa > Chordata > Cladistia > Polypteriformes > Polypteridae > Polypterus > Polypterus bichir. The sequence goes on along the minus strand of JANRMT010062821.1, from coordinate 15,307,027 downwards.
CCTTTCTGAGTAAAAGAGAATGTCCTGCAGCTTTTGCTCCAAGCCACACCCTAGGAAATAGTAGGTCAGTAACAGGAAACAGAAACTGTGCTGATGCAGACAGATTGTGATAACACTGGCTTATAAAGGAAGGGGTGGACATTTTGCTTTGGTTTCTTGGATGCCCAAAGGCCCAACTTTTGTTTGATAATTGGTGCACAGGTCTGCTTATCACAACTGGTAAGAGTGGCTTACAGTAATTCTCCTTGCTGCTTATAGTATCTCAGATATGCTTGCAAAAGTATAATTTGATTGTGATTGACTTTTCAGAAGGGGCAATCCAAATGCTGCGTTCTAGAGAGAAAGACCTGCTACAGCAGTTCCACAGAGAAAGTAATCTTTAGTTTAGACCGGCAGCACACTACATGTCTTTGAGTGGGAGTGCATTTCAAATTTAATTGACTTCAATTACTGGATCTTGTTGCCTTGAGGATGTCAAATTCCATGATTAGGCATTGCAGAGAATGACAGATTACATAACGACTCAGCACAACTGCAAACTTTCAAAATATTTCCAGTTTGCTGAATTTTGACAACCTATCACCATGCTGTGATACAAGGCCAATGACAGCAGAAATATTTTCCAAATATGGCAAATTTAGCTGTGGTCTCAGCATGTGATTTTTTTTTCTTTGTCCATTCTTTTGTGATACAGTAAACACAGGGGCTTCAGAAAAATGAGACTCTTCTCTTTCTGCACAGAATGAAACACCCACTTCTTTCCTTGCATCCGTGTTATCGTTCCAAGTAAGCGTTCACTGGTTGTCAGCACTCACATACACAGAGGCCTAACCCAATTACTTAAGGTATAATTTTATCATGGTGAGGTGCATGCCACCGTCACTAGGGATGTTGCACAACATGACTGCCATGATTTAAGATTATGTAAATGATGGCTATGACTGAAAATCACTGGAAGTGTGATTGGGGCTTTACTAAACAATTTCATGCTGCAGTTCAGGTGTGGAGCTGCAGCTGAAATTTCACATGCCAAGTCAAACAAAACAAAGAGGATGACAGTGCCATCATGTGTAATTTTAGGTCAGACTTCCTACATTCAGAGCACTTGACATACAAAGACTGTTTATGTCTAGTACACAAGTAGTGACCTAGATTTAATCATTATAAATTCTACAGTTATTTTCTACTTTTTGTATTTACAGCCACTCTGACACAGAGCAGCAAGAGGTCAGAAACCCACAACTTGAGAGCCAGGCTAGAATAAAGGAAGGAACAAGACAATACTTTTGTATATACATTAGATGTTTTAGAGATGCTTGTATAAGTTCAAGCTGTAGCTATTTGTGGTTTTGAATGACTTTTGTTTTTTCTTGCTTTCCCTTGCAGGGTTGGTGTGGATGGAAAGCATCAAATTTTTGGGACCAGAATGCATACTACAACTTATGTATGCCTCAGAGACCAAAGGTTGTATAAAAAACTGTATGTTGAAATTTACAAAATGGAAAAAGTCAACATTAAAAAAAAAATAAATGTTTTATTGTAAACTCAGGCAATTTAAACACCCAATTATTGTAAACTGTACACATGAAAAGGTTTTCCCCATATAGTACAATATTTATCAATAATGATGATTATGGGATAATGTTCAGGACCCTATTTTGTTTCAAGAAGAGTGTTGCCTTTCAATTTTCACTAATCATCAATCAGCTTTAACCTGTGAAAACAGCAGGTTAATACAGGCATAAATTTGCATGAATTATGTAAATGTTTTTATTCATTTCTTCTTGGAAGAGCAACAGCTAACGCCCCCCCCCCCCCCTTGACCTTTTCACTGAAAAGAAAAAAAAATAAATCAGTGTAGCCAGCCACACCACTGTGTAGCCCCTCCACTCCTATGTAATGCGCTTCACACATCAAACGTGAATTCTTCCCTCAATGACGCCACAAGGGTGACAGATGTGGAAAATCATTGGAAAGGAAATTAACTCCCAACATTGGAAGTCTTATCACCTTTTTAAAAATATAACGGATGGAAGTAAACATTTAAAAGCATGGATTCCAGCTCTCATGTTAGGTGACAGCATCTGCATTATTCACTTTTCATTTTGTCCGCTTACAGCCAGAGCTTTCTTGTGGTCCATGTGAGCGTTTCAGGGGATTGTCTTTTGTGTTCTGTGGAGAGTACTGCAGTTCTCCATAAAGTTTCAACATTTGAGCCTCCCTAACAGCTGCCAGAAATGCGGCACATTTGGAGAATCCACAAGAAAAGGCAAGGTCTTCTGCCATCTGACCATCATGATTGCATAAGCTGAAAAAAAAAAAAAAAAATGATAGGTTTAGTAATTCCATGAAAAAAATCAAATCAGCTTGATTTCTAAATTAAATGGCAAAGCAGTAAAATGTTAAGACAGATAAACTTATCATGGAAGGTTAAGTCTAAATAAACTGACTACATTGTACCCCTTGGGATGAGGAAGTGTATTCATTTTACAAGAGGCCTAACTTTAATGCTTTACAGTAAAGTTATACCATTTTAAAATTTGTGTTGGAGCAGTAAAAGTTTGTATTTTAATATTCACCTTAATGTTTTGTACTCTTTATATGAAAATGGGGAAAAAAAAAAAAAAAAGTATACTCTTGCATCTCTTAGACCTTGTTTAACTACCAATCAAAACATACATTTGCTCTACTAGCGTGCATTCCATAGCTATTGCTAAACACAATGTCAAATCAGTAGAGTTTTAAGCAAGAAAACAAGAATTGGCTGCAAAACATTTTTTAGATTTATTTAAAAGATAGTGGGCCTCAGAACTGAAAACAATCATGCTTCAAGTATTAGAACAGCAATACCAAAAATGAGATTCCAATAATTTGTTTATAATCTTTAATCTGTAGTGCTAAATTTGCAGATGAAAAGTAATTTACAGTTAAAGAGTTCAGAAAAGCTGAAACATGCGTCCATTGATAAAACAGAACTCAAAATACTTACTCAAGCTTTGCATTACTAGCCACAAGCAGGCTCAGGCACTCAAAACTCCCAGCTTTTGCAGCTTTGTGGATTGGTGCTTCACCATAAATATCCTTAAAAATAAACACATTTAAAATTGGCTTACAGTTGATTCATTTCTAAAAGAAAAAGCAAAATTTCTTAGTAATTTTAAAATGTTTGCTAATTTTTTCCCCAAATTGCATGCAGGATGTTACGGACACATTTAGACAAATGCAATGTTTAATGCAAAAAGTGCCTAAATACTTTGTACTACCACACCTGGAAATAATGGTTTGTATAGGTAGCATATACAGTTAGGTCCATAAGTGTTTGGACAGTGATAGTTTTCTGTGCACCACCACAATAGATTTCAAATGAAGCACTCAAGATGTGATTGATCTGTAGACTTGCAGTTTTAATTTAAGGTGTTTAATAAAAACATTGTGTGAGCCATTTAGAAAAGACAAAACACTTTATAAAAATGGTCCCCCCCATTTTCAGGGTCTCAAAAGTATTTGTACAAACTTAACATAATCATAAACAATCATTTTCAAAACCTGGTTGAGAATCCTTTCCAGTCAATGACTGCCTGAAGTCTTAAACCCATGGCCATCTCCAAGTGCTGGGTTTCCACCCTGTGGATGCTTTGCCAGGTCTTTACTGCAGCTGTCATCAGGTGTTGCTTGTTCATTGGACTTTCTGCCTTCAGTTTTGTCTTCAGCAAGTGTCCAATTGGGTTGAAGTCAGCGGATTGACTTTTGTCATTGAAGAATCCACTTCTTTACCTTGAAAGGCATTTGGTTTTCTGTCACAGTAAGTCTGGCTCATTGTCCATCTGTACTGTGAAGCACTGTAGTATCAGTTTTGCAGCATTTGCCTGAATGTGAGCGGTTGGTATAGACCTGTACACTTCAGAAATCATCCTGCAACTTTTGTCAGTAGTCATAACATCAATAAACACCAGTGACCTGCTTCCATTGGTAGTCACGCATGCCAATTGCCATAACATTGTCTCCACCCTGTTTCACAGATGATTTAGTACACTACTGATCATGAGATGTTCCTTCTCCCCACTCTTCTCTATCCATCATTCTGGTACATATTGATCTTAATTTTATTTATCCAAAAAAAAAAAAAAAAAAGTTCCAAAACTGTACTTTTTGAAAAAATATTTTCTGGCAAAAGCTAATCTGTCCTTCCTAAGCTTGAGGATTACCAATCGTTTGCACCTTGCGGTAAACCCTCTGCATTTACTTTTGTGAAGTCTTCTCTTGATTGTACACTTTGGCAAGGATGGGCCTACTACCTTCCAGAGAGTGTTCCTGGTTTGGCTAAATTTAAAGGAAAAAATTCTGCGATCATCCAGTACGGTTGTCTTCCATGGTTGTCCAGGCCTTCTGGCCTTGCTAAGCTCACCAGGGTGTTCCTTCTCATAGGAATGTGTGATATGGTTGATTTGACCACTCCTGCACTATCTCTCTAAAGGGCTTGTTTCATTTTCTCAGCCTAATGATGGCCCGTTTTACTTGCATGGACAGCTTTTTGGACCTCAAATTGAGAATTTACAGGGACAGCTTCTAAATGCAAATTCCACACATGGAATCAACTGCAGACCTTCTACCTGCTTAATACTTAATGAAATAATGAGGGACCTGCTCACACCTGGCTATGGAACAGCTTGTCAGTCAACCGACCAAAAAATTGAGCCCCTGAAAATAGGGGTACTATGTATCAAAATTATTTCTTCATTTCAAATCCATTATGGTGGCATAGTGTCAAAGTTATTAAAATTGTGTTTCTGTACAAATACTTAAGGTCCTGTATATATACACATGTCCTGCAGGAAACAATGCAGCGACAAGCAAGTGGTATGTGTCGATTGTTTGCACAGAAGGTAAGTTAGCTTATATAGCTTTATATTTTCTATCCCAAGTTTCCAACAGCCACATATGATCAAGCCCAATAATGTTGGGATTGATACAGACATGCAAACAGAACAAAGTAAGCTAGATCCATTACCTGCAGATTGGCATCGGCACCAGTTTTCAAAAGCCACATCAATGTAAAAGGCTCCCCAGCCGAAGCTGCCAAATGAACTGGCGTCTGACAAAAAATATCTCCAGGAGAGTTTACGGCGTTGTCGCACTCCATCAGGCTGCTACAGTAACCCATCTGAGAAGAAAAATAAAACGAGACGATCATTACATTAATCAGACGCGAGTGAGAACGAATAAGACATACATTCCCGGCTGCACTTGGTTTAAATGCCGCTTCCATTAACTATAAAATATAACTCATGCTGTACTGACAAATCTGCGAAATTTAGTTTATAGGTTTGTCCCATACCGAACTCGTATACTGGAAAGTTTATATGGAACATACCTGTGAGTCAGATTCGAACAGAAACATCCCTACGTCCCAGCTGTCACAACTACCGCTTCATGTTTCTTTTTTCTGCTCGTCTTTATAGTTCGGCTTGCACAACTGAAACTCGTGCGGCTGTTTGGGTTACTTAGCGCGTGTAGCTATTGGTTAGCCGGTGCATGACGTAGGCTTTCCCCACCTCCGCATTAGCGGCCCTCCCGCTCCTGCCTGCACGTACACCAGCAGCTGGCCGTGTGATGAGACACGTCCGCAGTGCTTTGCTCGTGCAGCTAATTGACAGATGCGAGGCAATGGGAAGTCATTAAGTACGGCAGATGTCTTTTTCAACAGCAAACCCAGACAATATACATTAGGAGAAAATGCGAAACGTCACGTACGTTACGGACTTATTATTGACGATGCGGTGCAGCCTTTGGCCGTAGTCAAAGGTGGTTTCTTTGAGTACGTTGGTACATACACACAACAAAACGTATGCTGCAATGTATTTACTCGTGATCGTTTGCTTAAGATCTGTAAATGTTTTGTTTCTGGCAAATATTTTGATAATCGCTACTCTAAACTCGAGCACAGTGATGTGCAGGCGAGTGTCCCACGTTGGGTTTCAGGGCAGTTTCTTCCCATAGGATCAGTGCAGAATGGATAGTGACGGTCTAGCAGATAAGATCGAGGAACGCTCAAGACACATGCTGTAATGACTGGAATCGCCCAAAAGAATTAGGAACAGATACCGTCTCTCAATAGCATTTGCTGCCACCAACTTTATTTTTCACTGGTTAGGTCCTATTCATTCTCCTTATAAATACAATATACCCCTTTAAACTATCACTTTTATTAATAGGAACTCAACACAGAACACCCATCACCATTGACACCCCAGACGTCTTTAAAGCCACCCTACCTTTTTAATCAATACCTCCCAAACATAAAACACACTTGTGTCCCGCACACAACTAATTAAAACCAAACTTCCCTTATTCAGTGAAAGTTGGGATAGCCCCGTGGAATGTTGAAAGCCTCACGTCAGCCGAATCCCTTTTTCTAACATTTCATTCTTGGCATCAGATGAAATAATACGTCCCAGCACTTGCAATCCCACCTTAAATTTAAAAATTTCAGCATTACTCCAATTATCAATCAGTCCATCAGCTACATCAACAAGTTCATTGCTGTATGTTGTCTTAATTTCCAGAACCAAGTAAATCAAATTAATTGGCAAGAAGTGAATGGTAGCAGTCTGTTACTGGGTACAGGCATGAATGAACAACAGCAAAAATTGTATTTGGTGTAAATATAAACTCATCTATCCATACTTTATTCCAACAGTTTATAGGATGTAAAGCCTCTGTCACCACTAAACACTCACTTCTGTACTGAACATCACACCATGCGCATCACAATTCATCAAAAACATGAGGTGAAATGTACTCACGAAACGGGAGTCTACCATCTGAGCTGTCTACCAGACCTAACCGTCTGCATAATATGAAAACAGCATCCAGACCAACTAACATATTCATATTCAACAGTCATAATGGATTAAAAAAAAAACTTCAGTGAATTGAAGAAAATCTATTTTAAAAAAATCCTTTTTCAGACATTTAGATATGAAATATACCTTATCTCACTTTGTCACTTTGTAAACACCATGTGAGCAATCATAAAATTGACACGTAATTTTTTTTCTTGATACTCTACTTGCTTTTGGTTTCCGATGATACAGAAAACAATATAAGGGTTCAGAAAAATGGACATTTGCATTTTGACCAGAAGCATGCAGTGCATTTTCATATAGGCGGTATTTTTAATTGGTTATAAAGAAGTTCATTGGAATGACTCAGACCTCCCAGGTTACGTAATTTTTGGATTTTAAATTATTAGACTGGCCTACTCCAACCACAAATACTAACCTTAAAGTTAGTGGGGGTGGCGCATAGTTACCTATAGGTCCCTAATGTTAATGACCCCTTTGGATACCTAAATTAATCTTAAAAACGATAATACGATTTGCGTCACGATAATAGAAAAGCACCGTGCTTTCTTTAAGTAGAAGATGCATGTCTTGTGGGACCAACATTTTTACATTTGGGTGTATACACTTCATTAAAACATGTATAAAACAGGCTGAATGTGGTTTTCTTACCAACTAAGAATGTTTAGCCATTTAAAAACGTAACCTGAGCTACGTAGATAGATTGATAGATAGATAGAAGTAGTCCTACGAAGAGCAAGTGACACAAAATTTTTAATTTTAAATGTGGCTCCGCGCAAAAACATAGGCGACGCGCTCACAATCAGAGAAGAAGCAGTGACTCCTCTATGTACAGAAAGGGTAGGTACCTTGGCAAAAGAAAAGGAAAACACTGATTGGTGACAGTGTTTGTCTGTCAATCCACAGGGGAAGTTTCCGGTTAAATGGTGTGCTAAGCGAGAGAAAGTTAATATAATATTCGTTTTTCAATTAAATAGTTGGCGATCAAGGTGGCGCAGTGGGTAGCGCTGCTGCCTCGCAGTTAGGAGACCCAGGTTTTTCCGGGTACTCCGATTCCCTCCCACAGTCCAAAGACATGCAGGTTAGGTGCATTGGCGATTCAAAAAATGACCCTAGTGTGTGTGTGTGTGTGTGTGTGTGTGTGCGCGCGCGCCCTGCGGTGGACTGGCACCCTGTCTGGGGTTTGTTTCCTGCCTTGCTCCCTGTGTTGGCTGAGATTGGCTCCAGCAGACCCCCGTCGCCCTGTAGTTAGGATATAGGGGGTTGGATAATGGACGAATGGATAGTTGGCGATCACATTTCTAGGGATGCGTATTAGCGGAAGAAAAAAAATACGGACACAGTGAATAAAAGAAAAGTGTATTTGGCCGCTTATGCCAAGATTAAAGTCGACATTTTTACTTTAAAACCTTGTCTTTTCTCTCCCGAGTTTAACGTTGCCATTTTGTAAACTTCATTTTAAAATCAATGTTTAATTTACTAGATTTTCTCCAATCCGGTAATAACTAATGTAGTACATTAAATGCTTCGTATTAAGTGTTCCCCGACTCAGTTGTTAATCGCTACGTGCTTCTTAAACTGACTTCCTCTTGCATTGAGAGGAGGCGCAGACAGCGATCGCCACACAGAATACTGTACATTCACTTTATGATATTCCTGCTCAATGAACATTCAGAATACTAAGATAAATACTTGATATCATTTTCATGATGAAATGCATTAAAGCATGTATTGAACATGGGCGGGAGGGGGGCACGGTGGTGTGGCGTTAGTGCTGATCCTTTGCAGTAAGGGGGTCCCCAGGTGTACGTTCAGTGTAGAGAACCTTTATGGCAGGTGTGACGATGCTCCGAAAAGCTGGATGTATGAATGGGTATCGCACTGGTTTAACTGCAATATTATGTAAATGTCGGGTTCGTGAGCTGGTGGTCAGAGACACGAACAGTGAACTCAATGAATGTTCTTCTGAACGGGCTTTCTTTACTACATGCGTGCTGTCTCTATCTGATGTACCAAAACCCCAGTTCCTAGCCTTCCTTTTTCTTTCTCCACATTACCAATCACCACATGATAAACTTCTTTGTGAATGTAAAACTAGATATAAACTCATTTAATTGATTATGCCATCCATTCAGGATTGCGCCCATCACAGCAAGCATTATGAGCGAGGCAGGAACAATTCCTGAACGGGGCGCCAGCTCATCGCTGGGTGAATACCAGCAACATATACACTAGCAGGGTCAATATAGCATAACAAAACCCCAGATCCTACATGACTTTGAAAGGAAACTGAAGCACGCCAAGTAAACCCACCAGAAAAACATGCAAACTCAAGACAGGGAATACCCGGGACCCCCTTGCTGCGAAGCAGCAGTGCAACGTCCACGCCACTGTGCCCCCATTGCCCATGTTTAATACATGTTTTAATGCATTTCATCATGAAAATGATATCAAGTATTTATCTTGGCATTCTAAATATTCTGAGATCAGGAATATCATGAAATTAATGTATTCTGTGTGGCGATTGCTGCCTGCGCATCCTCTCAATATACGAAGTATTTAATGTGCTACATTAGTTATGATGGTATTTGAGAAAATCTAGTAAATTAAACATTGATTTTAAGATGAAGTTTACGACGTTCTACTTTAATAACTACAAGAATAAAGTCAACATGTCGATAAGCGTCGAGATTAAAGTGGAAATGTGGAGAAGGAGATGTAGACTTTATTCTCGACATATACTTTTTTTTTTCTTCACTGTGTTCGCATTTTTTTCTTCTCCGTGGCCCTAATACGCTTCCGTACATTTCTGTATGTAACAGGCGGTTATCTACAGTACTGTATTTCTTTTTCCCATGCAAGAGTTAATCCTTTTAAAAAGACCCCAAGGTAAACTGGGGTGCTCCTTGTATTGTTTTTTTGCCTGCAGTGCGGTGCTTGATAGTTTGTTAAGAATACCATTTTGCTGTAATAACAATCACTAAAGGAATATATTTGTAATCTAACGTTGTGATTTTACGATCGATCGGTTGCTGTATCATTGGAGGGGTATACAGCGGGGAAAATAGGTATCGAACGCGTCAACGTTTTTCTCAGTAAAAATATTTCAAGCGGGGCCATTGACTTGTAATTTTCACCAGATGTCAGTAATAACCCAAGTAATCCAAACATACAAAGAAATAAAAACAAATAAGTTACGTGTAATGAAGTGGAATGACACAGTGAATAAGTACTGAACACGCTTACTGAAATGTATTTAATACTTAGTTAGAAAAGCCTTTGCTGGTAGTGGCAGCTTCAAGACACCTCCGGCATTGCTCAGGTGTGATTTTGGCCCATTCCTCCACACAAACTGTCTTCAAATCTTGAAGGTTATACAAGCCTTTTCTATGAACTTTTATCTTCATTTCTTTCCATAGATTTTCAATTGGATGATTGACTATACCATTCTAGCAGGTTTATTTTCTTTCTCTTAAACCAACTGAGAGTTTCCTTGGCTGTGTGTTTGGGATCATTGTCTTGCTGAAATGTCCACTCTCATTTCATCTTCAGCATCCTGGTAGATGATATTAATTTGCACTAATAGAGGGCATGATTGCTTTCTAAATACTGACTGATGTCAGCTCGTTTCTTGGCTTTCTAATGCCTTTTTGCACCTCCTTTTTTTCATGTGTTCAATACTTATTCCCTGTGTCATTCCACTTTATTACACATAACTTAATTTATGGAATTATTTGTTTTGATTTCTTTGAATGTGTGGATTACTTGGGTTGTTACCAACATCTGGTGAAAATTTCATGTCAATGGCCCCATTAAAAATTTATTTACTGAGAAAAACGTTGACGCGTTCAATACTTATTTTCCCTGCTGTACGAGCAAAACAAGACAGAAAATCAACTCTTGCATTCATGATTTACATGTGCTCCGTGTGTCCATATGTTTCACAGTTCTGGATATTGCCCAAAGTTAATGCCCATAGTTAACTGGAGTGCTCCTCGTTCTTCTTCTTCTTTGTTTTTAAATAATTAACTCTTGCATGGGAAAAAGAAATGGATGTTTGCCTGTTAATGTACACACTCACGCACATACACCTGGAATTGTGATTGCCAACAATTTAATTGAAAACAAAATGCTATATTAACTTTCCCTCACTTAGCACACCACTTAACCGGAAACTTCCCCTGTGAACTGACAGACAAATCTTGCCACCAATCAAGGTTTTCCTTTAGTTTCGCCAAGGTACCTACCCTTTCTGTACACTTTTACTTGTTGTCACTCCTCAGATCGTGAGCGCATCATCTCTAATTTTGCACATCATCTCATTTGAATGTGTGTATCACACCTTTACATTTTTTGCCACTTGCCCCTTGGAGTCTGAAACATTAACATGATGTGGTTTCTTTTGATTTGATAGGGTAAGTTTGCAGTGTTTTTTATATACTTAGGGAGCTGTTGTAGAGGAGCGTGTGTAAACCAAAGGCCATTCCTAGGTGGATTTTCTAATTGCTTTATTCAGTACTGAACTTGTAAGACACTAAGGTCATTCCTCTCAAGAGTGATTCAAATCTGTACCCGTTTAAGTCTTAATACACCAGTAATGAAGATATCACCATTATAGATTATCCAGATAGATGTGTACATACTTGAAAGTTCAAGAGGAAATTAATCATTAAACACCAGTAGCATGATTCAATTGGTATCTACTGCTAAAGGCACCAAAATCTCAGTTGTAAATCATCTGCATTGGACCGGCCTCTGGTCCAGGGTTGTTTTTTTGCCTGTGCCCAGGGCTGCTGAGATAGGCTCTGGCCCCCACAACTCTGAGCTGAAATAATCAAATTTGAAGATGCCACATACACTAGTGGTCAAAAGTTTGGAATCACCCATAATTTTCTTGCTTTTGACAGAAAGTGATACTTTTTTCAAGGATCCAATTCAACCGATTTAAAAATATAGCCATGACTTTTACTAATATTGCAATCGAGTATTATTGTTTGAAATGATTGATTTATAACTTATTATTCACATACACTCTCTGGCCACTTTATAACGTACACCTGTACAGTCCAAATTAGTTTAGACTAGGTCAAACCAGTTTGCCGAAGCGGATAGGATGAACCTAGTCCGAACTAGATTATGAACTAAAATCAATGTAGAGCTTCCTGGAGAAACTGATTAGTCCCAGTCTAAACTAGTTTAGCCTGCAATCACAGTTTCCTATGCCAAACCAATTCATCCTATTGCACTTCAGACAAACTGACTTGGCCCAGCGTAAACTAGCTTGTCCATCGGGTTTGGCCTGTATCATAGGCATTGTGAAGTTGACCTGCTGAAGTTCAAACTGAGAATCAGAATGGGGAAGAAAGGTAATTTAAGTGACTTTAAACATGGCATGGTGGTTGATGCCAAAGTGGCTGGTCCGAATATTTCAGAAAATGTGGATATACTGTGATTTTCACAAACATACATCTCTAAGGTTTACAGAAAATGGTCCAAAGAAGGAAAAATATCCAGTGAGTGGAAGTTCTCTGGGCAAAAATGCCTTTTTGATGCCAAAAGTTAGAGGAGAATGACCCAAGTGGTTCAAGCTGATAGAAAGTCAACAAGTAACTCAAATAACTGAGGTATGCAGAAGAGAATCTCTGAATGCACAATTCATCAAAACTTAAAGCAGATGAGTTACAGCAGCTGGAGACCACATCAGGTGCCACTCCTGACAGCTAAGAATAGGCAACTGAGGCTACAACTCACATGGGCTCACCAAAATTAGACAACAGGAAAAATGTTGCTTGGTCTGATGAGTCTCAATTTCTGCTTCAACATTAGGATGCTAGGGCTAGAATTTGGTGTCAACATCATGAAAGCATGGCTCCATCCTGCCTTGCATGAACAGTTCAGGCTGGTGGTGGTGTAATGGTGTAGAGATATTTTCTTGGCACACTTTGGGCCCCTTAGCACCAGTTGAGCACAATGCCACAGCCTACCTGAATATTGTTGCTGACCATGTCCATCCCTTTATGACCGCAGTGTACCCATCTTCTGATGGCTACCTCCAGCAGGATAACACACCATGTCACAAAGATCAAGTCATCTCAAACTGGTTTCTTGAATATGACAATGAGTTCATTGTACTCCACAGTCCCCAGATCTCTATCAAATAGAGCACCTTTGGGATGTGGTGGAACAGGAGACTCGCATCATAGATGTGCAACTGACAAATCTGAAGCAAATGCATGGTGCTATCATGTCAATATGGACCAAAATCCCTGAGGATTGTTTCCAGCACCTTGTTGCCATAAAGAATTATGGCAGTTCAGAAGGCAAAAGGGTGTCCAACCCGGTACTAACAAGATGTACCTAATAAAGCAGCCAGTGAGTGTATTTTCTGCAAAGCTTCATTATGGACCTGGAGAAAGCATATGACAGGGTGCCTAGAGAAGAGCTGTGGTATTGTATGAGGAAGTTGGGAGTGGCAGAGAAGTACGTAAGAGTGGTACAGAATATGTATGAGGGAAGTGTAACAGTGGTGAGGACTCCGGTAGGAGTGACAGATGCATTCAACGTGGAGGTGGGACTACATCAGGGATTGGCTCTGAGCTCTTTCTTATTTGCAATGTTGATAGACAGGAGTCCCCATGGACTATGATGTTTGCTGATGACATTGTGCTATGTAGTGAGAGTAGGGAGCAGGTTGAGGAGACCCTGGATAGGAGAGGAATGAAGGTCAGTAGGAACAAGACAGAATACATGTATGTGAATGACGGGGAGGTCATTGGAATGATGAGGATGCAGGGAGTAGAGTTGGTGAAGATGGATGAGTTTAAATACTTAGGACCAACAGTACAGAGTATTGGGGATTGTGGAAGAGAGGTGAAAAAGAGAGTGCAGGCAGGGTGGAATGGGTGGAGAAGAGTGTCAGGAGTAATTTGTGACAGACGGTTATCAGCAAGAGTGAAAGGGAAGATCTACAGGACAGTAGTGAGACCAGCTATGTTTTATGGGTTGGAGATGGTGGCACTGACCAGAAAGCAGGAGATAGAGCTGGAGGTGGCAGAGTTAAAGATGCTAAGATTTACATTGAATGTGACGAGGATGGATAGGATTAGAAATGAGCACATTAGAGGGTTGGCTCAGGATTGGAAGGTTGGGAAACAAAGTCAGAGAGGCGAGATTGCATTGGTTTGGACATGTGCAGAGGAGAGATGCTAAGGATAGAGCTGCCAGGGAAGAGGAAGAGGAAGACCTAAGAGGAGGTTTATGGATGTGGTGAGAGATGACATGCAGGTGATGGGTATAACAGAGCAAGATGCAGAAGACAAGAATATATGGAAAAAGATGATCCGCTGTGGTAACCCCGAACGGCTGCAGCCAAACGAAGAAGAAAGAAGACTAAGTGTGAGTTGTCTTATATTGGGTGTGGGAAGCACAAAGAAACACCACATGAAAAAGCAGTTAAACTTTGAAGTGACTTAATTACATTTAGAAATGCATCTCCAAAGCTGAATCATTCTGGCTGATAGCTAATTCCAGTATGTGCTATTAAAGAGGTCTGACATTTAGGAGTTTAATGTGGGAGTTTTCCAAACAGAGTGACAAAATTCCAGAGAGCCAGTTGCATTGATCACAAACTGCAAAATGAAGTCTTGTTCCAAGGGTAAAAGTCTTAAAAATGATGACAACATATCCCAAACATAGACATGCTGTATCAGCAAAGTGAAAAAAGTGCTCACAAGTTGAAGTTCAGTAACAGGTTCAGGTGTACACCTCATAAAATAATGGCTAGATGCCATTAAATCACAGCCTCAGGAATCGAATTGGCACCTCTGTGACTTGGTCTCAATGAACACAGTGTGTCATGCAATTCACAAAGCTGGAATCTTTGGCACGATTCTGAGAGAAGGAGCCTGCTGCTATGTAAAAAGTCCTCCTTTAGCCTCAATGGCTGCTTCACCGTAAAAAGCACTGCCACAGTTAGAGACCCACTTTTCTGTGAAAGGAGTTTTTATTTAGCTTCACTGGGTGAAAGGATTTTTCTGCAAGCCAAAGGCCTGAGTTCATGTCCCGCTGATGATGTGTTAGGGAAGATGAGCTCAGCAAATTCCTGAGCAGAGATAGATCCCATAAAGAGGCTGCTGGCATCTAAGGCCAATAACCAAAGATGTTTTTACCTGGTGTAAGAAGCATTCAATAGGACCACTAAGCAATATAAAAAAGGCTTATGCTCAGATGAGTCATCTTTCACCATATTTCCTAAATCCAGTCTGGTTTATATTTGGAGAAAGTTCAAGAATGCCTTCTTATCTGCTGCCAGCTGTTGAAGTCAGTGGGGCTCTGTAATATTATTGGCAGCTATCTCATGGGAGTCAGCAGCTACTATGATTGTCGTGCCTGGTTGTGTAACAGTCAAAAAATAAAAGGCCATTTCACAGAACCTGGTGATGCTGTTCCTGGTTTCCAGGTTGATAATCCCCCCATGAACACTGCTAACATCATGGTTTTATGAATACAGGATTAACTCAAACACCTGTGACCTTACCAATTATTAGACACTCTAGATCACAGGGTGTAATGTAGATATTGTGACGGATGGCCGGGGCCCATGCCTGGCTGGGACGCCCCTTCACCACATCTGCCAGGGGGACAAGTGTGGGAAGTCCAGTATCTCCCCCTGGATGCTAGATGGCAGCCTCCCCGGGTTGCAGTGGTGCCTCGGACTCCCCCAGGGCTTCATGGGGGTTGGAGTTCTGTGCAGCTCTGTGGGGTTCCGCAGGCGCCAACAGGGGGTACTGCAACTGCTGGCCTCTTTTGGGCACTGGTTTCGCCTTAACCAGAAGTGCAGCTGGATGTTGGCAATCAACCACCTGGAGCACTTCCGGGTGCCTGATAAAACGGAGCCAGCGACCACCACTCAGCAGCCAGAGTCGGGTGGAGGAGGACAAGGTTGCTTGGAAGGAGTGGTGGTGCCAAGGAGGAAGAGAGAGTGCAGTGCATTAGTGGTGTGCTTGTGCTTGGGACTGTGTATTGCTTGTGGGTCACAGGGAAGATGTGTGCCCTCAGGGGAAGAAAATAAAAAGTATTTGTTTATTTTACACATGCCTCCCGTGTCCAATCTGTGTCAGGCTGGGTGCTATATAGCGTCCATCTTACAATATTCACCTTCTTCATCCCGCAAAGCACTGGAGGCTTGTCTTCTTCAACTTGTATATAGAGTTCAGGACTTGTATGACAACATTCCAAGAAGGATTGAAGCCATCCTGGGGACAAAAGTTCTTATTAGGTCCTTGATATTACTATATTTTTTGTCCACCCCAGGTGATCTAGTGTTTAGTCAGGGCCTGGTTTTGGTATATGACTAAGAACTACTGTTTGCAACAAAGGCTGCATGAAGTCTTTTGGGAACCAGCGACTGACCTGTTCCTGTTAGCAAAGTTTGGGAGTAACAACATGTCTGAGGCTGTGTGACTGTTTGTAGAGGTAAGGAAGAACATCTTTCTCCTGGAATAGGCATCCCATTTCCAAGACATTCAAGGTTTCACTTTGAGTCAGTGGTGTCTAAAAAGTGATTGAACCTGTGCATCAGTGGCAACAGGTTAGTTCAGAGTTACCGATACCCATGGCACCCAAGAGCCTAGAATGAGGCTTTAAAAGAAAAGTACCATTTATCTTTGGACATCTGTCTGTTTAGTATCAATCTTAAGATGTTCACACCCCAAACAGAAATCTATATATATATATACTGTATAAGTATTCAGTAGGACGACTGGCAGAATTACATGTAACAAATTTAAAGTTATTTTTGTGCAATTAAATAGTACAAGACCCAACTACTGCTGCATATCACTGTGCTATCACTATGTAATGAGAAGTTGCATACCAGTACAACACACATTGAGCTGACCTCTTGAATAATATTTATTTTATTGGATATCAAATTGCCCTAATGAAGAATACACAAACACACAGTTCTAGTGTTTATATGAGCAAGACTAGAATGGGAACCACTAAGATGTACATCAGGCAGTCTAGAATCAACCAGGTGTGTTATCTTCATGTTCTCTGGGATCCCTGTATGATACATTAAGTCTAGGGTTAGGCCGATGGAATACACATTTGGTAGATTTTGGGAGTCTTCTGGATGGGGATGATCTTGCCTATTTCAGTTCTAAACTTAAAAGAGAGGGGAGTGATTTGATCTTCCTAACCCTAATTATTGATATCGAGTCAATTCCAATAGCGTCTGGATTCACTGCGGAGAATGAGGAGGTACGATTGGAGTCTTTTGATAAGATGGCGGATCCTGAACAGTTTTATGTATCTACAGGGGGATTAGGGTTGATTTTTGTACTCCTTCCATTATTAAGGTTCTACCCGTTTGTTTGATTCCTTTTGGTCAAGACCATTTGGGGACGTTAGAACTAGATTTGGATTATATATTTATGCAGTCTAGTCTTGTGATTCATTGAGATTTAAAACTTTGGGTGAGATTGGCTGATATGGAGATCAGAAAGAGATTATATGGGAATATACCTATAATTGGAGGCGTAAACACTTTTGGATGGATTGGAGGATTTAGGGTTGATCGGTTTTTGTTTTTTATATTAAAATTTAATGATTTTGGATGGTTCCCGTTCTTTTTTGAGGATGTCTCTTTCGGAGTAGGAGTTTCTGGTTCTCCCTTGCTCCAGTATAGTTTTCCAATGACATCATTTTCCAAAGTTTGTTTGGATCAGGACTTGAAAGGTGATTCGAATAGAACTAATTCTGGTTGGAGTGGAGGTAGTGGAGTGAATATTTCTCCATCAGAGCTGGCTCGACAGATCGAGTGTGACCTAATGAAGGATGTGCAGGCTCATGGGAGGGAGGTGGTGGCAGCCTCAGGAAATGGGCGTGAGGAGTGAGGTACATCAAATTGATGTAGGAGATGGGACTGGGATAGATGTTTCCCGTTCTCTTTCCAGGATGGTCTTACCGTCTTTGGGAGGGGAGCAGGACTCTGACTCAGATGGTATCAGGCTCCCTCTTATATTTACGTATTCGGAACAGGCACGGCAGGTAGTCGGGGTGATCCAACAACTTACATCAGGTGCAGGATGATTTTGAACCAGCGAGGTCTATTAAATTGGTAGTGGCAAACAAAAATTTAAAAGATATGTTGGCACACACCTCGTGTAGCATTCAACCAAAGAACCGCTTTGCTTGGGACATTCCCTTTCACAAAGAGGTAACAATCTTACAGGAAATTAATTTAAACACCATTAACTTTGTATATGCTATACAGTGCTGGGATTGTAGCCTAATTTATGTGGGAGAGACTAAGAATTCGTTAAGGGCCCGATGTGTTCAGCACCTCCGACTATTGGAAAATCAGACCAAACCCACTATACTGTACTAACATTTCAACCAAGAGGGGCATTGACCGCTTACGTTTGGGCTAGAACACAGTGCCAGCTGGAATAAGACATGGCGGCTTAAGAAGAAACGGTCTTGGATTGAGGACCTGGAGACGCATCATCCCCAGGGCTTCAACGAAAGGTGATGGAGACTCTGCACATAAAAAAAGGTCATTAAATTTTGAGGATTTTTTGGACCTTAGTGCTCGATTTCGTAAGTGATGTAATGTTAGCTTACATAAGGTGTTGAGGTCTAGATTGGATTTAATTGCAGGCTGCAATTTGAACGTAATATATTTAAATTGTTATATGGGAAGTCAGTGTGCCAGGGCCAGCCTATTGACATCTACCCCCTACCCTAACACCTAACTCAGTGAAAGGTTCCAGCCCAGTTTCATATTTCCAAACATCACAAACTCGTCCCTTTTTCTGACAGCTTGTAACATTCTGCCTGACTTCAGAAGTGCTGTATGAATGCTTTCCAGGTACAGCGAGTTCAGCCACAATCTTTTATCCCCATTTTTATTCTTTTTTTTTTTTTAATTCTAACATGGAATATAATTTATGTTTTGATGAGCCTCACTTCTGTTTGAGTGGTCAAAAATGCCTGCAATCCTTACTCTTCATAGCTGCATTTTATGTATAGGGTGGTCCAGATCTAATTATGCAATTTTCATTACGCTATAACTTATCAAGTTTATTACATAGAAAATCACCCGAAAAATCCCGGACCATCGAGAAGTGTGAGAACTAATGACATGAAGAATTGTCTTCGTGCCGAACTGGAATTGTCCCCGCATAAATCATAGTCATCCAGATGATATGGATCTGCATAATTAGATCTGGACCACCCTGTATTGTACATTGGGCTGAACACTCATGGGTTCTGAATTCTTGCACCCCTACAACTTAAAACAAAATAAAATCTGTATGAGTTTGCCTGGACAAGTCACAGACCTGTTGGACTGAGTTGCTGGATATGCCAGACGATATGACTTGGGGTCATGGGAGTGCTCTGCAACTGCCTGACTCTCCAAGATTATGTCCAGGATGGAAAATTGCTGGAAAAATTGTGTAACATTGAAAGGCCTTCAGTTACCCTGGATGATAATATTAGTTCACCTCCCAAACCCACTGTGGACTCCGACTGTCCTTTCCCTCTCCACATGCAAGCTGTTTGTTCTCATTTCTTTAAACGGCAAAAATTAATCTGGTATAAATGGTGGGGGTCCTCCATAGTAAAGCTTAATTTATGCATTTTTGATATTGGCATAAGTACAAACTACACTGCCATAGACTGCAAAGATTCTTTGTATTGGCATTTTGTACTTGGGCAGTGGTTCAATTTTCACAAAATCCAGGTTAGAACACAGGTTACCGGCAGTAAAAAAAATACCGTATATACTCACGTATAAGTCGGGTCTTAAAACTCTAAAAATCGATCATAAAATCAGAACCTGACTTATACGGCCATTCAAAAATGCAACACTTAAATTTTTTTTTTTTACATCTTCTTGCCTCCTCCAATCTTGCATCAGTTTCTCAGACACATCGAATTTTGTTGCAGCAGTGCAGTTACCAATTTCTTTCGCTACTTCAACAACATTTGATTTAAAACCAGCTTCATATTTTCTTTTGACCGAACACTTCATCGTAGATAAGGGATGCTCTTACGATAAAGGTGTATGAGGGTGTGAGATACAAAAAACACAAATCAGTGCAAACGTTGCTTCGGAATAGTTTGGGTATTACCGTACGGACGCATAGGCACAATACATAGGAATAAAAGGCAGTGTGCTCCATTGTTACTCTCTCAGGTGGGCGTTAGCATATCATAATCTCTTGGACCAATAGCGTGAGTTTTCCGCATTTGACTTATATGATCGACATTATAAAATACCAGAAATTATACAGTAAAATCAACTCCTGACTTATCCGCGAGTACATACGGTAATTCATTAACCAGAACAAAGGAATGATATTTTGGTCCAGTTTAGGTCTACAAATACAGGCAATAGTAGCAGAAGTCATATGAACATCAAATGGGATCCTGTGGCAGAGTCAGTGAAGCACTGTGCTAGTGCTCTGCAGAGGATACTGAGCTGTGAAGATCATAGACTGGAATAAAAACCTAAAAATAAAAAACAAAACAGTTGTACAAGGCATACAAGACATGACAACTGTAGGGTGTACGAGAGCAGGAGAGCAACCATTAAAAGGCAAATAGTTAAAGAGAAAAACTGTGGAAAAGATGACCTAAAGAGATTCTTTCAGTATCTTAAAAGTAAAAGAACGGTCAAGAAGGAGATGGAGTATATTAAGGTAAATTAAAATATACAGGCAGTGAAAAAGTGAATGTTCTAAATTTTCATTTTTCTTAACTTTTCATGTGTGAAGAAGACGATAACCTCCCATCAGAAACAGGGCTTGACAATGAGGTACTTAATTATTTGGAAAATTTAGAGGGAGAAGTGCTACTTAGATTAGGAAGGTTGAAATCAAACAAATAGCCAAGACCATGGCTTAAAATCAAGACAGCTGATGTCTTCGAGTGGCCCGGTCAGAGTCCTAATCTTAACCCGCTTGAGCGTCTGGGGGGAGACCTGAAAGCTAATGTCCACTGCCACTGCCAGTTCCAGTTTAGCAAGAAAGAAATGGGAAAATCTCGCTCCATCGCATTGTACAGAATTAATACAGACATCCAAAAAGACTACTTGTTGTAATAATCTGTTTAGAGGTGCTTCAACCAAGCACTGAATTGGGGTGGGACTGATAGGGACACTGAATATTAAAAGAAAAATTGAAATTTCAGTTTAGTATTTTAGTAGTTTAACTTCTTATTGGATAACACTGTGAAAAAGAGCTTGATTTACAGAAAAATATTGCAAGTCAAACTGATCAAAATTCCAGATTTTGACAATCATTTATGAGAAAAAAGTTTGGGGGCTGACTGTGTTTTCAGAGGACTATATTTATATGTATGTTTATTATATATAATCATACATATAAATATACAGTATTTTATATGCCATATACACTGCAGTCTCTCACGTTTATGGGTCCCCTCAGGTTTTTGTTTCAAACATTTTTACAATCAGAGAGCCATTGATTTTACCTTTAATTGATGTCACTGTTGAATTAGCTGGGCCTTTTTTCTTGTTCTGCATTCAAAAAAGTAACATTTATAAGAAATCTAGAAAGATTTGTATTTTTGAAATGGAGTTAAAAAAACTATAATTATCCCAGTGTACTATAAATTTAGAATTTTAGAATTTGGAAGCCTTCATAATCATTATACTATTTATAACAAAAGTACAGAGCTGCTACTCCTTTAGATGCAATGAAAAAAATGTATACAGTAATAAAGTGCTACATATACTGTAAAATTGCTAAATAAAAAGAATATAAAAAATACTAACTAATAGGTAACAATGTGGTATTGCTATGTAACAAATGCAGCATTACTAAACAAGAAATATTACTGATCATGCAGGTATTGCACAATGAATTACCCGTGATATGAATATTACACAAAGAATACTAATAACATAAAATATTGTACATAGAAAAAAGAGCAATATTGCACTAGACTGTGATTATTACACAGAGGATTATTGCACATCCAAATAAAAGGTGAGTGGCAAGAAGGAGAGAGAAAAGAGAGAGGGACAGAGGCAGAGGCGCAGAGAAAGATACCCAGTGCATGTTGAGATTCAATGTAGTTATTGCTGCAGTAAAGAAACTGCCCCTGTGTCAATTCATCCTTGATTTGATTGAGCTGACGTGGGGGGTCCTTCAAAATGTTTTTCCCCTGCCAAGGCAACAAAAAGTATACAAGTTCTGTAGTGAGGGCAGAGAGAAGCCAACAGTCTTCTGAGCTGCATTGATGACATGCAGGAGCCCCTTCTTGTCTGCTACAATGCGGCTTCTGTACCACACTGTGATACAGCATGTCAGCACACTCTCTGTGGAGGAACGGTAAAGGTTCACCAGCAGCTTTTGATCCACATTGTTCTTCCTAAACAGTCTCAGGAAGTGAAGTTGCTGCTGTGCCTTTTTAATGACCATTTTAGTGTTTGCAGTCCAAGACAGTTCGGCAGAAATGAAGGTACCCAAGAATTTGAAAGCTGGGACTTTCTCCACACAATCCTCGTTGATATGTAGGGGGTTCAAGGTCTGCACTATTTTTCCTGAAGTCAAAGATTATTTCCCCTGTTATCATGGTGTTCAGTGTCAGATTATTTGTTGATCACCAAGGTGACAACCCAGGATCTCCTCCCTGTAGGCAGATTCATTCCTCTCCAAGATGAGTCCAAGTGCTGTAGTGTCATCAACAAATTTGATGATGGTGTTATTAGGGTGGGCTGGACTGCAGTCATAGGTGTAGAGGACAAACAGCAATAGACTTTTCACACAGCCTTGTGGAGAACTGGTGCTGAATAAGTGAGTAGAGGAAAAGTGGGGGCCGAGTTTCACTGTCTGAGGGGGACTGATAAGAAAGCAAAGCAGAAGAGTAGAGGGAAACTTAGGTTAGAGAATTTACTGAGCAGAACATCTGGAATAACAGTATGAAAAGATGAAAGTCAATAAAAAGCCTCCTCACAAAGCTCCTCTGGTGTTCCAAATGGCTCAGTACAGTGTGGACAGCTACTGTATGGCTGTGGTATTCTCGATGAACCAGTCTGCTCAGTAGGCAAACTGGTGTGTGTCAAAAGTGGGAGGGAGACAGGCTTTGATGTAGTGTGAAACCAACCTCTCAAAACACTTCATGATGAGAAATGTATATAACAGTTTGGTGCATTCCAATACAAAAATTGTGAAAACGCCTGTTTAAAAATTCTGGATTACATCAAAATTACTATTACTGCAAAACTAATAAAACAGGAAAAGAAAGAAATATAAAAACAGCTTGCCTAATTATAGTACGTTAGGAGTACAATTAAAAGTAGATGATTGGACGAAAACCTGCAGCAATATTGGACCCCCCAGGACTGAATTTAAGAACCGCTATGCACTGCACATGTACCAACAAATTGTAAGGTAAAATTGATTTATGAACAGTATGTGCAAAAAACAAAACTTTATGGCGGATTACGTGGCATCCACGACACTAGGGACTGGGGGCGATAAAAAGGATGTTTTATGTCTTAAACCAGTGCTTTTCAACCGTTTTAGGTTTATTAACTTTTAGTGGACGTTTGGAGTTTCTAGCGGCTTGCTTCATTGACGTTCGATCGAAGTTCTGGGTGGGTGATTTCGAGCGTCTCTGTTCATTGATGATCAAGGGTCCGAGTCCCCCCCTCATGGAGTTTCGATCGGCGCTATCTTTTTACTTAACACATTGGAGCGGGTTGCTTCGGTTAAATAATGGAAGAGCTTCTTGGACCGGCGGTATTTCATGGACTTTTCGCGGACCGGTAAGGTACAATAATAGCATTAATGTAAATGACCATGCCTACCATAAAGATTGTAAACGTTGCAGTGTACGGACTGCGTGCTACGCGCTCTGCTTTAGTAGCAGGCAAACGAAATCGGCACAGTGCTGATGCAGTAATATCGGATTGGTGGAGCACATGTCTCATGACTTTAAACGGAGGCTCCAGCACCGAAGGGTGTTTGATGGCCGTATCACCTTCATCATAATTTACAACATGTCATCTAACTGTTTACCGACCGTGTCTTTAGGCGTCCCGACCAGAATCAGATCCTGGCCCGCGCACCATGTGTACGGAGTAGTCTTTAGGCCCCTGCGATCCAACAATGGGTTAAAAATGTTCAAAATATGGAGCGATGGAATTAATATTGGTGATGCTTCCTAGCTAAAGAATGGATCAGCTAACAACTGCTTTTGCTGGTAAACGTTTATCCTCAAGTAAATTATATATGAAACGGTTCTTTACCGTGATGGTATTGAAAATTGTAAGTTCAAAACAAGAATATATCAATAGAGCTCATAAAGGTCTTATATTTATTACAGTAAACCAGGGATCCTCAATCACGGTCCTGGAGGGCCGCAGTGGCTGCAGATTTTTCCTCCAACCCAATTACTTAATAAGACGCACTTATTTTTCAAGTAACACTTCTGCTTCACTTTAGTTGTCTCGCTCGTTAAGATTTTGAATCCTTATTGCTTATTTTAGTCTTAAACAGTTGTATTCTTGATTTTTAATGACTCCTAATTAGCAATAACATGCAAATGACAAAAGAGACCCGCATTTCTCCATTTAGCTTGTTACCATTTACACCTGTGAGGAGAAAAAAAGTGAAGGACTGAGAATTACTCATCCATTTTAGCCTTCAAATCATTTGGATGATATCTTTAGAAAGGTGAAGAAAATCTTGGACATGATAATTACCTGACATAGCAGAGCTAAAGCACTAACTAGCCATGAAATGTAATTATTAGCAAGAATTGCTTTCTAATTAAGCAACCGGGTTAGAACAAAAATCTGCAGCCGCTGCGGCCCTCCAGGACTGTGATTGAGGACCCCTGCAGTAAACAAACCGCGTAACAGTCGTCGGGCATATTCACCGGACGCCCTGCGATGTTTTGGCCAGCTCCAGTGTTGGCCCCGCTGTTACACCTGCAGACTGCAATTCAAAACCATATTGATCTGTTTTGCTACAATCTGACATTCCTTCTGTATGACTTAATAGGTCAAGCGTCTTGTTTTTTTGATTCATTCATGTATCACACACAAGATGTCAGATGCGTTGGCCCAAAAGGATTACGTTTCAAATACAGTAAATTTATCGTACATATTGCAGAACGCCCTATAGATGAAGAGATGTAAGTCCAAGAGGCTAACGGTAGATGGCGCAATGGTAACGCGGCTACGGCCTACCCAGTTGCTACGAGCAACATCCCTTAGCAACGAATACTTCCAGACTTCAGGAAAAGTTTGAAAACACAAGAGAGTACCTGTCGACATAGTCGTTGTTTTTTTAAAAAAGTTATTAATTAGAAAGAAATAGACTTTTGCAACTGCATGCAAGAGACGAGACGAGACGAAAAGCCTGAATCTAGAAGGAGAAGCGCAGCACGAGGGCGAGCTCAAATCAAAAGTGAGTAGTCGTTTCTAGTCGAACGATTTCCTTTGATTTTATTGGGCCATGAAGTGAAACATTCACAGGCACCTTTGCTGGGGTATTTTGTTTTTTAAGGCTACCGTACAGCCACGAAAAGAAGGCGAAGTCTCAGTCAATTGTTTCGTTGCCTTCACTCACTTAATGTGTGAAGAGCGATCGCCAGCCCGCAACGTGACTTGGGCTCCTCATCAAAATTCAACAACGTCCTTGACGAAAAAAGAATCTTATGTGGTGTCACATCAAAAAGAAACACAGTGCTCTATAAATATAACCAAAACAATAATTGAAATGACATCCTACATGTGGCTGCAGGTTTTTTTGCTCCAACCAGTTGCTTAATAAGAAGCACTTATTGCTCAAGTAACACTTTTCTGCTTCACTTCAGTTGTCTCGCTCGTTAAGATTTTGAACCCTTATTGCGTATTTTATTTTTAAACGGCTGCATTCTTGGTTTTTAATTGCTCCTAATTAGTAACGTGCAAATGACAAAAGAGACCAGCATTTCTCCATTTAGCTTGTTACCATTTACACCTGTGTGTATTTATCATGCACTATTGGGTTTAATTAAATACTTGGAAGGAAAGTGAAGGACTTAGAATTGCTCGTCCATTTTAGCCTTCAAATCATTTGGTTGATATCCTTAGAAAGGGGAAGAAAATCTAGGATATGAGAATGACTTGACATGGCAGAGTTAAAGCAGTAATAAGCCATGAAATTAAATTATTGGGAAGAATTGCTTTCTAATTAAGCAACCGGGTTAGAACAAAAACCTGCAGCCACTGTGGCCCTCCAGGACTGTGATTGAGGACCCCTGCCATAAGGGGACCATTTTTGGTTCCCAGAAGACCCATCCATCCACATGAAGGGTCCAGAAAGAACCTTTTATTTATTTAGATCCATAACAGTCTCCATACAGAAAATAACCATGTTTAGATGGTAATCTATCTCTGAAATACTACTAGGGTTGTAATTTCAAAAGGACTCTTGTGTACAATAACATAGACTAAGTCAAGGTTTTTTTTAATCTTAGTGTCCTACCATACATTTCAGTTTTTTTAAAAAATAACGTTTTGGAAGTTTTTCAAAGCACAAAGAACCAGCTTCATATGCAAACAACCCTTCCCAGAATGAAATGGTGCTCTGTGAAGCAATTGTTCTACAAGGAACCACACAACCCAGTAAAGAACCATAAAATGCCATTAAACAACTAGTATTTTTAAGAGTGAAATTAGTGTTAGTTTCAAAGCAAAATGCAGTCAATGTTTTTTGTATATAAATGCATAAATCTTCTAACATCATAACTGTAAAGCAGAACACACTATTGGATCATACTAAATAATAATACAACCTGTTATCATGAACTGCTACATCAGTGTTTTATTAAGTTTCAACATTGTACTTTTACTTAGACATTTTCAGGTTTTATTTAAAAAAAAAAAAAAGAAAAACTTTATTTTATAAAGGCTGTGTATATTTCATAGTATGGGCAGAGTGGTGGCTCTGAGGTTCAAATCCCATAAATGCCAGAAGTGACTCTACTCCGTTGGGACCTTGAGCAAGGCCCTTAATCTGCAATTGCTCCGTCCTGGGTATGACCTTAATCTGCATCCAGCCGTACAAGCAGGTCCTCTAACTTGCAGGGAAAACTTGGGGCTTGGTGGTAAGATTGGCACACCTGCCACTGTGAAAAACCTCACACTGTCCCAGTGTGGTGCTGAGGTGTCACCCGCTGCGCTTGAGTCCTAATCCAAGTGGTTTTGTCGTGTGGTGGGTGCAGCAACACACACTGTCAGTGCATGCTTTTCTCCTTTTTATATTTCATAGTGGGACTTTTCCAGAAGGCACATTTCAGAATAGCTTATTATTTATTTTAAACAATCTCTTTTAACCCGGGTTTGTTGTCTATTAATGAATCAATCTTTTATATACATTGTTGCAGTTTTTCAAAATGTAATGGCTCATTTGTATACACACATACTGCATATATATCTTTGTACTTCTTCATGTGATTATTTCATCATTACGTTTTTATTTATCTCATTTTGACATGAATGGAGATCCATACACTCCTGCCAATCAAGATTAGCAGCCTAATTTAATACACCTGACTAAAATATTCCAGTGTTCATTCTGAATCATGAGGGACAAACAGCCAAATTTTATTAAGTGACAAAGTTACAACAGTGATGAGCTACTGTTAACTAGCAAAATATTACCTGATGTTAGGTAATGACTTCCACTGACTTTTTGCAGCCTAATGTAGCTGACTAATTAGAAGACAATTTAGTTGCAGTAATAAATTGTTGCAGAACACAGGGAGTCCAGATGAGAGCCCTGCCTTGTGTTCTTGATTTCAGGATAACTGTTTTATGCGTATATTCTGAAACAATTGTATCCTTTTATTCTCTTTTCGCCCTCTTTTGAAAAACTACCAGTTACTCCATCACTGGTAAAGCGGCTGATTGACACCAGCTACACATTTTTTGGTATGTGTGCATAGTTGTTTTAATGTACATTTTTAATTTGTATATTTTCTATTTTTAAATATAATGTAAAGAGTATTTTACAAACCCCAGCCCCCATTACAAATAGGACTTTGCAGAGCAATGTCTTAGGATTTTCCTGTATTTCATAACAAATTTGATAGTCAGGTGGAGGATGAAGTGTTTGGCAAATTCAAATAACTTTTTTTTTTTTTAACTGGTATCATTTTCTTTCAGTGCATTTTAGTGACTTTATATGCCTATCTCTCATATCTCTTTTATTTGCTGCACCAGGTAAATACATTTGGGGGCACTTTTAATCTAAATTTTCTCCAGACGCCTCAAACAAATCATATCATGTGTCAGTGCAAGTACTTGAGTATTACGATACAGTACAACTTATTTTTGTATAGTGTACTTCACTGAGTGCAGTTGCAGAGCATGGTGACTAATTCTCAGGTAAAAGAGAAGGATAGATTATACTAATTACTAAATATAGACTTAGTGCAATTCAAGATACAGATTTGTTAAAATACACAAAAAACTAAGTAGAAACAGATCATCAACACAAATGGAAAACAATATCCATTTACCAATCAATGATTGAATTTAGCCAGTTAACAATGGAAGAGATGAAAATTGTAAAAGAGAAAGTCAAAGACCAAGTCAGGCCCAGACACAGTCCCGGAAACCTTGGCCAACTAGCCACCCACCACCTCCTGAGCACTCTATAGTCTCATCTGTGCCAAAAGGAGTCTTTCTATCTGTTCATCATTCCAACAGTTATCTGAATTGTCTTTTCCATTGGCAGAAGAGCAGCTTGGTAGGACAGCAGTGGCGTCAAATGCCACATCAAAATACCAAGAACAGAAACGGAGCAGGAGACGGTTAGTAATGATTTATAAATATTGCATTACTTACGCATTTTTAGAAATGACTAACAAACAGATGCAGTATGCACATCTAATCAGCAGCTCTAGTCAGGGTATGCCAGACTAAATTAGTGAGGCTTCCTCCTGGATTTAAAAGTTGAGACTGAAGGGCCACCTCTTATAGTAGCAGGCAGACTATTCCACAGCCCCGTAACTGAAAGCTCAACCTCTTGTTATTTTATTAATCCTTGGAATCATAAGTAGGCTGGCATCTTGAGATATGAATATGCTCGTGAGTATCGTTAAGTTCTGTTTAGATTTGAGAAAGTTTTACTGTACCATTACTAAATAAATTCAGAATCAAAGACTAATGTATTTGAATGTTTATAATCATTATACAGTACATATATTGTGGATAATCTTTGTACTTTATACATTTATTTCATTAGGCAATGGTAGTATTTATGAATGGTTTTGAACAGCTTTAGTTTACTTGGTTTCTTATTGTTGTAGACTGTCTGTGATCTGAGATTGAGTGTGGGAGGAAAGGTACAGCAGTTCTGCTGTAGATATACTGTAGATGAATGAGCCTTCAGCATCCTGTATAATATACAGTCTGTCGGCAGACTGCAGTTTGTGTGGTTTAAGGACTGTGTCTCTGATTTGAAAGTTAGCAACACTTGAGCACCACAAGGAACAGTCCTGCCTCCTTTCCTGTTCATCCTGTACAACTCAGACTATAACCCCAGGTCATGTCACTTGCAGAAATTATCAAATGATTCTGTACTTATGGGGTGTATTGATAAGGGGGGTAAGACAGAGTATAGGAGTCAGTTGCAGAACTGCATTTCATGGTGCAGAAATAATTGTCTTCATCTTAACATCAGCAAAACCAAGGAACTGGTTATTGACTTTTGTTGCAATAAGGAGCATCTATGTCTGGTCATTGTTCAAGGAGTGGATGTAGAGTTTGTCCACTCCTACAAGTACATTTGGGTCCACATTAAGGACAGGTATCTTTACTATTTGTTTGTTTGCTTGTACATGTTGTATTGTAGGCCTGGGACTAATTTCATGACAGCCTTTTAACCCAACTATACCTAATCCAATAAATCTGTTTCCAGTATAACATAATTGTTTTTTGTGACAACTGGTATTGGTCTTCATTAAAACAAGCTGGTTAGGGTTATCACCTATTGACATTTTAGAAAATACCAAATTAAAATAGCTTACCTATTCATTTTGGCTAATAGTCTAAAATGACTCAAAAGTCTATACAAGTCAAAACAGCTGTAGTATTATGACTTCAAAAGAAGTAAAACTGAAAAAAGTCTAACCCACCTGTAGAAAAGCACACATGACAATCTGTGTATATTTTTCTTTGTAAATAACAGTTTTGAATTTTTGTTTTTTAATGGCAATGGTCATGACTAGGAAATAGTTATACAGTGTATACCGCAGAACAGTGCAATGTTATAGCACAGCTAATAAACATAATTTAGAAATTAGTTGTGTTTAAAACTTGACTATATTTAACTTTGTCTGTTTAGTTTCAATTCATTTAAAACCATTACAGTAAAGGTACCCCAAATTACACTTTTAATCACAAAAGAACTGTATTATCAAAGGGCAGTGAACACTTTCATTTATTATGGGAAATGTTTGGTTTCACTTTGTCTCATTATTTCTTATCCATCAAAATAATGTTAAGCAACTTTTAGCTTTTTTCAATTTGGATTTAACAGTTTGGATGGAACAGTAAAATTTTCTCAGATTGACACTGATGTCACTAAAGAACGTTTTTTTTCATATAAACCAATGTACTCAACTCTTGTCTTGGAGGTCCACAGTGAGTGTAGGTTTTCATTCCAACCAGTTTTGTAATTAGAAGACAGGTCTAGTAGATAAAGAAACCTGGTGTTTAATTTTATTGCTTGGTAGCTCTTTTATTCTTCCAAGGCAAATCATTATCACATTTTCTGAGAACATCATCTATATGTTTTGTGGTCTGGGACAGATTTGCACCTCTTGGTCTTTCCCTTCTTTTTCATTTATTTCAAAACTTTGTATTAACACAGATAGTTCATGATGCAAACAAACAGGTCTAAATGGAAGCGCATTAGCTGGAGAGCTGATGGTTTCTTTGTAATTTGCACCTTATTATTAAACTGCTGTCTGGTTAAGAAAACAGGTGACAATTAAAACCTTAATGCAGAGGTTTAAAACTAAAATAGGCAATAAAGGAGTCTGAATCTCAACAAACAAGTTAACTAAATGTGACCCCCCCAAAAAAACATATTGCTTTAGTAGTAAATGGGTCCTAATTAAGAATTTGGTTAAAGCAAAAACCTGAAGCCACTGCGGGCCTCCAGGACCAGAGTTGAGTACCCCGATATAACAAATTCTTGGGCATTACAGAAAAAATCAGAGAAATAGACTAATGGTTGAGGAGCTGTCCGTTATAGACACATCAAGCCACTGGAATGCAAAGGATATTCAATTTGCACTTAAAAGAAAATGATACAGAAAAGCCTGCTCAAATATACAGTACACTGGTAATGGGAAACTATCAGAAAATCCTGAGATATTACTCCCCAAAGTTAATTTACCTGTCATATATATTCAGCCTTTGAAATGCAATTGGTATTCAATTTGCAATTATAAGAAAATGTTACTGTGGAACTTTCTCTAATTGGCACTGTTAATGTAGAAGCACCTACTCTTCCACTTGATATCAGATGTATTTGAGAACTGTAGAAAAATTATTAATCACAGCTCTCCAAATAAGAGTCAATGAAATACATTTGCTTTCCAATTTGTATGTAAAAGAAAATGGCATAGGGAAAAATGCTGACGTTTTGCATCAGTAATAGCCAATGACTTGCTCTTCTATATGATATCAATGATATTGCAGTATGATGGACAAATCTTGAGAAATATCTCTAAAATAAGCTTAAATATCATAGGCATATAAGGTTTATTTAAAATAAAATGGGACATAAAAATGCCTCAATCTGCAGCAATGATATAATGGAAAGTTTTATGTATTATGGGATATTCTAAGAAAATGAATACCAATGTGTACTGGTATGCAATGTTTTTTTTTAACGGAATACCAGATCCAAAAATGATATTTTTTCTTTTGTCACTTACCACATGTTATTTATAGAGATAGCTGAGAAAAATGTTTAATCTAATTTTTTCATGGAGAACACAAAAATTATGATACAATGGGATTCAATGTGGACTGGCAAGAGACCAATAACAGAAAAACAATGTTAAAATGTCCATAAAAAAATTAGAAACTACTTGTATCACATAATTCTGTCTTTTATCCAGTTGTATGCTGACAATGTGCAAAACACGTACTTTTTTTAAATATATTGTTATATTAAGTGTTTCTGGAAACCCAGAGCAGTGCATGACTAGGGATAGTATTCAAATGAGATTGAGCATGCAATTCTTTTTCTAATGACTGTAATAATAATAATAATTACATTTACATCGTGCTTTTGTAACCTACTCAAAGCACTTTACACAAACAGTGAAACCTCTTCAGCCACCACCAATGTGTACTGTAGCATCCACCTGGATGAAGCAATAGCAGACATTTCTGCACCAGTATACATTCGCCATATATTACCTAATAGGTGGTCAAGGGGTGACAGAGATAGCCAAGGAGAGGAGTTGATTCATGGCTAGAATTGACAAGGCCATTTTGGGCAATTTAGTTTGGACATCAGAAAACACTCTACTTTTTTGACATTTTTTTGAAAAATGTCCAGGGATCTTTCAAGACCACACAGAGTCAGGACCTCACTTTTACATCTTATCCAAAGGATTGCTCAATTGTTTACAGCATAGTGTCCCCATCACTGCACTACAGCATTGAAATCCACACTCAGACCACAGAGTAAGCACCCCCTGATTGGCTCACGAAACACCTCTTTCAAAAGCAACCCTAACTTTTTC
Source organism: Polypterus bichir lapradei (assembly GCA_026402145.1). Lineage (NCBI taxonomy): Eukaryota > Metazoa > Chordata > Cladistia > Polypteriformes > Polypteridae > Polypterus > Polypterus bichir. The sequence continues at coordinate 15,274,358 of JANRMT010062821.1, read as the reverse complement.
CCTAGATAGTCTCTAATCCAAGCACTGGCCGGCCCAAACATGCTTAGATTTCCTGTTCTGAAGTGTAGAGGGCTTGCTGCTGATACTGCGACTGTGAATTGACAAACTGTGGATAACTTGATGGCAGTCATTAAATGTAATCAATGCAATGCTTTGCTTATCTTTTCTTGCCAATGTCGGACTAAAACAATATATTTAACTTCTATTGCATACAAGAAGCAAACACGATGGCATAAGAACCTTAAAGCAAAACTTCAGCCTTGTCAGAAACGAGACATCTACTTATCAGAATAACTCAACTTTTACTTCAGAACAAAGCAGATGCAATTCTCAGCAGTACAAAACAAAGTGATTGTGTTAAGTGCATTTACTTACTAAATTAAGATTATGAAAACTTGGGCATTTTTTTATTTATTTACAGGAAAGGATAGTTGGTAAAGCAATGAATTCAGCACCTGCATCTGACTGGCAATCTGACAAATCAGCGCAACTTTTTCACACAGTTAATGAAGTGTATGGCCTGAGTATCGATCCACAGTCCAAGAAACGAGGTAACTTTAAGATATTCAATAAGACAACTAGTCACTTCTAGGCATCAACTTTTTATAAACAGTTTAAAGATATTTAAGAAAGAGCTGTGCCACCGACATTGTGCATTTGCAAAAGGAAAGAAACATTTGTGAACATTTGTTAATTCTCTGCCGAAATATAAAGAAATACAATATAAAGTCAAATTTGGACTGTTAGAAGATTTGTACCTTCTAAAATTAGCTGGAATTAGCTTTCATATATTGTATGACAAAGGAGTTTGCATTATGAACGTGTGTATATATATGTAGAACAAGTGTATTGTTTTTTCTAAATATTTATCTTAATGTCCGAAATTAAGAATTACATAAAGGAAATGCTAGAGTGGTACTTTAATTGCAGTGTTTATTTGAAATGATTGTGTTTGTAAAATGAACCAATTTTAATTAAAATATATTTTAAAACATAATCTGTTTTTGCATGTAATAATCAACTCCTTGCCCCACCATTCTTTGGGAAAAAGATTGTTCTTTTTTTCCTCCCTTGAGCAACTGCTACTTCCTGAATAACTGCTGCAAGATATAAAATTAATGTGCAGTTTGTAACAAATACACTTGATTTATCATTCATGTGCCTTCTCTCCAACAGTTAAGAATGTGCTGCACAAAATATGTTCTGAGGAAAACTCAAAGCTCAAAATGAAGAGGGTAAAAACTATTTATATTAAGAAAAATGAACATCAAAAAGAAAAGACTACCTACTGGTGACCATTTTTAAATGTCAAGAGTCTAAACCAAGAGTTCCCAAACTTTTTTCAGCCGCAGACCCCTTTACGAAAAACTTTTAAAACCGTCGACCCCCTAGTCACATGCAACGGTTTTTCATATCCGCACTTGCTTTGATACGTTCAATACGACAATGCACAGACATGTTTGTGCTACATGTATTTTCATGCATTCTTACATGTGACTGTTTTAATGACACAATTTACCTTTTCGTTCGCAAGTTTGGTATGTAATGTGTTTTTATCAAAAAAGTGTTTTTTTGAATTATTTTACTTCTTAATTAGGTACCTATTATATAGCTATATATATAACTATGATAAAAAAAAAGAAAAAATATACAGTGTTATGTAGTGCTATGTAATCCAGAAAGGGTAAGGAGTAAAGAGTCCAGTGTGGAGGACGGCAGCATGGTGTTCAGGAGCCGGACTGCTTGAGGAAAGAAACTATTGCACAATCTAGCAGACCTGCTCCTGATGCTGCAGAGTCGTCTTCCAGATGGAAGAGGAGTACACAGTTGGTGAGAGGGGTGGTGGGGATCAGCCATGATGCTAGTGGCTTTATGAAGACAGTGTGAGGTGTAGATCTCCTGCAGACTGGGTAGTGAACTGCCAATAATGCGCTCAGCGGACTGCACAATCCTCTGAAGGGCTTTGTGGTCGGAGGCATGGCAGTTTCCATACCAGACTGTGATGCAGCTGGTCAGGACGCTCTCTATGGTGCCTCTGTAGAAGGTGGTAAGTATGGGTTTGGGGAGGTGCACCTTCTTCAGTCGTCACAGAAAGTAGAGACGCTGCTGGGCTCTTTTTGTAAGATAGGTGGTGTTTTTAGTCCAGGACAGGTCCTCTGTGATGTGAACAACGAGGAACTTGGTGCTCTTCACTCTCTCTACTGTGACGCCATCTAAGCTGAGTGGAAGATGGTCAGCCTTGGTCTTCCTGAAGTTAACAATCAACTCTTTTGTCTTTTCAACGTTAAGAGACAGATTATTGTCTTTGCACCAAAGTGCCAGCCGTTCCACCTCTTCTCTGTACACCGCATCATCGTCATTCTCGATGAGTCCCACTACTGTAGTATTATCGGCGAACTTGATAATGTGGTTTGTGTCAGAGTTGGAAGTGCAATCGTGGGTCAGCAGCGTAAAGAGTAGCGGGCTCAGCACACAACCCTGGGGGGCACCTGTGCTCAGTGTGATGGTGTTAGATCTTATATTCACAATCTGTACTGTTTGGGGTCTTTCAGTGAGAAAGTCCAGAATCCAGTTGCAGGTGGAGGTGTTAAGTCCGAGCAGATTCAGCTTACTGATCAGCTGCCTGGGGATGAATGCTGAGCTGAAGTCAATGAACAGCATTCTTACATGTGCATTGCAGTGTTCCAGGTGTGACAGAGTCAGGTGGAGTGCCATTGAAATTGCATCGTCAGTTGATCGGTTTGATTGATATGCAAACTGTAAAGGGTCCAGTTTGGGGGGCAGCTGGTTCTTTATGTGACTCAAGACTAACCGCTCAAAGCACTTCATAATGATTGAAGTAAGTGCCACTGGGCGGTAATTGAGTTCCGAAGCTGTGGCTGTCTTTGGGACAGGTCTGATGATGGTATTTTTAAAACATTGTGACACAACAGCTTGGCTCAGGGAGATGTTGAAGATGTCCACTAGAACATCAGTCAGCTGGTCAGCACAGACTCTGAGCACACGTCCAGGTATGTTATCTGGTCCAGCTGCTTTGTGTGGGTTGACCTTGGTGAAAGTCCTTCTCACACTAGATGCAGACAGGGACAGAACTACACTGTGTTGTCTACACAGGCTGTGGTGACTGTGACCCTACAATATTAAAACTATCTTAAAATGTATGCATTGTATGAATGACTTTAGCATATTTGCTTCCCTCCCCTAAGCTGGATAGAATTGTGTCCACTGGAATGATATGGGTAGACCACCTGGACCCACTGCAATTTGCCTCTCTGACAAAAATTGGAGTGGAGGATGTCTGCTCCATAAAACTTATTCCCACCTGGACAAAGCTGGCAGCACTGTGAGGATTATGCTTTTTGATTTCTCCAGTACCTTCAGTACCATCAAGCCATTCTGTTAAGGGGTAAACTCAGAGATATGCAAGTGAATGTGCCTATGGTGTCCTACACACTGCAGTTTGTAAAACTCAATGTTTCTGATATGGATGTGAACGACACTGGAGCACCATAAGAACACTCCTGTCTCCTTTTCTCTTTACTCTGTACACCTCAGACTATAAATATAAGACCAAGTGCCTTATGTATAAACGGTGCATACACACAAAAATGTTGTGTACACCCATTTCCATGTTCACTTCGAGATGTATAAAGACTAAACTTGGCATAAAGACATGCACATTATAATGGCAGCCTCAGACCATACATACGCACATTTCTGCTCGGTTTTGCAAATGGGCAGCACCCTGTGTCAAAGCAGTGCTAATGTTTCTGTGTGGTTTCCCATTCTTTTTCATATTCGCACCCATGATGTATCACTAATTAGAAGAGTGTGTGTAGTTACAGATCTTATTGAATTCCTGTGCCATGGTGATGACTGGCTTGTAAGTCAATTTAGATTTCTAAGAGCTTTCCTCTTAGAGTTGTGTGCTGTTAGAATACTAGGATATTTACAGTATATGATATCATTTTTATGATGAAATACATTAAAGTATGCATATTACATTTTACAGATAAATTGTTAACTTAATTTAAATAATGTATACTGTTAATAATTAAACATATTTGGACACAGTGGCATGACAGAAGCGCTGTTGCCTGTAGTTTGTATGTTTTCCTGGGGGGTTTCCTCTTCATGCTTTAGTTTCCTTCCAAAAGCTTGCAGGTTAGAGGATTTGGTAATAGTAAATTGGCGTTACTAGTGTATGTGTCTGCTCGTATTCACCCTGCGATGAGCTGGTGCCCTGTCTTCAGATTGTTCCTGCCTCGTGCTTGATGCTTACTGGGACTGGCACGACTCTGGATGGGTGGATGGCTGGAATAATTAAACATGTATAATGAAGATTTTTCAATGTTCTTTAAAAGTTATGAAGAATCTACATTCTAAGCTTACAGCTGGTTTTACATTTATTACAAACGCTTATTTTGTGGTGATTGGTTGCGTGGAGAAAGAGAACAGAAGGACAGGAATTGGGGGTTGTTACGTTTGAAAGAGGCAGTGCTGCTGCAAAAAATTATTCAATCCAGGGTCTCACCCATCAAAGCGAGCATTGTGCGCAAGGTATGAACAATCCCTGGATGGGGCATCAGCTCATCACTACCACTGTGCCACCGTGCCCTCACATGATAATGATATCAAGTATATATCTTCGTATTATAAAATATTCAGAGAGCTGTAATATCATGAATGTTATGTATTTTGTGTGGTGATGAAATTTTTTGTGTGTACACTCCTGAGTAATAAAAGGGAAAGCTTGTTTAAGAAGTACATAGCGATTGACGACTGGATCAGGAATTGCTTAGAATACGAAGTATTAAGTAAGTAAGTATTGAGAAACTCTAGTAAATGAAACATTGATTTTAGGATGAAGTTTACCACATTCTACTTTAATGAGAAAACTATGAGATTAAAGCGGAAATTTAAAGATTAAAGTTGACATCTCAACTTTAATCTCAACATAGACCTTTTTTTTCCAGATGGTGAGCTGTGACTTGCCTTTTCACGTCGACTTTGATATGTGACCACTTCTTTTATTTCGATCACAGTGGCTTTCTGAACTTGGACTTTTATTGTGCTTCCGTCATGCTATACCACTCCATCAATTTCCTTTTGCTGCTTATACGACTGCTGAAGCCACCAAATAGTATGTTTTCCCATACCTCCACTTCACTGAGCAGGACCTCCGTTTTGCATTCACTCAAATTGTTCTTTTTTACATGTGCTTTTTTCATTATCTTTTAACAAAACACTGAATGGAAAGGGCTATTTATATTGATTTGCTTATTCAAATAGGCATAATTCTGGGAGGAGCTGGGGTGGGGCTGTAGGCACATGCATGTTCTTTAAAATTCACATTGATTTTGATTTATAAAGGGGAAGTGAGTGGAACTTTGCTTACACGTGGTTTTATGCATCTGAATTTTTATTGTGCATACGCACATTTCTATTTCTATCTGTATGCCATGTTTTAGTGTGAGTTCTATGCATGGCGTTATACATAAGGCCCCAGGTCATATCACTTGCGGAAATTCTCAGATGAGATTCTGCATCTATTGGGTGTATTGATGAAGGGGAATATAATCAAATATTCAAACATAATCAAAACTGAATTTGCTGTTAAGTGTTTTATTTTAGCATTTAGAGACCAGAAAGTAAATAATGTCATTATTGCTTCTATTCATACTTGAGCAGACTGCAGTTTAAAAAGGTTGGTGCCAAACTATTTAAAGTGATCAATGAGGTACACTGTACTGTTTAATGGAAATTCTCATGTTTCTATGTGGTTTCAGAAGACCTAATTGAGGAAGTGGAGGACCTGCTGAAAAAATATATCCAAGAAGGTGATCGACAAGCCATTTTTTTGCTGGGACAACTCTGTTTTGAAGAAGTAAATGTTACTAATTTTATTTTTGCAAAGTGTTTGGCAACATATAAAAGATGCACGGGTACACATAACATTGATTTACAGTGTTTCTCAATTGCTTTGGGACAATTCTTTAATGACCTTTTGAATTTCTCCACCACATGTATTTACTCATGTACAACATAATCACATTTCTCATTCTTTTTTTATAAATTGCAAATGCTTTAATGCAAATAAATAAGACAAGTACAGTTGTGGAGAATTTAAATAATTATCAATTGTATTTTTCTTTGTGATCAAAATGATTATGTTGCATATCAGTTGAGTAGTTTTATTCTTGAAAACATATCAGAACTCCCTCAGCATGTAGGTCATCAGAAAAGTTCATGCATTTGTCAAAATCTGTCATGTGTACGTTTTATTAAATACACTGACATGAAATTATTGTAATGCCGACTAAACTGGTCCTCTGGTTAAACCTAAACTTAACTAACAAAAGGGAAGGTTCTCACACTTTAGATCAACCAGTACACCTGCTGTCAAGTCAAGCATTAGATGAGATGATTGTGAGCATTGCCAAACACACCTATAGAGATTGAGTGCAGCTGAATTTGTATACTTTGTGAACAATGACGCACACAATGAATGCATGCAATTCTTGGAGGAGGAAGAGGAGTCAGGATATGTGGCAGTGGTTTCAGGGCAAGGCAAAAAAATAAAGGAAGAGGAAGAACAGTGCAAAAGCACAGAGCTTTTCCAGCTTAAATATGGGCCACACTTGGGGACCATGTTATTAATCATGGTTGGTTGCCAGGTACACCCTAATGTAAGCCAGTGTACAGTGCCCTCCATCACTGAAACATTCCACAGGGAAAACAGATATGCTACATGATATTTCAGTTACAGTTACATGGTAATTTACAGTCGCAGTAATGTAACACATGTTTGGAAGTCATTCAGTAAGAAAGTCATGGAGTGCAGAGTACAATATATGGAATTTGTCCATTTTGTGAATTCCAGTGGATATTGGATGAGACGACTGCCTCATGCCAATAGTAGAACACACCAGCAAGAACTACTAAGAACATCAGAACAAGAACACCAGCAAGAGCTAACATGTTTATAGAAAACAGTGCTCTCACAGATCAATAGATCAAGAGATTCAAAGGGCAATTTTGTAGGAGAAAACCTTGTACTGCTGAAATCGGTGCTTGAATACCTGAAAAGTATTCAGTTTGATACACAATAACAGTTTGGTACAGTAGACATCCAGTGGTGAAATGTACAACAAGACCACTTGGAACTGGAAAATAAGGAATACATTTCCAGAGTCCACTGTCACACTGACAAAACATGTAGACATTTTGACTACCATGGTTTTACACTATGTGAAAGGACCTTCATTTTGGTGACACTGACTTATTCATTGATACAATCATTTAAATTTTGAAGCATAATTTAAGTTTTTTGATAAATGTACCTGGCACTATGAGAATGATAAGTGTTTCATAAAATGAGCCGAAGTCCACTGAGAAAAAACTTTACTTTCACGAAAATTTGTTAATTTGTAGCTCAAAATATCATCCTACAAACAAAGCATTCAAAATTCAATATTGAAATAGCAAGTGAAAAAAGGATGAAAAATTACAGAGTAATAAAAGCTATGATAGCAATGCACTTAAAATTTGTCCTAAGTGAAAAACACCCTGAATGAATCTGTATTGTGAATGTTACATATTTACTGGAAGCCAAACATAATGCTGTGGCACTTCCATGATAATATTGATTTAATTCCCAAATGTGCATATACACAGTGGTCACTTTATCTGGTACACCTACTGTACCTAAAAGCAAGCTGCCCAAATCCCCACCAATTGTTCTTAGATAATCCCAATTATATCAGAACATTGCCCTATAGGTATTGTGTTCAGTTGTTGTTTGTGTTGTGCTAAATGTGTACAGGGCTCGAGGCTTGTATACAGTAGTGCTCTATAAAGAATTTAACTGAACAAAAGATGCTAAACTATGAATGTGGGTCTGTGTTACTCCAAAGTATACTACAGTTTTTGCAGGATTATCTAGTGGTGACCCCGTACTTCAAATCCCTCACTTGATCTCAACCCTCATACTTAATTGGATTGAGATAAGGAGACTGAGGAGACCAATGCACTAAGATGAATTCACCATCATGTACCTGGAAACATTACCACACTTTTCCTAGCCTTATGGCATAGATTAGCACATTGTTTTCAGAAAGAGTATTTGCACAAAGGTAGACTGCCACCATGAAATTATGAAACAATTGGAAACAATTTGCAGATGTAGTATTGAAAACACTGATTTCAAGAGAGTCTTTATGGGCAGTGAGTGGTTGTGCTACACCATTATAACACCACCACCAGCCTATTTTGAGGACAATTGGTAGGAGGATCATTGGAGTTTTTCCTATTCCTAACTACAGTAATTCTTGGCTCATCTTAAATCATCAGGAAGTGGGATTCACCAGCCCAAATGTCCTTTTTGCAACACTCCAATGTACCTTATCCAAATGTCCCCCTGGGGAAAACTAAAGATCTATCTATCTATCTATCTATCTATCTATCTATCTATCTATCTATCTATCTATCTATCTATCTATCTATC
>JANRMT010062821.1:15193116-15265842 GCA_026402145.1 Polypterus bichir lapradei | reverse complement strand
ATCTATCTATCTATCTATCTATCTATCTATCTATCTATCTATCTATCCCACTGTAGATGCATTCTTCTTTTTTGCCTGTATTAATGGTCAGACGAGAAAGTGTGCATTTTCATATGACCCTTTAAGCACAGTAGCTGCCGCCTATCTGCTGCTTTACACAACTCCATTTAAAAGTCATGATTATATTTTATCATTACTTTTTCTGACTACAGTATAGGCAGTAATAGGATTTTCTAAACTGGTAGCCATTTTGATACTCCTGTGTCTTAGATGTGTTTTAAAATACAGCAGTGTTGCTTTTCTTGACATACTCCTCATATCAGTAAATAAGGTAGGTGTCCATTCTGTTCCAGAGTTAAAGCCAGTCAAATCTTCAAAATTGACCAGTCTTCCCAAGTTGGACACGTTGTTATCGCACTGTAACTGTCTTAACATTTGATAATAAAAAATCCAGATGGACCCATTTTTTGTTTATTTAAGTGCAAAACTTTTAGGGACATTACAGAAGGGAAATCAGACAAAGCCAAAACTTATAACGAAGAGGTCAAGTATGGTAGTAAAGAGAAATGGCAGTTTGTAAAGTTGTACACAACACTAGAATTGAAACCAGAAAATTCTAATTAAAAGATTGTTGTAAAGTGAAGGAGAGACTTTATTTTTGAGCTACGTTCATGGACATATTAATGTGAGCTGCAATCTTGCATAAGATGGCCACCATGATGTCAAGTGATGCATGCTTCACGTGATTGCAGCATTATAGCAATCAGAAGCCCAAAAAATGATTGCCTTTCTGCTTTAAATTTTATTGTCTGCTTTTATGGCAGTGATGTTGGTAAGTCAATTCCATAGAAAGAACAGCTGGACTTGATAAAGTGGCCACGCTCTGCTTATCTTTGTGTATTTAGTCTGCAGTGAAATGTGGCCATCAGGAATTGTTTTTACTAATGCAATCTTGTATTTTCAAACACAGAGTAGATATGAAGAAGCCTTTTTGGAGTTTGCCAAAGTCAAGGATACAGACCTCCAAGCACTGTACCAACTGAGTGTGATGTATTATGATGGACTGGGAATCAAAGCAGACTGCGTGAGTTAATTAATATCTGCTTTTTTTGCTGATATTTAACAATATGCATTTCTTATACAGCGCATATTCAATCAGATATCTTTAGATGAGAATAAAAAGTTAATTCAAAATCAGAACTTCAATGTAGAGATAAGAAACTGACTCACGTTTCCAATGAATGAAAGGTCTGTTTGGCAAAGCAGAGTCAGTGCAAAATTGATCTTGTAAAGTTGGTTCTAAAATATGCATAAAAATATTGGATGGAGTTACTTAAAACAAGCATTTTACATATATAAAATAAGCAGCCTAGTTTTATTTTACTTTGTATGTTTATGGTCGTAAAGTTTTAGTGTGTTAGAGTGGCGGCTCTGAGGCTAAGGATCTGCGCTGGTATCCTAAAGGTTGCTGGTTCGAATTTCCATCACTGCCAATAGAGATCCTACTCTGCTGGGCCCTTGAGCAAGGCCCTTAACCTTCAATTGCTCCAGGAGCGCTGTACAATGGCTGACCCTGCGCTCTGACCCCAAGGGGTATGCGAAAACTAACAACTTCCTAATACGAGAAATTGTATAAGGAGAAATAAAAAACAAATAAACCAAACTGAAGCTCTGTATTTAGTCCATCATGTAATCAGGCTCAAAACATCAATCTGTCATAGAAGATGGTTTGGACAGAGGTGGGAAATGGCAGACTGAAACATATGGAAAGCCTCCAAGTACAGAGAGGCCATTGCTGTAGGGGTATAAGCATAAGAGGAAAGGTGTTGCATGTCTTGGAATTTAGACTTGAGCATCAGGACAGGCATGGGGACCAAGTGCTAGCGGGCAGGTGACCCAGTAATTGACAAAGATGCGTAACTCTTACCTAACCAGGAAGGACATTAAGTTCCTGAAGGGATTGGATGGGCCTAGCTGTTCCTCAAGTGAAGTAATTAGCCAAGGGGTAGCTTTAGAGACCTGGACATTTAAGAGCAACAAAATGTTGTAGAGATACCAGGGGCCCCTAGAGTAACTTCCTGCCTGTTATCCATAGACCAATACAGAGCCACTCTGATCACTGCCAGTAGCAGAAGTGCGGAGGCAAGAGGTGGCCTGGAGTGGCATTAAAATGTATTATTTTCTCTCTGTTCATTTCTTTAGAAAATAAACCCTTTATTTGGACTCTCTTTGGCACTGTTTTATATACAAGGATTCTACAAAAGAGGTCACACTATTAAGTAATGACAGTTATTAATACAAGTTTTTCTGTGTAATTTCTTGACAGAAAAAAGCAGTGGAGTATATGTCAAGGATTTCCACGACAGCCTCTTTAAAAACTGAGCATTTAAAATATGCTGCATTATACAACTTGGGGCGAGCATATTTTGAGGGCTTTGGTGTCAAACAGTCAGATGAAGAAGCAGAAAGGTATGCCTACAGTCAAAAGCGAAATCAGGTACAAAAAGCTGTAATTTTAAAATTACATTTTGTATTTTGTATACTTAAATAAAATATTGTGGTAACACATTAGTGTAGATACTGCAAAAATAACAAGATCTTAAAAAACACTTTTTTGGGTCTTCATAACATTTACAAAGTAGACGTGAAGTGTTTATTTAGCTCTGCAATGTGACCTACTAACAATGTTACTTTGGAGTGGTCGGAGGTGGCTGAAAGGAAACACATTTCTCTCAATATCATTGAGACCTGTAAATCCTTCATATTAACAAGTAATTTTACTGTCATGTTAATATGTCACACTGCACAAAGATGAATAACCTGTCTGATGTTTTATACGAGAAGTGCTGTAAAGACCAAAAGAATCCCTTGTTAAGGCCTTGTTACATAAGAGTAAGCGAATAGTAGATGTGTTTTTGCAGTATTTGAACTAAAGTGTTACCAATCTTTTACATCAGTGTAAATATCCTGAATTTGGCACATACTTTGCAGTCTGTGTGGGGATCAATAATAAACCATCATTTCATACAATCTTGGCCTACAGTAGAATACAGTTGATATACAGCAGGCAGTAACAGAGTACTGCCATGAGTGTGTAATTTGAATTAAATAAGGTACTTGAACTGCTTATAGCAAACAAGTATGCCATTTTTAGATTTGGTGGGGGCAGCTACAGGTATTCTTGTATCCTTCATACAAAAAATGTCCACACAGTTAAAAATAAATTCTGCCACAGTAATTAAGGTTAACAACTTTATAACCTATTATATTTATTTTGATTTAAGACAAGACCAGATGTGGCGGCACGGTGGCGCAGTGGTAGCGCAGCTGCCTCGCAGTTAGGAGACCTGGATTTGTTTCCCGGGTCCTCCCTGCGTGGAGTTTGCATGTTCTCCCCGTGTCTGCGTGGGTTTCCTCCCACAGTCCAAAGACATGTAGGTAAGATGCATTGGCGATCCTAAAATGTCCCTAGTGTATGTCCTGTGGTGGGCTGGCGCCCTGCCCGGGATTTGTTTCCTGCCTTGCGCCCTGTGTTGGCTGGGATTGGCTCCAGCAGACCCCCATAACCCTGTAGTTAGGATATAGCAGGTTGGATAATGGATAGATGGATGGACATTACCAGATGCAACGCAAACAAACCTGCACTGTTTTCTCCTGTGTCTACTTCTTTATTGTTAAAAAAGCATATTATACATATTACAAATACTTGACTCAAAGATGATGTATAAGAAAGTGTGTGCATTTATTTATTTACCACATAGCAGTATTTTCCAGCTTATTTGCACTTTACTGAGAAGTTGCTCAGATTTTATTCAAAACATTGTTGATCAAGGAATAGGAATAATACAGGTAGAAAGTCTCTGCAAATTCTACATGTGTTCTATGGGTCACACATGCTTGTGTACACTTCATGCAGCATTTTGGTTAGCAAGAGACTCATTCAAGGGAGTAGCCATTCACTCTCTTACCTGAATAGAATAAGCCATATTCCTCTTTCCCACAGACTGTCACCTTCAACTTACGTTGGAATAGTTCACAGCGGAGTGATACAGTTGGGATGAGAACAGGCACCTCTAAGTTTGAGGTCATGGTCCTCTACTAGAAATTATAAAAGAAAAAAAAAAACAGGTTGAGAAGAAGTTCTAAATATATATTACAAAATAGTGTAATAAATTTCCCCAACAGGTCAAGTAGATATTACAAGCTAAAGGGTTGAAAAGGCCGAAGATACTCACAGAAATGCAGGGTAACAACAGAGAAGAGTTTCCATTAAACTAAATTCTGACTTGGGCTCATTCCTTCCCTGTTGGGAAACTGTGGATTTGTCACTCAATGATAATCTTTAACTTTTATCTTTGTAGATTGTGGCTTCTTGCAGCAGATGATGGAAACCCAAAAGCAAGTATAAAAGCTCAGACTGCCTTAGGACTGTTTTACTGCCGACCAGATACCTTGGACTTGAAAAAGGTATTGCAAAAGGGTAAAAAAAAAAAAAAAACCCAAACTCCTCCTTGTAATTTAAAAAAGCATAAATTCTTGACATTTTTAGAAAATGACATGAGAAAAATAACAAATATAATGACTGCTGCTGCTTTGCTTTGCAAATCTAAATAACTTTTCACTGGTGAAAGTATACAGATTTGCATTTCTTTTTGGTTGCAGGAAAGAGTATGAGATATAAGATGTGATAAGTGTATTTACTAGTTTATACATATTGTTAGTACTACATGTTTATGTTAAGGTACCAAATTCACAGAGGTATACAATCGTGGTAGTGCATGTCTGTTGGTTAAGACCACCCTCCAGCACACAATCTCAGTTACCTTATTTAACCACCACTTACTAGAAGTGTTTTGGCTACAATAGAACCTGTAAAATACTACAAGTTGAGAATAATAATACTCAGAATTACAGTTACAGCCTTCAGATGTATATTAAAAATAGCTGACATGGCCCAACAAACATTACACCAGCTAGTGCAGTATCTTAACAGCTAAAGGAGTCTAAGTTCAGGTCTCAGGTCTCTCCCTGCTGGCTATGTCTTAAAGGTACTGAAGTTTGTGTACCATGTCCTAAAGATATTAAGGTTAAATTAGTTGGTGAATCTAAATGAGTTCACTTTGAGACAGAGAGAGTATGTGCATTAGAAACCCCTGCACTGGACCAGTGCTCTAACCTGGATTGAACACATGCTGTGTCCTCAGTGCTATCAGGATAGGCTCTGGCTCCCTACACATCCAAAATTGGAGTGAATGAGTTTAGAAAATTATAATTATTTTCAAATAGTTTGAAGGACTTAATAGTTTTTACACATGTGTATAATATCTTTAGCTTTGTTTTTCTGCTCTAAAGTGGTCGACTTCAAATCAAGATTGTATGATTGACTGAAATGTGTTATGCATTAGGCCTTTTTCTGGCATTCAGAAGCTTGTGGGAATGGAAGTCTGGAGTCCCAGGGTGCATTAGGGGTCATGTACCTTTATGGATATGGTATTCCCCAAGATACACAAGCAGCATTTGAGTGCTTGAAGGAAGCGTCTGAACGAGGAAATGTTTATGCTCAAGGCCACCTCGTCACCCATTACTACAACAAAAAGTTATATTCAAGAGCTGCAGAACTTGCCAAAAGGTAGGAGCAGTACTGAAATCACATTTTAATGTTCTAATTTGTTAATTCAAAAAATGTGTTTGTTTTTTTTTTCATTTTACACAAATGTATATTTTTTTGCACTAGGAAGGCTTCACACTTTAAATCTGACCTGATTATGGTTCTTTTCTCTTTTCCAAATACAGCTCTGTGAAAAAGTCGTATTCATCTCATATAGCTGCTTCAAGGCTCAAGCCCTCTAGAGCTGGTATAGAATTCTCATAGCTATCCTTTAGTCTTTATCTATCATGGTTATGCCATCCTTGTTACAGGAAGGCCAAAACACCATGCAAGAGTATCATATTATACACTTTAGAACTCTTTAAAGTTAATGTATGTACAATTATAAGGTACATAATATCCCATATACCAAAATAAATCATTTGCATCATTGTTTCTATTGTGCAAATTCATATGACCTGTTTTGCTGGAACACTCAAACAAAAAAAAAATTGCAATTTTATCTTCAGCATGCTTCCATTTCTAATTTTCAGGAATCCTTATTTGAATTTAAAGGCTGCAATGCTATGTTTACTTTTATATTATGAGTAGCTACAGAGCAGAGAGAGAGAAACCCAGTTACCGTATTTTCTTAAGTATAGCCTGCGCTTCTGTATAACTCACATTTTGTCTCTTTTCAGTAAATATAAAATTGTACAACCCACACATTTTGTCTCTTTCACGGTGGGGGTGGGGGTGTGGGGGGGCAAAGATGCTTGCTGTCTTTTATTAAAAAGAATATACATAACCAGAACATTTGAATAATTTAACCCGCAACCAACGATAGCCATCATGCACAAATTATTGCACCGCTTTTAACTGTCGTGTTGCTCACCATTAAAGGTATTCATTACCGAAACAACAGTGTTGCTTCATGGAAATTGGATTTTGTAATAAAATAAAGAATATTTGCCATCCACCTAGGTACACAAACATGATCTTGGTAACCTCATTAAACACAATGGGACACAATAGGAAAAAACTTAATATTTCTGATTTTCCTTTTGTTATAACACCACCTTTTTAATGAGCCTTTTTGGCAGTGCATATTTTAGTTACCTTTGCCAGCGTACAGTTTTACACACAGTGTGCACAATAGCTGATTACACACTTACAAGGAGTAATAAGGAGTAATATTGTTATTTTTATTCACCTGTAAAGGAAAAAAGGGGCAAAGAGTTTATGTTAGTTTTGTAAGTCAGTCCTTGACCACTTTTTCCCACTCATTGCACTGACCTTAACTGGCATTACAGCACGTTCTGTCTACCAGAGGCATGTTTTTTTATTTTTTTACTTTATCCTTCCATTTAGCCATCAACTAACAATATCCTATGCTTTTTCTGCTTTGCTTTACACTTTTGTTAGGTATTATTAACTTAATCATTCCTTGATAAACATTCACTGTCATAAAATAGGAAATCTGAAAAATCACTACGCATTCTACACTTAAAACATTGGTGTTTTGCTATGCAAAACCTGTCTTGTGCACACTCATCCACTTCACGATGATTACATTCCACATCCTAAACCTGCTTGACCCTGTCTTAGGTACTAAAATGTCATTGTGATAACTTGAAACCCACGTTTTTCATTTTCTGATGTCTTTGAGGGTTTACCAGCAATGTGGGCTTTGATGTCTTTTTCATTTTATTCAAGAAAATGTTTCATGTTCAGTCAATTACAATTTTTGTTGGAATTACCAATATTACAATTTTAATTGTAGTTATTCATCCATCCATTATCCAACCTGCTACACCCTAACCAGGGTCACGGAGGTCTGCTGGAGCAAATCCCAACCAACACAGGGCGCAAGGCAGGAAACAAACCCCGGGCAGGGCGCCAACCCACCACAGTAATTGTAGTTATTTATTAGCCTATTGTAAGACAGTCAACAGGATTTAGAGCAGGCCGCATCTAGTCTATTCATTTGAAAATTGACAACAAAAATAATCACTGGAAACATTAACTCATTGTTGAGACATAAACAGGAGTTAATGTAAAGTCTTGAGAAAAAAAAATGTGGTTTTACTTTTTGGATTTGTGAGGATTATAGATTGTCGACCTGTACCGCATAAAATGAAGTCTTGTGTAAATCATCCGGTAATCTTTAATTGCAGAGAAAACGAAGATTGCATTTACGAATATTTAGATAACTCGCAGGCTTGTTAAACCAGCAGCTCCCTCCCATTTACTATAAAAAAATGTATAACTTGTGTGTTAAATTTCGGAAGAGATGGTAATCCAATCCAGGATCATGGAGGTGTGAGCCTACCCCAGCTGACCAGAGTGCAGTGGGCAAGGCTCCAGTCTATTGCATGGTCAACTTGTACAAACGTTCATTTATGCCAGCCAACCTAACTTGTATGTGTTTCTGAATATGAAAGGATAACCCTCACAGATTTGAGGAGAATTTGCAGTCCTCACACAAACTGGAAGTGGGATTCAAATCCAGGGGATGCTGGATCAGTGAGGCAGCAGCACTAAACACTGTACCATTGTACAACCCAAAACCAAGTTCCATTTCAAAAAAGTTATCACCCTCCTAGTTACAGGCCTTGAAGGAATGTTACATCTTTTTGATCATTTACTAGCTTGAATGGTACAATTCACACCCTGTGATATCAGCAGTAGTGTGTTCTTAAGGTCTGTACTCACCAATACAAATAATATCCTCCAACCATTTTGAAGTAAGCTTGCTTTTATTATTTGACTGCTGTTTTACAGCATAGATCTTTCATCTGACAAATGGCCCCACATCAGAAAAACATAAAAGATAAACCTCATAGTATCACGCCACAATCCAAAACCCATAGCTGTTTTAAAATATGATGCTTGATGTTCAAGCTTCCCTGTTACTAACTTTTCATTCTAAGGCCAGGAAAAATAGCTTGGTTGAGCAATAAAGGAAACAGCCAGGTAGGATAGCAAGAAGACAAAAAGGAAAAGAACACTTGCAACAAAGTAATTAACAGACTTAACAAGCATGCAATATATTAAAATGAGTTCACTTGTATATCAGTGGGGCATGCAGTGATTCCACAGTTTGGGGGCTTTGAATTTTAAGGCTTTAGCTCCTGCAGTACTTTCATTATCTTTAGGATTTGTAGACTAGCATCTTGAGATATGTTCTATATACAGTATATCACACTTAAGTTGCATGTGGAGTCTGCAAGCCAAATAGATGCCCCACCTTGTTTTTAACATTCTTATTAACAATTTTCTTCACACTATCACTCAGCATTTAAAGACAAACAGTTATTTATCAAAAGTTTTAATTCAGTGGGTAACTGATGTTACATATTATTTGAAACTGGAAAAAATCAAATTCTCACTTAGAGGGTCTGTTCATAAATTTTTAAAACCTGGCAGGATCTAATTAATAACATTTTAGAATAAGCACTTATATTGGGGAAAAGGACTCCTTTCTCTCTTTACTACTCTCGGAAGTTTTACTCTGGCTGTTGGCCTTCCTGTCTTTCTCATGAGTGGGGGCTGAATTGAATTTAGTTTTGCTAACTTTGACTTGATTGTATGCAATGTTACATGCTTTTAATAAATTCAATAAGAGATTAAAAAATAAATGAAAAATGAATTAGTTCACATAAAGTATCAGATTCCTTTAAAATCACAGAAAACAAAATGGAAGCCAACTGTCTATCCATTAAGCGTTGAACTTTGGCTTGCTAATTTGAACTATTACTACTTCTCTCCTTGATTGACTGTTGAATCCAACCATATCCTTGTCTATTGGATTTAATTGATATAAATGTCTTCCCTTATAGCTTCACTGTGGTAATACACATTAGATTTGACTGATAAATATAGTGGAGTGCCAGTTGAATACGTCTGAAAGTGAGAATTTTTTTTTTTTTTACAAAGGCAAGTCAAAAATTAAAGACACTTTGAAAATTACACGGTAACCACAATGGAGAGAAGCTGGTGCAATATGACACATTCGCTATGATTTATGGGTAGGTTGAACATGCACATTGCAGCATTCTGCCATTAGTCTAATTGAAGCCAAGATCAAATGAACAAGGACTCTCCGCTCTGGTATTGCGCTATAATTGAACAACATGCTGTAGTGAGATTTTTTTTTTTGGGCAGAGGGAGTGAAGCCTGCTGAAGTTCACCGAAGGATATTGATTTGCACAGATCAGTTAGCTGTTTAAGTGCCCATTTTGCACAAACTTTACAGCACCCCAAGTCATCATGCGCTATCACATGCGCAGTTCCATAGCTGATACCCTAGTGTGCATCAACAGTGGACAATGCAGTTTCC
Organism: Polypterus bichir lapradei; assembly: GCA_026402145.1. Classification (NCBI taxonomy): domain Eukaryota; kingdom Metazoa; phylum Chordata; class Cladistia; order Polypteriformes; family Polypteridae; genus Polypterus; species Polypterus bichir. The sequence goes on along the minus strand of JANRMT010062821.1, from coordinate 15,255,913 downwards.
GATCCTAAAGTGGCCTTGTGAGGGTCTGCTAGCGGCCCATCTTGTTCTAGCCGTTTGCCCGGCACTACCCAGATAACCACCAGCCTCCCACACCAGAACGGGATTAACATGAAGCAGAACCGAGTTTGCGGATCAACTTTAAAAAGGTTTTCGCTCACGATTTAAATCTTGTGCTTTTTTCTTGGTTATGACCTTGCTCAGTTTTTAAAATGGTTCTGTTTTGGGTTTAACAAAAGAATTGTGGACTCCCATGGAACAACCTTAGGCCACATCTGCTCTTGTTTTTCTCTTAATTTTGTTGTGGAGTTACTTTTCTTTTATTTTACAACATTTGACACAAAACTACAGGGTGAGTCAAAATTATGTTACCACAAATGGTACTGCTATGTATATACTTATATACAATTATTGTGGACAATGTATGTGCCACATACGGTACATGTGTTGAACATGATGGCAAACAGGTTGAGACATTCCTGTAAATCATCTCGCACATATGAAGTATGTTTTGTGAATCAATTGTTTCTGCCATTCAAATGTTAACATTATTTTGACTCACTGTAATAATACAAAATTACAAATAAGTTTACAAAAAGACATAAGGGATTGATGCCACAAGTAGACAAGTGTAATGTTTAACACCTTTTATGTTACGTGGGCTTGTGAGTTCAATGTTGATGGTCGACCAGATGTCAGTTACACTTGTAAACCTTTTCTTTGAGTCAAGCTGTTTTGACTATCGTAATGAGCCAACATCCTTTCGTGAACTTTAAAAAGTTTCACTCACACTGCGTAAAGAAATCTCACTGCGGTGTGTTGTTCAACAATGGTGCAATCCCACAGCAGAGTATCCATGTTCATTTGAATTTGACCTTGACTTCAACTAGTCTATGAGTGTTGTGTTTTGTGTTGTCACAAGAACGAGACATAAACAGATAAAGGTTTGGGGCAGCCACCCGTATAATACGGTATCCTGGCTGCAAAGTCGTTTTTTTTTTTATCAAATACACAGCACTGATGTGCATACAACTGAGTCCAGAACGAGACTGAGGGAAAAGGGAAAAGGGGCAGGCTTTTAAAGGGGAAGACAGGAAGTGAGGTCATAAGGATCGGGCACGTGTTCTTCAGTCATTGGATCGAGCCCGGACGTGACGTCAGAGGGGCCGGAGCCGGTAAGGTCTACTTCCATTGGCTCGGTCCCGGAAGTGACGTCAAGAGAGCCAGGTGGAATCTCCCGGGAATGGTCTACAGGAATGGGAGAAAAAGAGTCAGTGCACTCTGCCACATCCCAGCATGCCTCCAAACTGCCTTCACTCAAGCCCTTTAGCTGCCTCCCATGCGCACGTGTGTGACAGTGTGTTTAAACTAACCATAAGCCATCACAAATGTGTTGTATTGTGTCAGCTTCTGTTTTCAGTTCGATTTACACTCATACAATGCTTCATTTGCATGGATTCAGTGTAGTGCTGGGTGCACAGCAAATAAAAGTTGTGCTTTTTTGTATATACCTGTATTGTATAAGTTTAATCCTATTAAGAAAGAAAGAAAGATTGGTTCAATTGAATAGGATTACTGTACTGTACTGTAGCAGACTATCTATTGCTGTATTTTTAGTAAGCCATACGTCTGAGATAGTAGACCATGGCCAACAACCCATCATCCCTTGAAAGATTAACTCATTTTGGGGTTTAACTTAATAGCAACACTGAGTGAAGTAGTACTTGAGATGTATAATATGAAGTGTATTATTAGTAACAGGTTTGTCATTTTTTTTTTTTTAATATAGGATGTCAAAATATGAGAATATACCTGAGATTGCTAGAGCAACAGATTGCCGGATTGACTACATACGGAAAGGTTTGGCAATTGCTTTGTTCTACTATGCAAGATGTGTACAGCTGGGCTTGGGTGCCACACAGAACAGCAAAGAAGCTCAGTATTACTACAGCAAGGTGCGGTGTTTTATCAAAACAGTACTTTACACCCCAGTCAAAATGTTTTTATTTGGCCCCAGATGCTGTTTTAATTTTCATATCTAGAATTTCCACTCTGGACCTAAAGAAGATATCTCTTTCTCTGTTGTTAAAGCTCATGAGTTAATAAGGTGCCTGTCATATTTATAGAGCCACCTCTTTCAATGCCAGTCAATCACAGACTAATTACACAAGCGAGGGAATACAAATCAGCCTAATGGTAAGTGGAACATACTGTATAAACCGCCAAAAACAAGTGCACACCTTGATTTAACATTTGACCCAAACAGCCACCTGAATTTTGGCATGTGGACTTTGTAAGTTATGTATAATTAATGAAATGTGATCTCTCTGCCCGTTTCATTCCAAATAACCTCTTATTCCAGCAGGTTGTGCACTTTGTTCAAACCATTGCTCACGTTGTTTAGTGTCTGATTATTATCCCCATGTCAGCATTTTCAGTAGCAGACATGAACCCCTCCATTAAAAGTTTTGGGGCCAAATTCCTTAACAGCAGTCATTAGTTACAGTGAAACATTTTTACCTTTCAGTTTTAGCTTGTGCTTTAAAGTGATTTACCAGGGTGGCATTCAAGATCAGGATTCATTGCAACTGTTGGCATACAGTTGACAGTTTAAGGACTGCCAATATAAGTGATTTGCTAAAGTTCGCAGACGGGGAGCTAAGCAGGCAGCCGTGCATTTTAATGTCACACACCAATCACTGCACTATACTCTCTGACAATTTTGTGTTCATATTTATATAATAGTAACAAAACAAGCACATGGCATTTGTATTTACTTTTGATTAGTCTCAGATGCTTTCCCATGATGCAAGGGTGTGAGTTAAAGAAAACGTGTTACTCTTCAAGTAATGGGGCGGAGTGGAGGCTCTGAGGCAGATACAGATTTGCACTGGCAATAGGAAGGTTGCTGGTTCGAATCCTGTAAACGTGACTCTACTTCGTTGGGCTCTTGAGCAAGGCCCTTAACCTGCAATTGCTCCGTGGGTTTGACGTTAATCTGCATCCTTCAACCTGCAGGGAAAACCTGGGGGTTGGTGGCAGAATTGAAACTCCATTGACATGTGAGTCCATAAATAAATCTCACATTGGTTCCATTTCATGTGAACTAATGTGGTGCTGAAGTGTCCACCCCTTGCATGGCTGCACTCAGGTCCTAATCTGGGATCCAGAGTTGGTTTGTCATGTGGTGGGTGCGGCAATGCGCTGTATCAGCGGGTGCTCTCTTACACTTCAAGTAATCAGTTATTAGGTTAGTCATACTATCATTCATTAGGCTGGTCAGGTTGTATTGGAACCAGCATGCAACATGAAGTTCTGTTGGGTGGCTTATAAGATTTATATTTAAGTACTTTCAGATTGTATTTTTAAAGTTTCTGGTGTAATGTCAGTGTAGGAAAACACAAGCCTATCTTTCTTGCACATACTTCACAGATCCAAGCAGGCCTTTCACAGTCATGTAGATCATACAGTATATGTTATTAGTGTACTGTAGACATTACACTCATCAAATAAACAATTAAAAATAACGAACATAGGCAGGTCACATAAAGAGTACAGCCTACTAACCACAAACTTTGAAGTTTTGTACAAAGAACAGTCAGTAATGTTACTGACAACCCGACAAATAGCTTGTTGTGGCACAAGGGACAGAAAAAGTCCAAAGAAATGTTGGGGTGCCAACCTAGCCACCCTGTTTAATAATAAATCAATGAAAAAACAGCTTTTGGTACCAAAATAAACAGGCGCTCAATGGCACAAGCACAAGATAAAGATACAAGTCGCCGCCACTAAGGGTCTGTCTATGGAGCTGTCTATGGTTTGGATTGAGACTGAGGTGCCACATTCCAGGAACAACCACCTTCATATGGTTTCAACTGGAAGGGATGAGACATCTCAGAGGAAGGAGGGTGGAGTCATTTGCCCTCAAGGGGCATCTTCTCAGAGTTACAGAGGGGAGAGACAAGACTGTTAATGACGGCACCCCCTCTCGTCCCAGAGTAGTATCGCATACCTGATCTCAGCTGATAACGTTATCCACAGACGCGGATTTGTGACAAGCTGCACTATAAAAATTCAAAATATTTTTTCTTAACTGGGTGCCAGTCTGCTCATACTATAGTTAAGGGCTGCATTGTTGACTTTATGAGACCATTCAGAGGGTGCATACATGACTAACATGTATGGAGGAATGTTTTTGGACAAAAAATAAATTAATAAAAGAAAGTACTGTGAAATGTGACAATACATGAAGAATAAGAGCATGAGTGTAAATAAATAAATGTGTCGCAGAATGTGTTTTGTTGCTTATTTAATTTTGTCCATAATACTCCTTCAAACACAATGTGAAATGAGGCTTGAATTTAAAACTGTCACTTCCATTCATAAAAGCTGAGAAGGTGGGCAGTTGAAAGTGCTGTGCTTTAATTGTTGAATCGTTCCTACACTGAACTTAAACCTTCAGCCATCAAATGGCACATTTACAGCAGACACTTCAGCCGCTGGCTCCTAATGATGAATTCACAGTTTATAAAACAAAAGCAGCCACTTCACACAATAACTCGGAAACTTCCTCTTGCTCTTGTAATTAACGTGCAGTGTCACAACTTTGAGCAGACATGCGTGCCACAGGATTCTCAAGCCCAGTAAAGCAGGTACGTCCACTCTGCAGACGATTCACCAATCAAAAAACAGCACTTAGTAGAGCCCGCCTTCTCAGCTTTAGCGAGCGAAAGTGACAGGTTTAAATTCAAGCCGTATTTCATGTATTACAGACAAAATGAAATCAACAGCAACCAAAAATATATTTACAGTATTTGCTCTCACATTTAATGCTCTTTTTCTTTATTTATTGTCCTATTTCTCAGTACTTTGTTTGCATATTTGTTTAATTTTGTCTGAAATATTCCACCATACAGCTGATTGTGTTGACAGAGGATTAATGATCTTTCAAATTGTGAGCATCACAATCACAGGACATCTGATTAGCCAGATCTTCTGCTTTGAATACAACTGATGTTCTTACTGTAGCAGGCCATTGCATGGTGCAGTTTTTTACATACAGTAAGTAACAGCAGTGATAAATCTGTCACAACTGAAATATGGGATGAAAAGAAAAGTCATGGTAGGCTGACATATGTGATTATCCCAGGAAACAAGTGACACCTTGTCACCATACCCTTAAAGAAATGTTTATTTTTGTAATAAAATAGTGTTTTACCTGAAATAGTTAGTTAAAGTGCAAATATAAATAAATAATTTTTCATATTTAATTGCAAATGTCTAAAATTGTGCGTATGGAAGAGCAGCAGAGTCTAGTGAGTATTGTTATACAGTCATATGAAAAAGTTTGGGAACCCCTCTCAGCCTGCATAATAATTTACTTTCAACAAAAAAGATAACAGTGGTATGTCTTTCATTTCCTAGGAACATCTGAGTACTGAGGTGTTTTCCGAACAAAGATTTTCAGTGAAGCAGTATTTAGTTGTATGAAATTAAACCAAATGTGATAAACTGGCTGTGCAAAAATGTGGGTCCCCTTGTAATTTTGCTGATTTGAATGCATGTAACTGCTCAATACTGATTACTTGCAACACCAAATTGGTTGGATTAGCTCATTAAGCCTTGAACTTCATAGACAGGTCTGTCCAATCATGAGAAAAGGTATTTAAGGTGGTCAACTGCAAGTTGTGCTTCTCTTTGACTCTCCTCTGAAGAGTGACAGTTTGGGACCCTCAAAGCAACTCTCAAAAGATCTGAAAACAAAGATTGTTCAGTATCATGGTTTAGGGGAAAGCTACAAAAAGCTATCTCAGAGGTTGAAACTGTCAGTTTCAACTGTAAGGAATGTAATCAGGAAATGGAAGGTCACAGGCACAGTTGCTGTTAAACTCAGGTCTGGCAGGCCAAGAAAAATACAGGAGCAGCATATGTGCAGGATTGTGAGAATGGTTACAGACAATCCACAGATCACCTCCAAAAACCTGCAAGAACATCTGGCTGCAGATGGTGTATCTGTACATTGTTCTACAATTCAGTGCAATTTGCACAAAGAACATCTGTATGGCAGGGTGATGAGAAAGAAGCCCTTTCTGCACTCACACCACAAACAGAGTCGCTTGTTTTATATAAATGCTTATTTAGACAAGCCAGATTCATTTTGGAACAAAGTGCTTTGGACTGATGAGACAAAAATTGAGTTATTTGGTCATAACAAAAAGCGCTTTGCATTGTGGAAGAAGAACACTGCATTCCAAGAAAAACACCTGCTACCTACTGTCAAATTTGGTGGAGGTTCCATCATGCTGTGGGGCTGTGTGGCTACTTCAGGGACTGGGGCCCTTGTTAAAGTCGAGGGTCGGATGAATTCATTCCAATATCAACAAATTCTTCAGGATAATGTTCAAGCTTCAGTCGCAAAGCTGAAGTTACGCAGGGGTTGGATATTCCAGCAAGACAATGACCCAAAACACAGTTCGAAATCTACAAAGGCATTCATGCAGAGGGAGAAGTACAATGTTCTGGAATGGCCGTCACAGTCCCCTGACTTGAATATCATCGAAAATCTATGGGATGATTTGAAGCAGGCTGTCCATGCTCGGCAGCCATCAAATTTAACTGAACTGGAGAGATTTTGTATGGAAGAATGGTCAGAAATACCTCCATCCAGAATCCAGACACTCATCAAAGGCTACAGGATGCGTCTGGAGGCTGTTATATTTGCAAAAGGAGGCTCAACTAAGTATTGATGTAATATCTCTGTTGGGGTGCTGAAATTTATGCACCTGTCTAATTTTGTTATGATGCATATTGCATATTTTCTGTTAATCCAATAAACTTAATGTCACTGCTGAAATACTACTGTTTCCATAAGGTATGTCATATATTAAAAGGAAGTTGCTACTTTGAAAGCTTCGAGTTCCTAAACTTTTTCATATGACTGTATGTGTTGTACGATGTCAGCTAAAAAAGTTTAAAATCAGTGTGAGAATTCCCTGTGACGTAGTTCAGAACACACAGGACAAACCTTATCAAACAATCTGAAATAGTAAATAAATACAAATTAATAAACAAACATCACAAACATACCAAATGGTAATCCTGATAATAATGGCAAACAAATCCGGGAGTTATGTTCTAAACTTTGCTTCTTTTGAAATGAAACCCAGTGGCCATATCGGACCTCAGAATCCATTATAACAGCCGTGATGAAGTATTTAGTCAGACCTTTCCCAGAGAGGTGCTTGAAGACATTCTTTGAATATTTGGGATTTTTGCAAAGATTGATTTTTGTCTTCTCCCCCACTTGCACCCCACATTTTGTCTCACTTTTGGGTCAGGCATTTACCATCCAAATTCATGCCATTTCAAAATAAGGTTGCTTTCCAATTTAATGTTTCTCTGTTTTTCTCCAAACAGGCAGCCATTCTTGATCCAGATGTTGTTGCAGACCTCCAAACTGAAGTTAATCATGGGATTCTTTAGGACATTGTACCCGGATTTCGCCATTTGAAGATTCAAACATGTTTCCAAAAAGTAAAACTTCACCATTTCCCTGTTTGTTTCCATGTTCCTTTGCCATTAATGTTTGACACAGTTATACGATTGACATGGCGGATGGCAAATGACAATGTTGACCTTATGAACCTATGCATGAATACTTTATCTTTATTTTTAAGCAGTGCCTTTATAGAATATTAACTTATACTTCTGTCAGTATATCATTATTAAAGCCTAATGGCTTGAGCTGAATTAAAAAGTGTGTAAAATCCAAGACCCTGAATGCATAAAAAAGAAAACTGATTTAAGCATCAATGGAGAAAGACCAATTTAGCTTCCCATAAGTTAGTTACTTGGATATATTTTCTACTCTAATCTGTCCAGTTACTTTGAGAAGAAAACATTTCTGTATGTTTTGAAATAGAAAATTAATGGAGGGCCAAAAAAAAGTTTCACGTAACAGAAAATGCTTTGAGAGAGTAAGAGGCCAAATTCTGGGTCATCTAACAAGGCTGAGAAGGTCCTCCAGCACAACCCAGAAAATATCTGCACATTTTAGGGGCGACAGCCCCACTCTTCCCACTTTTATAATTTAGCTTGCACCTCTTTCATATAAACACAAACAACCCTATGTTGGGTTTGTTTGAAACTGAGTTCAGTTACAGCCAAGGTGAGAGGTGAAAGAGCCATTCAGATTCTCAAAATGTGAAGCCTGTCGCCCACAGATACCATGAAGCATCCTGTCAACCGTTGTTTTGGGTGGATCTCCAAAGGGGCACACAGAGAAACATAGCATGCGTGAGAGCAAGCATCCTGAAATTAGAATAGTGTGGCTGATGGTCCTTTCAGTCAGCCATTACTGTCATTATGTGTCGTCAGTCATTGATCCTGAGCGTGCAGTGGCTTACAGTTGAACTCTGGAGTCGTTTTTTCTTCCTGCTGTTTGCCTGTACATCAGGCTTCTATCCTTTAAATAGTATCCGATCCTGTACTTCACAATAGAATAAACTATTCAATTATAACAGTTTTCAGTTTATCATTCCATTAAGACTAAAATGAAATAAATCAATTATAGGCATAAAAAGGTTTCTAAAGAAAGAGTCGGTCATTTGTCTAAAAGTCCAAAATAATGAAAGAAGCTGCTTTCTTCTGAGCGCACATTGGGCTGGAACAGCGTGGAGTGCTGCAGGATGGCCACAGGTTATCATTAACAAAGAGCCCTGCTGCGTATTTGGGACTAATGGTTTGATTTCTACACAGAAACAGACAAAATTTTTAATGTCACACAAAACCTGCAGGTATACTGGAACAGAAGTGCCAACAGCTTATTACAGGAGCAGCTTAACTGCACCACCACCACACAGGAGGTCATTTAAAACAATTTGTCTAGTGCCATACCCAACCACACATGAGGGAGTGTGGATGAAATGTCTGTCACTCTTACTGGTTTTTATGGGGGGGGGATTTACAGCATGTGATATAAGAGAACATCCTAATCAGGCTTGCTGGAGTTTTCTTTTTTATTTGTAATGCAGAATACTTTTTAAAAATTCATTTGACATACAGTAGTATTCTGTGCATTCTGCCGTCTTAATTGTCACATTGAATGAACAGATTTTAAAAAGCATTATCCAGTCCTTGAACAATAGTTATAAATGGCCAGGTTTGTTGTATTGTCACATGTGTAGAGTACAGTGAAATTCTTCCATGCATCTTTGACCACGCCACGCTCCATTCTTTCCAAATGACAGATCAAGTTGATAAAATGTGTTTCCTTGATATTCACAATGTGTCCATCCACCTCTTTTAGAACAGTCTCATTCAGGACACGACTGCCTTGTTCCCGTTTGGGAATTTGTCTACAGCCAATTCAGGGGCTTGTGATCTTTATTTCACCACAGGCATGTTTCAGGGACATACAGTAGAACCCTGATAACCTGCGCCCCGATTTACCAATGCAAACCTGCAAGTGTAATACACAACTTTTCTGAGAGTTCATAAAAACTTTACCATGAATCCTGCACGACATGCATAAATACTACACTTTTAATCTCATTTGTACTGAGCGAGCAGTCAAGGCACTGGTGACTGTGGGACTATAGCCATGACTCACTCAGCAATCCCTAGCTGCACCCCTCAGCTGTTGTTAGTGTGTTGCCAGCGTTGACTGTGTACGCATGTTCTACTGTTTCATTTGGTACGTATTTGTTTATTCATACATTTCAAAGTGTTGTAGTGAACTGCTGGTTGGAACTGTGAACCCGCGTTCTCTGGCTCAGAGGTAAGCGCTTTGCGGTGTGAGCTAAATGGAGGGATCCCTCTGGTCATGAACTTGTTAAAGATTTGCACAGAAAATGCAGGGCTGACATGGACTGACTCACTTCTGTTGTGTACGAACATCACCTGAGTGAAGCACATGGCTTTCCTCAAAGTGTACAGCGTCCGTCTCCGACCACTGTGAGCGTCAGACTTCTCTGATGACATCATGTGGTCTCTCTCAGTGTCAGCCCCCACCTTCTCTGTGCTCCATCACCACTACAGCGGCCATCCATTTTCTTGTGAGTTTTCAGCAATCCGAAGTAGCGGCAATTCACATTACCTTGGATAATCAGGGTTGTAATGTATTTCTTTAGAAAAAATTTGCCTATAAGGAATAATAGACAGGCTTTAAAAATGTGAAGTACGTAGCACTGATTGTTACTGTTGAAGGCAGAAATATACACTGCTCAAAAAATTAACACTTTTTAACCAGAATATAACATTTCGTCACGGGTGTCGAACTCCAGTCCTGGAGGGCCACAGCGGCTACAGGTTTTCATTCTAACCCTTTTCCTAATCAGTGACCTGTTTTCACTGCTAATTCACATTTTAATAGCCCTGTTAGAAGGATTCAGTCCTCTGAATTGATTTGTTTCGTCATTAAAATGCGGCCAAACAGAAATGAGACGTGAAACAGATGACCAGCTAAACTGGGGCTTCAAACTCCAACCAGTTTCTTAATGAGAAGCCAATTCTTCCTGTTAATTAAACTCGTTATTTAATTCCACGGCTTGTTGTTGCTCTCGTTCTGCCACAGCTGACATTTCCAAAACTGTTGATTTTCTGTTTATCATAAGAACATTGTCAAAGTGTTGTGGTGAGTTGAGAGATCAACTTTACTGAGACCTTCACCTTTCTTTATTTTCAGATATTGTGTGATGTGGTGGCTTGTTGTGTGTATCATTATTGTCTGGCTGCTCATTAAGGAAAAAGAAACAACTAAAGGGCCTGAGTCAAGTTAATTAAAAGAAGTAATTAGCAGCAAAAACTGGTCACTAATTAAGAAGATGGTTAGAATGAAAATCTGCAGCCACTGCGGCCCTCCAGGACTGGAGTTTGACACCCCTGCATTACGTCAATGAAAGTTCTGGGCTATTGATCTGATCAATATATTGATCTAAGTTCTGATCAATTAAGTAGCAGAGGGGGTTGTTAATCAGTTTCAGCTGTTTTGGTGTTAATGAAATTAACAGCAGGTGCACTAGAGGGGTAACAATGAGACGACCCCCAAAACAGGAAAGGTTTAACAGGAAGAGGCCCCTGACATTTTTCCCTCCTTATCTTTTCTGACTGTTTTTTCACTAGTTTTGCATTTGGCTATGGTCAGTGTCACTACTGGTAGCATGAGGTGATACCTGGACCCTACAGAGGTTGCACAGGTAGTCCAGCTTCTCCAGGATGGCACATCAATATGTGCCATTGTCAGAAGGTTTGGTGTGTCTCACAGCACAGTCTCAAGGGCATGGAGGAGATTCCAGGAGACAGGCAGTTACTCTAGGAGAGCTGGACAGGGCCGCAGAAGGTCCTTAACACATCGGCAGGACCAGAATCTGCTGTGAATGTCTCTGACCAAACAATCAGAAATAGATTTCATGAAGGTGGCCTGAGGGCCTGACGTCCTCTAGTGGGCAAAGTGCTCACTGCCCGGCACCGTGGAGCTTGATTGGCATTTGCCATAGAATACCAGAATTGGCAGATCCACCACTGGCACCCTGTGCTTTTCACAGATGAGAGCAGGTTCATCCTGAGCACATGTGACAGATGTGAAAGGGTCTGGAGAAGCAGTGGAGAATGTTATGCTGCCTGTAACATCATTCAGCATGACCGGTTTGGTGGTGCGTCAGTGATGGCCTGGGGAGGCATATCCATGGAGGGACGCACAGACCTCTACAGGCTAGACAACAGCACCTTGACAGGCATTAGGTATCAGAATAAAATCTTTGGACCCATTGTCAGACCCTATGCTGGTGCAGTGGGTCCTGGGTTCCTCGTGGTGCACGACAATGCCCGGTCTCATGTAGTGAGAGTATGCAGGCAGTTCCTGGAGGATGAAGGAATTGATACCATTGACTGGCCCCCACGTTCACCTGACCTAAATCCAATAGAACGCCTCTGGGACATTATGTTTCAACACTGCCAGGTTGCACCTCAGACTGTCCAGGAGCTCAGTGATGCCCTGGTCCAGATCTGGGAGGAGATCCCCCAGGACACCATCCGTCATCTCATACAAACTACTGAATACAATTTTGATTTGCTGCAATGAAATTTCGGCAAAATGGACTAGCCTGCTGCATCATTTTTTCACTTTGATTTTCAGGGTGTCTTTGAATTCAGCCCTCTTTAGGTTGATAATTTTCATTTTCATCAAACGATCTGGCATCCTTTTATTCCTAGCACATTACCCAGTCCATATCAGTATAGATATCCAGCAGAATTTTTTTCCTATTAAGATCTGATGTGTTTTCAAAGTGTTCCTTTAATTTTTTTGAGTAGTTGTTTCCAGCTTGTCACGTACTGTCCTATATTACAGTTCACCAGCTGCTTCATTTACAATCCACCATTAGTGACAACTAATATAAATGAAGACACCTTCCACTTATTACCTTAACCTAAGAAACCATTTGGAAACAGAGCCAATTAGAATGCTGCTTTGCTTCTGTCAGTTAATCTATATTTGAACCTTGTCTGGAAGGATTTCAGTTTACCTTTGAAACAGAGGTGTAGTCCAGAAGTGCTTCTGGGTAATATGGATGTGAGCAGGGAAGTTGTCCCAAAAGTGTCCCCTCTAAAAGTCCTTGATGTCCCCAACATGGTTGCCCACTCCAATTCCAAACCCCATGCGGCACGCCCAGTGGGAAGTGAGACTGGAACAGCACCAGACGTTTACCATCTCCCAGCATACTGGGGGTCACTTATTACACTGGTAGGCAGTCCTCCACTGCCCATCCATTATTTTGGTGCCCCATCTGGGCAGATAACCACCAACCAGCCACCAGCCCGTCAAAGACCCCTTTTCACACCATGCTGGAATGACTTTTGGAAAGCTGGAATGCCAGGAGAAAAGCCCACATAGAAATTAGGAGGTTGTGTCAACTCCAATGAGCCATTATGTAGGATTTGAACCAGAAGTCCTGGAGGTTTGAAGAAAGCGCACTAATCACTGTGCTAAACCGCTGTGTAGTTAGTCCAAGATAGCAAACTAAATAAAAGTACAGGCAGTCCCTGGGTTACGTACGAGATAGGGACTGTAGGTTTTGTACTTAAGTTGAATTTGTATGTAAGTCGGACAGGTACATTTTTTTAATAAATGCTATTGTTGACAGACTGTAACCAAGTGCTTCTGCCAATGAATGATGGGAGTTTCACCTCTCTCTGATCTTTTTATTATTTCTACTTTATTTTCAATGGTGATGGTTTTTCTCTTCTTTACTGTATCACCACCACTTGCATCAGATTTGTTATTCAGAGACATTCTTGAAGGGTGAAGACAAAAGGTTAAGATGAGCTCTTCTGCACAGCACTGTACACGCTATTACAGCAGGAAGGCACCCGTCGTCAACACATCTGATGTACTGACAAGAGACAACTTCCTGCTATGTGCGTAACAGTACAAGCAGGCTTGCTACTGAGAATGAATGGGTGCGGCAACGGGGGGTTCATCACCAGCCCACTTCACAGTCACCTCCACTACAGTATGCTGCCTGCAGCGTCTGCCCACCAAGAACGAACACGGTGCGGCCAAAGGCGGGTAGTGAATCGCCCCCATTCAATAGGCAGTCATCCGATGCACACTACAATGCTACCCCCTGCCGCCCCGTTCACCCACAACCGGTTCACCGCTTGCAGCATTACCAGCCGCCCAACGAGAATGAACAGGGCAGCCGTGTGTGGTGGGCGAGCAGTGAAACCGCTTGCTGCCGGGAGCCGCCCAAGGGACACTACACTGCGCGGGAAGCAAAATCGCCCCCCCCCCCCCCTTCCGTCCAGCCACCGCTTGCTTGCAGCGTCCCCAGACTGAAGATGAGTGGCAGTTACTGATGAGTCGCAGCTGCGTCCCCGTTCGTAAGTCGTAGGTTGGATGTCCATAACCTGAGGACTACCTGTACTTATAAACAATCAAATGTGTACAAACCTTGGTTTGCGTGTGTTTTACGAGACGAGCTAAAATTTGTAATATATTTTAACTTGATAAACGAGCGAGGTCTTGCAATAGTAGTACGTATACGCTTTGTCTACCGAGTGTCACGTGATCACAACTGAGCCGATGGTTGTTCTCTCTCTTGCTGCGGGATTGTGGGTAATTGTCTCCTATGCTCAGTCTCAGTTGGCGTGCCTCACTCGTATAGTCAACATCCGTACGAGCGTCTAATGTTTACTATAGCATGGTGACAACGTGTGTGTGCTGTAATGTGCGAGTCCCTGTCTTGCACCCCAAAACACGAAGCGGAGTCTCAGCTTGAATCAGGAACAGCAGGGTTATTTATTTTAGCGGGATCTGCCACTCTCCTATACACAGACACAGCAGTCAGGCAGGGTCGTGGCTAGTTTAATGGCCAAGTAATACGGTTCCCTAGATTTAAAATGTTCCTTACATCACCCATCGATGGCAAGCGCTTATAGCATGACTGCGATCTTTTCAGATTTGCTCTTGCGGCAAACTGCTACAGCGCTGGGAGCCTGCGGTTGCTTCAGAACGCTCTTCTGCGTGTCGTTAAAGGTAAAGTGCAGGTTCATTTGTTTTATGTATTTTTACTTTTTATTTTGTATTAATCATTTTTATATGAATATTTTTGGGTTGTGGAACGAATCATCTGAGTTTCCATTATTTCTTCGCTTTGATATACGAGAGCTTTGGATTACAAGCACAGTTCTGGAACGAATTATGCTCGCTGTATGGACTTTGGGAAGCTACTTAACACTTAACGTAAATGGGCAGCACAGCCATTTTACCACAGCCAAATATTTTGTGTACCGTCTTCAGCCAGGTAATTATTTCTATAGTTTGTACACGTTCTCCTCATGTCCAGAACCATTTTCTCCAGGTGGGTTTTTGCCTGCATCCCAAACATATGCAGGTACTGACATCCTGAACAGAGAAGCTTCTTTGTGTCTCATGTGTGGATAAGCCTAAGAGGAGGTTTAGCTGGGGTGAGTACATCTCCAAAATATGATCTTCTGTAACCATGTAAACGATGAGTCCTCCAACCATCCTTCAGTGAAAAGCACAATCGGACCACTCAACTGGGCAGTGTCATGGACTGGTTTACTGTACAGTGTTGGTTCCTGCCCTGCTACTGGGAAAAGCTCTTTATCCCCATACCAAACCAGCGCGAACCTTGAAAATGTACTGGGCCAATGTGAGAAGGTTACAATTCCTGCAATTGTGAGGATTAATCCACAGTGTAATACAAATCCTCTTTTTAACTTGCACCGTGTTATTTAAGCCGTATTCTGTTTACGTTTTGAGATACGCCGTTTGAAAAGTCCAGTGCTGCTGGAGACTTCTGTTACTGTAAAATGAGGGTTGAAACAAAACACCTTTTAAAAAGTGAAGAACAGATTAAGAAAACAGAGGACTTTGAGCCTGAACTTGAATTACTGCTGATGCTCTTGCAATATGCAAAATGTGAAGTGTGAAGGCACAATAAAAAAACAATCTTTTTTTCTAAACGATACAATAACAGTCTAGTCATTTTGTGCAACTTAAAAATTAGCCAAAAAATATTTTCAGTCCAAAAATTCCATAAAAAAGGTAAACTAAAAAAAAATCATTAAAAAAACAGTTTTGTCTTTTGCAGTTTATTGCTTATAAATATTCTACACTATTTTAAATCTTTGGTAAAAATAATATCTATGTCTAGTCAACAATAAAATAGTCACAATGACTTTACATGAAGTATTGCACAACAAAGATTTTAATGGACACGAGAAAGGAAAAGGAATGTTCCAAGTTCTGGATAATTTTCAACATGGATACAACATTCATCTGTCCACAACTATTAACAAAAATCACAACCTGGAAGGTCTTTAAAGTAAAATAACCAGATTTTGTACAACATGTATTGGCAGTTGACCTTACCAAATCTTCCAAGCCATTTAACGGGATCATGAGAACATTTAAAAACATATCATCCTAAGCAGCATTTTCAATATGGTGCAGTGGTACTTCATCATGTCCGTTTACACAGTGGTACTTCAGCTAGCACAGAACAAACCCACCAAATACATGGCCCGCCCCTCTACTAAAGAGGGTAATACAGGTCATGTCTATTTGTGAGTACAGACATGTTCTTCTTTAAATCTTGGTGTGCTTTGTCAAACTACAACTGTTTTCTGCTGATCCAGATGTTCTCTCAGTTCTGGACAAAGTTCAATAAGCAATAACTCCAAAAGAACCTACAAAACAAGACAGAGGTCTTTTGTTACTCAGAATGAATAGATGACAAGATTGTAATTCCTAAAAAAACATATTAAAAGAGGGCATATTTAAAGTGCAGTTTACAATTCATTCAGCTCTCTATTATAAAAGAAATTTTTGAGACGAGACAAGACTATTGCCGAGAGATTTTTTTCAAGTCCCGCCCTCCTCTCAACCATTTCCGGTTAACGGCCCATGCCCTTGCCCATGCCCGGTCCTGTCACCTCTCATTCGTGTGAATGCTTTTGTCAGACACAGTTCTGTGCTCTCAGCTCTTATAATTTTTACGATCAAATTGGCAAATTGCTTAAATGCGTATCAATAGACTATGCTGAAACAGTTGATGGAGATATGGCGGATGATGAAAACATGAACTTACAACATCCCATAGAATACCTACAACCATTAACACTGTCCGGTCTTCCACTGGCCGAATTTCTGTTGAAAGAAGGATGTATCGTAATGTTATTGTGTAATTTATGTCTTGAGTGATGGGCTATGCAATAGGACAAGATTAGTTGTATTCAAAATTGGTCAAACAATTCTGACATGTAAAATTTTAACAGGCGACAAGATAGGTAATGTAGTACATCTTCCGCGGATAACATTAGACACCAAAGGAGATCTTGATACGCCATTTGTATTAAAATGTTTACAGTTTCCCCCTAGAATAGCTTTTGCTATTACAATTAACAAATCACAGGGACAAATATTTGCAAATGTTAGTTTGTTTATTAGAGAGAAAGAAACGTTATTTACTCACGGGCAGTTATATGTTGTGTTGTCACGATGTAACTCCAAAACATGGTATCAAAATTCAATGCAACATTGACGAAAAGTTAATTCCAAATATTGTTTTTACAGTAAAAGGGTAAGTTTAAAAAGTATTTGCGTGGTAATTTCAAAGCCAAACAGAACGAAAACGTATAAAGCAACGAATACCTCTAACACAACATGAAACATAATTTTCTAACATGTTCTTGATAACAGACCACATTTGTGTAAAATAATTATAGTAATCTTGTTATTCTGTATTGATGTACACAAACTTGTAAAATTAATCTGTTTTCATATATATATATATATATACAGTGAGTATAGAATAGAATCACCCCCTTCAAAATGTTTCCAGTTTTTTTTGCTTTACAGCCTTAAATGAAAACACATACAA
Organism: Polypterus bichir lapradei; assembly: GCA_026402145.1. Classification (NCBI taxonomy): domain Eukaryota; kingdom Metazoa; phylum Chordata; class Cladistia; order Polypteriformes; family Polypteridae; genus Polypterus; species Polypterus bichir. Next base: position 15,238,511 of record JANRMT010062821.1, on the reverse strand, counting down.
AAAACATTTCTTCCGAGCTTTACTTATTCAATTCAACCTACAACATCCAAGTGAAATATATCACAGCTATATATACATACATACACACACAGTTAATTACTTTCCAGGTAGGAAGCAGGCAATAAACCTGTACAATGCATTCCTTGACATTAAGAATGCTAGAACTGAACAAATATCAGTTTCACACTGGGTTAGCCTTATCATCTCACATCACCTAAGTTATACATGGAAGGTACACGTCCTCCTAACTTTCGACTTCAAATTGGCCCCTGGGTTTCCATGCGAGTGTATCCTTTGATGGACTGATTCCAGGTGTTTCCAAGATACTGATATTCCTACATTCTAATAAAGTGGATGGAGACTACAGCACTAGACCACAGGGGAAAGTACAGCTTGACAAAGAGTTAAATGCTTCTTGTCTTGTACTATTTAAATTGTTGTTATTTTTACACACATTAGGCCAATGGCTTTGCAATATACTGCTGTAAATAAGGATTACATCCTTTACTGGAAACCTTGCTTCAGTCGTGGCGACAGGATATGCAGGGTGTTATGTCACATGCAGCATTAACACATTTCACAAAACTAGACATACAGTGCCTTCAGAAAGTATTCAGACCCCTTCACTTTTTCACATTTTGCTCTGTTGAAGCCTTGTGCTAAAATCATTTTAATTCATTTGTTTCTCTTCATCAATTAACAATTAATACTCCACAATGACAAAATAAAAACAGGATTTTCGAGATTTTTGAAAATGTATTAAAAATAAAAAAAAAACCAAAATATCACATTAACACAAGTATTCAGACCCTTTACTCAGTATTTCATTGAAGCACCTTTGGCAGCGATTACCATGTGGCATCTTCTTGGGTATGGCGCGACAAGCTTCACACACCTAGATTTGGCGATTTTCAGCCATTCTTCTCTGCACATTCTGTATTTTGAGGTCTCTCCAGAGATGTTCAGTTGGGTTCAGGTCTAGGCTCTGGCTCAGTCACTCAAGGACATTCTCAGAGTTGTCCAAAAGCAACCGCTGTGTTGTCTTTGCTTTGTGCTTATGGTTATTGTCCTGTTAGAAGCTGAACCTTTGGTACAGTGTGAGGTCCACAGTGCTCTGGAGCAGGCATTGCAGACACTCTGGACTTTGCTCTGTTCAGCTTACCTTCAAATCTGAATAGTCTCCTGAAAAACCAACCCCCCAGCGTGCTTCTGCCACCACCATTCCTCACCACTGAAATGGTATTGCACCAGTACCAGGGCTGTCTTAACAGCATTATAGGCCCCCGGGCAAAGCAGTGCACTGGGGCAACTTCCTACACAACCACTCAGCAAGTCACAACATACATAGATTAGCATGTGGGGCCCCATGGGCAACCAGCCCAGCATGCCCATGCATTAAGACGTCCCTAAACAGTAGCTAGGATGGGAAGATTCACCCTGTCCAAAGATGGTGAATGGTTTATTTTATTACGGGACCCCAGGAACACACTCAGCCTTGACCCAACATGCATACACTCACATACAGATACAGAGACACACATAAGTGACTCAATGACTCGAACAATAATAAAATAAATATACTAATTATATATTATTAATGAAATAACGAATAGAAAAAAACAGTATTAATCAAAAATATATAAGCAAAAACCCTCTCCAATTTCCCACCAGTAATAATTATTAACATACTCTATATACATAAAACCGAATGAGACAACACTCGCTATTCAGTAAGCAATTAACACTAATAATAAAGTCCAACACGGTCCAATACTGCAGAAGCAGATGACGGTGGTGCATGGAATGAAAAACTCTGTGAACAGCCTTCTGAAGGAAAGGTAAAGTTTTGTCCTACCAGGTTCCAGCTGTAATGTGAAGATTTGGTATGACTGGGAGTGCCCCCCAGACAAAAACGTATCCAACTAAGACAAAATCACACAGAAAAGCAGGCTCAGGACAGCACATAAATCTAGAAGAAACTGTAACCCTCAATAGTGTGAGTGATGTGTGGAAACAAATAGACTGCTGATCATGAGCTCCTCTGTGTCTTTTTCGCTCCTTTTTATAGAGCCCACCTAATTATCGTTCTTCCCAGCAACCCTTGTACCCTCTGAATCTGCCCAATGGCAAAATACTTCCAGAGCTGCTGGGAGTTGTAGGAAATTTGAGTAGCACCGCTACAGTATTACACAGGTGATACGTGTTACCCAGTTTCCTACAGATGTGATACTTAGAACAGCTGCACAAACACAGGAGTACGAATTCACAACTGCAAAAACAACACTCTCTGATGGGGTATGACCAATGGGAATGAATTATCAACACAGGAACAAAAAACAATATTTAGAGGTAAAAATGAATGTTTGGAGTTAATAAAGTAATCTATAGTGGCCAACAGAACAACTGAGGAGTGCATACGATCAAATTGGCTGAGAGGGGGCAGGAGCCAGGAGTAAACAAACAGCACACATAAGGAGAAGCCAGATGCTTGAACACCACTTTCACTCAGTGAGGAGGACGTGCGTCTGTAAGTAATGTTAAACGCTGCATGGCGGCATGAGCGCAATGTTGATACGGCCACTGAACATATTGTCTGTAATTAAGGATGCAACACAACACTTTTACAAGTAACACTGTACATCAGTTGATACAAGAATTTGCATTTTATTATCGACTAGGTTGGAAATATTTTTTTTGTCATATCTGTTAACATATTGATATAATTGTGCAATATTCATTTTATTTATTACACTTTTTTTCCCCTCGGGGGGAAATGCACAGTGCAATCTAAAATAAAGTAATAAAGCAATGACAAATAACTTCATGATAAACCATTAATTCAGAAGGCATATCGGACATTTCTGGACTCCCTGTCCTTTACAAGAAGTCTTTTTTTCTGTTTGGCATTCAGTTTTTTTTTTTTATTTAAAATCTGAAATAAGACTATAATATTCAATAGACCTACTTCCAAATATTTTTCATATTGCAATATTCTGAACCTTCCACAAATAGTTAAAAGACTAAACTAAAACCTTTGAGCAACTTATAAGCATTGAAATGTCCACCAGTAAACTGGAATCAGTCTTTTTTTTTTTAATCTAAAATGATAAATGAGTGTCAAGTCTTGTGTTTATGGCACAGCAGGACTGTTTAGAAGAAGCAAAGTTGCTCAAAACCAAAATGAAGTCCAGATGGTACCTGAAGCATGTGGTCTATTTTTATCTGTATTATTTATTGTCTTCTTACAGGGTGAGCATATATACAGTAAATCAGGTCTGATGCAGTTTTCTGATGTAGGTATCAGCAAAGTACAATAAAGAAGATGCAGAGTAAGCTCAGCATTTAACCTGAATTGGGTATGTAAAGTCTAAACCTCTCAGTATTCCACTTGTGTAGTTCTGGCAGACTTAGCATCCCAGCACTTTATGGACTCCCTGCAACCCCGTGAGGGAAAACCACATTCTGAAAATGGATACATGCATAAAGTATCATATACTGCAGCTAGCCATTTTTTCTCCAGTTTTCTGCACCTATGGAGTGTCTGGCAATGGCAAATATATTTACATTATAAGCCTACTATTCAAACCGTTAGCATTCTTTCAAACAAATCACAACATATACAACAGTGTCAGACGTAAAGTCAAATACTAGTTAGTGTTGCCAGCTTACAGAAGACTCTGCTCAGAACTCAACCAGGTCACTGGCAATATGAAGTGTTTTTCTAAACTGAAGTACAATTCCAGACTGGCCCTGCTGCTTATGTTCTGGGGGAGCCACCATGGGCAGTCCAATACCTCCCCCGGGACGCTTGGTGGCAGCCTCCCTGGCCGACGGTAATTCCCCAACCACCCGCAGGGCTCCATGGGAGATGGAGTCCTCCACAGCTTGGGTGGGGTCTGGGGTGGCCGCTAGTGGGGGGCTGTCTGCTTCCAACAGCCCGGCTGGATAAGTCTTCATCCCCATCCGGAAGTGCAATTAGGACCAGGTGGGCAATCACCTGGAACGCTTCTCGGTGGGCTATAAAAGGGCCCAGCCACCCCCACTCAAGGAGCCAGAGTTGGGAGGAAGGAGATGAAACTTGAGGAGGAGTGGCGGTAAAGGAACAGTGTTTTGATTGGGGTTTGTTTGTTGTGTCACAGGGAAGACATGCGCCCACGGATGAAGGAAAAATAAAAACCTTTAGTTATTTCATACGTGCCTCCGTGTCCCATCTGTGTCGGGTCGGGTGCAATAAAGCGCCTTTGTTACAGTGCATACAGTACTTTCATGAACAAAAGATGTATTTTATAGGATGGATTGCCTAACACCAACATCAATGGCTTGCTGTTAAGAAACATAGCGTCTCATGTAAAATCCATGCTGTAGGTTAAAAGAAAATCACAGTAAAATCTTGAAGAACCTAATATTTACAGTGTACCTTCATCTTATCATAAAATGTCAATTTTAAACCAAAGATGCACAATTATTAATATCGAAGACGTGCTTTGTTCACAAAATACCTGCAAATGACAATTTGTTTTCTTTTCACAATCAGTTTTAAAGCACTTGACTAACAGCAGTAAATCTCAACATATGCACATAACTGTCCACGTGTGTGTAAGTCCCTCACACATGTACCATTAATTAGCAGTGGTTCAAGAAAATGAATGGAAGGGCGATAAAACATAAAATCTGATGTGTACAGTACAAGGGTATTCCTACATGAATCTGTGCTTTTAGTATGTTGCAGGTAAATGTACGGTACTTTTACATGGAATGAATTGGAAGAATCATATTGACTTAACCGCGGTGGGCTGGCACCCTGCCCAGGGTTTGTCTCCTGCCTTGCACTCTGTGCTGGCTGGGATTGGCTCCAGCAGACCCCCGCAACCCTGTAGTTAGGATATAGCGGGTTGGATAATGGATGGATGTTGACTTAAAAAATGCTAGTTTACTCAAAATCAACATGCTTCAAGCACTTTACAGTGCCATTAACTGTGCTTCACCTCCACTTCATTGCACTGACCTGACTGCTTGATCCGGTTTTCTTTCACCATCTCCCTATTTTTTCCCCCTTGGTTTTATGCTCCTTCCTTTCTCCTTTTATTTGTCCCCCTTTCAAACTATTCAGACCCTTTATATCCCAGTTACTGTAGGTTCTGAAATCACTGACCCATCCATCCATCCATCCATTTTCCAACCCGCTATATCCTAACACAAGGTCATAGGGGTCTGCTGGAGCCAGTCCCAGCCAACACAGGGTGCAAGACAGGAATAAACCCCAGGCAGGGCGCCAGCCCACCACAGTCACTGACCCATGGAACTGCTAATAAGGCATGGGTGCGAAGACTACTGACCCACACACACGTGCACTTAATTAATCCATTCCCCCAGTAGCGCTCTGTGGCCACATGTCTATCCTGCACATACCTACACTCATATGTATGAGCTTCACTATTTTAAAAGAAAATCCTACTCCTGCACTAATCTGCCATGGGCTGTTAACACGCCGTACAAGAAGGCAGGCATCAAACTTTAATCACCAAACAATAATTCATTTTGTACAGCACAAATGCTAAAATAAATCACATTAACCTCCTATTATCATTAACCCCTAGAGTGACTTGGGCTCAGAATTCTATTCAATTGCAGTTTATCATTTGAGTCAGACTCCGCGAGACATGCAGTGATCTGCTTTACATTTTTAAGCCCAAACAATGCTTGGGAAAGTGTTCTGCTGCCATCTAGTGGATGACATATCATGCTGCAGAAAACCAAAAATACCTCTACACTTTTGCCACTCTATGGTAACTCATTAATATTCATGAATGGGGCGGAACCTCCAACTAAAAACACAATGGAAAACAAAAAGCCATAAAGGTACTCGTAGAATGAAATGAAACTTAATCATAGCTTGAATTGAGCAACAGTGATGACAGTGAAACTGAGGTACAAGAACAAGCAAGACGTTAGCCGCCTAAGTACTGTTCACAATGCAGCATCTGTCAATATTTGTGTCAGGGGAAATGCAGAAGTCACTAAGCCTTTTGCTGTGGTAGCACACAGTAACACAAGAGGAGCATCAACCATACGTTTCAGGCACTGACATTCTACCTTGGTTGAGGTCTGGGTTAACAACAGCCACCACCAATAAAAAAAAAGGGGGAGGGTTAAATCTGGAGGGGTATCCAGTGTAAAATTTTGCCAGCTCAATATGCGGACAACAATACAGATTTCCATACTGGATCAATCAAGGCCCAGGTTAACAACACCCAGCATCAGTACTGTTAACCAACAGGATGCTGGGAAAAATTGGGATACAGTTGGCCAAAGGAGAAGAAGAGGCGGAAGGCATGTCCGAAGGCAGGAGGAGAGTGGAAATGAGAATAGGAATTTTGAATGTTGGCAGTGTGACTGGTAAAGGGTGAGAGTTAGCCGATATAATGGGCAGATGGAAGGTTGATATATTGTGTGTGCAAGAGACCAAATGAAAGTGGAGCAAGGCTAGGTGTATTTTAGGTGGGTTTAAATTGGTATGGATGGGAGGAGAAATGGGGTAGGGGTTATGCTGGAGGAACATTATATCAAGAGTGTTTTGGAGGTGAAAGGAGCACAATGATTATGAAGTTAGAAATTGAAGGTGTGATGACAAATGTTGTTAGTGCATATGCTCTTGCAAGTTGGGTGTGCGATGGACAAAGGAAGACTCGAATTTCTGGAGTGAGTTGGATAAAGTGGTGGAAAGTGTACCCAAGGAAGAGAGAGTGTTGGTTAGAACAGATTTCAATGGACATGCCGGAGAAGAAACAGAGGAGATGAGGTGATGGGTATGCTGTCAAGGAAAGGAACACAGAAGGTCAGATGGTAGTGGATTTTGCAAAAAGGGTGGGTATGGCTGTGGTTAATACGCATTTTAAGAAGAGGGAGGAACACAGGGTGATGTACAAGAGTGGAGGAAGATGCACACAGTCAGAGTATATCCTATGCAGAAGAGTTAATCTGAAGGAGATTAAAGACTGCAAAGTGGTGGCAGGGGAAAGTGTAGTTAGACAGCATAGGATGGTGGTCTGTAGGATGACGTTGGAGATCAAGAGGAGGAGGAGAGTGAGGGCAGAGCCAAGAATCAAATGGTGGAAGTTGAAAAAGGAAGACTGCAAAGGTTGAGTTTAGGGAGGAGGTAAGACAGGCACTTGGTGCAACAGGTTAGGGCCATAAAGGATAAAGATGGAAACATACTCACAAGCAAAGAGGGTGTTGAGAAGATGGAAAGAGTACTTCGAGAGGCTGATGAATGAAGAGAATGAGAGAAAGAAGGTTGGATGATGTGGAGATAGTGAATCGGGAAGTGCAACGGATTAGCAAGGAGGAAGTAAGGAGAGCTATGAAAAGGATGAAGAAAGAAAAGGCCATTGGTCCTGATGACATACCTGTGGTAGCATGGAGGTGTTTAGGAGAGATGGCAGTGGAGTTTTTAACCAGATTGTTTAATGGAATCTGTGAGAGTGAGAGGATGCCAGAGGAGTGGAGAATAAGTGTATAATACCGATTTTTAAGAATGAGGGGGATGTGCAGAGCTGTAGTAACTACAGGGGGATAAAATTGATGAGCCACAGCATGAAGTTATGGAAAAAAGTAGTGGAAGCTAGGTTAAGAAGTGAAGTGATGATTAGTGAACAGCAGTATGGTTTCATGCCAAGAAAGAGCACCACAGATGCATTGTTTGCTCGGAGGGTGTTGGAGAAGAATATAGCAGGCCAGAAGGAGTTGCATTGTGTCTTTGTGGACCTGGATAAAACATATGACAAGGTGCCTCGAAAGGAGCTGTGGTGTTGTATGAAGAAGTCGGGAGTGGCAGAGAAATATGTAAGAGTTGTACAGGATATGTACGAGGGAGGTGTGACAGTAGTGAGGTCTGCGGTAGAAGTGACGGATGCATTCAACGTGGAGGTGGGATTACATCAGGGATCGGCTCTGAGCCCTTTCTTATTTGCAGTGGTAATGGACAGGTTGACAGATGAGATTAGACAGGAGTCCCCTTGGACTATGATGTTTGCTGATGATATTGTGATCTGTAGCGAGAGAAGAAAGATTGAGGAGACCGTGGAGCGGTGAAGATATGCTCTAGAGAGGAGAGGAATGAAGGTTAGTAGGAACAAGACAGAATACATGTATGTGAATGACGGGGAGGTCAGTGGAATGGTGAGGATGCAGGGAGTAGAGTTGGTGAAGGTGGATGAGTTTAAATATTTAGGATCAACATTACAGAGATACTGGGATTGTGGAAGAGAGCTGAAAGAGAGTGCAGGCAGGGTGGAGAAGAGTGTAACGAGTAATATGTGACAGATGGTTATCAGCAAGAGTGCTCAGAACCCAAAGCCATTAACAGCCCAAGATGTCAACCTGCCCAAAGAAACTTTATTAAATCCTCTTGGCAGCACCGAAGGACAAAGTTTTGTACCTGGTAACAGCAAATACTATCCCTATAGTTTTGAACCAAGTCGTAGACAAACTTAAGTCCCTGGTCAGGTCATTTAATTCTAACAGTATTATCGGATGAAGTTCATCAGACATAAATGGTTCAAAAGTGAGACCAATGTCATTTTCCTCGCCCACTGTTACAGCTTAGTCTGCCTCGTCATTGCCTCCATGTCTCTGGTGGCTTTGGTACTGACTAACTGTTGTCATGTGGCACTGTTTTGATGACTTAAGGCAGATTGGGGCATTCAATAGATTTCTTATTTTTAGCAGAAAAGCCAGAGACATTGCTTGGACAAATGTAACAGTCCATCGCATGATCCTTCTGTTCTTACCTTATCACTGGGACTGTGAATGACACTGACTTCCGATTACCTCTGAGCAAAGCCCATAGATCAACAGCACATGTTGCACAAGAAATGTCAGGAGTCCATGGTTTGTCTTGTTCACCAGTTTTACAATTGGGATAGATCTCAAATGCTTTACTAGCAAGTGTAGTGCTATGTCTTTGAGGCTTCAGCGTATACTCACCACAAATGTAACAGAACACACTGTTCCTGTTACAACATTAGAAAACATTTCTTCTATAAGAAATTGTACTCTAGACAGTAAATGCTAAGTACACACACTAAGCTAAGCCTGCAGAACATATGCATCTGTTTATATACAAACTGATACGAACATAATACAAAGCATTTGTGGAAGAATTGCTGGCTTTCCCTTTTAATGTGTTATATAGTATATTATATAGTCTTGCTTTCTGCTTTCACTATCATGCTGTATCAGTCTAGGAGAAAAAGTATGTCTTGGCCTTTGAAAGAAAGAACACAAGCAATTTTTTTGTTATATGTGATATTTCTTGCAAAAGGGGCAAATCTCCTAGTTAAACACTGATTAGTTTTCATCTACCAAAACAATGTTAAAGTTATAAAGCATAAAGCGTTATGACACAGTGGAACTTGAAAAAAACCTTAACTCTAGTACTCTACAACAACAACAACAATTTATTTTTTTGCATAGCCCCACAAGAAGTGTCACAATTGGCTTTAACAGGCCCAGTTTTTTGATAGCCTCCCCAGCCTTTATTCCATAAGAAGACAAGAAAAAACTCCCAAAGAAAACCCTTCTAGGAAAAAAATGGAAGAAGTCTTGGGGAAAGCAATTCAGAGAGAGACCCCTATCCAATAGGGTGTCAAAAAATGGCATAAATATAATACACAAAACAGAATGCAAGTAATTCTCTTCACAGATCTAGATGGCCAAAACTATCATTATATAGCAAATAGCAAAATGCAAAAGTACATTATATCACATTTGAGGATTCAGATTGGTTCAGAATCCTAGAGACTTCGGTCAACAAGCTGCCTCCCCCCTACTGGCTATTCTAGAGCTGAGTCAAAGCTAGGCCTGCCAATCTGATGAAATGACCCTTCTACCGAATGATTCCAGTGCTCCTTTATTAGGGATGACTTTTTCATAAGCAGGCAAACAACTTTGCGGTAGAGCAGTGGTTCCAAGTGCCACATGTGAGTACTGACAAGAGAAACAGTAGGTGAGCGTTAGTAACAAATTATAACTATCATATTACTTATGTTTTAGTATTAATGACTAACAACAGAGATGTAGTATGCAAAGTTAATCAGAAACTCTAGTCTGGGTATGCTAAACTGAAGTAGTGAATCTGCAGTTCAGATTTTAACGCTGAGACTTAAAGGACACCCCTTACAGTAGCAGGCACACCATTCCACAACTTTGGGGCACTGTAACTAAAAGCTCGACGTCCCACTGATACGCAGGCCAGCATTTTGACATCTTAATATGCACTCTGGTTTGTAAGTAAAAATAAGTTCAGATAAGTAAGCTGGACCTTGGCCATTTAAGGCTTTATATGTTGTCACACACGTGTGTGATTAGGAGGCAGTTTGAGGGTCTAAATAATAGGAGTACCACGCTAGACCTCTGCAGACCATCCACGGGAAATCCCACTAGGTCCTGGCACCACTAATGACGTCACTTCTGGTTCCGACACCAATGATGATGACACTTTCTGGTCCTGCCGGCACTGATAACAGCACTTCTGGCACTGGCGCCATTGATGACGCCACTTCCGTTCCCGGCGCCACTGATGATGTCACTTCCAGAACTGGCTCCACTAATAACATCACTTCCTGTCATGGCCTTTAAAGCCGCCATATTTTCCCACTCAAGTCCGTTTTGTATTGGACTTTAACCTGAACAGAAATCAAAAATAAAACCCATTTGTAGCCAGGGCATATTATACAGGTGGCTGCCCCAAACCTTTGATGTCTCTTGGCTATTTTTGTTACAGTGGTGTAGTCAGCAGGATGCAAGAAGCCCAGAGGAAACAGGGACAGAACCTGAAAATTGACCAGGTGGGAAAGTACTGGGTGGAGATTCCAAGTAGGGGGTTCATCCCGTTGTCCAGAAAGACCCGGTATAGGCTCCACTCACATTATACGTAACCAGGCTATCCAAGAAACAAAGGGAGAGTATGGGAGAGACACAAAGGAGTGGGCTGGGTCCTAAGGGGGAAGCGAAGGGGGCTTATTATGCTCTCTCAGTGGAGAGAACTGCCCCCCCCCCCCCCAGGGTAAAGACCCTAAATAAACGTGGGATATCCCCAGATCAGCAGGTGAGAAAAATAAAAAACTGGACATTTGACTGAGAGCGGCCAACCCAGCAGCAAGCCTTTGCTCTCTGGAACAAGGTGGCACTATGGATAAGGCCCTTTGAGTGTTCCACCATCCAGATAGTTCGGCAGGCAGCCTGCTTTTTGTTGCTCAAAACACTTCCTGGGCATTTCACCCAGCCGGTCTGGGGAGAATTTCACAACATGGATGAGGTCATCAAGCTCATAGAAACATCAAGGATGGCCTCGCAATCTAGGACACTTTAGCAGACACTATGGGGATTACTTCCCACAGCATCTGCATCTTCCTTACAAGCCTGAGCCTGTTCCGAAGTCCCTGGGCCCACAACTTACTCAGGAATGAGGTGGAATGTAGGTGGAGAGAGGAGGGTTGTGTGTGCCTACAAACCCCCTGACGGCATTGCATATGGGAGTAATGATTGTTAATGGATTCAAAGTCCTCTTTGATTCTGGCAATAAACATTTCCATTGCTGACTGCCGATATGTACTACCGCGACAATGGGAGTAAGTAAAGACCAGTATAACTTGTATACACGGAGAAATCCGACAATATAAAACCTGCCTATGTTTCATCAGATATGGAGGATCGCTAAAAAAGATTCTCATAGCGGTCCTCCTGAATCTAACTTTTCCTGTGATTTGGGGTGGCACTGGTCTAACAATAAATGCGGTATAGTACTGACTGCTCCCAAACATAGTTTAGGCCTGGTTATAGATGGGAATGACCCATCTCAAGCTGTCCCCACACTATGTAATCAGCTGGCGGAGAGAGAATTCACTTTCAATTTAAAGAAATACCAGCTTCTTTTAAAAGGGAGCAGTGGAACGACGACTCCCTGAAATTTGCTAAAAATGCAGTTGTACTAGGTAATGCACAACGCACTCATCAGCCCATGCCACAGGGTCCTCACTTTGTGATAATGATCTATTGTATCGGGTAGTGGAGCATGAGGGGGAAATGCAGAAGCTGTTGTTAATCCCATGAACCTACTAGTGGCAGGTCTTTGAATTGGCACATGCCTATCTCCTAGGAGGCCATTTGGGCACCAAAAAAACATTAGAGCGTATTAAGCTCTGATTTTATTGGCTGGGAATTAATGAGGAGGTTCGCTGTTTTGGTATCTCTTGTCCAGAGTGTCAATTGCGGCAAATTCCTAGGAGGGACCAAGCTCCTCTCATCCCCTTTCCCTTGATTGATATCCCCTTGGAAAGGATTGGGGTCAATATAGTAAGACACCTACAACCCTCAGCCCGAGGACATAAATATATATTAGTTCTCGTGGATTATGCAACACAATATCCAGAGACTGTTCCTTTGTGCTCAGTTACGTTTAAGTCGATCACACGGGAACTTGTAGGGGTCTTTGCGTGAGTCGACATCCCTAAGGAAGTCCTTATGGATCAAGGGACACCTTTTACCTTGGAGACATTCAAGGAGACGGCCAAGTTTCTTAAAATAAAGCACTTAAAGACTATGGTGTATCATCCTCAAACTGACAGTCTAGTTGAGAGAAACCAATGAGGAGGTCCACCGCTTTTGTGTATCCTGTCCAGAATGTCAACTGCAGCATATTCCCAGAAGAGGCCGTGCTCCTCTCATTCCTCTACCCCTAATTGATGTCCCGTTCAAACATGTTGGGGTCAACCTGGTGGGAACTCTAGTACCCTCGGCCAGGGGTCATAAATATATAATGGTCCTGGTGGATTATGCCACCCGACATCCCGAATCTGTTCAGTTGCACTCAGCTACTAAGGTTATTGCACAGGAGTTGCTAGGGGGCTTCTTGCGAGTCAGCATCCCTAAAGAAATCCTTACGGATCAAGGGACACCCTTTACCTCGAAAAAGTTCAGAGAAACAGCTAAGTTAATGAGAATAAACATTTACAAAACTGGTGTATCATCCTCAAACCGATGGTTTAGTGGAGTGGTTTAATCAGACCCTCAAACAGATGCTTCGTAAAATGGTCAGCGAGGATGGAAGGAACTGGGATAAGCTCCTCCCTCTCGTCCTTTATGCATATCAGGAAGTCCCACAAGCCTCTACGGGGTTCTCACCATTTGAATTATTGTATGGATGACAGCCCCGGGGCATATTAGACATTCTAAAGGAATGTCTAAACTTGCTGAAACTGTGGAAGGATAGGGATCCAAATCCCTCCTCCAGACAGCCCTGCTCACTCTTTGCTCGTAAACCCAACCTTAACTTCAGTCCTGATTTGACCACCTATCAATGCAGAGAGCTGGAAGCAGCCATCTCGGCTGTCCCTGAGGTAGTAAACGAAAGCCCAGAGTGGTCCTCACTGGTTGTGCATGACATAGTGACAGAACCCAGGGTAATAGTCCAAGAATGCCCATTTCGCCTTCCTGAGGCAAAAAGACCTGAAGTGGAGCTGGAGAGCAACAGAATGCTGGAACTATGTGTGATAGAGGAGAGTCATAGTCCCTGTCCCAGTCCTATCATATTGGTCGGAAATCCGGACGGAAGTTGGAGATTTTGCAATGACTTCCATCGGCTTAACTAGGTCTCCTGATTTGACGCTGATCTGATGCCACAAATGGACAACCTCCTTGAACAGCTAGGACACTAAATTCTTGACCACCCTTGATATGACAAATGGGTATGGGCAGGTTCTCTTAACGGATTCCGCAAAGGAGAAAACCACGATTAGCACCCCTAGCGGACATTGGTAGCATCGTGTCCTTCCATTTGGGTTACATGGGGCCTCTGCAACCTTCCAGCACAAAGTGCTCTGGCCCCGTAACTCATACAGTGCTGTATGATGTTATTATCTATTCCAGCACATGGAAGGAACACATACAGCAGGTGCAAGCAGTATTGCAGACACTAAGTGAAGCCGCCCTACAAATTAACCCAAAAAAATGTTTCTTCAGGTTAACAGAGACCAAATATTTAAGCTACCTAGTGAGCTGGGGTACTGTATGACCACAGTGTTAAAAAAAATTGATGTCATATTGAAATGGCCCCGTCCAAGGACAAAGTGGCAAGTCCAGGCCTTTCTCAGACTAGCAGGATACTATCACCGGTTTCTGCCCCGTTTTTCTAAGACAGCAGCGACCCTTGACAAACCTCACAAAGAAGCGGTACCCGAATCGTATGGTATGGCATACTAAATTAGGAAGCTGCATTTAGTGACTTGAAACGGGTCCTTACATCAACTCCAGTATTGAAAACTCCTGACTTCTCTTTACCTTTAATCCTCCAGATGGACACTTCGGACACAGGTCTTGGTGCTGTGCAGAGCCAAAGCGTTGACGGAGTTGAACATCCGGTCATGTACCTCAGCTGGTAACTGTTGGACCACGAAACCAGATTTGCGGCAATGGAACAGGAAGCCCTAGTGGTTAAATGGGTGATCACCCAGCTGAGGTACTACCTCTTAGGCAGTGAGTTCACCTTGGTGACGAACCTTGCGCCTCTACAGTGGATGGCCTTGCACAAGGAGTGAAACCCACGGGTCATGAGGCAATTCTTCGACGTCCAGCCGTACAAGTTTTCAGTCCTTTACTGCCGAGGTAACCTTCAGGTCAATGCCAATGCCCTTTCGAGGTGTCACAAACTCTTGGCCAGGTACGCCTGACCCGATGGATCTGGGCCGGGGAGTTGGCCCATGTCACACACACAAAAAAAGCCAACCAAAGGGACCAGAAGATGCCAATTCCACACCAGGCCAGCGGGCGGCAGGTTGCACTAAACCTCTCTCTTTTCTATCCGCAGATCAAACATGAGAAATTCTGCCCGTGTCTGATTACAGTCCGAGGACATCACTTCCTGTCCCAACCCCGAGGATGTCATTTTCCCTGAACCGCCTTAAAAAACCCTCCATCCTCCATACCTGGGAAGTTCTGTTTTGGACTCTAACCTGTAGACCTGTAGAATTTAAGCCTTTTGCAGCTAGGGAAACTATACGGGGGTCTTCCCCAAACCTTCATTGTGTGTCTGGCTATTTCTTTCACAATAGCCAAATTAGATAAAAGGTTGCCAAATTCAGTCACCAACAATGAATATGGCTGTGGTAGACTAGCACTACAATTGTGCTGGAATCTGTTTTAATATATAAAATGAGTGGTGACGCCTCAGCTATGGGGACAGTGTCAGATTTCGCTCAGCCAGGTTTCACTGAGAAGATACCAGTCAGATTTTGTACTTAATATAATACCATTTGCCAAAGCACCTTTACTTCCAAGCGAGAGAATGTTTAATAAGCAGCATTTAAAACTTCACAGATCTTTCGTGATATATTTTTTGTTTTAATTTGAACTAAGTTACCATTACAGGTGCTCATGGTGGGGGATCTGGTCTTATCTCTTGGTCTAATTATACATGTACACCTTAATTTTTGGTTATTAAGTAAGACTTGCATCAAGACTAAATTTATAAGATGCCCCAACAGGGATTATGGGTAACAGCTATAGAAGTAGTAGCAGGTGGGATAAACAGCAGTCTGTGATTTAAGATCACAAGACTGCGTGCGGTCTGGATGCTGCCTTGATCAATCAGCAAGGCAGTTTTGCTGCCTTATTTTGAGATTAAACAAAAGATCCCCTCCAGTTAGGATGAAGACCATCTCTCTTGAAAAATCATCCTTTCCCAAAGTCAATACTTTCATTTGTACACCAGGTTTCTGTCCTGCAGTGAAGGGAATGCAGACAGCTATAAATCACATTCTCTATATTATCTTGGTAAGGGGCAGGTCATTCACTAGGTCCCCCCGTGTGGTTCTGGGATTTTTGCTCACCATTCTTGTGATCATTTTGACCCCACGGGGTGAGATCTTGCGTGGAGCCCCAGATTGAGGGAGACTACCATTGGTCTTGTATGTCTTCCATTTTCTAATAATTGCTCCCACAGTTGATTTCTTCACAACAAGCTGCTTACCTATTGCAGATTCAGTCTCCCCAGCCTGGTGCAGGTCTACAATTTTGTTTCTGGTGTCCTTTGACAACTCTTTGGCCTTGGCTATAGTGGAGTTTGGAGTGTGACTGTTTGAGGTTGTGGACAGGTGTCTTTTATATTGATAACGAGTTCAAACAGGTGCCATTAATACAGGTAACGAGTGGAGGACAGAAGAAGTTACAGGTCTGTGAGAGCCAGAAATCTTGCTTGTTTGTGGGTAACCAAATACTTATTTTCCACCATAATTTGCAAATACATTCTTTAAAAATCAGACAATGTGATTTTCTGGATTTTTTTTCTCATTTTGTCTCTCATAGTTGAGGTATATCTATGATGACAATTACAGGCCTCTCTCATCTTTTTTGCCCCACTGTATATCATATGGCAGAAGTTAGCAAGATATTTTCCTGATTCAGAAAGCAGTGTTTAAATGGGTACTTTGATTCACACTAGACTAGGAAGCTCCATCCCTTTTCTACCTTAATCAAATCATACTTTTTGACATGTAGCCAACTTTTCCAAAACTACATCATTTTTCTTCTGCATTTAGATAGCAGCACTGATGTCAGTGGAAGTGTTTACTGTTGAAGCCCTGTAGTCTTCTCTCCAAATGTGAAGGGCTCTGTGTTAGAACTCATGCAAATGGAAAGTGGGGCTTAGAATTAGTACCTGTAATTCAAAGAGAGTTCCACAGACTGTTGGAAGAGTTAGAGAAAAAAAAAAAAAAAAAAAGCAATTGAAGCAAGTTGCCAAGAGTAAAGAAAGAGATATTAATGCAGTGAAAAGAGCAAGTCTAATGAGCATACTGTATATACTTGGTGATCAGTGTCTGACATTTAGAATGCAAATATGTGCGATTTGAAATAAATGTCAGCATGCAACCTTCTGAGTGCTTATCAGTGTCCCTCATCCTCATTTCCCCCAGGCACTATGGCTACTAAAATATGCTGTGCATCTATGACTGGTTTCTTGTTCAGCCTCACTTTAATAATTAAAGAATCTTTTTATCTTTTTTTATTTTTTAGTTTCCTGTCTTTTTCATAATTTGACTGTTCAGACAGCCAGACATCTTTAAAAAATAATTTTGGTTTGGAATGGATTATAATTAGTAGGCCTCTGCATGATTCTATTTTGCAAAAAAAGGGCAAATGTACAAACAGTAGCAGTAACCAACCATCCATCCATCCATTATCCAACCTGCTATATCCTAACTACAGGGTCACGGGGGTCTGCTGGAGCCAATACCAGCCAACACAGGGCGCAAAGCAAGAAACAAACCCTGGGCAGAGCGCCAGCCCACTGCAGGGGTAGCAGTAACACAAAGTAAAAATAAGTTAAAATGACATCCGTGCCATGCTCCTACACGCACACACATGCAAAAACCAAAACAGCACAAAGGTAACATTCCAATATACCTTCAAATGTCCTGCGGAGTATTACATAACATGTTGACCCAATTACCTAACATTTTGGCATTTAATTTACTCTACATTTCCCCATTTAGTTTGTACAGAGATTGGATTTATAACATTTATACATTACATTTTAGTCTATAATATCATAATTTAAACTGTCAGAAAATGGTATAGTTAAAAGGGATTCATGTCTTCTTGATGCAGTGAAATAGTTAAAGCTGCTGCCACACAGATCCAACATTTCCTTCTAGTCTGTTTCTGAGTGCATCTAAATTGGATTGAAGGGCACTTCACAAATATGGTATATATGCATTTGCCACACAAAATTGTATTCTAATTTAGAATACAATTTTGTGTGGCAAATGTTTTCTAAAGTTAAGCATTTTTAAATTTTAAAAAATATCTTGCCCACTCTATCATTTTCTAATGGAAGCCAGGGGGCATAGAACACCGAAAGAAAATAAAAGTTTAAAAACCTACCGAATCTATACTAATAAAAGGCAAAGCCCTCACTGACTGACTCACTCATCACTAATTCTCCAACTTCCTGTGTTAATCTTCATTTTAAATTTACAACAAACATATTTAAGCATAAAAAATGCACAAAGATTTCCTCCTGGTGCTCTAGTTTCCTCCCACAGTCCAAAGACATGCAGGTTAGGTGCATTGGTGATCCTAAATTGTCCCTAGGGTGTGCTTAGTGTGTGGATGTGTGTGCCCTGCGGTGGGCTGACACCCTGCCCTGGGTTTGTTTCCTGCCTTGCACCCTGTGTTGGCTGGGATTGGCTCCAGCAGACCCCCGTGACCCTGTAGTTAGGATATAGTGGGTTGGATAATGGATGGATGGAAATGCACAAAGAAAGCACCTGGAAAACCTTGGTAATACAACGGCACTTACATAAAGAAGATGCTTGTTGGCACTTGACTCCTGTAGTGCATTAAATATCTTGATTATCCCATGCCGGGCATTCTGCTGCCCAACAAGGCTCTGTAGTGCATCTAAAAAAAAAAGCAAAAAACTTTCATTAATACGACCACTTTAAAATGTACAACCATTTAAGCAAAGTCTTTAAATGCAACATGAAATTTGTAACATTCTTCCCTGGTAAACAATAGGGTTGACACACATGAATAAATATAAATTCATAAATTGAGTCCAATGTATGTTATCCAGTCGCTGACCCAGTGTAATATACGTTTGCATATAGTGTGTGACGCGCCCTTTTGTGATAGCCATGTCTGTCAATATGCAACAGCGTAATTCTCCCATTGGTTGATATTGTTGAAATGTGGCATACTTATTCTTCAAGGAAATCTGTTGAGACATTTCAGTTTACAATGAAATATCAGATTGGCTTGTACACAGTTTAAAAAGTTCGAAATCTCCCATTGATATGCATTGGTGAACTTGCAAACTCGTCTATCTTAAAACAGAGAAGCATTCTGTTTGTCTTCGACCTTAAAGTAATTTTACCTTGACTGTGATAATTTCAAATAGTATTTTTTTTTGTAAATTTTCTTCTTTTTCACCTCCAGTAACCACTACTAATGGCAAATAGGTTTTCACTACAAATTAAAACACTAGCAGACTGCATTCATGGGTAGGAACTCAATGTCACTGGCTGGTCACGCGCAAGGCAAGTCGAGCTAATTGCGTGTGGAAACCTCTGCATCACTAAGATGTTTCTGCTTTATGAAGTACTCCCAGTGGCTTGAGAGCAAGCAGAAGAAAAATAATGCATCAGCATTTCACACCTCCCAGTGCTGTCATAACATGCAAGTTATATTATCTTCCTAATCGTAAAAGTATAAAATGCAAGTAAGGAATACAAAAGGTTATCTGGATATTAATGAAGTACCCTGTGGTGTGTAAGCCGCTGTGCACAAAGCAAATAAACATTTACAAATCATCCACCTTACACTAAACAAATCTCACAGCACTAATATCTGAAGAATAAAATAATGCATTATTTCATGGTCAGTATAATTTACTTAGGGTGACCAGACATCCAGGTGTTATAATCAGTCCCGGTTTTATGATATGTATCTTAATAAATAACCAAAGAATGCCAAAATGTCAAAGTTTTAACAGGCTGCCCATCTAATAACACATTACTCCACTTAAACAATAAATTCAGAACAGCATGTACGAAACTCCAATGGAGACCACGCCTGCCATAACCTCCTACCCCTCAATTTAACATACTATGTGAATAGTAGCGCAGTCAAAACTCAGATGGTGAAAGCTTGATTAAATTTAATACAAGTTCATAAACAGTATAGCAATGATGACCAAGAAGCAGTCAAAAACAGTACTGCAGTATACTTGATTGCACATCAACCACTATGAAGGTGTGTTCATCTGTTAAAATGTTTTTTTTTTCTTGTATTCTGAATCCTCTCTAATGATGGTAAGATAAACAAGGATGGGCTTTACACATGGGCGTACATGTTACACAAGTGTCCCGGTTTGGGACTTTTAAAATCTGATCACACTAAGATTTGCCATTAAAGTGACACATTCACCTGATATCCAAAACAGTCAGTCACTGTAATAAAGTTTCTCATACATTTGCAAGTCCAATGTCAGGAAATTTACAACAACCTGACACGCTCAAGTTCAGAAGGAATTCATCTTTTATGTTATAATAACTGTCAATTGCAAACTGTAACTGTATATAAATAAATGATCTTTGTGTTTGACTAGACCAGTTTTCAGCTTTTTGCCCAATCTTAGTAAGATAGTCTTTGGCCCAATTAACCCTGAAATGGATTGAGAAGGTTCTAGAACTGACCTACTAAACTCTGTCCTTTGAGGTCTGCAATGTCTGCACAGTCTGAATGTTACTACGTCACATGTTCATTTTCTATAACTTGTTCTTTTCTACATTTCGAATGATAGAGAAACCAAAGGAAGAGAACTTCTGATGTCACATTTGCCCCCTCTCTGCATTTCTTTTTAATAATGTATGTATCTTCAGTATAGATGCTTAACTAAGCAGATACAGTGTAAAAGTTAGCACTCACACATTACCTTGAGTTTATAAGGATAGTCTCTGCGGTGTGCCTCCAGTTAAGTGAAATTTGCAACATAATCTTCAGTGTGGCATCTGGCTCATTGTTCCAACCCAGTTGCTTAATTAGAAGCCAAATCTCACCAATAACAGATCTTATTTAATTGCTTGCTAGTGTTTTAACTCTACCACGTCAATTCACTCTTACATCATAGATTTTTTTCCTTTTTAATGATACATGTATTATGTAAGTCATCTGAAGCCTAAAACAGATGAGTAATTCTCAGTTCTTCACTTTCTCTTCAGTTTCTTTCTGTATACTTAGTTAATGCTGGTACTTTGTCTTTTGCATCAAAAAGGAGCAGTTAAAACAATGAATACAGGTGATTTAGACTAAAATTAGCAATTAAGGTTTCAAAATCCTAATAAGCGAGACAACTAAAATGAAGCAGAAAAATGTCACTTGAGCAATAAGTGCTTCATCAGCAATGAATGATTTCTCACCAAGTAATTGGGTTGGACCAAAAACCTGAAGCCACTGTGGCCCTCCAGGGCCAACATTGCTCAGCACTGACTTAAATGGTCTTAGACTTAAATAGAAAATAAATTAATTTAGCATCAAATATTTGTCACTAATTAGGAATATGGTTAGAATGAAAACCTGTACCAACTATGGCTCTCCAGGATCAGAGCTAGCAGTGCCTGGTCTAACCTATTTTGACTAGAGCTGTTGATTGGCTGTTTTTATGGCATCTTTTTAATAGTTATCTTTGTTAGTTATTTCCATATAAATATAGCATAACAATCATTATAAAATATTACTGAACCTTCTCTGTTCTGTTTCTCTTCTTTGTTTTCTCTCTCTTCTCTCTTCTTTGTTTCACTCTTGTGCTGTGGTACAAAAGTCACTTTGCTAGGATGGCATGTGCCGTGACACAAGTTAAGGTTATAACTCTAATGGACACTTTCACTATTGACTAAAATAAAGCTACCAACTCAATCCATCTTTCTTGATTGACCATCATGATAATCTTATAGATTATAAAAATACATTGTACTATGCATGCTGAACTCTTGTATAATATCTCTGTGTGATTTATTATATGTGAGAACATTTTAACATATATTACTTTAAGTCACTGTTTTCAGGAAACTATGCAAGTGGCCACTTACACCTGTCTTATACCAGATAGGACACCCTTTTGGTACCACAACAGACTAAATTATTCAAGCCAAAGAATCAGCAAGGTGCTATAAATACTCCTTTTGTCCATGCTGACTCAACAGCATCACATGATTTCTACAGATTTTTTGGCAACACGTTCATGCTGTGAACCTCCTGTTCAATCTCATTCAAATTCACTGGATTGGACTGAAATCAGGGGACTGTGCAGACCACTGGAATAAAGTAAAGTCACTGATATGTTTGTGAAACATTCCGCACACAATTAAATTACCATCACCAGCCTATAACTGATGCAGGTCACAATGGATTAATGCTGTTGACACCAGATTCTCACCCTAACATCTATGTCACAGCAGATATGGAGATATGTCAGAGCAACATTTTTCCAATCAGTAATAATCTGATTTTAGCTATCACATGACCACTGTAACTGGGGACAAGTTCAAGTACTTCAGCGTCTTATTTATAAGTAAAGGATGATGTTGTGAGATTTGTCAATGAATCAGCACCATGGCAGCTTGTCTTATGGATGCTGTACCAGAATGTAGTGGTGAAACGAGCTTTTGATTTCCTATCAATCTACATTACCATCCTCACCTATTTTCAAAAGCTCTGGGTTGCTACCAAAAGAATGAGACTGTGAGTAAAAGCAGCCAATACTAGGTTCCTATGCAAGGTTGCTTGATTCACTCTCTACAATAATGTCATGATTTAGGCTGAAAACTGATGCTCTGTAACCTTTTCCTTTAAGAGAAGCCATATTGTGTACTATTGCTAGGGTCACGTCCCTCTTTTCTAGGGGCAGGGTTTCTAGGGTCATGACCAAGACTTAATTAACAATCGACATAAAAGGTCAGCCTTTCACTATGAATCTTACATGATCTGTGGATAAAATCCTTAATTTCATTTTGATCTATTGTGTGTTTTCTCTTCTTGTATTTCGTGGTTTTGACTTTTTGCCTGTTACTTGACCTTGATTTTGCTTCTCGTCTGGGTTATGGTTGCTACAGTTTATATTTATTCCATTTTGTTTTGTCCTTTACCTGTTTCTCCTGGTTTATTCACGAAATCAGTTATCCTGTTTTCCTGCTGAGCCAGGACAAAGATCAGATCATAGTGAGTGGGCCCAAGATGTGGCATATTTTTAGACATTTGTTGTTGATCAAAGAAAACTACTGAACTTTCACTGGGTTTGCTCCAGCCTCTTTCTGTGCCATCACATCCCTAGAAGCACATCTCCTTGGACTTTATCACAGATCTGCCTCCCTCCAAAGGCTATACTACAATTTTGGTTATAGTAAATAGGCTATCTAAAAGTGCTCACTTTGTTCCTCTAAACAGGGTAGCATCAGTCAAATTACTGGCAGACATCTTCTTACAACGAGTAGTTTGCCTTCATGGGTCCCCATCTACTATCATATTGGACAGGGGTCTGCAGTTTATTTCCAAGTTTTGAAAAGCGTTTTGTGAACGGTTTTGGTATAAGATACAACCGAAAGAATAAACCAAGACTTGGAAAAGTATTTACGCTGTACAGTACAGTAAATTCTAAACAGGACAATTGGGCTGATATGTTGTCATCTTTAAAGATATCTCTGTTTGAGTGTCAGTATGAATTCAGTCCCTGGTTGTTTGAATCACCATCCTCCCTGTGAGCCATTGCACGTGTTAGGGATTATGTTAAAAACATTCCTGCTGAATGGGACATCATTCATAAAAATTTAAATTAAACATAATAAACTATGAAAAGCTTTGCGGACAAAAAGTGCAAAAAGGCACAGATGTTGAAAGTAGGTCAAATAGTGTGGTAGACAACCATAGATATTCAGCTTAAGGTACCGTATAATAAATTAGCCCCTAGGTTTATTGGCCCATACGTCATCAGATGCCCAGGTGGGTCTTGTATCCTATAATTTGTCTCTGCCTGCGCATTTTAAGATCCACTCTGCTTTTCATGTTTCCAGGTTATGACCAGTTTGTAGCAGCCTATATTATTCTCCGCATTCACCAGCACCAGCTGTTTCTGTGGATAATTCTGATAAATATGAGGTGCAATATCTGGTGGATTCTAGAAGACGAGTTTTGACAGTGGAATATCTGGTGCATTAGAAGGGGTATGGTCCAGGGGATCGATTGATCCTGGGTAAAGTTTAATGCCCTTCACACCTCTCGCCTTCTGACTTGGTTTCGACTCCTGGGAAACCAGATGGACTCATATAAAGGACTCGACATTATAGGGACTGATGTCATGATTTAGGCTGAAAACTGATGCTTTGTAGCCTTTTCCTTTAAGAGACGTTGTCAGGGTCACAGTCTCTGGCATAAAAGGTTAGCCTTTCGCTATGAATCTTATGCAATCTGCGGATAAAATCCTAAACTTCATTTTGATCTATTTTGTGTTTTCTCTTCTTGTATTGCCTGGTTTTGACTTTTTACCTGTTATTAGTCCTTGATTTTTGCCTCTCACTGTCGCTATAGTTTATTTTTATTTCCTTTTGTTTTATTGTCTTTTGCTCATTTCTCCTGGTTTGCTCACAAAATCAGTTATCCTGTTTTCCTGCCAAGTCAGGACAAATAGGGTGAGCAGCCTGACAGTACAGGAGGTTCATGGAGTAGAATGGAAAGGTTAGTTGATGTGAACTGGGCATGTAGTTAGGATCTCCCATAGTGTGGATGTGTCAGGTATATCCCTGGACAGGTACAGGATATGCTGGAGGTTGGCCTGGTTTGTCCAGCTGGGCACGTTGAGACTGTAATCATAACAAGCATAAGTGGAGTGAAAGTAAATAATTTGAATGGTAAGAGAAATAGACTATGTAAATATACTTAACTGAATTTTGGTATTTTAGAAAAATAATTTTTTATTTTGCTTTGTCACTTGACTGAAACAATTCTCTTAAAAAAACAACTGAAATCTACAGAAAAGTTCACATTAAAATTACTGAAACTGAGAGGTTTCTTTTTAAAGATTAACCTTAGAATAAAAATAAATGCTTTGTACCCTGACCTTTAAAAAGCACTGCAAACTGTAAGCCTCTTGTAAATAACAACAGAGCATGTGACACATTCAACTTTTATTCCTTAAATTGAAAAGGCCAAAGAATAAAAGATATAATATCAAAGAATTCAAAAAACAAAAAAACAAAAAAAAAAAACAAAATTCTTAAATTTTATTTTGGTATGACTTAATAAATTACCTTAAGTCATTTGAATTCAGTTATTTTACTAAATAGCAATTGTACCTGGAATGTTGTCCAGCAGCTTTTGTTGTGCTCTTTGCTTGGTTTCCTGACGCTCCTTTTCTGTTCGCGCCGTTGAACTTGGAGCTAGTTTTCCATTTGGCCAGAAGGCATCCCGAAAGATGTTGATGTAATATAGAAGCATTGGTTCACTGAATATCCAGTTGACTGTGTCACGGATTTGTCTGTGAGCAAGAAAACATCTTATGTGGTTACAGATTGCCGTGAATTCAACATGCAATACTAAAAATTACACAAGACACTGCAGCAAAAAACCCAGCATATGATGACACATTATTTACTTTAATAGGATTATTTTGCTTATTAATATTTACAATCAAAAATAGTTACGCAACAAAAATATATTTACATATACAAATATTCAACAACTTTATATAAATTGCAGTAAGCAAGCAACCCAAAATACTCTTAAGACAAGCTGCATAATGAAAGCCCTGGAGAGATGCTTGTCACCATGAATCATAGTCTTCAATGAAAGTTTGTTAACAATGCTATGAGTAACTTTAGGAAACAATATGTAAGTTATGAAAAAGTTTTTTTTCCCCAATATCACTACTGCTTAACTTTAACCTAGCACCAAGCAGGAATCAAAAGAATCAAGTCTTGATTGAGAACTACTTCAGTTTTTTAGCTTCTTTCAATATAGTATATATACTATACTATATTTATATATATATTGTATTTTATATATATATAATACTTACTATACAGTTAATTTTGCCTTGTCCACAACAGTCAGTATATGTGTCCCTTGACAATACTTACACCAGCTTAGCAACAGATACATAGATTTTTGTCACAAGGGGAAATTTACCTCTTTACAGAAGCTCAAGAAATACATACATTTTATAACAAACAATAACAACCACCATCTCTGTCAAACTCACATTACACAAAAAAAAGAAACTTCTGACAAGATATGTCACATAACATATTTGTCAGCTTTACCACTTTAACATTTTAGTGCTGTCAAAGGAACCCAGAAAGGCACTTTGCTAATCAACAATGCAGATACCGTGTATGTAGATAGAAACTATTCTAGTAACCCAATGATGCCAGCAAACATTGTTGCTTCAACACAGAAGTGATCTCTGCTTTCATAAATATACTGCATCTTTCTCACTTTTAAACATCAACCTTAAGTTTATTACATATTGTTTATATCTTGAAAACTGTTTTTTCCGACTAAGGGTCAACTCCTAAGGCTACACTGATATAAGCTGAATCTGCAGTGATAAAGGAGAATTTTGTGATTGATTATGCTAATCTGAACTGTGGCATAAGTGCTGCCCTACACTTGTCCACATAATCAAATTCAAATGTGCAAGCAAAAATCTAAAAAGATATAAAAACTCAGCCATTCTACCAGCAAATATAAAAGCATTATTATGATATAATACATTTACAAGTGAAAACTGTCTGGAAACAATATTGCAATTTTACTTTAAAATATATTTACAGTATATATTCCAGTGAATAACAAATGTATACAGTATATCATGAAATAGTGCATTCATATTTCAATGCAATGCAAATAAAATTGCATCAAACCTGTTTTAAACATTTAGATAGACAGTACAACACAATGTGTTTTCTACTTAACATTATTCATTTTACAAATAGCAGCTGTTGTTTCTGAGGGCATATCGGTTTAACTATGTTCAACAAGTACACACACTGTACAAGGGGCTGGAGACACTTTAATAGTACCTAAAAACACCACAGGCAAGTTGGAGTGGCTTTTACAGATTCACTTGTTGGTGGCACTGTCACAGTTCTGCAATAAACATTCATCTGGTGCTCTGGTGCCTTAAAAATCAATGAGCAGTTTTCAGTTTATAGCACACTTCTTCCAGGTCTACAACTCCACTTAATCTGAGTAAAATGTTTCAACTGACCCAAATTTGAACTGGACTTAATTCATATGACAGATAATAAAATTGATAAAACAAATACCTTAAAACAGAAAGATTATTGAATAAAGTCTTACATACAGTTTACTTTGGGTGGCACAGTAGGCAGCACCATCCCTTGATAAATTCAGCATCCTGGTTTGAATACCGCACTTGGACATCTGTGCGGCTTTTATACTTTCGGCTTCACGTCTTTATGTGCTTTCCTTCCACATTCTCAAAGACATGCTGGTTGGTTTAACTGGTGTTATCAAACTGGCACTGCATGTAAGCAAAATCAAGAGTATTCTTCCGATGGGCTGGCACTGGTTATTTCCTGTCTTGGGCTTAGTAGTGCTGGGATAGGCTGCAACCCCTGTGACCCTGAATTGGATTAAGTGGGTCAGAGAATGAGACTGCCTAACATTCTAACACTTAATTAAGGCAGTTTAGGGTCATGCAAGGCTGAGGCCAATCCTGGCAGCAATGGACAAAAGCAGAACCAGCCCCGGACATGAAGCCAGTCTATTTGAGGGCAAAAACAACAATGCTCACACTCTCATTTAGCCAATGTAGAATTATCAATTAGCATAAAATGAACACCTTTGGGTTGTAAGTGAATGCTGGAGTACTTTGAGTAAGGTCCATGAAGAAATAAGGAGAACACAAAAACTCTACACTATCAATTTAATTTTCAATATTTTCAGTGCAGGAATATTCCACTGTACTTTTGCTGAAACATTCTAATTTGAGCACTGGTTTAAAGGCTGGAAGTTTCACTTTGAAAAAATAAAGGTTTGGAGTGATACATTGTGACACAGGTTGAACGTTAGTAAATGACAACTAACAATCTCTCTGGAAACTTGATTTTAATTTGATATCATCAACGTCAGTATTAGTTAGACCAGCGTAGAGATTTAGTGATCACAGACATCGCCTCACAGACATTTTCTACCTTAAGAATATCATAATTTACAAAAAAAATGTCTTTTCTGTGGTCTCTATAATGATCTAGAGCTTGGCCTTTGTGTAACACAGCTATGGACAAGTGCACTGCATTCTTAACAATGTCAGTGCTTGGATGCTGGCCAACCTTCAAGTAATTGGCAATATAGGGAAAATGTTTTTAATACGATTTCCAGTACAGTTTCAGAAACCAGGTCATATCACTTGGTTTAATATGTGCATCTTATCCATTATTAAAACATTTCCTTACAATCTTCTAAGCATCTTCACTTTATTTTCTTCATTCATCCATCCATCCCTCCTGGAAAAAGGGATGGCTTTCCAAACATATAGTACTTTTTGCAAAAATAATAAGACTGCTTTAACACAGTTGTGCTTCCTGCAATCTGCATCCAATAATCAATACCTTACAGCCTTTCAGTGTGCTTGTTATCACTGCTTTGTGGGAAATAATGGATTCACTGTTGTTAATAAATCAACATTTAATTAGAAGCTTTGCTTTTGGCAATGCCAATAATTAATTAGGCATTTCAGTAAGGCTCCCATTTAATTCTGCTTACTTGTTTTGCCTACTACACTGATGGCCTTCCCTGTTTTATAGTTAAATTTGGTTTAATACATCGCAGAATTTGGTTTTCAAGGTATTCAGGCAGGTATTACACCATAGCTTTTTCAGGATAAAACTGTTAATTGATGCTCTTTTCAATAATTCAGGTTGGCACACTGGCACTAGAGATGATAGCTCACTGATGCTTATTCAGGTTGATTTGGAGGTTCATCAAGCACATGCTAATGCCAATGGAATGGCAGTTAAGTTGATTTTGTTCTTGATATTATTATATCCAGCACTATGGGTGCATTAACTTGTAGTCTTCAGTATATCTCTGATACAAAAACACTGAAATCTCCAAGACTATGTAATCATAATGGTCCCTTACCTGAACCATGTTAACATTATGCATATCATGTGTGAAATTACTTCTTATATACTTCATATGATAGACTACCAGCTTGTTTTTGTAGCCATGAACTTACTGCCTGTCTATAAGTTTCGAAGATAGTCTAAGAAAAATAAAAAAATTCAACATCAGAGCACTCCAGAAAGCTATTCTTCTGGAAGGAGTCTCTGCTAAGTGCAAACAGCTAATGTCCAATGACACTAATGTAGCAGTTGACACCTTTTTTAACCTCAGTAGTCACTGCCTACCTCAACCCCAGGGATGGTTTAATGAAAATTATTCTGAAAATCTTGAAGTCAAACGTTACAAAACAAAAATTCTTTATGCATGGCAAAATTATGTCACACTGCCATAGAAGTGTGGACCCATATTCAAATAAGTGACAACAAGAAAAAACATGGTAGGAGCAGCAAGCTAAGAAAACAAAAAATTTGCTAACCACCACAACATGCAGAGGTTCTTCTAAATCATGAACACCCTAAAAGGACCAGTCTTAAATGGCCTCACTCCTATCTGGTCCCAAAGTGCTGGAAGTATTGGAAAGAGTACTTTGCTGAACCACAGACCCATAGTGGCAGAAACACAGCTCTGCATGAGCCACTAACATAAAAAAGATCCTTCAAGAGAACAAAAAATGAAGCACGACAAACAAAATAACAAATATTGACGCAGTTTAGAATGGCCTACTAACCTAACAAGCAAATCTTTTGAGATGTGGCAGAACATGGATACTCCATACATGTCATGATAAAGAGATCTATTAGTTTAGCAAAGGCAGTAGGATATAAAATATGTTGCCAGCTGAGTCAAATGTTTACTTTCATATATGATATGTATGTCATGTATGAGGATAATAACAAGACAAAAATGTGCAGACCGCACACTTGAGGCATATACTGTACGTACTGTACATTCATATGAAAAAATTTGGGAACCCATTAATTCTTTGGATTTTTGTTCATCATTGGCTGAGCTTTCAAAGTAGCAACTTCCTTTTAATACATGACATGCCTTATGTAAACAGTAGTATTTCAGCAGTGACATTAAGTTTATTGGATCAACAGAAAATATGCAATATGTATCATAACAAAATTAGACAGGTGCATAAATTTGGGCACCCCAACAGAGATATTACATCAATACTTAGTTGGGCCTCCTTTGCAAATACAGTAATCCCTCGCTATATCGCGCTTCGACTTTCGCGGCTTCACTCTATCGCGGATTTTATATGAAAGCATAACTAAATATATAACGCGGATTTTTCGCTGTTTCGCGGGTTCTGCGGACAATGTGTCTTTTTACTTCCTGTATATGCTTCCTCAGTTGGTTTGCCCAGTTGATTTCATACAAGGGACGCTATTGGCGGATGGCTGAGAAGCTAACCAATCAGAGCACGCAGTTGAGTTCTCCTGACTGAGAAGCTAACCAATCAGAGCACGCAGTTGAGCTCCTGCGTGCTGAATGCAGTGTTAACCAGGAAGTCTCATCGCGCTCATTCAGCATCAACGTGTTTCGCTGTGTAAAGAGTTGTGCTCTTTTGTGTTTATCTTTGTGCATAGTCAAGCCCTTCATTATGGCTCCAAAGCAATCTGCTACTGCTTCAGGGGCCGTGCCCAAGCGCAAGAAGAAGATGTTAACGATTTCCGAAAAGGTAAACGATTTGGATTTGTTGAAGGCTACGATTCTTTTTATTTAAAAAGTAGGAAAGGAATATAAGATCTACGGCTGCAGTGTCCTTTTAACCAGGGTGCAAAACGAGTTGTAAGTGGATGTAATAAGGCAGTAGTCTGGATGGAATCTGCTTTAGGGATTTGGATTGAAGACTGCCAGAAGAAGAACAACGGCAGTGCTACACAATCGCCTGAAGTGGCTCCTTTACAAGGGCTGTAATGCTCTCCTTTGTTGTGTAGTAAAATTAAACTCATTGTTATCGGACAAGTCATCGTGTCATTGTTGGTGAGTAACCATAATTCATTTTCTTCTTACAGTGCTTAGTACATGTACATACGTTTAGTGTCACTGTACACACATTTACTGTATACTATTTTCTTGCATTGTACGTATTTATTGCTGGTGGCCTGTCTATCGTAATGGCTGTAACATATGTGATATCGGAGACACTCAATATCTTTAAAATAATATTTAGGTTTTACTGTATATAAACAGTGTGTTTATATACATAATTTCAATGAATCTTACCTAATATCTAAGAGAATACAAAGGGATTATGCTGTATAACTCTGCGGGGAATATTTATAAACAGTGCGGGAGAGTTTATAAGGGCTTAAAATATATAAAAATAACCATACAAACATATAGTTTGTACTTCGCGGATTTTCACCTATTGCGGGGGGGTCTGGAACGCAACCCCCGCGATCGAGGAGGGATTACTGTATAACAGCTTGGATTCTGGATGGAGGTATTTTTGACCATTCTTCCATACAAAATCTCTCCAGTTCAGTTAAATTTGATGGCAGCCGAGCATGGACAGCCTGCTTCAAATCAGCCCATAGATTTTCGATGATATTCAAGTCAGGGGACTGTGACAGCCATTCCACAACATTGTACTTCTCCCTCTGCATGAATGCCTTTGTAGATTTCGAACTGTGTTTTGGGTCATTGTCTTGTTGGAATATCCAACCCCTACATAACTTCAACTTTGTGACTGATGCTTGAACATTATCCTGAAGAATTTGTTCATATTGGGTTGAATTCTTCTGACCCTCGACTTTAACAAGGGCCCCAGTCCCTGAACTAGCCACACAGCCCCACAGCTTGATGGAACCTCCACAAAATTTGACAGTAGGTAGCAGATGTTTTTCTTGGAATGCGGTGTTCTTCTTCCGCCATGCAAAGCGCTTTTTGTTATGACCAAATAACTCAATTTGTGTCTCATCAGTCCAAAGCACTTTGTTCCAAAATGAATCTGGCTTGTCTAAATGAGTATTTGCATACAATAAGCAACTTTGTTTGTGACATGAGTGCAGACAGGGCTTCTTTTTCATCACACTGCCATACAGATGCTCTTTGTGCAAATTGCGCTGAATTGTTGAACGATGTACAGATACACCATCTGCAGCAAGTTGTTCTTGCAGGACTTTGGAGGTGATCTGTGGATGGTTGGTCTTTGGAGGTGATCTGTGGGTTGTCTGTAACCATTCTCACAATCCTGCGCATATGCCGCTCCTATATTTTTCTTGGCCTGCCAGACCTGGGTTTAACAGCAACTGTGCCTGTGGCCTTTCATTTCCTGATTACATTCCTTACAGTTGAAACTGACAGTTTACACCTCTAAGATAGCTTTTTGTAGCCTTCGCCAAACCATGATACTGAACAATCTTTGTTTTCAGATCTTTTGAGAGTTGCCTTGAGGATCCCATCCATTCACTATTCAGAGGAGAGTCAAAGGGGAGCACAACTAGCAATTGACCACCTTAAATACCTTTTCTCATGATTGGACACACCTGTCTATGATGTTCAAGGCTTAATGAGCTAATCCAACCAATTTGGTGTTGCAAGTAATCAATATTAAGCAGTTACAGGCATTCAAATCAGCAAAATTACAAGGGTACCCAAATTTTTGCACAGCCAGTTGTTCACATTTGATTTAATTTCATACAACTAAATACTGCTTCACTGAAAATCTTTGTTCGGAAAACACCCGAGTACACAGATGTTCCTAGGAAATTAGACATACCACTTTTATCTTTTTTGTTGAAAATAGAGTAAATTATTATGCAGGCTGAGAGGGGTTCCCAAACTTTTTCATATGACTGTATCTTCATTATTCTTGAAAATAATGTTGAAATTAGGCTATACTCTGTTGGTAGGGTAGCTAAGGCAGAAATAGAATAAGAATGAGGTGAAGGACCCGTCATTGGTCATAAGGTGAGAGGGGAATCTGACATTAATAGTTAGAAAGCTTTTCCACAAGTCATTAAGGAAAGATAGGATACATCTCTGTATGCTAAGTAAGCAAGAGAAAAAAGGTTCCAGACTGAGGGAAACATTTATTCTAACAGTCAAGGAAAGACTGCAAAAAATACTGGCTGTTTATTTTCTTTACAAGTAAAACATGATTCAAGGTGGTAC
Source organism: Polypterus bichir lapradei (assembly GCA_026402145.1). NCBI lineage: Eukaryota > Metazoa > Chordata > Cladistia > Polypteriformes > Polypteridae > Polypterus > Polypterus bichir. The sequence goes on along the minus strand of JANRMT010062821.1, from coordinate 15,205,685 downwards.
AAAACAATAGCCCTGATGTGACTCTGGACATTGTTCCAGAGGTAACCCTAGAGTACTTGGGGGTGGGGGCTTGCATGAAAAAGAGTATTTGAGGAATGCCACAGCATCAAATTGGACATTACCTGTGAAAGACAAGATCAGTGGGGCTATGGAGTTTTGCTGTGTTTTCTGCTCCCTTGAGTTCTTTCTGTAATCATCCTAACCCTCATATTTTAAAATGTTATTAACCTTACAATCTCTCCCCACTCTTATTTATGACTGGTGTGAAATACTGAAAATATCATAGTCTGGCTATATCATAATTGTTTAAAAATCAATCAGGAATGAATGCATCAACATACAGTATGCCTTTTTGAGTATTTTACTCAAATGTAAGAAAAACTGTTAACAGAATCATTAACATAACTGTAAATGAAAGGGAAGGAAAAGAAACAAAAGAAAATTCAATAATAATATTACGCAACTTATTTTAGTAAAACTGTCACATTGATGATGTAGGAGAGAACTAATGTGAAAACAGGAAATAAACATCTGTTTTGCTGATACCTACCTATTTATAGTTCTTCCAAACGAAATCTGGACTAGTCCAATAAGCGTTTTTCTGACCCACTTAAACACTGTAAAAGAAATCAAAAAAGATTACTTGACAAAAGAATATGGATTTTAGAAATTATGAATATCCTGTAGCATGCTATAAATACTTTACTATGTTGGCAAGAGCACAATCACATAGTATTGAATAATAATAAGGACTGGCCTGCTGAGGAGAAAATTATAATGGCTGACTGATGGGTAAATGGTTCGAAGGTAAAGTAGGTTATTGAAGAGGACATGTCATGTAATAGTACCAGTATCAATCCTTCGATCAGGCCTTCATTTTATTTTCAGATAATTATATATGTTTTATGGTACTGTGGCACATTACAAAGTGCTTACAGTAGGGCTGAGTAGCACAGTTGATATGTGGCAGTTGAAATCTGGGGATAGAACTTTTTTATCTCCATGGTCATAGGAACCTTTAAGAATGTGAAACAAAACATGCATATGCCATTTTGGGTTTATGTTATCTGTACAGTATTTCCAATAAAGTAAAGCATGCAGAGTTTATAAGTCGAAGCATGATTCAGAAAAACTGAAACAAACAAATATATTTGAACTACATATACAGGTTTTTCTTTGATTTTGTGTTATTGTATGTTTATACACAGGTACAGTTCTGTCAGCCTGAGAATGAGAAATGGACACACTGACTGTTTATACTGTAAATGCAATGGAGAAGAGATGGGCACCCCAACCGGAATGGAGACAGAGTTCTTGCCTGGACTGGACAAACCGGCCAGAACACACTATAAGCCTCATCTCAGCTGGGTTTGTTCCAATAAGAATGGACTGGCTAAACATGGATTCCAGGAACAACCCATATCCCAAAACTGAAGGTAGCAGGGTTCCCCACATTTGATCCCAATCATGACATCCGTAGGGCTGCATGGGAATTGGAGTGTGGAAGTGCAGCCCTGTCAGGGTCCTTGGGTACTGCCAGAGGGTGCTATCAGGGTGTGGACAATACTGGTTTCCATGTCACCCACAAGTGCTACTGATTGACAATGCGGTGACCACCAGAAACACAGTCCTGGGTTTTACTTGAAAAGAAGCCTGCTGCCTCATATTGGGGAGCCAGCAGGTGACACTCTGGGACGAAGGAAGGAGGAGGAGGAATCTGACAGAATTATTGGATTGGGGACTGCTTTTTTGATGACTGCTTTTTGAAAAGGTTAATTTGCTACATAAATATCTTTTATTTAAACCCAAAATCGTGTTGGACATTACTTTCTGTGGTTTGGGGCTCAGTGGTACCCCCTGGTGGTTACAATACATAATGCACATTCATAATCCTGCTTAATACATTTTTGGGGGCCAGGGAGACAGAGCTGGTCCTATTAGCATTGGCCACAAAGCAGAAACCATCTCTGGAACGGGCACTAATCCACCACATGGAATGCACATGCACATGCACACACCTACACTGGGGCCAATTTAGAGACATTAATTAATCTAATTCCTGCACAGCTTCTGGAAATGGGTGGGAAACTGAAGTTCCCAGAGAAAAACACACACACACAGGGAAAGCCACTAAGTTCAATTCAATACACTGATTCATTGTTGTTTTATTTTCTGTAATTTTTTTCTTTTGTTTAATGATACTGTATAGTGTGCCAGGACTTATAAATGGAAGTTCAATAATATAATGAACTGAATACTTATTTCACAAATACAATATCTTGCAATTGATACAATCACAAATCTGCTATATATACATTGTCACACACGTGCACATAGGAGGCAGTTAAAGGGCTTGAATGAGGGTAATTCTGAGGCAGACCGGGACGTGGCGGAGTGCATTGACGTTTTCTAGCTTTTCTGCAGACTGTTCACGCCTGGCCCTGTTGACGTCACTTCCGGGTCCGAACCTATGGATGAAGACCCTTCTGGTTCCGACCCCTCTGATGCCATTTCTGGGCCTGAGCCTAACCCTAACCCTAAGAAAACTTTTCCAGCATATGAAGAATTCTAAGTAATTTTTAAAACATGCATGGACCTGAAGCATTCTTTGTTATGTGAAGATGGACTGCAAAAATGTTTACTGGTTGTGCTAGCTGTGGCGACCCATCTTCTAGATGGCATTGAAAGCGCTTGATGTTCAGTTCTGCTTTCATACTCCAGAGGTATCCTTATTACATAATATTTTTAGGGCCTTACTGCCAGGAAGAAATGCACACTTTGTGACATCTCATTTTCTTTATAGCTTTTTTTCTTTTCATTTTGTTTACTTCTTTAGGAATGCAGTGATTCTGCATTGCTTCCAAATGCCTGAGAGAACATTATGATTGGCAGTAATGGGATTGGGAACACCTGGAAGAAATCCACAGAGTAGCTGTTGAGTGACAAGTACGAATGAGATATTGATGCTGGATGCAAGGAAGTAGAAAGACAAAGTTGAAGGTTGTTAGAAAAACGAAATCAAGAAAGCATTAAAAAAAGATGAACACAAACAGATGCAAAGAAACAGGCCAAGCTTACATAGTGTGGGAAATGCTAAAGGCAACTGGAGATATCCTTAAATGTCCGTGAAACTTAATGGTGAAGGAAGAAACTATTTCAGAATACTAGAAAAGAAGAAATGCACACATTCTAGCATTCTAAAAGAAGAGGTGATCCACTTGAGATTAGATTTAACCGGGCATATTGGAGCAGGTAATGAAGGTCAGAAGTCATTGACCATGTGATAGCCCAAAGTATGCAGTCTGGATTTATATCCAGAAAAGTAGAATAGCTGCATTAGGCATCAGTAGATCTAATTCAACACAAATTAGTATGGCAAACAGTAGGTGTAAAAAATGGGATCTATAGTGATGTTGACATATGAAGAAGAATGCACAGTGTTCAGGGAGAGAAACATGGAAAATGACAGTTTTGGGGTGATTTATTTTAAGTCTAATAATCATTGAGATACTCATCAGATTATGTGTGGACCTGTTAGGTTAGCTTTTTTATGTCTTTTAACTTGTACTGATGGCAAAAAAAAGCATAATTAAAATACTATCAGGTCAGGACAGGTCAGGTTGGGGAGCATGCACTGGTACAGTGCATTGCCGCACCCACCACACAATGAAACAGCTCAGGATCATTGTTGGCACCCACCCTGGCAGATATGTGGACCAGTCCCACCCTCTAGAAATGACCATCTATTTGCTGCTGCCAGGTGTCATGTGGGTGTCCCCTTGGCCTGGTCCAGCCACTTGGGTCCCCAATAATGAAGATCCTGCGAGCCGGATCACCCTATGGGAATCGCGCAACATGGCTGTAGTGCCATAATTGGCACTCCCTCATAATGTGGATAATGTGCCTCATTCGGGACTCCATGAGCAACCGCTCTCCAAATCCATCTACTGACATCATAGGAAGAGTCACAACAGACATGAGTTTTGGTGCCGAGGTGACTAAACCTCTCGACAAGGTCAACATTCTCACCACAGACAGACACACTGCTGATGGCTGTGCCCAAGAGGTCACTGAAAGCCTGAATCTTGGTTTTTATCAAGGGCATTCAGACTCCTCACTCAGTCTCTCGAGAGCCCCAATCACAGCCTCCATTGACTCTGCGAAAACAACAGCATCGTAGGGAAAGTCAAGATCAGGGAATCTCTCTTCACAAACAGATGCCTGACAACCACTGGACCCCACCACCCTGCCCAACACACAGTCCATGCAAGCACTAAACAGAGTAGGAGCAAGAACACACCCCTGAAGAACCCTAGACTCAACTGGGAAAAATAAAGAGGTTCTGCCACCACTCTGCACAACACTCACTGTACCAGTGTACAGGCCGCCCATTATATACAGCAACTTTGTGGGGATTCCATGAGGTCTCAGGTCTCAAAATGTGTAAAACACATGTTTTTTTTGCTAAAATATTGTTTAGTAGTTACTTTCAAAATAATCAGAGTAGGGTTGTTTTGGGCCTATGACTGGATAGCTGACATGGATTATGCAACACAAGTAACAGATTTTTTTTTGCCTTTTTTCATGGACATTATTCACATTATTTGCTGTTATACAGCACTGGTCACTATTGAATTCTATTATATCATGGATGTTTTCTCTCTCCATTCTGCCTTAAAACAGAAATTAGATTAAAATATTTTTCTCTGCCATCAGTAAAAAATAATTGGGGTAAGTAACATACATAAATATTATATAATTTTTGGATGGGATACTCCTTTAACCCAAAAATCCCTGGGAATCTGTTTTGGCCTACTGTTCAGCCACAAGCTTGTATAAATAAAATAAAGCTTGTATAGATAAAAATAAAGGTAACAAAACATATAACAACATTATAACATATGTTTAGTCCGAGTCTTTTAAAAGGAATATGATCATATGGGGAACACGAAACTTAAACACCCATAATCAGTTTATTATATTAAATGCTAACACTATGCAAACATATAAATAACTATAAACAATAACACATTTCTACAAAGCACAAGTACAGTAGTTCTCCTTTACTGTATGAAGAAACAAAGGTCTCCCAATCACATTCCACTTATGACTCACTGTGTGACCCTCAGCATGGCACCTGACCAGTTTACGTTCAAACAGCGATATGTGAAGAATTTTAGTGAGTTCTGAATTAACATGAATAAATACATCACCAAAATAATAATTAATCCACAATATTTATAAGAGAAGAAATATTACAAGAATCATTATTTTGACATATGTGCAAATAAGCACAAATAGCATGAAAAAATGATCTAAGAGTCCTAATCAATTTTGTTCAAAATGAAGAGAGTTTTGAGAAATCCAGAATCTGTATCTGCTCTTGGATACATTGAGAAATATTTATTTTTTACCTACGTAGTCTCTACCCTTTTAATATACCCAGGTCTATTGTGATATTAATAAGCATAATATTAAAACCAGTTTTATTGTAAAAATCATTACATTTACCTTGTCTTCTTCAAGACCTACCTTTAGCTACCTTTTAAAGCAAAATACTAATTCAATTGGCCAATCGACCCCTAGAAGTGTTCTTGAAAATTTTCTTGTGTGAGGTCCATCAGTACATTGGCAAAATCATAGAAAGGGGCACACTCAGTGCCTTTTTAGATGCTTTTCCAACTTAAGGAAGAGAAAATACAAGCAAAATGACACCTTTTATTTGGTTAACTAAAAAGATTACAATATGCAAGCTTTCGAGGCAACTCAGGCCCCTTCTTCAGGCAAGATTATCACATCTTGATACATAATATACACTCCAGATACATAAAGCTGTGCGTAGGCCAACTTCCACGTTCTTCCGCTACATAAATCCCGGTCAGCATGAAATTTAACGCACATGCACGTGCTTGCTGCCCCACCCCGACTCCTCCCAGAATTAGGCCTCGTTGAATATGCAATTCAATATAAATAGCATCTTTAGTTCAGCGTTCAGTAAAAAGATAATGGCATTTTACCCCAAAGCATAGGGAAAAAAGAAGAATTTCAGCGAATACAAAGTGAAGGAAAGGAAAAATGTACTATTTGTTGATTTAAGCAGTGGTATAAACAACAAAATAAAGTTGATCGAGTGACACAGAGTGGTGGAGAAACTTGAAAGTTCAAGTTCAGAAAGTGGCACGGTGCCCGAAATAAAAAGAAGTGGTCAGATATAAAAGTCGCTGCGAAAAGGCGAGTCATAGCCCACCGTTTGATTGTCATACAGAAGTAAATTAACGTACAGAGAAAAGAAAAAAACCAGAGACACAGTGGGAAAAAAAGGTAGAAATTTCCACTTTAATCACATACTTTGTTTTTTTATTTAAATAGAATGTCATAAAGTTCTTAAATTATTTAATTTATTAGTTTCTCAAATCCCATCGTAACTAAAGTAGCATGTTAAATGCTTCATATTCTGTGTTTTTCTATGTATTCTTTATGTGTGAATTACTACGTGCTTCTTAAATGGGCTTTCTCTTACGCCAACAGGACACAAAATACATTACATTCATGATATCACAGTTTTCTGAACATTTTAAATAAAAGATGTATACATCTGATAGGAATTAAATCATGTATAAAACATGGGAGCATGGTGGCGCAGTGGTAGTGACGAGCTGGCGCCCTATCCAGACATTGTTCCTGCCTCCCACAAGATGCTTGCTGCACTGTGCGCGATCCTTGATAAAATAATTTATTGCAGCACTACTGTCTTTTTCAAATGTACTAACCCCCAATTCCTGTTCTTCCTTCTCTTTCTTCAAGTAACCAATCGCCACACAATTAGATCTTTAATAAATGTCAAGCCATCTGAAAGCTTAGAACACTGATTCTTCAAAACTTTTAAAGAACATTGAAATATTTTCGTGTTTAATTATTCCATCCATCTATCCATCCAGGGTCGTGCCAGTCCTCGCAAGCATACAGCATGAGGCAGGGACAATCCCTGAATGGGGCACCAGTTAATTGCTACCGCTGTCCACCGTTTCCACATGTTTAATTATTAACAGTATACATCATTTAAATGAAGTTAAAAATGTATCTGTATAATGTAATATACAGTGCACCCAGAAAGTATTCACAACGTATCACTTTTTCCACATTTTATGTTATAGCCTTATTCCAAAACGGATTAAATTCATTTTTTTTCCTCAGAATTCTACACAAAACACCCTATAATGACAACTTGAAAAAAGTTTACTTGAGGTTTTTGCAAATTTATTAAAAATAAAAAAAACAGAAATCACATGTACATAAGTATTCACAGCCTTTGCTCAATATATTGTTGATGCACCATTGGCAGCAATTACAGCCTCAAGTCTTTTTGAATATTATGCCACAAGCTTGGCACACCTATCCTTGGCCAGTTTCACCCATTCCTCTTTGCAGCACCTCTCAAGCTCCATCAGGTTGGATGGGAAGAGTTGGTGCACAGCCATTTTAAGATCTCTCCAGAGATGTTCAATCTGATTCAAGTCTGGGCTCTGGCTGGGCCACTCAAGGACATTCACAGAGTTGTCCTGAAGCCACTCCTTTGATATCTTGGCTGTGTGTTTAGGGTCGTTGTCCTGCTGAAAGATGAACCGTTGCCCCAGTCTGAGGTCAAGAGCGCTTTGGAGCAGGTTTTCATCCAGGATGTCTTTGTACATTGCTGCAGTCATCTTTCCCTTTATCCTGACTAGTCTCCCAGTTCCTGCCGCTGAAAAACATCCCCACAGCATGATGCTGCCACCACCATGCTTCACTGTAGGGATGGTATTGGCCTGGAGATGAGCGGTGCCTGGTTTCCTCCAAATGTGACGCCTTGTATTCACGCCAAAGAGTTCAATCTTTGTCTCATCAGACCAGACAATTATGTTTCTCATGGTCTGAGAGTCCTTCAGGTGCCTTTTGGCAAACTCCAGGCAGGCTGCCATGTGTCTTTTACTAAGGAGTGGCTTCCGTCTGGCCACTCTACCATGCAGGCCTGATTGATGGATTGCTGCAGAGATGGTTGTCCTTCTGAAAGGTTCTCCTCTCTCCACAGAGGTCCTCTGTAGCTCTGACAGAGTGACATCGGGTTCTTGGTCACCACTCTGACTAAGGCCCTTCTCCCCCAATCACTCAGTTTAGATGGCCGGCCAGCTCTAGGAAGAGTCCTGGTGGTTTCGAACTTCTCCCACTTACGGATGATGGAGGCCTCTGTGCTCATCGGGACTTTCAAAGCAGCAGAAATTTTTCTGCAACCTTCCCCAGATTTGTGCCTCGAGACAATCTTGTCTCGGAGGTCTACAGACAATTCCTTTGACTTCATGCTTGGTTTGTGCTCTGACATGAACTGTCAACTGTGGGACCTTATATAGACAGGCGTGTGCCTTTCCAAATCATGTCCAATCAACTGAATTTACCACTGGTGGACTCCAATTAAGCTGCAGAAACAACTCAAGGATGACCAGGGGAAACAGGATGCACCTGAGCTCAATTTTGAGCTTCATGGCAAAGGCTGTGAATACTTATATACAGTACATGTGCCTTCTCAATTTTTTTATTTTTAATAAATTTGCAAAAATCTCAAGTAAACTTTTTCACGTTGTCATTATGGGGCGTTGTGTGTAGAATTCTGAGGAAAAAAATGAATTTAATTAATTTTGGAATAAGGCTGTAACATAACAAAATGTGGAAAAAGTGATGCGCTGTGAACACTTTCCAGATGCACTGTATATACTCTACTGCATTTCATCTTAATGATATCAAGAGCTCCAAGGAGACAGCGCCTGGAAATCTAAATTGACTTAGAAGCCAGTCATTGTCATCTGTAAATACACGCACTCTTCTATCGAGTTGAATTGAATTTCTTTATTGTTATTGTATGGTACAATGAGAGTCAATATGCAATCCTCCATAAACTTATTTTCCTATAAAATTGTAAAATAACAACAATAATAATAATAATAATAATAATAATAATAATAATAATATGATAAAAAAAAGAACAATATGAAAGCATAAGTGGCTCAGGTTGTGCAGTATTACAACTGTAGTGCAAGTTTACAGTGAAGTAATTGTCCTTATACGTACAATCAGTTCTACTGGGAGCTCCTGGTGGACTGATTGAGTGTGTTTATAGCTCTTGGGATGAAACTGTTTCTGAACAGCGAGGTCAGTACAGGAAAAGCTCTGAAGCATTTGACGAATGGGACAAGTTCAAATAGAATATGCCCATGACCGAGGCAGTGTGTGCTAGAAGCTGTATCCCTATAATTCTCTCCACTCTTGCCACATTCTGCTGTAGAGCTTTCCGATCAGCTGCTGCATAGCTGTGATTCCACAGCAGTGGTGACAGTAAAAATGTTAAAGCAGCTATGGTATTTGGAATAGTTAGGTCATTCCATGCACCATTATATGGTTACAGGTTGATTACAGTCAGGTGCCTTAAACTAAAAAACAATACGTGGTTAATTTAAGTGTTTTTGATAAAGCCGCGTCAGGGATGTGAATCTAAAAAATTAAGGGAAATCTCACAGGAACTAGTGCTGCTTTGATGCTGGATGCCGCCAGTTTGAAAACCAAACCGAACCGAAAACTTGCGTACGCAATGGTTTGAGCGGTTGTGAGAATGTGTGTGGCTTTATGCCAAGTTTAGTTTTTATACATCGCAATGTGAGTGTGGAAGCAGACATACACAACATTTTTGTGCGTACGCACAATTTATACTTGAGGCCTATGGTGAGTATAGCAGCCGCAGAAGCAATGGAATATGCTTGGACACCAGAAATTCCATAATAGACAATGCATTGTGACCTTGTGTCATCATTGTGGGGGCATTGTGATGGTGAAGAATCCAATTTTCGGCAGTTCAAGGTTGAAGGCTGCCTTGTGCCAATGAAAAACTTCAGTCCTGGATAAAGCCTAATCTCCATATGGTCTTTTTTGAATGTTTATTTTCTACTTTCTAGAAGTTTCAGGCAAACATTTGAAAACATTTGAGTACCAATGCAAGATATTCTTGTGATCAGTTTGTGATAGGATAGACAAACTAGAGTAGGAAACAGGACCTGGAATTTTAACAGCTTTAACTACTATATTCTTTAACCTTTGTTGACTTGTTATCTGGCAATAACGAAGGCCAAACTGAGACAGGAGGAACTATGCATACATTAATAATAAACTGTTCTATTTGAATAAAGTAATGCATGGAAGACAATAATAATAATAAATTCAGCTACAGTGGATGCAATAACCAGTGTCTTTCTTCATGTCAGTCCCAAGCCTGGATAAATGAGGAGGTTTATATCCAGAGGGGCATCTGGTATAAACTTTTGCCAGATTAACACGTGGACAACAATACAGATTTCCATACCAGCTCAGCTGGGGGGGGGGGGGGGGGGAGGAGCAGGTTAACAGTCACCACCAGTACTGTTAGCCCATAGGATGAAGGGGAAAACTGGGCTGCTATTGGCCAAAGGAGAAGAAAAGGGGGAATGCATAAGGGGGAATGCATTGCCTGGATGCTGGAGGAGAGGAGGAAGATTAGGAGAGTGGAAGTGAGGGTAGGAACTTTGAATGTTGGCGGCATGACTGGTAAAGGGAGAGAGATAGCTGATATGATTTGGAGAAGGATGGTTGAAATATTGTGTGTGAAAGAGACCAGATGGAAAGGGAGTAAGGCCAGGTGTATCAGAGATGGGTTCAAATTCTTCTACCATGGTATGGATAGGAGGAGAAGTGGGGTAGGGGTTATCCTGAAGGAACAGTATTGTCAAGAGTGTTTTGGCAAGTTCATTGTACAATGTGAATGTCACTGACAGAATAAAACTGAATAAAAAAAAAAAAAGCGCTAACTTTTACAAGTAGCCAAAATTTAAACTGGTTGTTACACACTCAAATCAAATGTATGTTTTTAGTAATAATAACAGCAGCTCACTACTCAAAATGTGGAGTGTCCGGACTCAATCCCAGAACCGTTTGGTTATAGGGCAGCAGCTCATACCTCTACACCAACCAGGAATATGTATTAGCTTTCTGTCGAATGACGTTTGAGCTTGGATTTGGAACTCATTGACAGCATTATTTATTTATTTTTTTTACTTTGGTTATATTTTTGAATAAAAGTGCACATGTTTATTTGATAATTGCAGTAAAGTCTTCACACATTATACACCTCACATTATTATTAATACTATCAGAATACCCGCGCTTCACAGCAGAGAAGTAGTGTGTTAAAGAAGTTATGAAAAAGAAAAGGAAATATTTTAAAAATAACGTAACATGATTGTTAATGTAATTGTTTTGTCATTGATATGAGTGTTGTTGTCATATCTATATATATATATATATATATATATATATATATATACATACATACATATATATACATACATATATATATATATATATAGATAGATAGATAGATAGATAGATAGATAGATAGATATAGCAAAATATCCGTGTTTGGCAGCGGAGAAGTAAAAAGAAAAGGAAACATTTTAATAATAACGTAACATGATTGACAATGTAATTGTTTTGTCATTATCATGAGTGTTGCTGGCATATATATATATATATACTAGCAAAATACCCGCGCTTCGCAGCGGTGAAGTACTGCCTTAAAATTTTTATTAAGAAGAAAATTAAACCTTTTTAAACTGAGGGAAAATATACCAATAATTATTTGTTAAAGATCTCTTTGTATGCCACGTTGTCAGTTCGGCCCTCCAGTTGCAATATGACCAAGCTGTAGCTGTGCGCTGAGCTTACTCTTGAGCATGCAACGTACAGTTGGCCATGTGAACAGTAATCTTGTTTCAAATCTCACAGCTTGGATTGCTGCTGTCATAATCGGTTTGAGTTTCATGGTTTGTTTCAGTTACGACAGTATTTGTAGGACTTGTGTTGAAGTGACATTCGGCATCTGTCAAGCGTTGTAAGTATACAACCAGTTTCATTGATAACTTCACATCCAGCTTTTGAGAGTTTAAACATTTTCATCAAAGTGTCCACTACTGAAATCGTCACCTGTGAAGCTAAGATGTTTAAGAGGCATTGGCGGTTGTCCAAAGGTGTAAAATATTTGGCCATTTTGGTACACTTAAGCATTTCACTCTTCTAGTGCTCCTGTGTAGTATAATTATCTCCTGTACCGTCATCAGTCCACACCTTGAACCTGTCCCAGTCATTCAATACATAAGACACAATGTTCCTCCGGATATCAATAGTGAGCCTGATATGGCTGTGCAATATGTAACAAAGAGAATGGAAAGGCAGGTGCCATCTCCGGGCATGGAAACCACTTGGTAAGTGACAGTTCTTTGATCGATGGTGATTACCTCGATAGACATGTTAATAGGGGTACGGTTGGAATGATAAAGGAAATGGGTACCTGAACAATGTAAAGTAAGTCTAAAATACCTACACAATAACTATAATCGTAATAAATGAACAATAAAACAGCGGAGAAGCCGTGGATTAAATAAAAAGGCTGTAGTTATCAGCAGGGAGACGTGAATACCGTGGCGAAGCAAGGAAGGGAATGTAGAGACTGGAGCGACAGA
>JANRMT010062821.1:15107180-15173479 GCA_026402145.1 Polypterus bichir lapradei | reverse complement strand
ACACACACACACATACACATTATATATATAGTCTTCAGCAAAAGCTTATTAAAAAGTAAAGATGTTATTAAAGATGAATGTCCTGGGCAGCTTGTGATCTAGCACTCGAAGTTGTTTATGAGATGCTTTGCTGACGATCAGATGAAAATGGCCACACATTGCTGGTGCCCTTTTCTGACATCGCTCTTCTGTCATCGGTCTTCAGACAAAGCATATTTATTAGATACACCTGATTGGCTGGCTGTCAATATGATGGATGACTTTATTCAGACTCTTTACTCTTGTTTAAGCACGTCAGTTTTCCCAAGCAATAAACTTTTTGATGTTTCAACAATCTTCTGTCTCAAGCTGTAAACTGGGTTGGCCATTTCTAGTCCCATAGCATCTCCTTCTGTTCACAGGTTGTAAAGTATTCAGATGTAGCTTGAAACATTGACATGTCTTCCTTTCCCAAGCTGTACACCAGTTTAGTCCTGGTTCCCATCTCTTCACAGGTGATAAAATCATCAATACAGCTTGAGGCATCTCCTAAATCCCTGCTCAGTTCAAACAGATATTACTATGATTGATACTGGTACAATTCAGGAAAAAAGAATGCTTTTATGTTAAACTGCTCATGCAAGTGTTCTGTATTTAAGTTTATCTTGTTTTGCCTTGAACAAAATATAATGAAAATATAGACAAAAACTTAGATTTTGCACACCACAACATACCCCCAGAGCACCTGCCATAAGGGGTTACACAAAGTGTCATCACACACTGGAATTTGAGAGCCCACAATCATTGAACCCTGCAGCACTACAGCTGCTGATTTGCTCATCTTTTGTGACTTCAAAAATGCAGCACTTTGCATCCTCAAACCAGGAGAAGACCACAGCCAGTGCACCGAGTACACTTCAGCTAAGTACTACGTTTATCTCTGTCAGCTTTTATTGGGGATCTGCCAGAAGGGCCCGATTGTGTGGATTTGTATCCTGAAAGATTCTTCAATGCAAGCTAAGTATAAAATTATTTTTGTCATGACTGGTTATTTTATCACAGCTGTAACTTTGAGGGGGCACTGTAAACAGTCTTTTGTAAAGTGCATTTCCCAGTACTGAACCTAGTACACAGAAGGACTTAACTGTCTCTGTTAGACAGAGTAGTTTACTACTGTGCTCTCTGGCTCCATTTTTGTGTTCACAGCTCGATTATGAATTTTGAGGTCTCACCATTTAGTATTTGGATTAAATGGTTTTGATTGTTGTCACTGTTATTTAGATATTTGTATTTTTTATACATAACTTTGAAGTCTAACCTTAATCTTTGTTTTATTTTTTGCTCTGGTTCATTTCTTTTTTTTCTGCAAGACTTTATGACATCAAATAATCTGGATTTCTTCTTCATCACTGAGACTTGGATTTTAAATGGTGACTCTTCATGTTTTACTGACTTGGTTCCATCAGGTTATTCATTTTTAAACTCTTCTCGTTTGACTCGTCATGGGGGGGGGGGGGGGTTTTGCCACTGTTTTTAAAAGTATGTTCTTGTGTCGGAGCCTTACAAGGGGTCCGTTTAGCAGCTTTGAACTTCAACTTTTCGAAGTGTGCAGCTCCCCTCCTCTGCTGTTTGCCGTGGTTTATAGGCCTCCTGTATTTAATGATACCTTCATTTCTGAATTCTCTGATCTCCTGGCTGATATCACCCTCTCCCATGACAAAGTATTTATTGTTGGTGATTCCAACATTCACGTTTGTTGTCAATCGAAACCTTTGGTCAATAACTTTTTATCACTATTGGACTCATTTGATTTTATACAGCATATTAATACACCAACTCACTCTCTCGGTCACACCCTTGATCTCGTTCTTACTCGGGATATTTCAGTGAATAATATTGATTTATGTGATGTTTCTTTCACTGATCACTTTTCTATAATGATGGATCTGAATATTACTGTTGATGCCCCGACTAATAGCTGTCCCCCACGCTGCTCGCGCTTTTTAAATTCTTCCATTATATCTGATTTTAAAACCATTTTCTCTAGTCTTTATGTGCATGACCAAAATAATGATATCGATGATTCTATCGTAAAATTTAATTCCTCCTGTAAAACGGTTTTAGATGCAATTGCTCCGCCCAAGATACGCAGTTATAAGGTAAGACCTGCTCTCTGGCTAAATGAAAATACACGATCACTGCGCTGCGCCTGTCGAACTGCTGAACGGCGTTGGGAAAAAAGATGGACTGACTGTCTCTAAACAGATTTTCAGGACTTCTCTTTTCAATTTCCAGGCTGAAGTTAAGAAATTGAAACAAGACTTTTTTGCCGATTTAGTATCCTGTCATTCAAAGAATCCTAGGGTCTTATTTAATTCAATTAATGCGGCCATTCACCATCATTCTGTGATGGGATTAAATAGCACTGTTCATTCATATGAGCAGTTTCTTTCATTCTTCGTCAGCAAAATTCATACTATCCGCCGTGGCATTGTTCAAACTGAATATACACTTCTTACGGTTTATCATGACATTGTTCTAGAATCCTTTGATCAAGTCTCACTTCACTGCTAAAAAGAACTATTGACACCCTTAAATCAGCTTCCAGCTCCCTCAATATTGTTCCACCACGTCTCTTAGTGGAAGCCTTTGATGTTTTGGACCCATCCTTACTAATGATTATAAATGATTCTATTAGTTCGGGGGTTGTGCCCTCATTTTTTAAACATGCTGCAGTCCGTCCCCATCTAAAAAAGGCAGAATTAGATCCTGGAGTTTTAACCAATTTTCGTCCAATTTCCCAACTGCCATTTCTGGCTAAAATTCTAGAAAGAATTATTTATAATCAATTGGTCAATCACCTTAACTCCAATAATTTATTTGAGATCTACCAATCTGGGTTTAGGCGTTATCATGGTGTTGAAACGGCACTCCTGAAAGTATTCAACGACATCTTTCTTATTACTGACTCAGGTGATGTGGCAGTCCTTCTGCTCCTTGACCTGTCTGCTGCCTTTGACACCATTGACCATGAAATATTGCTGATGCGGCTTGAACATCTTGTTGGGCTCAAAGGGGCTACTCTTAACTGGTTCAGGTCATATTTAACTGGTAGACAATTTTCAGTGACTTTTAATTCTTCTTTTTCATCTACTACTCCTCTTAAATATGGTGTTCCTCAGGGATCCATTTTGGGTCCTATTTTATTCTCTGTATACCTTCATCCTATTGAAGTGATTTTTAGAAAATTTAACATTTCTTTTCACTGCTATGCTGATGATACTCAGGTTTATATTCCTGTCTGCAACTCTGCAACAAATCAACTCCACAACTGTCTGTCTGAAATAAGATCCTGAATGGCTAATAATTTTCTTGATCTAAATCAAAATAAAACGGAAGTGCTCACAGTGGGTCCATCAGGTAAAGCCTAAATTGGTCTTGGACTTCTCGGCTCTTTCTCTGTCTTTTCCAAACCTCAAGTCCGTAATCTTGGTGTTACCTTTGATAGTAACCTTTCTTTTGAGAAACAAGTAAATTCTGTAGTCAAAAGTTGCTTTTTCTAACTTCGTCTATTAGGTAAGATAAAGCCTTTTTTATCTTCTAAAGATCTTGAGAAAGCTACTCATGCTTTTATTTTTTCTTGCCTCGATTTCTGCAACTCGCTGTATTCTGGGATTAACAAATCTCTGATACACAGGTTACAGCTAGTCCAAAATTCTGCCGCTCGCTTTCTGGTTGGGGCAAGAAAATATGACTCTGTTTCTCCTATTTTAGCTTCTTTACACTGGCTGCCTGTCAGTTTTCGAATTGATTTTAAAATCTTGTTGCTAGTTTTTAAATCTTTACATGGTGTCGCTCCTGCCTATTTATCTGAATTGTGTGTTTTACACCAGCCATCCAGAGTGCTTAGATTTTCTGGTCAGTTGTCTCTTGTTGTCCCTTGTACTAAGTGTAAAACTAAGGGGGACAGGGCTTTTGCAGCTGCTGCCCCTCGCCTGTGGAACTCCTTACCTCATCACACAAAGGAGTCGTCTACAATTGAACTGTTCAAAACAAGATTAAAACTCACTTCTATTCACTTGCATTCCGTGACCTTCAGTAATACTGATGGTTTCCTCTTTGTGATTATATAGCATTATTTCTAATTATTATGTATCTTAATTTATGTTCATATATTTTATTACTATTGATGTTTTATGTAAATTGTTTTTGTTTTTCTTTTATTCTATTATTGTAAAGCACTTTGGCCACAGCATTACTATGTTGTTTTAAATGTGCTATATAAATAAATTGACATTGACATTCTTTATTTATTCATTTGAATTCTGATAATTGAATTTTTGTTTAAACGCTTTTTCATTTAATAACACTACATTAAATAATGTATTGTTTTAATTAGGGAAGATGTTTTTAGGGTTTTGGCCTTCCCATTTTGAGGTTAATCACAATAATTTTCACAGCAACTCCCATCAGGATCAAGGATGCAACAAAGCAAAAAAATCAATAATTTGGTGTACAGCAATAATTCCCTGCTGCTCTCTTATTACTTAAGACAATTATATGTGTGTTTAGAAAAATCAATTAAATATCTAATCCAAAACTTTCCATTCCACTTTACAGTATTGACAATTTGCTTACAACTGTTATGTCATTTACCAACCCGCTTAATCCAGACCAGGGTCGTATGGGTGTTAGGGTGGTTTGGTGGCTGAAGCCAATCCTAGCTAACATAGGGCCCTGGATAGGGCGAGCACCACACATAAACCCAAACATACCTACACATCAAAAACACACTAGGGCCAATTTAGTTTTGCCAAGACACATACAAACTCCATGCAGGGAGAATCCGGCATGCAAGCCCAGGTCTCCTTACTGTGAGGCAACAGTGCCTCCCAATTTGCTTACATTTGAGGAACCCAAATATTAGTAGTTATTTAAAAAAGATCTTATTCATAACAAAGAAGATATTTTAATACAAGGCAGGAAACAGCTGTATAGAACAAAGAGCAAGTCATAACATTGAAAATAATGGAAACAGTTAACAAGGAATAAAAAAAATTACCTGTAAGAAAGCATTGAGCTGATTTTTTGATTTCTCCAGGAATTTTTGGTCTATTGATTTAAACGGCAGTTTACTGAGGGAAGGTAACTGCATCTTTTTCAAAGAGGTAAAGCACTGGGTGAGAAAAAAAACCATATTCCATTAATGCTTTCAGAGGAATTTTTAATAAATCTCTGGGAGACAATTGCTGTGATGTTATTGTTGCTATAGCAACAAGGATGCCTTGTATTAGTGGCATTATTAAAGTAATTTTAGCTTGCAATTTTAAAATAAGGACTGGCTAGACTCTACCACAGGAAATGTGTGGGAGTACTGAATTCTTCATGAACAAGAGGTGTAATGAAGTACTGTACCTCTGTCAGCTTCCTATGCAACATCTGAAATTCGCTCAGTCTACGGGAAACCATCCAGCTATTGTGTTTAGAGTCATCACCTTCTAGAAGATTCACAGTAATAGCATAGCATGGCATCTGCTCACCATTCTCCTCTGCAATCTGTTTAAGAAAATAAGTTCAGAGCTTATGAATGAAACATAGCAATAAAACTAATCACTAATAGTGGTGCATCACAAATATCATTCTGCAAAACCTAGCCCTAAAATTCTTTGGTGTTGTCTTCTGAAAAGCGACCATGCTGGCATTTATGACTAATTATCCTAACTCTACAAGAGTTCTATATAATCTAATTTATCTGTCCACATAAAATTTGATTTAACAGAGAAGAGGATCTGAAGCAAGATAAAAACTCTGGAAAGAACAACTTGTATTAGGAGATATGTCTTCTGTATAAAGCACACAAATGCACATGTAGAGCAAATCAAAGCAAAGAAAAATATACATGAAAAACATTAAAACACACGGCCTTCTCAACACTCTGGTCACCTTTGCTGGCAGTAAATTTCTGCCCTGTGATCTAGATAACATTAATATCAGTGCTGACTTGATAGAAGTAAGCACCGTATAAATATGAATTAAGTAGAAGAGTTTGAAGATGAATGGTCAATTGCTTAGTGGATAGGTCTTCTCACTAGTAATTTGATAATTTCTCCCATTGCTCAAACAGTCAATAATTTCAAAAACATTTCAAACAATTACTGTATACTGAATATAATTGTCACAATTTGACTTTCTAAACAGATCCTAGAGATCTACAAATAAATTATTATTCTGGTGGTTACTGAGACCCAGGAATCCAGCGGTCACATTTATTTCCTGTTCAAATGAAGTTTGTACTTGAGTTTATATTAGTAAGTCTTTTGTGTCTTTTGTAGCCCCCAGTGCTACCTCGTTTTCTTTTTTTATGGATGCTGCCAGCTAAGGGACTTTTTGTTGTGGGTTGCTATGCTGTTGCTAGGTAAAGGCAATGATATAAAGGTCAGTGTCATGCACTTACCAGTTGTCTTAATTTGTGGATTAACCTTAAAAAGCATAAGTATTATTTTTTAAAAGACTCTCTGGTTACAAATTTCTGTCTTTGCATTCTGAATATGATTTTTATCCTGGTTATGTGAACATTTGGTATCTGATGTTCTCTTTCTTTTTCTTGACTATGATTATCATTCTATGTCCAGGACCCTGTTTTTTAAGACTACTGATTACAACCTTCACTTGTTTACCCTAACCTTATTCTGCTTTCCTATTCCATTTCCTTAAATTGGCTGCCATCCAAGACAGTTCAGCACAATAGTTATACCCACCATTGTCACATTAAGTATTTTTCAAAATCTCTTGTAACTAACACCCAAAAAACACCAATGCACCTCATTTTTTTTTCTTTTTAATGATTTATGTTTTGAATTCAATTAACGTTACTGACCTCTACTTCATCATAATCTCTTTAAATGTTACAGGATTATAAATAATCAGATTACAATTCATAATTCAAAGAATTTAACTTAATGTGTCAAAGCTAGGTAATAAAATACTGTATATATAACTCTAGATGCGGTCAATTAAATTATAACATAATACACTAAAATGAAATGAAATTACCTTTCACTTTAATCAAATTGGAACAAGAGGCTAGAACAAACAGGACAACAACATAAATTACTGACAAACAAAGAGCTGAAATCCGACAGTAAACACTACTACTGAATTGAATTACTATAAAACGTTTGTTCAATCCAGCTAAGGGTATACATATCATAACCATCAATCACCATTTTTGGCAACAAATATGCAAAAGGAACAATATTTTCCCTTGGCTATTGAAGGGAATGCATTTTAATAGCCTGTATGAATCAAGGGCAAGTCTGCTAAATGCATTCATTCTTTTCCTATAAACAATTTAATGGTTGAGGATGTAAGAGTTCTATTGGCATGAAGTATTAAGTAATTATCCAATACCTTACTATGCTGGACTTGCCTTTCAGTAGAAGAGTACAATCCACAGGATAAGAAATGCAAGTGGCAAATTTACTTTAGTATTATATTAAAGGATTGACATTGCTGGGTTCAAAGCATGACCCATCCTTGGATGTGTTGCCAGTCATTCACAGGTCATATTCATATAGATCTACATATCTTTAAAACTACACAACTGAACCTGTACATATGTATATTATGAAGGTTTTAAAAAGTGAAATATGTATCTACCTTTATTGCACTTAAAAATGCAATGTAACCACCATTACCTCCTACTGATAGTGCATACTACTTCAAAGAGAAAATATGGTGCATTTCTATACAGCTGTTTCCTGCCTTGAAAAGATTTAAAATAATCTACTTGATTTATATAAAAAAGCCTTTATAAAAACAAAATAAATTGCTTGCATAGAAAAATAAATCTGGCTAATCTGAACTGCACACAACCAAAGAAAAATTGATGAAGACATTGGGAGAGTGTGCAAACTTTGCAAACAATGTTTGGGCTAAGATTTCAACTGTTTCCAAGCCACTCTGAAATGGTTGATGATTTAGAAAATTATTGTGGAGCACAGGAGCTGCTAATTAGAAGTTTTACAGACGGCACAAACATTTCTTTTGCTGTTCAAAACAGTGGTATCTCCAGTAATTAATTACTAAATTAGTTAATGATAATATTAAAAAACACCTCCTAGATTTAAAAAAATTAAGTCTTTAGTCATTCCTCATGAAAGGGAATTACATTTTTCATAATGTCATGGAAAAACATTTTGCTAGCTTGAATACTGTCCTGTATGTATACTTATTCTGTCCAGTAACTAACAATGGCTTTGTAATGTTAGACAGGAAAGCTTCAGGGTGTGAATCCTCACAAGCACAGTGACTGTGGCACATCAGTACCAACAATAACAAAATAGGGATGTTGTTCCGTGTTAACAAAATAATATTTATTTTCTCAATTTATTCTGCATTGTTGTTGGATTTTGAAAGAACCAATAGTTTTGTTTTAGCCTAAAATTAAGTAAGGCAGGAGAGAAAAACTAAGATGTCTGCATGTAAGTAACGGCACCTCAGCACATCACTTCAGATAGATATGCAGAGATTGTAACACAATATCTACTGTATAAGTAATTTAAAAGAAAAAAAATGATGCTGCATATAATGACAATTAAGTCTGGGATCTTTCTAAATCCAACAGCAAATCACAGTAATTGAGAAAAATAGTATTAGTTAGACTTTATTCTGAGCAGACTTTTATCTATTTTGATGGTTTATTTTGGTAACACTTAACGTGTATACCAAGAAAGGAGGCAGAACAAGTAAGGGTACACTTCTACTGTGTTTATCTTTTTAATGGTTACAGTGAGTTGGAAGAGTCTAGTCATATTATGGGGCAGCAAATAAAGAAAAAAGAAGGAGAGATGTATGCCATTTTGAAGTAGTGGGTGGCCCTTTTGCCCAACACATCCGGACTCCTCCATCTAAATCTCTGGTCTAGATCTACTGTATCTTTGCCAAGTGATCAAGAGGTATCGGCCTGGTTTTTTCTCCAGCTTCTCAAAGCTTATTGACTGGCTACCTATCTAATGTAGGACTGATTTCAAAGTCCCATTAAATATATATAAGGCTTTGAGTATTTTAGACCCTACCTGTATTTTGGAGTGTCTGATCCCTACATATCTTTTCTCAAACAATGCTTTGCTTTTTATTCCAAGATTTAACATAAAACTGGAAGCTTTCTGCACTCATGGAACAAAAATCTGGAATGGTTTGCCAATAGAGCAGTGCCAGTCTGCAAATGTCAAGCATTTAAAAAAAACTTCAACAAGCCCACTTTTCTAATTTGGCCTTTTCTTAATTACTTGCAACAGTTTTAATAGATTATAAAAGGCACTACATAGAGTTTGTCAGATCTGCACAGGGCAGTAACCTCTTCTGTTTTTTCTCTGTTTTCTTTTTTCAATTTATTGCAGGAGCACCCTGCGTCTCTGCCATCTGTCAACTCCAACTGCCTGTGATGCTGAAGGGAAGAAAAGTTCACAAGATATCCTGAAATGGAATTGTGATTTGACTGAGATGGCCACATTTATGCTTATGTTGGGATGTGCATAGAGGAGTGAGCATGGCTTTGGTTTAGGACCCCCCAGAGGCTTATTACCTCTACATCCTTGACGACCGCAAGTTTGTCTTTCTCCCTGGCCATTTGACCATGCAAAGGACAATGACCTTTTATTTGACAATGCTTCTTATTTACTTCCATAATACATTCAATTTTCTTTGTAATTGTATATTTTTGTACAGCAATTTGAGCTACACTTGTACGGTTATTTTGAAATATTATTTCTACACAGATTTTAATGGACTGATTAGGAAAAATGTCAGCTTAAATATAACACTTTTTATGAATATTACTGAATAATAACTTTTGGAATCTGAGTAATATCTTTTTGAAAGCACAATTGTATTGTTCATAAACCTAAAGTAGCATCACCCCTTTTTTGACAAATTTAATAATTAACATTTATTGTGTTCAAAACCTTGGCTAACATTTTTTAAAATACTAAGGCAAAAATCCTTAAATATCTATTTGTTCCCTTTCCCTTATAGTTTTTAACACATCTCTATTTTTGTCCATTTTCATCGTATTTGTGTTCTAGTTAAATTCATTTACCATTTATACATTGTCACACATGGCGGGGGGGCCCGGGGGGGCCCTCCCCAGACCATGTGGGAGCGACCGCCCTGGTACCTTTGGAGGCCATGGGTACAGAGCTTTGAAGCTTAACCCTGTAGGGGCCCATGGTCACCGCCAGGGGGCGCCCCATGCCTTCTGAGAAAGAAAAAATTGTTATTAAACTACCTGTATATGTATTAATGTACAAATATTCAATAAGCTATTGTTTAAACTGCCTCTGTTAAATACATGTAAGCTAAAAAGTAACTTGCAACATTTTAAAAAAAACTGCTGAACTTTTAGTCTGTTCTAAAAAGAAGACTGTTAATCTGTTAGGAAACGTCTGCATGTTTTGTCTAATAAGCAGCAAACAGGTACTTTCACTTCTGCTTTATTATTTTGAACCAAATGATGTAACCCTTGGGCATAGTACTGAAACCCCCAAACTATTGTGTAATCTTGTCTCATGCTAAGCTTGACTCTGAAGTCTGTTATAAAAAGGAATTCACCCCCCGCAAGATTGGGGGCTTTTGCTGGCAACTGTCAGTGACATTAGCTGGCAGAGGCTCTGCAAGGGTCCCTCTGCTCACCAAAGAATTAATAAAGAAACTGTTATATTTTTCTTCTGATCAGTGTCGGTCTGCTGTTTCCCTCGAACCTTCGACCACACTTCGAAGCCCTGGACCTCAGCACTTCCATCACATCTGGAAGTACTGGGGGGAAGAGAAGCAGTGACACCCGGAGTGTTTCCGAGGAAGCAGCCGGCACTTCTGCCACACTGGGGCGTGTCGGTGAAGATTGCCGGAACACACCTGGAGCACATCCGGGGGGAATATAAAAGGGGCCGTCTCCCTTCATATGAGGGCTGGAGTCGGGTGGAAGAGGACAGAGCTCGGGAGGAGAGGAAAGAGGCGGCCTCAAGACAGGAAAAGGCATTGTGTAAGGGCCTGGACTTTGGGGTGATTGGTGCTGCGGCACTGGGTTGTGTGTATTCCACCTTTGTAAATAGTGTACAATAAACGTGTTGTGGTGCTTAACATCATGTCTACCTGTCTGTGTCCGTCCTGTTCCCCACAACATCTTTATATTTACTGATTATTTCTACTCGTTTGACTCACACTGTGATTTATTTATACAGTATTTTTTTTTTGAGAAACACTGCTCTAACATCTTTCACTTTTGTTATTTTTAAACATATTTATTTATTCAATAACAATGTATGAAAAAGTGTATTTCCTTTTTTTTAAAGTTATAAAAATTAATTGACTCTTTATCAATATAGGTGAATAAAACCATTCACATAAGATGAGGAGTCTGCACAAAAACGTTTTAATTTTGATTAGACGTTTAAGAAAAAATTTCACGGACTCTGTTCAAATGCTGTTAATCATAAACTGAATTATTTCATACTTTGTAATTCTGCTTAGTTACTATTTTTTATTTTTATTTTTAATTTAATATTTTATTTTACAGCAATTAAATTCAGTTCAATTTTATTGTCTTAAGTTTGGTTTCTAAGCACTTCTATAGAGACACCATGACATAACATTAAAAACACATCACAAAAAACAAACATATTGCAAATATAATACCATAAATATAGAGCAAGCACTTACTGTAAAAAATAAAACAAATTACTGTACACCCGCTTAATTTAACTCTGTGGATGTAAAGTTGAACTTTTTTGTAAGATTAATAGCAGTTGGAATTAAGAAGGATTTGAACCAGTTGCTTTTTATTATTGAATCCTTCAGCCTCTGATCTGATTGCAACAAATGGAACTACGAATGGATTAAAGAACATTAACAAGTGGACAGTCACAGTTAACACTGGCATAAGGGGGACAGTCATCATACTGCCATGCAACACAATGTTACATTCTCTTCTTTTGTTGAAAAATGACCATTTATTTCTATAAAACTGGTAGGCTAAATTTTTTTGTAAACTTGATGCCTTAAGATGAATGCCAATTTTGTTAATAATAATGAATATCTAAAGATATTTTTAAACAAACACTATTTGCCCAAAGAGGAAAATTGCAACAATAGATCAAAATGGAAAGGGGACTTTATAAAATTCATTACATGAGTGGAAAAATAAAGTACAACTACAATACTTACTTATATATATATATAATATATATAATACACAATGAATCTCTGCAGAACAAAGACATATTTCCATAACATTCTCATTATGATCAACTAATGTGGAACTGATATTAATAGACAGTATCACAATACAGTTGTGGATCAGCATGCTCAGTTCAGATCGGGTTGTGCTGTAAAGTGGAATGTTTACATTTTTTTTTCTTTCATTAAGCGGATGCAGAGTGTGTCACTTCCAGATCCCCACTACTGGCCCGATATGTGCGTGTGTGCATGCATGCATGCATATTGAAAGGCTATGTCACTGCACACTTTATGGCGTTGCCCAACCTGTTTAAGGCATTCATGAACAATTTATGGCATGTTAGGCTTTCAATACACATTGAAGTTCTAAATAATAGTTTCATAACGTTGACTATAAAAATACACAGCAACAAGGCTGGGATTTGGCATTATTTCACCATACTGAGGTTACCAAAGCAAATGACTGGTTAATTGGAATTGTACTACCTTCACAGGCTTAGAACAAATAGGCCAACATGCCAACATGAGAAAAGCAAATTATCAATAACTATTTAAATGTGGTACAAAGGTTGATCCATTTTTAGTCATAGTCAGGTAATACCAGAACTCTGTATTTCTTTTATTGAGCCATTCCTTGGTGGATTTAGCAGCATGTTTAAGGCCATTGTCATGCTGCAGCTTCTGGTAAGTTTCAATATTGTCACATTATCCTTAATCACTCTCTGGTACAATTAAAAATTCATAGTAGATGCTACGATAGTGAGCTTGTCCAGGCCCTGATACAGCAAAGCAGTGGCAAACCATAATACTTCCACCACTGGGGCTTAAAAGAGAATTTCTTCTCATGTTCTTCTTGCCTAATGCTGTGCTTGGCAATAACCAAAAAACTTTGCCTTGTCTCTCCAAGTCGCATTGTTTGAGAAGTCCTGGGTCCTAATTTATAAAACTTTACGCGGGTTTGAGTGTCAAAATTTGCTTACACCAAAAGAAAATCAGATTTACAAAATCTGGCGTACACACATTTCTATGCAATTTACCATTTATAAATCAAAATCACATTATAAACATGCATACAGGAACGTGTCTCAAAAGCCACACTGAAACATCCATATATGGAGCATGCTAATCAACATCTTACATATGCAATCACAATAGATCAGAACTTCATTAGTTGGTACTGCAGCACCCTCCTGATGTGTCAAGACTTCACTACCTGCATTCTGGCTGAACTCTGCAAATAAGAGTGCAAGATAATGTATGGCATTATAGTGCCTCTCCTTTGCATTGTAGGTTCCCAGGAAACGCATAAGGTGCCAGTGTCTGAGCAGCCACTTTCACCTGGCACATGTAATGACATGATTAATTTTACAATGAATAGTATCGGCCAAAACTGCTTGACTTCAAAATAAATGAATCATGGATTGATCCAGGCCATTGAGACACAACGTTTGTCAGCCACAACATGGCACCACAGATGACTTGTGCATTAATGGAATGTATCTGTCTATGATTAACAAAAGCAGTTTCATTCTCACTAGGTGTCCTTATTTCAATATGCATGCAGTGAAGTGCTCCAATTATATTAGGAGAACCAGACACTGCTGCAAAAAACTGGTGCACGCCAATCGGTTAATGGCTTCCAACACAGCAGGCATGATAGTGTGAAGCCTGGCTGACATACTGTTGATCTGTCAGCCAGATCCCTGAGAAGTGACAACAAATAGCAAATATAAACTAACCATTAACGGCGTACTGCACGATAATGTGCAGTGAATACACTTGACTTGAGCATTCCTAGTTTTCATATTCTTTCTCTGTCTCTGTTTAGCATTCATTTGCTCAGAGGTTGATGCGCTTGCTGCTTCCTGAGCAGCTCTTCTTTTCTCCACCCTAGTGGCCTGCTACTTCTCTTCTTTCGTCAGCATCTTTTCACGTTAAAACTGACTAAGTTAGTTTTTATGTTGCAATTACTTAGTACGTTTTCTTTAATTTTTCACTTAAGCTGGCACTTAAGTCTTCAATCTGCCTCAGGAATGATTAGCGAAGATGGTAGTAAATAAGAACGGCGGCCATATGCACGTGCTGCACGGCCGACCTGCTGCGCGCTTCCAAGAGTTGATTCTACAATACAATAAAATAAAAATAAAGAGTAATAATCATGTAGTATATGTGCACCAAATTTCAGGTCAATAGTTCAAATGGCTTGCGAGCTACAGGTGATTCAAAATCCTAGATAGACAAATGAACAGCCACGGTAGCATATTATATAGGAAGATGAAAAGCCAAAAATGTTCTTCAGTGCAAATAAGTAGCATTGGCCCTCTCAAAGGGAACTAAAATAAAGTCTGTGCATCACATTTATCATTTTTTTAGTGTAATATCAACACACATTATAATAATGGCTTAGTGAAATTAATTATTATGTGTGCAAGTTGTCACTTAACTGGTTTGGCTGCATTTCCCTACTTGATCAAGGGTGTTGTCTTTTATAAGTTTCTCTGAGCTATATATGCATGAGACAGATTTGTTGTAACAATATACACATGTTCCCCCATCATGTTATCTTTAGGAAAATCCTTAAGTTTGTGTGTAAAGTTGCATATGCACATCAAAAGCATCTTTTTGTACGTATGCAAGCTTTATAAATTTAGCCCCTGATTGTTGCCTATGTGTTCATGGGAAAACTTTAGTCTTGTACTGATGATATTTCTGGACAGCAAAGGTTTCCTCTTAGCATATCTTCCATGTAGCTTTAATTTGTTAATTTCTAAAGGTAAACTCATGTACATTGACATCATCATTGGCAATAGCTACCATTGAGTCCATTGACGAAGTTCTAGGGTTCTTGGAGACTTCTTGTATCACCTTGTATTTTGGTATTGGTCTCAACTTTAGCCTGGACAAGTTTTCAGTTGTTTGAACTTGAAGATAATTTTTCCGGACAGTGAAATGGTTGAGTTCCACTTATTTAGAGATCTTTTTAAATCCCTTCCCAAACTCATTAGAATCTATAACCTTCTTTGTGAAGGCCTCAGAGTGCTCTTTCAGTCTAGGCATGACGGCAAAACACACATCAACAACAGAGCAAACAAAACTAAATGTCTTCAGTTTAAATAAGCCAGGTTTAGAGAAGAACCTCTCTAATGATGTTCTAATCACTTGTACCTGATCTGGTGCACCTGATTCTAATTTTAAATAGGGATGTAATTACTTTTTCGTGTGTGAAATTTGCATTTATGTTTATGCAAATTTTCCAAAGGGCTGCAAAATTTAAATGTCGTATGATGTGTTTACTATTAAAAAGTACCTACAGATACTTTTAAAACAACGTTCAAACCTTGATATGTCCACATACGTTAGAAAAAGGAAAAAACATTTCATGGGATGTATTTACTTTTTCAGATGACCTTATGTGCCAGAACAGTTTAGTCCACCATCTACAAATACATTCTCAATCTGAGAATAATACTTCAAAGATGTTCAAGAAACTGCAGTCATCAGAAGCTAAATTTAGATAAGACTTGAGTGGACAGCGTTTATATAACAGCTATGTCTGATTTATTTCCAGGTGACTTGTACTGCTCCCTCCAGCACTAACATACGTTAATGGAAACACTCATTTAATTTTGCAATCTGCTAAGCATTACATTGGAGAATAACTAGGGATCTAATGCATTATTAAACTATCTAATGCCAAGGTTATGACTGTCTAGTCATAGTTTATTACTGTCATTCCATTGGTATCTGGTCTTTCAAAATTACTTACAATTATCCGTTTGAATCTCACTTTGTATAATAATTTAGACAATGGTGTACTAAAATGGAGTATGAATTAAGATTCCCAGCAATGTGAATTTCCCCTTGGGTATTAATAAAATATCTATCTATCTAATTAAACAAAAGTAAAAACATAAAACTAATAAAAGATGTTTATGTTATCTATGCAGCTTAACACCATTCTAACTAAAATTAACTAGACTTGGTCAATGACACACTGTGGCTTCTTCCACAGTTAATCATAGAGTAACTTTTAAAACAAAATGTCCACTGTTTACTGAGCTGGAGGGGTCAGCATGACTCCTTTTAATCAGGTGTGCTCACTGGTGGATAAGAATATTTTCAGTTGAGCAATGGTGGTTTTGTTTTGCTGTTTATATGGTCTATTAAGAAGAAACCTGTTCATTTACATGATAAACATAGGCAATGTTTTAACCCTAAATGTTTAATATTCTTTTAGATAAAGGTCTCAATAAATCTCTTGTGCAGCAGGCACAGATCTACATAAAATACATGGCATATTGGGGAGGCATGTGTCAAAAGAAAACAGTGGCAGGCACCATCTTATTCAAAGGAAGGCTCTTCAGCTTGAAAGGCAATTACAAATAAATGAGTGGGCTCATTAAGGTAACGGCATCAGTGGTGTTTTTAAAAGCCCTCTAATACGCAGCCCTGGGCAGTGCCTGTCAAAACCCATATGAAGCACTAGGTGGTGTCTTGAGCATGTGTCCCTAGAGTTACCAAAATGACAAACCTCACTGTCAAGAATGTGTGCATCCCTTAACTTTGATAAACAGTGCCCAAGGCGGCAAACAATGTCACAGAATGGACTGACTTGCTCTGGCCTTGGGACTTTAAAAGGTATTCTAGATTCCTGAAGAAATTTAGAAGGTAGTTCTAGAAGTTACTTTCCAGTAGAACAGAACATTGGGGGTGGGTTGGGTAAAAGGCTCAACTATCTATTTAAATGTGCATCTTACATGGTTTAGACATGGTCATTTTCAGGGCTTTAAAAAAGACTCATCACATTCATTTTGTATGGATATATTAAAAAGAGCTGTGCTTGGGTTTGATTCTGCATTTTCACAGTTAGATAAATTGAATTTGTGGGAGTGTGTGTTAAGATATCCTCTCATCTCATTTTCCATTGCTTATCCAAGACTAAGGTGCAAAGGCAGAGGTTTTAGAAGTGAGGTCCAAACTTTCCTTACCCCAGCTACACACTCTTACCAACTCATGCCTGTGGAATCCCAAGGTGTTCTCAGCCCATCTGAGAAATATAATCCTCTCAGCAGGTCCTAGATATTTCTTGGGGTCTCCTCCCAGCTGATTGTGCCTGTAAAACCTCTGCAAGGATGCACACGAGAGGTATCCATAACATATGCCTGAACGACTCCAATTGGCTCCTCTTCATGTGGAAGATCAGCAGCTTTATTCCAAGCCTCTCCTGGGTGCCTGTGCTTCTCAACCTATCTCAGCCTATTTTGTGTGTTAAGATGTAATACTTCTTGGCCTCTGTGGAAGCTATAATATATAATACAATGCTACAATATATTACTAATGTACTGATATTGATATACTGATATAAGCAATTGACTACTATAAGTGTGTGTGTAAGCAAGAACATTTAAAGCAGGGTGATAACAACTGTTAGTTAACAAAAGAATGTTTTGTAATTTCCTAAAAGCAACTGTTAGCAAAAGACTGTTCTACGTCTAGGAATAAAAATAAAAATGTGATGACATAGAAAAAAAGCTTGCAAACAGAGTTAACACTGAAGCAAGTGTAAATTATTTTAGAAAAGGGCACAGAGAGGTAAAAAACTATATAAGCAGCCTGAAGATGGGGAAGTTGGAGTCTTTCTGGGTTGCAAAAAGAAAGCTCCATACTCGCTACTCACTTGTTTATTAATTTTTTAATAAGCTAACATTGATTAATTGTACTCCTGTCTTCCTCGGTGTCTTTCTTCCACACCTCATGTCCATGGTTGGTTGTTTCCTGCCTTGCCTCATGTCTGATCATATTTTCTCTATCCATGTAGCCTCTTAACCCACATAGCAGGGCTGAAGCAAGCACACAAGCACATAAGCAATATCATACGGATATCTAGAGAAAAACACTGATTTGTAGTGAGTGGTGTGTGTCAATACATATAAATAGAGAATGGACATACAGTAAACCTGAGAAAAATAAAATCTAATAGTAACTTATACTATAGGTGGGATTTATGGAGTATATAATAAAATATAATACACAGTAATAGTTTCCAGAAAATCATAATAAATCTGACATGCACGCATGCTTAACTTGATTTGTTACTGAATGCCAAACCCACTGACTGGTTAAACTGAAATGGTGTCCAGTTCCCAGGTGCTATGAGAATGTAACACTAACCAAATAAAGGGTTTAATTAGGATTTTTCCACTTGACACATTTTCGGAAACTAATTTAATTAGAACAATTCTTATTAAAGAAAACATTTTTTTTTAAATCTATGTTTTATTACTTCAGACAATCTAAATGACATTGTGCAACTGCATCTTCTACTCAGCTTTCAATTGTAATTTAATTTATGAATTTTCTTAGTACATTGTATAATGTAAATATTCATCCCTGTAGAAATAATACAAAGACATAAGACACTTTATATCAGCTAATAGACTTTCCAATGCCATTTATCAACTAATACTTTCAATCTTCTCTGATGCACTTTCCATAGTTTTGCTAACTTTTGTAAGCATGAGCACTTGTTTAGGTCTGTGATTTATCACTTATTTAAAATACTGTATATTTTATGACACTTTCGATAGCTTATTGCTTTGACTTCTTTCATGTGTATTTTGTTGCTGTGTGCAACAGGTGAAACTGAAAGGCAAGAATTATCCCTAGAAAAAATGACATTACATTGGAGTAATCAATCATGCGCACAAATACACCAGGCTAGCTTAAATAGCAGGCAATTCCAACCAGCACTTGCTGAAATCAATAATTTAATTCCGCACTGTTCAAGGCAGTATGACATCCATACTGAACAGAAAAATGTATGAAAGCCTTACTTAGATAATGTGCATTCTTGCCATGACACAAAACTTACTGCTTAAATTTGGTAATAATTGTCAAAATACAGAACAAAAAACTAACACAAAAACAGGCTGTGCAGTACAATGTTTAAGGTATCATAATTTCAGATTTCTTCACAACATTTCTTTCACAAGTCTCCTTTCCTTGTATGTCATCCACCACTGCAGTCAGAATCACCATTTGTGAATCAAGATTTCTGTTTTAACCTTGTGTGGCTTAATTTGCAACTGTGCTCCAACTTTTTTTTTCTCTGGAAGTGAGATGTAGCCAGGGATGCTTATTACATGCATTCAGCTTTGATTAAATAAGGGAATAGGTTTAGATAACAGTATAACTCTTACTTGAAAACTCAGATGACCAGCTTATCTTGTGAATTAAAAATACTTTTTTGGATGACATTTTTGAAATGGCAAATTTAGTGCGATCTGAAACAGTTAAAAAAAAAAATTACACTGATGAATACTGGAAACAAATACAGTATACAGGTGCCGGTCATAAAATTAGAATATCATGACAAAGTTGATTTATTTCAGTAATTCCATTCAAAAAGTGAAACTTGTATATTAGATTCATTCATTACACACAGACTGATGTATTTCAAATGTTTATTTCTTTAATTTTGAAGATTATAACTGACAACTAATGAAAGTCCCAAATTCAGTATCTCGGAAAATTAGAATATTAATTAAGACCAATGCAAAAAAAGGATTTTTAGAAATGTTGGCCAACTGAAAGGTATGAACATGAAAAGTATGAGCATGTACAGCACTCAATATTTAGTTGGGGCTCCTTTGGCCTGGATTACTGCAGCAATGCGGCGTGGCATGGAGTCATCAGTCTGTGGCACTGCTCAGGTGTTATGAGAGCCAATGTTGCTCTGATAGTGGCCTTCAGCTCTTCTGAATTGTTGGGTCTGGCGTATTGCATCTTCCTCTTCACAATACCCCATAGATTTTCTATGGCGTTAAGGTCAGGCGAGTTTGCTGACCAATCAAGAACAGGGATACCATGGTCCTTAAACCAGGTACTGGTAGTTTTGGCACTTTATGCAGGTGCCAGGTCGTGTTGGAAAATGAAATCTGCATCTCCATAAAGTTCGTCAGCATCAGGAAGCATGAAGTGCTCTAAAACTTCCTGGTAGACGGCTGCGTTGACCTTGGACCTCAGAAAACACAATTGACCAACACCAGCAGATGACATGGCACCCCAAACCATCACTGACTGTGGAAACTTTACAGTGGACCTCAAGCAACGTGGATTCTGTGCCTCTCCTCTCTTCCTCCAGACTCTGGGACCTTGATTTCCAAAGGAAATGCAAAATTTACTTTCATCAGAGAACATAACTTTGGACCACTCAGCAGCTGTTTTGTCTTTAGCCCAGTCGAGACGCTTCTGACGCTGTCTCTTGTTCAAGAGTGGCTTGACACAAGGAATGCAACAGCTGAAACCCATGTCTTGCATACGTCTGTGCGTGGTGGTTCCTGAAGCACTGACTCCAGCTGCAGTCCACTCTTTGTGAATCTCCCCCACAGTTTTGAATGGGTTTTGTTTCACAATCCTCTCTAGGATGCGGTTATCCCTATTGCTTGTACACTTTTTTCTACCACATCTTGTCCTTCCCTTTGCCTCTCTATTAATGTGCTTGGACATAGAGCTCTGTGAACAGCCAGCCTCTTTAGCAATGACCTTTTGTGTCTTGCCCTCCTTGTGCAAGGTGTCAATGGCTGTCTTTTGGACAACTGTCAAGTCAGCAGTCTTCCCCATGATTGTGTAGCCTACAGAACTAGACTGAGAGACCATTGAAAGGCTTTTGCAGGTGTTTTGAGTTAATTAGCTGATTAGAGTGTGGCACCAGGTGTCTTCAATATTGAACCTTTTCACAATATTCTAATTTTCCGAGATACTGAATTTGGGACTTTCATTAGTTATCAGTTATAATGATCAAAATTAAAAGAAAAAAACATTTGAAATACACCAGTCTGTGTGTAATGAATGAATCTAATGTAAAAGTTTCACTTTTTGAATGGAATTACTGAAATAAATCAACTTTGTCATGATATTATAATTTTGTGACCGGCACCTGTACTTACAGTACTAACACTAAAGACCCAAGACATTATGACCACTCTTATATTCCCTGATAGAACTGGTATAAACTTGGTTTTGGTCATCTTTAGCTGCACACAGAGGAACAACAGCGTATTAGATTAGATAAACTTTATTACTCCCATTAGGCAGGTGGTCATAATGTTTTGGATCATTACCGTTTATATACACAACAGTTTTCATTATGAAAGGTACTATATGACAGAGACGAAGGTACTACAGTGTTAATATGTCTAAATGTATGTGCAGATTTACAAGTCAATTAGGAGCCTTAAATACAGACTCTGATGCCATAGTATCTCTTCATATGTGCCTCCCTATAATTTCTTAAAACTTTATTTCCAAGGAAGCATTGGTAAAGGCTCCCAAGTCCAAATATATTCTTCCGAAATTAATTATAACAACATCATGTTTATTATCTGTGGCTTTTCAGTATTTTATACTGAATGTTAAAAGTCATTATTTACAGAAACAGCAGTATGCAGCTTATCACTGCTCTTCTGGAATCTTTTTCTTTGTTTAACAACAGTTCTCCTATTTATAAACAAAGTAGTGGATTAAATTTTTAAACAGAAAAAAAAGCTTGAAAATCTTTCACTTTTACTTAATGGCTGTTAAGCAGCTACAAACAAATACTAATACTACTGTAAATATGTCTGCTAAAACTCTTTTCTTGTAAACAGGAAGAGTAACTCAAAATATGTATATTATCTTAGAATTCAATAAAACTTACCAAGATAATTTATTACCATCCTTCCATGGAGAGATTTTCTAAACCTGCCAATTCCAATTTAAGGCTACAGGGAGGCAGAGGCCATTCTATTATAATATTTGCGTAATAGTATAATAAAGTAAGTTACGTAAGTATTTATAATAACTATTACATCTATCTATATCCAGAGGTGGGTAGTAACAAGTTACATTTACTTGAGTAACTTTTTAAAAATTTGTACTTCTAAGAGTAGTTTTACTGCACCATACTTTTTACTTGAGTACATTTGTGAAGAAGAAACGCTACTCTTACTCCGCTACATTGGGCGGATCACTCGAATCGTTACTTTTTTTCCATTAGATAAGCTATATTTTTGTAAAAGAGAAACCGCCAGTGGATTTACTGCATGACTGTTTCACCAATCAGACATAGCAATAATAATCACAAGACTCCGTTTCACCAATCAGACGTAGCAACAATAATCACATGGCTCAGTTTCACAAATCAGACGTAGCAATGCAGTCACATGACCACACACAAACTATGGCGATGTGGAAGTAAAAACTCCCCCGAGGAAGACAGGACAAGTTCAATCAATTAGATTTTTATTCAGTCACAGATGGGTACATGGATTCTAAGTTGCAAGGCAGAAGAGCAGTTACATTTTTTTCTATTGGCTTTTTATAATTTCTTCCTCCCCCTTCCCCTTATTTCTTAAAAATAAGCATAATATCGTTTACTTAAGCATTTTGTTTTAGTACGCTAATGGGACATCTGTTCTTATTTTTTTACTGATCAGATAGACCCTAAAGAAGGAAAGGTGATCTTTCGTGTGTCAAATAGATGTGTTCCTAAGAAACTGGAAACTGTCTTTGGTCAGCTTACTGCACCCTGTCTTATGACAGACGCCTGTGTGAATAACCTGCCATTATAGCAAAACAGCTTTGTCAGCTATTAACCCTTAGTAGCTCGCAAATAGTTAATTTTTCTTTCACAGCAGCATAGCGGCACAAACTCCTCACAGACAGCGGACAGGGAAAGAAAGAATACAAGTGGAACCTCAATTTGCGAGCATAATTCGTTCCGGATACGTGCTCGTAATCCAAAGCACTTGTATATCAAAGCGAATTTTCCCATAAGAAACAATGGAAACTCAGATGATTCGTTCCACAACCCAAAACTGCTATTCATATAAAAATGATTAATACAAAATATAATATAAAAATACATAAAACAAATTAACCTGCACTTTACTGGTGTGAGTGAGTTTCTAAACTCTTGTGGGATTTCACCCAACGGGACGACATGCGGAAGAGCATTCCGAAGCAACCGCAGGCACCCAGCACAGTAGCAGTTCGCCGTAAAAGCGAATCCGAAAAGACCGCGGTCATGCTATAAGCACCTGTCGTTGATGGGTGAAACAAGGAACAGTATAAATGCGCAGGGCACAGTATTACTTGGCCACTAACCTGGGCATGACCCTGCCTGAATGCAGTGTTTGTGTATAGGAGAGTGGCAGATCCCGCAACAATACGTAACCACGCTGTTCCTGTTTCAAGCTGAATAAAGATGGTGTCGCTAAAGTATTGAGACTCAGCTTTGTGTGCAAGACGGGGACTCACACGTCACAGCACACACACATGGTCACAATACTGCAGTAAATAGTATATGCTCGTACGGATGTTGACTATATGAGTGAGGCACGGCGACTGACAATTGCCCACAATCCCGCAGCAAGAGAGTGAAGAACCATCAGCTCAGTTGTGATCACGTGACGCTCGGCAGACAAAGCATATACGGACTACTCGTATTGCAAGACCTCACTCGTTTATCAAGTCAAAATTTATTAAAAACTAGCTGATTACCCAGTGGCTTCAATCACTGAGTGCATGGGAAAAAAATAAAATGTAGTATAGAAATTATTAAACAGTAAAACATTAACATTTAAGAAGTAAAGATACATTGAGCAGTACTGGAGTGCTTTCGGGTAAAGTACATTTTAAAGGTGCTATAACACAACAGGTAAGTAGCACTAACAGCAGTTACATGTATTTGGATCATCTCTCGGTAGCAGATCCCTTGTGAAAGGCGCTACACGACCACTGTGGTATAGAAATTACATTTTCTATGTGATCCTGCAAATTTCTGCCTGACAACCTGTGATTTAAGAGAAAAATTATTCTGAGAAATGTGAACACTGCCCTTCCGTGCTTAACGGGCAGAAGGTCCAAACAATTACCAAGTCAAAAACTTAACATGAAGAGGTCGGTACATCTTCTTAGATGTAAAACCTCCATCTTCTTAAAAGAATTCATCACAAAAGCAACCTTGAATGTTGCGGGGATTTAATGACCTGAACTCAACTTAAGGGACAGTAAGTAGTCATGAAGCGCAATTTACAAAGAGAGTTTTGCTTCGATGGCGCCGATCACACTCATTCGCAATGATTTCCACTCTCCCAGGAGCCGACGGGGCACTCAAAGTGTCATAAACAGTGCGAGAAGAGAGGACGGCATCCGAAACTGCGAAGCTCTCGACCCGGCAGAGCAGCCCGACATTCTGTGCCTCAGAGCGTCCACTTTGTTCTCACGACCCCTTGCCACTGAAGGCGGTGTCGTCTTCACATTTTTTACAGCTTGGCATAGTTAAAAAGTAGAAAGACACAAAGCTGTTTTTCTCATCTCTTCTACTATCAAGTACTGCCAATTAAAAAAAAGTTATAATGTGGTAGTTTCCGCGACAGTCACGTGGAAGAATAAATTAAACTTCTCTGTCAGAACGCGCCTGGTGGCAGATGGCTCAACACTAGAGTCCGCGCTGAGAGAGGGCGATGTGGGGTGCACTTCTATGGGATAGTTCGGCGTGTTTGTGTTTACTTCTTTTCAGTATCAGTAAAGTAACTCTCACACAAATAATAACAATTCATAAAGACGATATAAAAATGGCATCCACAAACGAAGTGATTAGTTCCTGTATTGTAATATGTTCTGTGGTCATACGTAATTTCCGTTTCGCGTGACTGTACCTCTAATTCTGACACAAACCACATTATCAAGTTCGCCGATGATACTACAGTAGTGGGACTCATCAAGAACGACGATGATACGGCATACAGAGAAGAGGTGGAACAGCTGGCACTTTGGTGCAAAGACAATAATCTGTCTCTTAATGTTGAAAAGACAAAAGAGTTGATTGTTGACTTCAGGAAGACCAAGGCTGTTCATCTCCCACTCAGCATTGATGGCGTCACAGTAGAGAGAGTGAAGAGCACCAAGTTTCTCGGTGTTCACATCACAGAGGACCTGTCCTGGACCAAAAACACCACCTATCTTACAAAAAGAGCCCAGCAGCGTCTCTACTTCCTGCAACAACTGAAGAAGGTGCACCTCCCCAAACCCATACTTACCACCTTTTATAGAGGCACCATAGAAAGCGTCCTGACCAGCTGCATCACAGTCTGGTATGGAAACTGCCATGCCTCCGACCGCAAAGCCCTTCAGAGGATTGTGCGGACTGCTGAGTGCATTACTGGCAGCTCTCTACCCAGTCTGCAGGAGATCTACACCTCACGCTGCCTTCATAAAGCCACTAGCATCATGGCTGATCCCCACCACCCTTCCAACCAACTGTTTACTCCTCTTCCATCTGGAAGACGACTTTGCAGCATCAGGAGCAGGTCTGCGAGATTGTGCAATAGTTTCTTTCCTCAAGCAGTCCGGCTCCTGAACACCATGCTGCCCTCCTCCACACTGGACTCCTTACTCCATACACTCTTTGGATTACATAACACTACATAACACTGTACATATATTCTTTATTTTATTTTTATTTTTTTATCATAGTTATATATATTATATATATATATATCTTGTGTATTGCACCTTTTGATTCTGGAGGACGATATTTCGTCCCACTGTATACTGTAAGTATATTGTTAGGATGACAATAAAGCTCTACTTGACTTGACTTGACTTGACTCTAAGGTTCCACTGAAAATGTACATGAAAAATGAGAGCCAACTCCTGCTGAAACTTAACCATCACTTCACTGAGTGAAGAATAAGCACGTTTTGACCAAACATGTACAGACACAGATGGTCAAGGTAAAATGAGAATTCTTGTACGTGCACAAGCTGCCTTGTTTTAATGTTATTTTCTATCAGCTATGCTATTTGAAGGGCAAGTGCATATGCAGTATTATGCTGTCAGTGTACAGTATATCTTGTAGTTTTCACTGTTCAAACATACGTTACCTACTGT
The DNA here is from genome assembly GCA_026402145.1 of Polypterus bichir lapradei. Classification (NCBI taxonomy): domain Eukaryota; kingdom Metazoa; phylum Chordata; class Cladistia; order Polypteriformes; family Polypteridae; genus Polypterus; species Polypterus bichir. The sequence goes on along the minus strand of JANRMT010062821.1, from coordinate 15,147,331 downwards.
AGGTATTGGCTTCAAAAGCCTTATTGTGAAAAACTGAGATTTAGTGTTATTTGTGCATCTTTATTTTGTAAAGATATAATTTATTTTTACTCATTTTTTTATTTTATTATCGGCAGCCGGCCTTTGGGGGCCGGGTGTGTGTTTTGTTTTCCAGACAGGGACCTCCCGGATCCGCGTCAGTGGCGGACGCATGCCGGTCTGCGGGGCTCCGGCAGCATGGTGGCAGCCGCGAGGGCTGCGGAGGAGGAGACGCTGCAGCTCGAGAGGTACCGGCAACAACAAAGCGGCCGGCATGCACGTCGCCGCCGCAGAAGGGGAGGCAAGATGGCTGCGGACCAGAAGTCCCTCCCCCTGACAAGCACGCGATTGGACGGTGTGTCTTGTGTGCCCGCCAATGACTGCAGAGAGGCGGGACCAAGGAATGTCCATCACGGGCAGGGGGGAGACCCGATTGGGCCAGAGGAGGAGGCCCACAGAAAGTTGCCGGCATCGGAGGCTGACAGACAGGTAGGCTCCGCATCGGTTAACTTCCTGTCTTTGCCGGCTGCTCTGGCAGAGCTGGAGGCGTGCCTTCAGCCCGCGGAGCAGCATTTGTTCCAGGTGCTACGTGCCCTCCGGGCAGAGATGCAGGTACTGGAGAGGAAGGCAGTCGTGTCCATAGAGGAGCTTCGATTGGCAATCCGATGGCGCGGCGCTGGTTTCTCCAGCCGGGGGTGCACGGCGGGGAAGGTAGGTTTTATCGTCCCCGTACAGCATGAAGGAGGGTCTGCTGAACATGGCTGTGATTCTCAGGATCAGCTTCAAGTAAGCAGCCCTCCGACAGTAGGTGCAGCGCAACGGGCTGTGCGCGCGGCGAGGGGGGAGTCCGTGAGGATGCTGCCTGGACACGGGCTGCTGAGTGCCCTGGGTCCTAGCACCCTCCGCCCTGAGTCGGCCGCGGTCTCGCGCCGCACTGTAGGGACGCAGACGGGAAAGAGGCTCTTTCTTTGTAATAAGGAGTCTCAAACCGTCAGGGCGTCCCAGAGTGACAGGAGGAATGGCAGGCTGAGTGCCGGTTCCTCCGATATGTTGGGACGCGGTGCTGGGTGCACGCGTCCGGGTGCTGGCCACCCTCTGCGGGGGCAGAGGGAATCCCTGAGGCCAGTGGAGAGAGTGCAGGCGGTGCCGGTGGTTCCACCACCAGGAGGGACGTGGAACCCGCGGAGAAGGTGTCGAACAGGCAAGTGCCGGGGTGCCGAATGGAGGGGGGGAACGCTGCCAGTGCGTGGCACAGGAAGGGTGCCCAGGCAGCGGTTCTGCCCCTGTGTTTTTCTCTATTTTAGGGACGGACCCCGGACGAGTAGGACCCCCTTCGTTGGGGACCTGCCCTCAGATGTCGGACCGCCTGTTGAGGGATCTCTCTGCTGGTGTGCGGGTGCCACCACAGCTGGAGGAGGCTGCAAGGGAGCGAGTGGCTCAGAACAAAGGGGTGTGGCGGCCTCGGAGGGGGTGCTGAATGAGGGGGCCCCAGGGTGCTGGTAAAAGGGGGGAGCGCAACCTGTGCGAGGCACAGGAGGGCACCAAGGGCTGGTGCTCAGGCCGCGTCTCCGCCCCTATTCCTGTTTGGAGAACAGGACTGGACCCCGGCTGTCCTGGAGTAGGACCCGCTTCGGGGGTGTGCTGCCTTTGCGGGACATGTCGCTCTTCCCGAGTGGTCTTCGCTGGCTGTGGGGCACTGTCAGGGATGCCAGGGGCAATGACCCGGCCAGGACATCGTGAGGGACCGGATGTGGGTCTGCGCCCACCCTGGATCACGTGGGGGCCGCCTTCCTGGTTGCTCTGGGGGCCACGGGTTGAAGGCATGGAAGCCCCACCCTGTATTCCCTGGCGTGGCCAACGAGGGAATGCCGGGAGCCACCTGGAGCTCGTCTGGGAGAGGATAAAAGGGGCCGTCTCCCTTCATTCGAGGCTGGAGTCGGGTGGAAGCAGGACGAGGCAAGAGAAGAGAGAGTGGAGGCGGCCCGAAGAAAGGCAGGGTTTGTGCACTGGACTTTATATTTGTAAATATTGTATATATAATAAATGTGTGGTGGTGACAAACAACATGTCTGCCTGTCTGTGTCCGGGTCGGCTCCACAATATATATATATATATATATATATATATATATATATGACCTACAGAGAGTGCACAGCTTCACAAACACCCGATACAGCAGACACCAGGAAAAAGATTCAGCACAACACACATTTATTCAGCTGTGGGAAACACTTTTGTCTCGCTTTCCACCTATGTAGAACAGTACAACAAAGCACAATAACCACAAGCAGTCTCTTCCTCTCTCTCTCTTACTTCTCTGTCTCTTGTCCGCCTCCACTCCTCCTCCCAACTCAGGCTCTCCAAATGGAGTGAGGTGGCCCCCCCTTTTATAGAGCACCTGAAAGCGCTCCAGGTGTTCCACAATCACCTTTCGGCCACACTTCCAAGTGTGGTGGCAGCGCTGCAGAGGTGAACTCAGCTATTCTACATGCGACTCCTGGCAGAGGCCACTGGACCTGTCAGGGTTGAGCTTCCGTGCTCCAAACCCATGGCTGCCCTCTATCGTCTCAGGGGAGGTACTGACCCATGCAAGCTTCTTCCCCTGGTCCTTCCCTTGCAAAGGCATCCCAGCTGGTAAGGGTCCTGGCTGTCCATTACAATTTGCTACCACAAAAGGAAATATAAATTAGTGAAATCCTGCAATTCATCAATTGGGAGCTGTATACTTGCAACATGCACCGAGGTTTTGTAGTGATTATAGTTACAATTCTTGAGGCAACTGATGAAAAAGTCGATGATCTTTAATTAATACATTAAAATAATTTTTACTTTATACCACAGACATAAATTATTTGCCACATTTATATTACATTTAAATATATGCATAAAAATGTATTTTCACATGAAGCAAGACCTTGCACTTTGTCACTTTAAGCTGTAGTAATATGTGGAAAAGTAAATATACAGGAAAGGGATTTGATTAAAAAAATTAATGAAAGACAGAGAGAGAGAGAGAGAGAGAGAAAGAGGAATGAATAAGAGACAAGGGTAATAACAAGTAATATTCTTATATAACAATATAATATTCTTATAATACAATGTCGCTCCGAGAAAAATGATGGGAAGATGAGATAAATTTAACTGGATAAAGAGATTATTAGTGAGTAAATGTGGACATTTATTAATCCATTTAACCTTTTAAAACAAGTTTGGAAAAAGTTATAAAATAGCCAACAATACCCTAGCATAGTAACTAATTGGTTGATGCTCAGCATTAACCATTTTTAAACCCTCCAGGCAGGACAAACCACCTGATCTTTAACAAATGTAACACCCCAAGAGTCAGCAGAAAGAGCTAACAGAGTTCAGCATGAAGTCCAAGAAAGAGTCTAGTCAGAGGGAACACTTAGTATTAAACATACACCCACAGAAGGCAAACTAGAAGAATGATTTTTTCTTAGCATTAATAATTTTTCAAGGTTATAAAGATGAATCAAGGATCTTGATCATCTACAGTAAATGCATAATGTCAGGTAATAATTGGTACAATGCCTTTTTAGCATTTCCCTCCAAAATATCATAAACAATTATCAATACACCTAAAACAGTTTATGTGTATCATTCCCTTTTCGGCCATAACCAGAAACTGAGCACTTGTGTTGTTTCAATTCAATTACAAGTTACTTTAATTACAAGTTGATGTGCATGTTTTAATAGTTAAAGGTTTCCCTTTCCACATTTCAGTAAGGCTCTTACTTTACTATGGATTGTGATTCTTAGCTATTAGAATTAAATCCAAGTAACTGAACCACACTCACTTTAACAAACTGAATAATATAACTTATTGATAAAGACATAGGATAATTGTTTATATATATTTTGATGATTAAAAGGTGAACGAGAAACAGCCAAAACAAAAATGTAATAAAAACGTGGCTTTTCAATGTTCTCTAAGGATTTTCTGGAATTGCAGAAACAAATCTAGGATTAGTTATTTAATTTTATGAGTTTCTTCACTGAGTGTTTGCACTTTCAGGGTGACATTACAGTTACCTGTGTCAAAGAATGAGTAATGAAGCATTAAGCTGTGATATAAGGTCCTCTTAATTTACAATTATTATCACCTTCATCATCATTTCACTCTGCTTATTCCGATGAGATACTGTATATGGTAGCAATACGCTGAGGTGGTCTGCATGTCACCCTCAGCAGTTTCTTCCAATGCCCTCTTGGGAGCTCTCAGATGTTCCTAGGCCCAACTGGGTCTTGTCTCAGTGCACTGTGCATTGAATTCCATTTTTGGAAATCACCAAGCTGGCATTCTAACAAAATGCTCTAACCACTTTAACTGGTTCTTCCTGGTTCATAAAAGCAACAGTTCTACTCCAAAGTTCTCCTGTATTGCTGAGATTCTCATCATATCATGGAGTCTAAGCCCAGCAACCTTGTACAAGAACCTTATTTTACGCACCAGTATTTTAGATCTTTTTCTTTGGTCACTACTCAGAGCTTGAGATCACAAGTGAAAAAAGGATGTAGACTGACTACTAAATTAAAAGACTAGTCCAAGGACTTAACTTCCAACTTCACCAAGAAGATCTGACACAACACCTGCAAAAGTGCTGCAGCTAAAGCAATTTGTCAGATCAATTTCATTTTCACCTCCGCCTCACTCATGAATAAGACCCCAAAGGTTCTTGAACTAGTACATTCTTGGTAGCTGCTCACCCCTTACTAGAAAAAAACAAGTGAATCTTTTTTGGCAGAACATCATGACCTCATATTAGCTGGTACTGACTTTTATCCCAAATATACAACAATCAGCTGTAAATTGTTTCAATGCAGACCAGAGATCACAGTCTGAAAAAGCCAAGAGGAAAAAATCTACAAACAGCAGTGTTTCTCAACCTTTTTTCTATAGTGGTACAATACTGTTAACAAAATCACCCCAAGGCACACCAATATTTTACTATCCACAAATACATAGAGTATATCTCATACACTTGCTCAACTGCCCAAAGGGGCGAGACTACCAGAAAAGCCGGTTAAAAAGGGGAGCTCAATGATGAGTGTTCACAAACACGGCACTTAGTGAGCACTTTGGTGGCATCTCTAAGCTGCTTTGCCTCTTTGCCTGCCCCTCTCTGCCTCAGAGGCAACTCACATGCCCACTATCCACCAGTCCTGTAAGGCTCACTGGTGACCATACACTCAGGGCAGATGGACTCTAGAAGCCAAGAGACACATCTGAAGTGGTCTAAGTGCTGTGTCTGCAACATAGCGATTCTCCAGATAGACCTATTCTCCTTAGATATGTCTCGACCACCTGCAGATCTGTGAGGGAAAAAGTCTTTGTGCACGCTCGTCCTGGATCACTTGCCTGCTGCTGAATTCTTAAGCTAGGTCGGTCTGGACCAAGCTCCTTTACCTTCTTTTTCCTTCAAGTGAGTGATTTACAAAGGGGTGTTTTATTAAATAAGTAACTGAATTATCTTTGATTTCTGAAGGTGCACTTGAAATTGCAATCTCCCTAAAGTCGTGGATGCTCATTTGTAGTTACATTAATGGTAGGCGGTATAAGCTGTGAGCCACTGACATGAACATGAAATAGTTCGATAATTGTCCAATCACAATAGATTAAAAATACCCACAGCAATACTAATTAATTGCTAATAAATGTGAGCGCGTCCAGGGTGTGCAGAAAGCTGCATCTCCAGAAAAACCTGAAACCAACCGATTAAAGGTCAACCTCTGGTCACCTGCTTGCAAAGAGATCAAGGATTTTCATACAGTCTCATTTGGCCGGGACCCTTCACTCTGGAAATACAGGTATTCACACAGAAATTAAACAAATACAAGTCGGAACCAATTTTTAATGGATGTTGGCATGCACTGACACCCGGCACATTGGGAAAATAAACAAATTTAATTTCATGATTATTTTGCATTACCTAATTAATTTTAGTAGAGTTTTTAATATATTTGGAGAGAGGGGTGGCATCCCAGCATCCCACATTATAAACCACCACTGATTGTCTTACAGTTTAATGGAGCTAACAATATTGAGATTTGCTTAGCTTTCATGTACTCTTCATACTGCTCCTGAAGTGTACAGTCATCTTTACTTAATCATGTCTTCAATTCTCCAATGCACTCATATGCTTAGCAGATGAATCTGTAATTGCTTACAATGTTTATTTTACTGTTCAGAGTCGGTTGTAACTAGAAAAGATTAATCTTTAATGCAGTATTGATAGCCACTTTTACTAATTACTACATCACGGCAGCCATAAATCTAATCGTGATTAATGTATGATCAGTAGTGCAGAGATAATCACAAACTCTTTCCAAATCCATAAAAATGACCCATTAAATATCTCTGCAAGAGTGAAAAGTTGACCCCATCGTTCTAAAGCCAGGAAAGGATATGTATTCTTCTTTGTGGACCTGAGGTTCCAGTAGCCTGGCATTGGCTTTCTCCACAAAGGTGAGAAGTTTAATTCCAAAAAAACTAATACACATCCTCTTGTACCCCTGCTAATCCACATTCAGTGTAACTGACTTATATTTAACACTGGACAGGTTAGCCCAAAGACCCTAAAAACACTATTCAATGCTTTCAGTACTTCTGGTCAGATCTCATATATTCCTGAAGCACTAAAACCACAGCAATTTCAGGTAAGGTGATGCACCAAACCAAGTTAGCCTCCTGCTATCACTGCACCACAGCATCCCTTACTGCTTGTGTATAGGATCTAGGAATGCCACAAGGATAGGCGTCAACAACCTTCTGGCTATAGCTGCTTGATACTCTTTAAATTTAGAGAACTTTAATTTAATACAAGGTTAATGAACAGTTTCTTACTAATCTTGCTAGACAGCAACAGGCAAACAAAAAAGCGCAATACTTGACTGGCTGTTTACCTAGTTATAGTTGTAATTTATCTTGACATAAATAAATAATGGTTTGATATTCCTTGGTATGCAACAGCATAGCCACCATTGCTATGCAGTGTGTTTAGTTTTAGGAATAGTCACCAATAGCTAAGAGCATCCTATAACTAAAACAATTGAATCTGATCAAATCATTGATAGCAACAGCATTCACTACATTTGCCCCTTTATCTGCAGTACTGCTTCTTAAATAAACCCAAAGCCGTCAGTGCAGCCATCACTCCTTCAGCAATTATGTCCCCTCTATAGTCTTGGGGAATGTATGCTGTCTGCAAGCATCTGGTTTTTAGTGTAAATTCCTTATCAGTATCTCATCGACTGAGTCCATGGTTTGGTATTCCTTTCCTTGCGTTGGGTGACAAGTTCTTTATTGAGTCCCCTATAACTCCACACCTGGTTCCACTACTGTCAGCTAAGAATAGGCAATAAAGTATATGCTACAGTTTGCATAGGTTCACCAAAATTGGACAATAGATGACTGGAAAAACACTGCCTAGTCTGATGAGTCTCAATTTCTGCTGTGACATTCTGATTTTAGGGTCAGAACAAGGCATCGACAATATGAAAGCACAGACCCATCCTGCCTTGCATCAACAGTTTAGGCTGGTGGTGGTGTTGTAATGGTGCAGGGGATATTTTCTTGTCACACTTTGGGCCCTCTGGTACCAGTTAAGCATCGTTTAAATGCCACAGCCTACCTGAGAATTGTTGCTGACCATTTCCATCTCTTTATGACTGCAGCATGTGCCATGTCGCAAAGCTCAAATCATCACAAACTGGTTTCTTGAACATGATAATGAGCCCATTATACTCATATATAGTGTTACTCACTTATAGTGTTAATGTAGCAATAGAAAGTAGCACAATGGGAGATCTACAAAATTTGAATCAAAGTTAATGTGAACACAATGGGGTAAAAACAGCAACAGACTTGGTAAGTTGGGCTGAAAGACTCGATCATATTAACACTTCTTATGTTATCTTTCAAAGTTTAAATCTAGATTTAAATCTTTTTTTTATATTTTCATTGTTAATCCTTGAGCAACCTTACAATTTATAATTAATAAACAAATAAAATACTTCAGAAAAAAAGAGTAAAAATGATCCATATCTTCAGTACAGCTTGATTCTCCATACTTTGAAAGTACTTGGAGGAAGCTATTCTAGGAAAGGTGTTACATAACAAGACGATTAGTTAAGTCAAAGATGATCTATAGCTTCAACTACCACTGGAAAAACTGTATTGAAACATACACTTTTTGTAAGAATCATTGTAGAATGTTACCTCACTGTTGTTGATGACAGCTCTCCACATGCCCAGGTTTTCGCACCACCAGTCTGTTCGGGAGATGTGTTGTTGGAGGTCATCCTGTTCTTTCTCCATGGTGCTGATTTCATCTTTCAGTTTGGAGACAATCTGTTAAGATAATAACAGTCACAAACATCAGGTTATATTGTACAGGTGATTGTGAGTGGAAAGTAATATGTTACTAGGAACGTAATTTTATAAATAAAAAGAGAGCGGCATGAAGACCAGTATTTTATTTTGATTAAATACAAGTTTTATTTTTATTTATTTTTTTTAATTTTATTAATTTTATTGCAATCATTCCATATAAATCAATCAATTTTTACAAAAAGTAGGAATGAGAACAAGCCGACCCCCACCCCTAATACAAGTTTTATTAACACAGGCTTATCAAAACCAACATTAGTCTTGTTTGTTTTCCTCCAGCAGTTTATGTGTTATTTACAAAGTTCATTCATTCACTTGAGAGTGGATGACTCACTGACTTTGTAAAATCAATATCTGATGATAGCAGGTAAAATTTCACCTTTCATTTGCAGTAACAGATGGCAAGGAGGGAGCTGTGAATTAATTCCAAGTAGTGAACTGCTCATAATTCAGAAAAAATCATTGAATATAAAGGAGTACTAAGCAAAATTCATGTTAACAATTTCTCATTCAACACGAAGCAGCTCTGCCTGTGAACAAATCTGACCTCCTTTGTGATCTGTATATACTGTCTCTGCCACAAGCATCAAATCTTGACAAATACATTATTATAACAAAATTTTCTGTGTGCATTCATTGTATCATTACCTTTCTATCTGGTTTTGGGGCATTAAGAATTGATACCAGAGCCTGTCGTTTATATTCAAGCTTCTCACTTAAATGTCGCAGCTTATTTGCTGCATAACTGGCCTGCTCATTAATCCCACTGCTACCTTCATCAAGGATGTCTTCTCCCCCATCACATGCCTGGTTCTGAAAGTTTAAGAGCAAAGAAGAAAAGTTGATAGCATTTTCACAATCACAACTTTCTTGAAAATATAACCCTTCTGCTCTGGACACTCCTAAAGGGGCCTTTTACAGTAAGGTATTGTCAACAGTGAGACAGGTTGTATGCATCAGTAGTACTAACACTAACACTAAAACATTAAATAGATCCCAAAAGAGTAGCTCACACTTTGAGAAGGCCAAGTGTATTTACTAATAGCATGTATGTACTGTTTAAGGGGGCAACACAACACTGCTACCTCACAGTTCCCTGGAGAGCCTTTGTGCAGTTTGCTTTTTCTCCCTATTTGAGTATGTGCTTTTCTCTGCTTATTCTGGTGTTCCTCTTGAATCGCAAAGACATCTGTGTGTTTGTTTTAATTGGTGATCTTAAATTGGCCCTATATGAGTATAGGTGTGGTAGTATCAGTAAGCACTGTGATGAAATGGTACCCTCTGCACAGGGTTGATTCCGGACAGGGTACCATGATGGCGGAACAGGCTTCAGCTCACCAAGAATCTGATTAAACAGCTTGAGAAAGTTATTTTATGTCTGCTTTTAGGGATGACACAGTGGTGCAGTGGTTAGTGCTGCTGCCAAATAGTTCCATTGTCACAGTTTCTAATCTAGGGAGAGCCTATGAAGAGTTTCTGTCTTATGTTCTTGTCTGCTTTGTTTCTTCTTGGGGCATTCCAGTTATTCTTGTGTCTTTGTTTAACTCACTACGGATGTATATGCGTGTGCCTTGTGATGGACTCGTTCCCGCTTTATGGTCAGATCTGGCAATATGAAAATCAGCTCTCTGAAACCTTAAAATGAATAAGCAAGTTAGGGAATGGATAGGTTTGCACTAAAAAAAGAATCAATCCAGTTCAGTTTTTTGTATGTAGTGAACAACTGATTAGACAAATTTAACATGTACTTCATTTTAACAAATAAAAGAGAAACTAAATATAATATATAAAACTGAACATATTTATCTTGTTTCTTTACTTGCCTAATACAAGTGTCAGGTTGCAGGAAGCCAGACGCTATCTCAGCAGCACAGGTCAAGACAGCAACCAATCTTGGATGGACCACATCCCAATATAGACCATGTAGTATACAGTGGGATGCAAAAGTTTGGGCAACCTTGTTAATAGTCATTATTTTCCTGTATAAATTGTTGGTTGTTACGATAAAAAATGTCAGTTAAATATATCATATAGGAGACACACACAGTGATATTTGAGAAGTGAAATTAAGTTTATTGGATTTACAGAAAGTGTGCAATAATTGTTCAAACAAAATCAGGCAGGTGCATAAATTTGGGCACCGTTGTCATTTTATTGATTCCAAAACTTTTAGAACTAATTATTGGAACTCAAATTGGCTTGGTAAGCTCAGTGACCCCTGACCTACATACACAGGTGAATCCTATAATGAGAAAGAGTATTTAAGGGGGTCAATTGTAAGTTTCCCTCCTCCTTTAATTTTCTCTGAAGAGTAGCAACATGGGGGTCACAAAACAACTCTCAAATGACCTGAAGACAAAGATTGTTCACCATCATGGTTTAGGGGAAGGATACAGAAAGCTGTCCCAGAGATTTAAGCTGTCTGTTTCCACAGTTAGGAACATATTGAGGAAATGGAAGACCACAGGCTCAGTTCAAGTTAAGGCTCGAAGTGGCAGACCAAGAAAGATTTCGGATAGACAGAAGCGACGAATGGTGAGAACAGTCAGAGTCAACCCACAGACCAGCACCAAAGACCTACAGCATCATCTTGCAGCAGATGGAGTCACTGTGCATCGTTCAATCATTCGGCGCACTTTACACAAGGAGATGCTGTATGCATGAATGATGCAGAGGAAGCCTTTTCTCCACCCACAGCACAAACAGAGCCGCTTGAGGTATGCTCAAGCACATTTGGACAAGCCAGCTTCATTTTGGAATAAGGTGCTGTGGACTGATGAAACTAAAATTGAGTTATTTGGGCATAACAAGGGGCGTTATGCATGGAGGAAAAAGAACACAGCATTCCAAGAAAAACACCTGCTACCTACAGTAAAATATGGTGGTGGTTCCATCATGCTGTGGGGCTGTGTGGCCAGTGCAGGGACTGGGAATCTTGTCAAAGTTGAGGGACGCATGGATTCCACTCAGTATCAGCAGATTCTGGAGACCAATGTCCAGGAATCAGTGACAAAGCTGAAGCTGCGCCAGAGCTGGATCTTTCAACAAGACAACGACCCGAAACACTGCTCAAAATCCACTAAGGCATTCATGCAGAGGAACAAGTACAACGTTCTGGAATGGCCATCTCAGTCCCCAGACCTGAATATAATTGAAAATCTGTGGTGTGAGTTAAAGAGAGCTGTCCATGCTCGGAAGCCATCAAACCTGAATGAACTAGAGATGTTTTGTAAAGAGGAATGGTCCAAAATACCTTCAACCACAATCCAGACTCTCATTGGATCCCACAGGAAGCGTTTAGAGGCTGTAATTTCTGCAAAAGGCAGATCTGCTAAATATTGATTTCATTTCTTTTTTGTGGTGCCCAAATTTATGTACCTGCCTGATTTTGTTTGAACAATTATTGCACACTTTCTGTAAATCCAATAAACTTCATTTCACTTCTCAAATATCACTGTGTGTGTCTCCTATATGATATATTTAACTGACATTTTTTATCGTAACAACCAACAATTTATACAGGAAAATAATGACTATTAACAAGGTTGCCCAAACTTTTGCATCCCACTGTATACATATTTTGATTTATATCTGTGCATATATACATTAGATGAAGGACTGCAGTTTTGTGCCTAATCAACCTTATAATCATATTATAATAATGAATTACTGTGTATTATCAAAACATCATAGATATTGAGGAATAAAGTACAGCAATTTATTTTCTGCAAAATGAAATAGAAAAGAAATTCTTACTACTTCATCCTTATCTTCAGAGCTAGATTGTGAATTGCTACGCTGCTCTTCCTTCTTGATCAGCCTTTCATATAAATCAGTCACCAGGAATGCTGGGTAATACCGTTCCTTCATTGTTTCATACACATCACTCTGAATCTTGTTAAAAATGTCAGTTCCTTTGTTTCCCACCAGAGTCTGTTGAATTTCTTTGTAAAGTGCTTTCTCCACCGGAATTTCTCTACTTTCCACAAAGTAGTTTTGGTAGATTTCACCAACAAGTTGAGGTATTTCATTCTAGGAGGTAAGATCACACCAGCATTTTTAAACAATATTAAAGAAACATTCAAAAATATCAAATATGCAGTGAATTTATGAGTAAATGTATATCTCTACACATAGTATTATACATTTTTCCTTTGTTGATTGACTCATTAAACATCCAACAGACATTGATGAGACACAAAATAAAATCAATAATTTTATACATTATCCAAAAATATGTGAAGGTTGAATGCTAATGTCGTATTTATAGGGGATTCCTTCAAGAATCTTAATACCAGTCCAACACCATGATGACATGCTGGCTGGCTGACAACTAAAAACAGATGCAAGTCTGATGGGCTGAAACCATATCCAAAGCTTTTTCTTGCCAAGCATCTCTTGCCGCCATGATAGTGGAGTTTTTTTGAAAATGTATCTAGCTCAAGGCAAGCTTACATAAACAAAGAATGAATGGATGTATGGAGGTTGAGCCATTTATTACATTAGTAAGAACACACAGAATCTCAAACGTCTTTAATCTAAAGAAGCAACATTTGTGTAATGGCTATTTTAATGACTGCACAAACCCAGGAGCTCAGCAGTTATTCAGCCTTAAATTCCACAGTTCCACTTTAAACACTGCAGCCTCACTTCTTAAAATCATCTAAAGGGTGAAAACCTAATGATCATGCTAACAATAAAGATAAGCAAAGTCTTCAACTGAGTAGAATAATAAAAGTTTAATATTTAAACTGAGATAGAGCAGCACAGAGAATTGCCATATTTGCTTTACATTACTTACATATCAACATATAGTATTCAAGAAATAAAATGAGTTTCTTACTTTTTATTTTAAAAAGTCACTTAGGGATAACTTGGTAGAACACTCAGTAGCAGATCTACTATTTTAACATCATTCATTACTACAACTCAAAATTCACCACCCATCTAGGATTCAATACAGAAAAGTGAATATAGCTTGAACACTGCAAATAAAATTTGTATTCCAGCTCTAATGTTAACACGTTTTGTATATCTGAAATATTGTTCTTAGGTTCGTAACTGTTAAATCAGCAAACTATAATTGTGATTATTTTAAGGCTAAATTCTGTGACATACATCACTTAAAAAATACTATTGATCTTGCTGAACAACTCGGTCAAGAATGTGAAAATGTATAATTTTATAATCTTTTGGCATCTTCCACTGATGTATTCTGAATGAACATACCTTGTTAGCGTTTTTCAAATACTCCACAGACTCCCAAAAACTAATGAGTGCTCTCTTCTCAACCCTTTCCATATAGATGCGAAAATGTTCCCGAAACACTCCATTTGTCATGATTTCTTCAAACTGAAGAATCTAAATATACAGCACATTAAAAAAAATCACATACATAAGATAACAATTTGGAAGCAACAAGCACCTTAGTAATACATCTCTTAATATTATCTAAAATAGTTTAACAATGAAATAAAAAAAAAACCTAGAAGGTTTCACTATACCATTAAAAAATTGAGCATCTTATTACTCAACCTGCATTGCTGATGTAATATTTGCTTTGATCCACCTAAATTATTGGGATGAAGTATTCGTACTATGAACCAACAACAAAAAAAATGTAAAACTAAAATTGAAATATCTTGTTTAACTTGGTCATTGGCAAACTGAAAGGCACGTGTTGGCATACCAACATCTTCCACAATGGCTCAGCAGAATTCAAGGCTAGAAGTAAAATCAGTCAAACTCATTTATCTTATTTTTTTTTGCTCTGAAGCTACTGATTTCCCTGCAGTTCTGACTACATGCATGTAGTCGTTGCCCTTCTATACTATAATGTAAAACCACATTTGGCCTCATTCATTGTTTTCTCTGGTCTCTAAAGTGCCCCAGTCCCTGACATTGAAAGAACCTGCACAATATGATGTTGGTTCCACCATCAGATTCATTGCAAAAACAGTACTAACCAGGTATTCACTTACACTGGACATAGTACATCATGCCGGGAATCTCTTTCCATATTCAGGAATCTTCTCCATTGTTTCTTTCTGACTCCTCTGGGATTATTGTGTGACAGGCTCAGAGTAGAGCTGCTGACCCTCTGCATTGGGAGAAGCCAATTGAGGTGGTGCGGGCATCTGATACAGATGCATTCTAGTCACCTCCCTGAGGAGAGTTTGCTGGCACAACCAAATAGGAGACAACTTTGGGGAAGACCCAGGTCTCCCTGGGAGAATTATATTTCCCAGATGGCCTGGAAACACCTTGGGATCCCCCAATATGAGTTGGCAAGTGTGGCTAGGGAAAGGGATGTATGGGCTTCACTCCTAAGTCTGCTGCCTCTGTGTCCAAGATTCAGATAAGCAGTGGAAAATAAATGAATGAATGATTGTCTGTACAGTGGGTTCCCATCAAGCTCTCCTACCACAGACAGTACATCCATGATGTGGAAGGTAAAATTCTCCTGCTGAGGAGTTTTCATTGTCTTAATGAAAACCTCAACCGTGGTTCTATGAGCTATTCACAACCAAAAATTGGAACAAAAAATGGAGGGAGGGGATCACATATGATCTTTAAGCCAGCTTCTTTTTAATCTAGACCAGTAGACAGAATAGGCATAGGGAATCAGCATCCTACAGTTTTAGCAGTGCTTTTGGTCCTTGGCAAAAATACATGTAGGGGCTCCAACGGTCATTGGGGGGCTTGTGTGAGGCTGGTGGTAGACCCAGGATGGTCTGTTCACAAATAATTGTTTTTGTAACAGCACCATCAGTAACAAAATCTGGTGATTTAACAATGTGCTGAGTGTCTTTCCTGAAAGAAGATACTGTGCTCAGAAGAGCTTTAAAGAAGAACTGACACTTCTTGATTTGCTTAATGCCTTGCATGGAAGTAAGCTTCAGACTATTTACCCAGATGTGTGCACTGCACTGTATATTTTTTACACATTACCAGTAACTGTGGCCAGAGAAGTGCATTGTTTTAGTAAACTAAAAATGATTAAAAATTATACTCAACAATGTACCAGAAACACTGTGCAGCCTTACAATCCTTGCAGAGAATACTGTGGTACCCAGCAGATACGGCATGCATGATAAACAACAACCTGTCACAGAGATAAGGCTGAGGAGAAGGGCCATCGGGACACTTCAGTCCTGGGCCCTGACGTGTAATGGCACACCTGTATACAGTCATACCCAAGACTACTCTTAAAAAGCAAACCAATAAAAAGTGATGCCTGTATTACAGTGGCTTTCTTTAATAGCTTCAACAAAAACAACCTCTGGCTTGCAAAACAACTTAATGTGAAGCAGTTTGAACTGAGGGAAGGGTTAAGGGGACATGAATTGCTAGGTGCACCTATACAGTGGTGAGTTGTTGACCATCAATTAATCAAGAACTTGAATTTTTGTTGTTTGTTTTTTTGGATATACATGACCTTTCTACAGTATAATCTAGTGTAAACTTTGTTAAATGCATTCTTCTGATGCTTACACTGAATTATAATTGTATATGATTGTTTAACATGATCATAATCATCTAATCATCTATATCACCAAGTATAAAGTACAGTTACTCCTCAAATCCGTATATTATAATGCTTTTATTCCAATGTGGGCAATGTAGAAGACTGCTTAATAAAAATTAATCTTGGGATATTACTTTAATGTTCTTTAGAAATAGTTTATTTTATGTTATAGTACAAGGTAAGCTGAAAAAATCAATGCCAACATGGATAAATGTTAAAAGGTAAGACAAATGGCTAAATAAGTTTCAATCTATTTTAAAAATGTCATCAGCTATGACAGAATGATGGACTTACAACTGTTTTCTCTTCTGAAATTCTTCAATAGGAATCTAAAAAAGTATGTACAGTAGGAAAAACACTAAACCAGAAACAATCATAGGAATTCTTCAAATGGTGCCAGCAATGGTTAAAAGAACTATAAATGACATAACGATCATGATGAAAATGATGTGGCAACAAATATGTGCAAATAGGAATTTTCTGTTCTGCTATGTGAAGAATATGTACAGATGGATTAGATATTGTCAGTACACAGCAAAAACTAAATGTAAAAAATGCCCTAGCAATATGTTCACAGTTTAGAAACAGACAGTATCCTAAAAATGATAAATATGTCTGCTTGTTTAATTTTTCAAATGCAGTGTCAACAGGAATTAATTTTACTTATCATAGTGAATGTGTGTGTCGTACTTCAAGTGTAAAGTTGATATTTTTCAAGTCAAACTTATTTCTTCACTGTTCTTAAATATATTAAATTTTCCCTATAAAATTGTGTTCTTGCATTATGAAATGGTGCTCAAGGGGCATGAGTTAAAATCTGAAAACAAAAGCCTTAAAACTTGCCTAATATATCCATTTTGAAGGGGAAAAGATTGATTTCAAAAAAACATGCCTTTTGCATTTCTAAAGCATGCCTGTGACAAGAAAAGTAAACTGTAAATATTAAATTTTTTTCATAGATTCTTAGTACAGTTTTCTTGAGGTAATGATACATTTCCTATTCACTTGTTTGCTCACAAATGCCACTGCAGGTGAAATTTTTTATATTTTCCATAGGCACACCCCCCAATCGCTAATGTCCATAGATGTAGGATGCTTATTTTCTTCAACTGTTATTTTCTGCTATGGCTTGTAATAAATTATGCTCTACACAAAAGTATGCCAAGTGTCTGATCTGAAAACATAAGAAAATTTTTGACAAGAACAGGCCATTCAGCACACCAAAGCTTGCCAATCCTATCCATTTAATTCCTCCAAAAAACATGAAGTCTAGTTTTGAAGTCCCTAAAGTCTTACTGTCTACCACACTACTTAGTAACTTATTCCATGTGTCTATGGTTCTCTCTGTGAAGAAAAACTTCCTAATGTTCGTGCAAAATGTACCCTTGACAAGTTTTCAACTGTGCCCGCGTATTCCTGTTGAACTTACTTCAAAGTAACAGTCCTAATCCATTATACTAATTCCATTTTTCAATACTGTAGTCATGTCACCTCTTAATCTCCACTGGAAAGTTTCAACCCTTTAAAACTTTCCTCATAACTTATTGCCTGCAGTCCTGGAATCAGCCAACTTGCTCATCTTTGGACATTTTGTACCGCTATCCTGTTTGTAGCCTGGAGACCAAAACTGCACAGGTAAGGGTTCACTGGTGTATCATAAAGCTTCAGCATAACCTCCTTGGACTTGTACTCTACATATTGTGCTATATAACCTAACACTCTGTTAGCCTTTGTAACAGCTTCTGAACACTGTCTGGAAATGGATAGTGATGAATCCAGTACAACTCCTAAATTAAGTAGTACTTTCAATATTCAGTCCTCCCATTGTGTATTTAAAGCTAACATTTCTACTTCCTACTTGTAATACATTACATTTATGTACATTATTTTCATCTGCCACAAATCTTCTGAAGCCTGTATGCTATTTCTCTGTAATGATTCAACACATTTAAGATTATCTGCCAATCCACCTAGCTTGGTATCATCTACAAATTAACCAGCTTCTTATTGTGAAGACCAGCCTCAACCATGAATAGACACCAAGACAGGTATGTCCAAAACACACTCTTTTATTGTGTTTTATCCTTCTAGTACAGCACAAATCACTCACAGTCCTTATTGTTTTCTTCTCCTGCAGCTTCCACTCCTCTCTCATCAAGCTCCGTCATGCTACCTCCCAAATCCAGCTCCCAGAATGGAGTGAGGCGACCCCTTTTATCTAATACCCGGATGTGCTCCAGGTGCTTTCTGACGAGCTTCCTGCAGCACTTCCAGATGTGGCGGAAGTGCTGCAGTCCATGTTGCCTGGAACATTTGGGTGTCCCCTGGCAGTGGCCACGTGCCCCAACAGGTTGGAGCCTCCCAGCTCAGATCTTGCAGCTCCCCTGCACCCCAGGGCAGTAGCCCTCTCGTGTCCCGGGGAAGGTATTGTGCAGCCATCTATCACACTGCCCCCTCCCCCAGCTGAAGCACGTAGGGCAAGGCGGCCTGCCCCACTAGAGCTGGTCCTTTCCACAGCGGGGGCCGGCATGGTGACATCCATGGCCCTGTCCTGTAATAGATAAACAGGAAAAGGGTGTGGAGACGCTATGCTGACGCCACTCCCTAGCACCCTCCATATTACAATACGGACAATGTCTCCACATATGATCAAAGCCATGGCACTCATAACACCGGCGTCCCCCTGCCTGTGTCTGTGCTCTCGGAACATAAAAGCAGGGTGGGTACCTCTGCAGTGACGTTACCCCAACTATTTTCAGGGACTCTCTCTGCTCATAGTGCGGCTTTTAGACGCACGGGAGGACATTGCCACCGACGGTGCAAGCCTGGGAATCTGCCGCTTTCAGGGACCGCCTGGTCTTCTTCCTCCCCAGTACTGCAGGTAAGGTCCTTCCGTGTGCGCAGCTGCTTTGTGGTGACGCAGGCGTGTCTGGTGCTGTCGCGTCAGGCTGTTGAGGCAGAGAGTCCCATCTGGGATGCTGTTGTTGTAAACCAGCCCTGACACCAACAGACAGATGCTGGCAGTTCCAAACTACACCTGGTTTATTTACAGAATTGTCCCGCACCAAACACCTTTCTAACCTTTCCAAACAACGCCTCTGCTCCTCTCTCCCGAGCTTTGTCTTCTTCCTTCCGATTCCAGCTATTGACTGGAGGAAGGCGGCCTCTTTTATAATCACACAGATGTGCTCCAGGTGCGCTCCAACGATCTTCCTGCAGCACCTCTTGGTGTGGCGGAAGTGCCGCATGAGCACTCGGAAACACTCCAGGTGTCCCTGGTATTCCTTCCAGCAGCACTTCCAGGTGTGGCGGAAGTGCTGACATCCAGGGCTCCCTAACCCTCTGGGCGTCCCCTTGTGGTGGCCATGGGCCCCAAAAGGGTTGAGCTTCTCTGCTCGGTTCCTATGGCCCCTATACAGACCATGGCACCTGCCCTCTCGCGGCCCAGGGGAGGTATAATCCCTCTCCCAGTCCTTCCAGGCATCCCAGCTGGGCATAAGACCCCAGCCGACCACCACATTATTTATATTCCAATGCTAATCATTTATATATTTTAAAAATAGCAGCAACCATAGCACACACCCCTTAACATAATTCAGCTCTGAAAAGTTCTTGCACCATAACCCTCAGCTTCCTCTTCTCTAACCAATTCTGCCCGTATTTTAATAAATACACCCTGAACTCCCACTATGTTTAGTGTGTTGCCCAACCTCTAAACTTTGTAAGGTACATGTCCTGCATTATATGTAAAATGTTTTTAAACCTATTCCACTGCTCCTCAACTGTCTCTACACTTAAAAACTACTGAGCTGTCAGTACATCATGAAATCACCTGCTCTAAGTAGGGTTCTGCAATCAAACCACAGTTACTGTACATGATTCAAAACGTGTGCCATCGCAGGCAGCACATGCATACTGAAATCATGTTTTTTTCTTGTGACATGTGTACTCAAAGCATGTTTTTATGGAGTGCTAGTGCACATAATGAATCACATACAGACACCATGGTTGGCGCCTCATATATGGTCAAATTACACATTGCCTCAGTCCATCCAGCTACAGCCTTGTGCAATGTCCGAGTCTGTGAGCATTCCACCTTTACAGCACTGTGTTCTTCTCCCATGGCTTACCCCTCCTTGTCTTTTCTTCATATGGAAACTGATTCAGGCTATGTACTAATTTCTCCAAGTGTAGAAAAAACATTGTAATTTTATCCCAGGTGGTTGTATAAATGGTTTTAATCATCAGCCCCAGAACCATCAAGGTGGAGTGATTGTGGCAGGGAGTACTTTTTGCTTGTTATAGTCTGTACAACTATAGACTATTGAGTGAAATTCACAATAAGAGTGTGCATGTTCGTCAAGTGTGCACATAAAAGTTCCACTTTGTACACAAAAAAATAGTAACTGAGCTGAAAACACTACAATGCATTTTTTATCAAAGCCTTAGATGTTTCAAAGAGCCAAGGTCACCTTCATGGCAATATTATGTACACAAAATCAATCAACACTCTGCATTTCATGCATTCTTTAGCATGTCATGTCATGTGGTATCATGTGCAAGCTCAATAATAATATGCTGGTGAAATGAAAAAAACTAAATCAGAGTGAAACAGATAGATGCTCAACAAACCAATAATCACATTTTATATGATACGATAAGTTGCTCTTGCAGCAGATGAGGCAATACATCAGTGTTTCATTTAGGTAGATATTTACTCAAGCCCATATTTCTGCGGTTCACGGCTGAAATAAATGGAGCGCTAAAAAAATCCAGGCTTGTCCATGAACTTCTTTATCACATGTAGTGAAAGACTGTAAGTGATTACAAGACATTTTTTAATGGCTATTGTCTAGTTGTCTAAAGAACAGAGACAGCAATTTATTCCCAGACAGCAACATTTAATAACACACATTTCAACAGCAGCAGGTAAGGGATTTTGAGATGAAATGGATATGCTAGTGGAAGCCACATTCCAGGGGCTGAAAGGCTGCTGCTGAGCAAAACAGGCATTGATGTTAAGCACACAGCCTTGCTGAATCTCACAAAAATGCACTGTTTTTCGTTTCCCTTATAAAAGGACACAGATATGCAAGAACAGGCTAGGCATATCTTGAAATTTATATGTAAAAAAAAAAAAATAAAATAAAAAAAAAAACTTTAGAACACAACTTCATATGGCAAATTAATATATACCAGAAATGTTAAAAAAATAATTTAAATTGGAAAAACTTATCCTTTCAGAGTTCTCCATTTATCTAATATATGATCTAAGTTGGAGGAGGTTGGCAGAAATAAACAAAGATGTCAAGTTCCAGTGGAATTCTACTAGAACTTTAGGCTGCAGTATTAGGCATACGAGGTGTGGCAGAAAAGTAATGAGACTGGCAACACTGCAAGCGATCTGGCAACGCTGTGCTGTTGTCCTTGATAGAGCACGTGTATCAGTACCCTCCCATAGCTCAGTGCGAGTTTCAACTCCTTTTGTTAACTACGTGATTTTTGCGGCTGCTATTAGCGAAGTTGTGTTTTTGGTTGTGCGTCACGCAAAATGGAACAGCGGAATTTGGAGCAACGTTGTGCCATTCAATTTTGTGTTAAGCTTGGAGAATCGGCAAGTGTGACGTTTGAAAAGTTAAAACAGGCCTATGGGGAAAATTCTTTATCCCGAGCTCAAGTTTTTCGCTGGCACAAATCATTTTTGGAAGGCAGAAAACACGTTGAAGATGAACACCGTTCAGGGAGGCCTTCAACTTCGAAAACCAATGAAAACATCGAACGTGTGAACACTCTTGTGAGATCAGACCGTTGTTTAACATTAAGAATGTTGAGTGAACAATTAAATTTAAACAGATTTACCGTTCATCAAATTTTGACTGAACATTTGCACAAGCGAAAGGTCTGTGCCAAAATGGTGCCGAAAAACCTCACAATTGAGCAGAAGGACAATCGAAAAAACAAGTGTCTTGATCTTCTTCACAGAATCGCTAATGAGCAAGATTTCTTTAGTCATGTGATCACAGGTGATGAATCATGGATTTTTGAATACGATCCTGAGACCAAGAGGCAAAGTCAGGAGTGGCACACTGCAAACTCTCCTCGACCAAAGAAAGCTCGAATGAGCAAATCGAAGATCAAATCAATGCTGATTTGTTTTTTTGACAAAAGGGGAATCGTCCACAAAGAATTTGTTCCTCCAAGACAAACTGTCAACCAAGTTTTTTATTAAGACGTCCTTGAAAGGCTCAGAAAAAGGGTCATTCGCGTGAGACCAGACATTGCAGACAAATGGATGCTCCATCATGACAACGCCCCATGTCACACTGCCCTCTCCATAACAGAATTTTTGACCTCAAAAGACATTCCTGTGGTTCCCCAGCCCCCTTATTCACCTGACCTCAGTCCGTGTGACTTTTTCCTTTTTCCTAAACAGAAAAATGTCCTCAAAGGACATCATTTCGGGACTTTGGAAAACCTCCAAAAGAGTGTAACGGACATGCTGAAGACCATACCGGTTGAAGACTTCCAGCTGCTACCAACAGTGGGAACAACATCTCCATCGGTGTGTAGCTGCCCAAGGGAACTACTTTGAAGGGGATAACATTGATGCTTGAAAAAAATAAAAACTTTGGTAAATAAAAAATCAGTCTCATTACTTTTCTGCCACACCTCGTATATACCAGAATATTATGATTCTGTCAAAATGCATGTGATAAGTATATAGCATATAAGTATATAGCATGCAGTACTATAGGTTTTCCAGGTATAAAGTAAACATTCTGGCAATACTTTGATCACAATATGGTAATTGTACATAATAACTATATATCACTATATATTTATTACAAAGCATTAACATAGTGTTGATATTGGTTGTTTACAATTAGATCTCACCCTCTGGCTCTGAGGTCCATCAGTTTCATCAGTGAGCCCATCTTCCTGTTGTTCATAGTCAGGGCCTCCCAATTGTCTTATCCTCTTCTCACACTGCCGTTTTGCAACAGTCAGTTGGTTGATATACCTTTTCATGTTCCGAGCTCTCAGCATGTCCACTTTCATTGCTGCCGTTTCCTTTCCTTTGCTATCTGCGCAAATGCAAATTAAATGGAGTATTCAAATCTTCCATCGCATTCTTAGAACTGTTTAGAAAAACAGCCTTCATTAATACATTTTTACTATCAGTATGCAAAACATTTTTACTATGATCCAAACTATACTACATAAAACTATACACTCTGATCTGTACACTCATAAAAGCTTCTAGTATTTAGGAGTAAAATATGTTTTTCTCCAGTTGGGAAAAAGTAGTTCTAGTTAGTTAAAATTTGCAAATTCCCTGAATGCATGGCCAAATACTGTAAACATATGTTTTTTTAGGGGGAAGTAGGGTAAGCTTTCAGCATCTGTAACCTATTGGATACCATATGCTTCTATTACTTATTAGACACAATAGGTTTCTTTATTGCAGTTTGCCAGGTGACCTGCCATTTTAAATAATCTGTAAAGGGTAAAATACAGGTGGGTCCTGAGTCCTCAAAAACCCTAAATTGTACCCAAATACTGAACTTACTAGCTGTGCTAAGGTTGAAATCTAACTATTTAACATAGACCTCAGTACACAAAGCAAAAACAGGTCTCTGGTATATGTCATTTAGTATGGGATTCGTAAAAGCAAATGTTAATGTTTGTGATGCACAATCTATTGGAATGACAGAGATATAGCAACCGAGTAGACACATAGACACTTATCCTTTAATTAGATATAGATGTATATATAGAGAGTCAGAATGGAAGACTGGCTATAACTTCACTGATGGAAATGTACACATTCTAGGTGTCCTCTGTGCTCCCGATTAAGGATGATTACTAAAATGGATAAAAAAATGTCGGTGGAAAAGTAGAGAAAATGTACAGATTGGTAAAATTATGACCAATAGCTGGGCTAGAAAAGAAGTTACCCAGCCTGTACAGCAAGTACCGGTATGCATCAGTAAGGTTTTTTTCCCCACTATAATGGTGAACACATATTTCTATAAAAGAAAAATCTGGCTAATTTCAAGCCTATCATGTTGTCACTCAAATCTACAGTTATGTGGCACTATATCAAATATATGCAATGGTAAGAAGTATAATGCATGTAACCTTTGGCAAAACTTTTTCTTAATTTTTCTACTGTAATAAAGTCTTCCTTTTATTGATATCTAAATGTTGCTAATAATAATAAAGGTTGATATCATATACCTTTCCTGCTACCATCATCTCTAGTGTCTACATATTAGTTTCATGCACTGTATCTGTTATACCCGAAATGTATGTGTTCAAAGATAACTGAATCATCATGCAACCATAATTAAACTGACCTCTTGATCATGCTGTACATAATCTATATTACAGTGCATAAACAAAATAGGTACTATTGTAGTCTACCAATTACAATTATGTTAGTAATGTTGGGGCATGTTTAACAATCCCTATGAATTATGCCCATTAATTTATCATGTCATGATAGGTAAAAGGTTATTTGTGACATAATTGGCATCTATTTGTCTATGTAGACGGATGCTATTGAGGTCTTTGTATGTGGTTAATTGTATCATTTTATAGTCCTGATTAACTTTCTGTCTAAATTATGTTGACAAAAGTTATCAAAAAAACTAGCATGTGCTACGATGTGCTTTCAATGGGTATCATTATATATGTGCGATACATTAAATTGTATCTGTATGTGCCATTTCCATGCATACTTTACTCTTTCTAGTCTATACTTTATTCAATAAATACAGCCACAAAGTAACCCTTATTTTATAGGGCATCATAGACATTTCATTCTAAATCTATATACTGTACATGTATGGGGATGGGGGAGGGTTTATTTCACTTGCTTTGTGAAAAACTGAAACAAAACGGACATCTATTCATTTCCTGGATTCTAAATTGTCCACAGTCTATTTGAAAGATACATCTACAGGCTGATACTTACTCATTCATAGGGTATCAAAGTTGCTGTTCTCTTTTGTAATACAGTACCTTTATATAACACTAGCAAAATACCCGCGCTTCGCAGTGGCGAAGTACTGCCTTAAAATTTTTATTAAGAAGAAAATTAAACCTTTTTAAACTGAGGTAAAATATACTAGTAATTATTTGTTAAGGATCTCTTTGTATGCCACAATTTCATTTCGGCCCTCCGGTTGTAATATGACTAAGCTGTGTGCTGCGCTTACTCTTGAGCATGCAATGTACAGTTGGCCATGTGAAAAGTAATCTTGTTTCAAATCTCACAGCTTGGATTGCTGCTGTCATAATCGGTTTGAGTTTCATGGTTTGTTTCAATTACGATAGTATTTGCAGGACTTGTGTTGAAGTGACATTCGGCATCTGTCAAACGTTGTAAACATACAACCGGTTTCATCGATAACTTCACATCCAGCTTTTGAGAGTTTAAACATTCATAAACATCAAAGTGTCCACTACTGAAATAGTCACCTGTGAATCTAAGATGTTTAAGAGGCATTGGCGGTTGTCCAAAGGTGTAAAATATTTGGCTATTTCGGTACACTTCCGACAACCGAATAATTCAGCGGCAGCCATCAACTCACATGCAGAACCATAGGTGAAGGGCTTAAGCATTCCACTCTTATAGTGCTCCTGTGTAGTATAATTATCTCCTGTACCGTCATCAGTCCACACCTTGAACCTGTCCAAGTAATTCAATATATAAGACACAATGTTCCTCCGGATATCAAGAGTGAGCCTGATATGGCCGTGCGATATGTAACAAAGAGAATGTAAAAGGCAGGTGCCATCTCTGGGCATGGAAACCACTCGGTAAGTGACAGTTCTTTGATCGATGGTGATCACCTCGATAGACATGTTAATAGGGGTATAGTTTGAATGATAAAGGAAATGGGTACAATGTAAAGGAACAATGTAAAGGAAGTCTAAAATACCTACACAATAACTATAATCATAATAAACGAACAATAAAACAGCGGAGAACCGTGGATTAAATAAAAAGGCAGTAGTTATCAGCAGGGAGACGTGAATCCTGTGGCGAAGCAAGGCAGGGAATGTAGAGACCGGAGTAACGGGTGGCCTTATATAGGCAGGCAGCCAACAACGTGGGAGACGGTAGAATGGGGGACCCAACGGCGCCTCACACGGTGACTGAGCTGCAGGCTATGGACGTATATATGTACGTAAGTAGGATTCAGTTAGCGTTAGGAACCCGCATACCTAATTTCTTGAAGATGGGCCCATAAGTAACAAAGACCGTTGGAAAGTTCAATATGGCGGCTGACAGTGGCGTCATACCACCGAAATAAGTACGTACATTGGTTTCTGTTAGCGCTGGGAAGCCGCCTACCAAATTTCGTGAAGATGGGGCCATAAATAAGAAAGTTCAACATGGCAGACGTTGTTGACCGTTACGCATAGAATTTCGAAATGAAACCTGCTTAACTTTTGTAAGTAAGCTGTAAGGAATGAGCCTGCCAAATTTCAGCCTTCTACCTACACGGGAAGTTGGAGAATTAGTGACGTTTAGAAAATTCAATATGGCGGCCGACAGTGGCGTCATACCACCGAAATAAGTATGTACATCGGTTTTGGTTAGTGCAGGGAAGCCACCTACCAAATTTCGTGAAGATGGGGCCATTAATAAGAAAGTTCAACGTGGCAGACGTTGACGACCGTTATCGACCGTTATGACCGTTACGTGTAGAATTTCGAAATGAAACCTGCTTAACTTTTGTAAGTAAGCTGTAAGGAATAAGCCTGCCAAATTTCAGCCTTCTACCTACACGGGAAGTTGGAGAATTAGTGATGAGTGAGTGAGTGAGTGAGTGAGTGAGTGAGTGAGTGAGTGAGTGAGTGAGTGAGTGAGTGAATGAGTGAGTGAGTGAGGGCTTTGCCTTTTATTAGTATAGATTAAAAAGGTAGTTAAAATGAGAAAGGATTCACTATGCTTTAATGATTACACATGTTAGCTGGTTTACAGTACTTCATTTTCAAATTATTTTATTTTATGCAGAAGTCTGAGGACAGTATACTTTCATTCCCACCCACATTCTGAAATGGTACCCTCTCGGGATTTGACACTGTGGCCAATTTGTCTTTTCCATCACAGTGGCATGTCTAGATCTGGTTCCTGCCTTTTGCTCAGAGCTACCAAGACAGACTCCTGGTTACATTACGTTGAATTGGATTAAACCACTTGAGAATATTATGTTAGGTTGCTATTAATTTTAGGGTATTTGAATACATTCCAGTGACAACATGTAGAAATTACAAAAGTTTTTCCTCATGCCCCCCCCCCCCTTCAGCATACCATAATATTTGGGACATAGCAAAGTTTGGTATATTAATGCAGTCATTTTTAGTACTTTTTTGCATATACCCAACAAGCAATGACTGCTTGAAGTTTGCAATTCATAGACATCACCTGGTGCCGAGTATCTTCCTGGGTGATGCTTTGCCAAATCGTTCATACATACTGAAATCGTAACACCCCCACCACCACGATTAACAGATGAGGTGGTATGCTTTGGATCTTGGGCAGTGTCTATCGTTTCCACACTTTACTATTGCCTTCACTCTGATACAGGTTAATCTTTGTCTCGTTTATTCACAACACCCTTTTCAGAATTCTGCAGGCTATTTAAAGTACTTTTTTATAAGCTGTAATCTGGCCATCCTGTTTTTGTGGCTAACCTGTGATTTGCATCTTGCAAATTCTCCTTTCACTGGTGCAGCTCTTATCCTCATGTCAAACAATGGCAACTACAGACTCTAAAGGTACTTTGTAAATGTAAGCAAAATTTGAGAATCTTATGCCTGCACTAATGAAGCAAAGACAAATATTTTGAGTAATCACAAACACCTTTGACATTAACTGTACCAAGCATTATAATACCCTGAAATGGCGGGACCATGTACAAAAAGTGTTCTAATTTCTACATGGTGTAAATGAAACTTATGCAAATATCCTTAAATGAATGTATGTAATGTGCACTTAATGATGTGTGAATTGTTTGATATGTAATTTTAAATTGTGGATAAGAGGAGTAAATCAAGGAAAAATGTGTCTTTATTCCAAAAATTATGGAGAGCACTGTATTTAATTTGTTTCAAGTAGAACTGACTACAATAAAACTTATACTTTTTTGTTGTTACCCTACATTTAATTCAAAAAGCAGCACCAAAGATAATAACCAAAACTAACATGTATGACCAAATAAATCTGTCATGTCATTTTCTAACCAGCTTAATCCAGTCCAGGGTTACAGGAGTGCTGTAACTATTCCAGCTAGCATTGGGCGCAAGGCAGGAAGAGACCCTGGACAGGGCACCAGTTCATTGCAGGGTGAACACACACACATACACACAAGGGCAAATTTAGCATTGCCAATTCACCTAAGATGAATGTCTCTGGATAGTGGGAGGAAACTGGAGCACCTTGAAGAAACCCACATAGGCATGGGGAGAACATGCAAACTTCACATGGGGGAGTCAGAACACAAACCCTGGTCTCCTTACTGCAAGGCAGGAACAATACCACTGCGCCACTGTGCCACCCTCGATCAAATAAGCTTCAGCTTTTAAGCCACTTCACTATCTTTCAATAAAGATTATATATACTTTAAGATTTTTTTTTTTTTTACATAGAAATCAATAAATGGTTTAACAACCCACACTTTATAACATATTAATGCATATACACCAGGGCATACACAGAAGTCTTCAAGATTTATACCCGCTTAAAATTCCAAGGATATATACAACTAGTGCAGCAGACAGAGGCCTTCCACACTCTGGAATGATCTAACTTATAATAACAGGGTGGCCATCTCAGCTTCAGCATTCAAATAAAAGCTGAAAATATACAAATGTGAACATGGAGAGTCTGGAGGTTCAAGAAAAGAATGGTGCAGAAAACTTAAAGAGTCTTAAGTTACAGGAGGCATTTTTATAACATCAAAAGTAATTCAGCCTTTTAGCTGAAAATAAAAGTGCTAACATACTCTACATACAGTAAATCTGTCTATTGAGGACCTGCTTTCAAAACTTGTATAAAAGGGATTTAAAAGTTATATAATCTTGTCTCATCATTCAACTATTTCATAAAATTGGAGTTTTCCTAAAACACTTAAATAAGTAAGTACACATTTAACAAGTCAACTAAATAATCAGCTTATAGTATGAAACAATCTACTGTACATTGTAATGGGTTTATATACATTCTCTGTAAACTACATTTCTTCTGCTCAGTTACCACAAGCACAACATTAACATATTTTGCCAGTTCTTTAAACAGCAATATTTTCCTCTCTCCACTGTTTCAATTTATCAAACAGCTGTAATTATTCAAATGCTTTCAATATTTTGTCATTTTTCTCAGGAATACTCTCTAAAATTAATATGCCATCTTCATTTTATTATCACATACACTAATTAGGGAATTTTCTAGATCTATTCCAGCTCATAACAATGCAATAATTTTAAAATCACATTTGGATAATTTTTTATCAGCAGCAGGAACAGAAGACATCCTTTACTTGTCATAAATGTGCATATGTGAGACAGCTTAAGGCCTCTAGCGATGGTAAATACATGCCAAACCAGGGGGTGGTGTTGTTACGTAATGCCTTTTCTCTTCCTCTCTCTCTTCATGACTAAGATTAAAGACCTCAACAACTCTGACATCACTTTTGTTGTCCACCCTCCCGGACTGGCCCTTTCTTGCACAGGCTCTATAAGACTGGATACATCACCATTTTGAACCAGCCTACGTGTTCACTTCACCTGAAAAGATCTTTTTTCATGTTTTATTTAGTGTTTGCTTTCATCCAGTTATACGGGGTCCACCACAGTGTTCCAAACCTTTCCCTGACTTGTTTGTGCTTAGTTAAACTGTCTAAAGATAACCCATGTCAAACTTCATTGAAAGTTAAGCTTTTGTAAAATTTATTGATTTATTTATTTCTCATGTTACTAAGAAAAGAGAATACATTGATTTAATCATAAAAAAATTACATCTACATCAATGGGAAAGTATTTTGAAGTAGATCTGAATGGCAATCATGTATTGTGTATGACTTCAAAATGTGAATATTAAGCCTGCAAACCTAGAAAACAGAATAATGCAATTACTCTTTACATCAATATTCTACTAAAAATATCATATCATACCTCTTTGAGAATAGAATCCACATAAAAAGACTGCTTAGCTAATGCCTTTATGTCCCAAAAGGGTGTTTCAGAAAATGCCAGGTGCTCTGTACGAGATACAGCTGCAACTTATTTCCAGATTATACTGCAATTTTCTTCCATTGTCCTTGAGTAATCTATTTATAGATTTATAGTATCAAAGGTAAAATTACTATAAATGAACCTGAATTAGTAATCAATAATTCATATAATTTTTAATTTAATTCAAATTGTTTTAGTCTACTTATGTTAAACAATAATGTATCACTTAAAATAGTAAGATGTACACCAAATGAACTTCATGCAACTCCCCTACTATTTGCTTAACATAGGAAGATAAAAACCAGCTGAAAAGGAACATATGCACAAATAGTGCTCATTTTGTTTAATCGGACCACTTCTACTATAAAGGCAATTATTCTTTGTATGCAGGCTTAAACATAAAAGGCAGTGTTCATTTTACCTATGATGATGCATTTACCATTTGATGAAATACTGAGAAGATGGAAAAAATACAATTTCAATGGTACTGTAAATTGTCTTTCGTACTAAATGGTAGAGAAGCCCCACTCCACTGCATTTCAGCAGACAATAAATGAAAAACCATTGACTCGTGTCAAATGACATTGGTGGATTGTATTGAATCGGACTATGGCCTGAAATCTGACAAATGAACAATGGGTGATGCATGGCCAGTACGGCTTGATCTGATCCACACAAGTCTACTGCCTAACTGGTACTGCACACATGCTTTGCCTTGCAGGTGGTGAGGCCACATTGTGGCACCATTAGGCTGAAGGTGACCAGGCTACGTGTTACTTTCTGTCAAATACCACTAATGCTCTGATCTGGCTTCAGCACTGGGTGCTGGTGGTGTACTTCTATGAGGTGAGATTTGATTTGTTGTATTAAGATAAGATAAATTTTGGGAGCCTAAGTATGAGCTGTTTTTTCTCAGGCTCCCCACATTTAAACCATTTAACAGTGAGTAGTAAACCTTTCCAGAATTATAGAATTTCAAAAACATAGGTCCTGAGGTCATGATTTTTTTTTATGGATGAGAGTGGTTTGCTTGCTGCAGGTTAAGTGGGAAAGAACTGTACTACAAAGTAAGATTTTCAGGGTCTTGTTTACATGTGAATGTAAATGTGATCAAGGAAACAACCAAATGATCACTGTAGCCTATTCATAAATATTTCATCCAAAATAGATGCGTTTCTAACTTTGTGAGCATACGACTAAATATCTGAGAGTGATTATGTGACATGAGTAATCTGACATTTTCTTTTTTATGGATGTTTTGATCTTAATTTTTGTTGCTCAATGTTGGCCCCCCATTGGTGACATTTGTTATCTCTGTTCTCCATGAAAACACATTTAAGACGAACAACCTGACACAAAGCTTGCAGTGTAAACATTTAAATCATTGACGTTGCATCAGTTTTATTTGTTTAACTCCTAGTGTTTGATATGTCTGTTTTTTATGCAAAATAAACATTTGAAGGTTAAGGTGAAAACATTTTGCTTTTACCTCACTGAAACAACCTTGTGTTCACCAATATGTGCAGTCACCAAAGGATTAGGGGTCACTTTCCCACTTAATCCAGCTCCTGTAGGTATAGAACGGACTAGGTTATAAGGGTGTACCTTACTAGAGTGTCCAAGGAAGGTGGTTGTTCTTGGCAGTGATGATTTGGAAGAAATTACATAATATTTTTACGTCAGCTACCAATTTACCTACCCTGTGGGGCAACATGGGCAGGTCCAACCAGTTACATGCTCTAATTGGGGCAACTCATAGGAAGACCGGATAATTTTCAAATGCACTACAGTGTATCAATTTGATCAAGTCAGCCCTCTTCGGTAGATGACAACAATAAAAACAGTTAGATGTAACACCTGAATGCTTAGTGCAAATCTTATATGATCCTATCAAATCCAATCTGATTTTCATTGGTGTCAGGTAACCAAAATACAAATATCAGTCTTCATTTTATATCGTCATTTACTTTATTTACTTACGTTACGTTATTTACTTTAACATGGCCTTCTCATAACCTCACTTTAATTTAATTCTGATACTCTGTATGTTCAATTCATTATAACAACTATTCATGGTGGCTCTAAATTCCGTACTAACCCCTACTCTCTCTTCTGTTTCTTTTTCCGGTTTCTTTGTGGTGGCGGCCTGCACCACCACCACCTACTCAAAGCATCATGGTGCTCCAACATTGATGGACTAAAAGCTAGAAGTCTACATGACCATCATCATCCTTCCAGTCCTTCCGTGAGAACCCAAAATACAAAGAGGACTGTTTCATTTATGTGAGGTAGAATGCCCAGAGGGGACTGGGCGGTCTCATGGTCTGGAATCCCTGCAGATTTTATTTTTTTCTCTAGCTGTCTGGAGATTTTTTTGTTTTTTTCTGTCCTCCCTGGCCGTCGGACCTTACTCTTATTCTGTGATAATTAATGTTGACTTATTTTATTTTCTTACTGTGTCTTTTATTTTTCTATTCTTCGTTAGGTAAAGCACTTTGAGCTACATTTTTTGTATGAAAATGTGCTATATAAATAAATGTTGTTGTTGTTGTTGTGATGCACCTTTCTCTTAAGATGTGCATTGAACTTCGACTTGGTGATATTTAGGAACTAGCTGGGTGAGGCGTACACATGCCCAATTAGATCAATGTACATGGATGTCCTCTTGGAACCAACTTGATGGCAATGTTCTAAGTTGCAGCACTTTATATGCAATGGTTCTTCATATGACAGAGGTTCTGTATACAAGAAATCAAAGGTGGTCCAGCAGAAAGGAAATGAGGAGGTGTACACAGTGTCACACACATGTGACCAGGAAACATCTTCAGGGCTTATTCACTACTGAAATATCACTCTGAGCCAGGAGTTGGAGCTGTTATTCACTTCTTCTCCCCTTTTTGCCCTTAAAAGGGAAGGTCAAAGGCAAAAGGAACTGTGATGTCACTTCCGCTTCAAACAACAAACTCCCCTCTTCTTGCCAGGGGCATATTTAAGAATGCCAACACTGGAATAAGTATATCTATGACTCTTGTTTCGAAGAAGACATCACTCCACAGCACTGGCTGATGATTCTTTGGCCAATTCATCTACAGTGGTGCTTGAAAGTTTGTGAACCCTTTAGAATTTTCTATATTTCTGCATAAATATGACCTAAAATATCATCAGAGTTTCAGTCAAGTTCTAAAAGTAGATAAAGAGAAACCAGTTAAACAAATGAGACAAAAATATTATACTTGGTCATTTATTTATTGAGGAAAATGATTGAATATTACATATTTGTGAGTGGCAAAAGTATGTGAACCTCTAGGATGAGCAGTTAGTTTGAAGGTGAAATTAGAGTCAGGTGTTTTCAATCAATGGGATGACAATCAGGTGTGAGTGGGCACTCTGTGTTATTTAAAGAACAGGGATCTATCAAAGTCTGCTCTTCACAACACATGTTTGTGGAAGTGTATCATGGCACAAACAAAGGAGATTTCTGAGGACCTCAGAAAAAAAGTTGTTGATGCTCATCAGGCTGGAAAAGGTTACAAAACCATTTCTAAAGAGTTTGGACTCCACACCAATCCACAGTCAGACAGATTGTGTACAAATGGAGTAAATTCAAGACCATTGTTACTCTCCCCAGGAGTGGTCAACCAACAGAGATCACTCCAAGAGCAAGGCGTGTAATAGTCGGCGAGGTCACAAAGGACCCCAGGGTAACTTCTAAGCAACTGAAGGCCTCTCTCACATTGGCTAATGTTGCTGTTCATGAGTCCACCATCAGAAGAACACTGAACAATAATGGTGTGCATGGCAGGGTTTCTAAAGATCACGTGGACAAACCAGAAAGCTATTGGAGGAATGTTTTGTGGACAGATGAGACCAAATAGAACTTTTTGGTTTAAATGAAAAGCATTATGTTTGGAGAAAGGAAAACACTGCATTCCAGCATAAGAACCTTATCCCATCTGTGAAACATGGTGGTGGTAGTATCATGGTTTGGGCCTGTTTTGCTGCATCTGGGGCAGGACAGCTTGCCTTAATTGACAGAAAATGTCAGGCCATCTGTCCATGAACTGAATCTCAAGAGAAGGTGGGTCATGCAGCAAGACAACGACCCTAAGCACACAAGTCATTCTACCAAAGAATGGCTAAAGAAGAATAAAGTTAATGTTTTGGAATGGCCAAGTCGAAGTCCTGACCTTAATCCAATCAAAATGTTGTGGAAGGACTTGAAGCGAGCAGTTAATGTGAGGAAACCCACCAACATCCCAGAGTTGAAGCTGTTCTGTACGGAGGAATGGGCTAAAATTCCTCCAAGCTAGTGTGCAAGAATGATCAGAAGTTACCGGAAACGTTTAGTTTCAGTTATTGCTGCAAAGGGGGGGGGGGTCACACCAGATACTGAAAGCAAAGGTTCACATACTTTTGCCACTCACAAATATGTAATATTCGATCATTTTCCTTAATAAATAAATGACCAAGTAGAATATTTTTGTTTCATTGGTTTAACTGGTTTCTCTTTATCTACTTTTAGGACTTGAGTGAAAATCTGATGATGTTTTAGGTCATATTTATGCAGAAATATAGAAAATTCTAAAGGGTTCACAAACTTTCAAGCACCACTGTAACAATTACATGAGGTTGACCATCTGGTGACCCAACTGTTAATCTATGTCATTTTCTCATTTTTACAGTAATTATGTAGATTACAGCATTTTGTGAAATTTTGAATGTTTAATAATTCAGCTTCTGCACTGCCATTCCTGTAGATAAAAACAAGGTGATGGACAATAACATGCTCCCCTTTTTAGCTACTCATCTTCTCTGAAACAGAAGTAGTGGAACTTGACCTTGGAAGTTTTTAACCACAAAACAGCCTCATTACAGTGGCAGAAAGGGCTGTCCTATAATCCTAGTGATTCAAGTCCTATTGTCTTCTCAAGGAGGAGGAGTAGTTGAGAGAAGGGGCTTTGACCTGAACAAATTTCTGAGGTGAAAAATTCTAAAATTAGCAGGAGGTAATAGACAGAAAGTCAAGCAGAAGAGCCACAGGTACTCAACTATGAAGTAAGAATTATGCTGCAAGGCAAAAAGGTTCAGTGAATGTTAGATTAAGACATCCTCTAAGCCCTTTCATTTTAATTTAACCTGCTCCCCCATCTTAAAAATGCTGAAAAATTAGTGTTCCTCAACGACAGACTCAGGTAAGGCATTATGAGAAAATGACATTTAAAATAGGGGCCCAAGCACATTACTGGCATGAATTATAAAGTTAAGAACTAGGGAAGGAGTGTTGGTCCATTCCAAAAAACCCAAAATTAGATCTATAGTGCATTTTTGTACCATAGTACAATGTGAATTGTGGGGCTTGATAGTTTATTGAACAATATTCAATTTATTTATTTTAATATATTTTATTCATGAACATGTTATAACCTCTTGATATGTTAAATTCAGTGCACAATAAATATATAATTTAAACAAAAGTAAAACATATTAAGGTTATGCATATCACAAAATAAGAAATATTAAAAGAAGGGATCACTATCTCCACTTCAAACATAACATAATTATCACTGATGTATTTATTTTGAAATCCCCTGCTGCTTTTATCCATGAAACAAAAGTAAATGTCAAATTGACTATAGTAGTGTACATTTAACAGAGATGAGTGAAAATACATTTGTACTTATAGTGAGATATTGATAGTAAAGTAAGCAAAACAAGCCCACAATGTAGTCTTGAAAAAAATCAGGTAATTTTCACTAATAATCCCCTTCTGTATAAGTAAAACTGGAAATTATGCAAAGTGCATTAGAGCAAAAGAAGATGCATCAGATTTTCCTCCTTTTTGACAGGGTCATTAGTGCCCTTAGATTTTCCTTTCCTACACAATAATATTCTTTAACATCCTTCTGAGCTACCCAGGCATGATGAATGAATGCTATTAAAAAGGTGATTTCAGAGGTTTTAAACAAGAATAAGTCACATTAAATTGCAGATATGCAATACTAACACCTCTTTAAAAAATAAGTGATTTCATAGAGAAGCTACTGTGGAAAAAGAGGGCTCATGTATTTCTAGTATAGTGAGATTTCTGGAATCTTACCTTTCTGTTTCTTCAACTGGGGAAGGCTATTGATGGTAGTTGCTTGAATTATTTCAACAATTATCTGGTATCTGTTTAAAGGGGGGGAAAAACACAAAAATGCTAGTCTGCAATGCTTTTTAAAATGCTCTCTCTGACATTTTTTGAATAAAAAAAATTACAAAATTTTTACAAAATATTTCAATTTTTTTTTTTCTTTTACAGAGGGTTGTGCATGTGCTTAGCACAGAATTACTTAATTCAGATCTAGAAGACATGAGGAACTAAAGCTTACCCAAGCTGAATTAGAAACGATATTGCTGGACAGGGTACAGAGAACATTCATGCACTCACACATACTCATTTGATCTCTATCAGTGCAAATCAGTAATCAACCTCAGATGCAGGTCTCTGGAACAGAGGAAAATTGGGATACCCAGAGAAAACTCCACCTAGCCATAGACAGAACATGTATGCTCTCTACAGACAGTGAACTGCATTTCAGATCCTGTTTTCAGTAGGTAAGAAACAGCAGCACAATCCTGTCCAATTAAATTTGTTTAATTTATAACTAAAGGAAAAA
The DNA here is from genome assembly GCA_026402145.1 of Polypterus bichir lapradei. Lineage (NCBI taxonomy): Eukaryota > Metazoa > Chordata > Cladistia > Polypteriformes > Polypteridae > Polypterus > Polypterus bichir. Next base: position 15,110,466 of record JANRMT010062821.1, on the reverse strand, counting down.
GAACCATTTTCCAAATCCTCTCCAACACACACTACAACAGAAAAGAGCTGAGAAACATCATTAAATACGGCACTACACATATTCAAATTGTTATATTTTTGTTATTGCTTTATTGTAATGGGTAGAATTTATAACATTGGTTTTCGAGGAACCCAGTATCTATTCTTGATGATAACACAATGCGCATAAGGTTTGCCTGTTTTTAATTTGGTTGTCTTTTATATATTAAAAATTAATCCTTGAGATTTGAATGAGCGTGGTTGTGCATTAATGTGTTCTGTAATTGACTGGTACCCCATTCAGTAGTTGGTGTGTTCTTTGTAATTGATATTTCTGGGACCATTTTTTGATACAAGCACATTGCAGCCCTAACATGGGTAAAGCAAGATCAGCAAATGAATGCACTGATGCATGAATAGATTGCAAACTGTTTAACATTGCAAATATCAGATTGAACATATATAATATAGCTAAATTGTACTTTAAAATGAATAACAAATTTATAAATCCTAGTAAAGTGTTTTCTGAAATATAAATATAATTTTAGATAAGAACAGAAAAAAATATTAATCTTAATATTTAATTTAAATACTATAGTAATTCTGTATACTTTTTATAAATACTTTATAGCTATGTTCAATGCCTACTCATATCATTTAGCTTTGATAATGTCAGAACAAAGCAACACTGATAGATCTAATTTAAGAATGGTGATTTCTATTCTATAAATGAGTTTTGAAGACTCGAGACAGTATCTCAACATATAAAAACATCTCAAAGTCTCTTCCTTTCAAAGATCCCAGGGTAAGGTAGGAAAAGGATCTTTCAATTAATATCTCAGAAGAAGAAGTCAGCCATGCATAGAATACAGTCTAGCTTCATATATGCAAAGTATTCAATCAATTACCCTATAACTTAAACTCGTATATTAATCACATCTTTCTCATTTAAAATTGTTCAAATAGTATCCAGGCCAAGATTAAACCTGTAAACATTGAAATTTAGCTCCAGTCTCACTGGCCACATGTTTTGGGTATGCACCAAATTAACATAATTCTGGACAAAAATCTTTGAATGCCTAGCAGATAGCCTTTGTGTCACAATCACTCCTAACCAATTAACAGCTGTGTTTGGTGTACTTCCAGATGGGATTAAAGTGGAGAACAAATCAACAGAGGTCTAAAAAGAGTTAAGCCAATCCTTATGCTGAGTAAACTCAAATTACTTTGGTGATTTTGTACTTCCATTTCTGTAAACTTTACAGTCTCTGTTGTTACCGGGAATCTACTTAGTGTTGTGGTTGGCCATGACCTGGAATAAGGCAACATCATTTAGCAGCATCCCCAGAGACCACTGTGATTTAGTGGATGATGCCATGTAAAGAATTCATATTTACATCTCCAAAAGGAAAGAGACAGTGTCTCCAGCAGGACACGAGAGCTTCACTGGACTAGAATAGAAGAATGGGATCTTATTTGTGGAAAATGAGCAGTGCAAGTCACAGCTTAGATGATTGTATAACACATTTTAACTGTCCAAATCAAAAATGCCATTCTTCAAAAAATTGTATTTTATTCCTGCAAATCTCAGAGACACCAGCATTATTTCATTAATTGCCCCATTCATTTTCTGCAGCTGTGTACAATCAATAAATGACTTCTATTTGCTACTAACAATTATTTGTTTATTTAAAACACACACACACACACACACACATAAACACACAATCACACAAAAAAAACAAGCACAGTACTTCAGTGACATGGGGTACTGAACACTGAAAAAAAAAATTGGATTCCAATTTTTGTGGACATTTTCTATACAGAATTTAATGTAATGTCAGCTGTGTTATTTTGACTAAATGCAGCTAATAACACAATAATTAATGAGGCCCTATGGGATTTATTCCTATTAGTACAGTTGCTAAAAGATTAGAAAGAACAGTTATTTCTCATAAAGTGCTTTACCTTCATCCTTTCTGGGCTTACTTTGAGGCTGGCTGTAGGAAACATACTATAGTAGATAGTGCCATTTGGCAGATTAGCTCAGTGGGCAAAATTAGAATTTAAACTGAAGTAGTCCTGTCTCCAATTATAGTTGGAAAACGTTGGTGGTAACATTCTTCTGATATATTAAAAAATATCAGTTAGAGCCAGGAAAGAAGAAATATAGCAGTGTGTCAACAATTATCAGATTAATGCTTCAGTCTGCTTGGAGGCTAGACAAATCTTTTTCCCTAGAGTTCTCTGCTTTATTTTTTGCCTACCTTTCCTTCTTGTTGTGCTGTATTTTTTCTATTTATGGTTATATTTGTTTTTCCTCAAAAACAAACAAATCAATAACCAGATCCATGAATCCTCAATAGATGTATTTCACTCCCAAACACTACCAAAAGATTTTGTCTCAAGTTGATGCCACTAATTTTAAATGTAAGCATATCTAAATATATATCACGGTTTTTTCGCTGGTTCGCGGATTTCTGCGGACAATGGGTCTTTTAATTTATGATACATGCTTCCTCAGTTTGTTTGCCCAGTTGACTTCATACAAGGGACGCTATTGACAGATGGCTTAGAAGCTACCCAATCAGAGCATGTATTACATATTAACTAAAACTCCTGAATGCTACAAGATATGCATCCCGCGCAGTGTTTGTTTGCTTGTCTCTGCCTCTATCTCACCCTCTCTGACATTATCTGCGCCTGACGGAGGGAGTATGAGCAGAGGTGCTGTTTGCACAGAAGCTGTTTGCTTAAAAGATACTGACGCTCCTCTAAAAAATGCCGCTTTATCTCGCCATATTTAAAAGCACAAAAGCACACGTATTGATTTTTTGATTGTTTGCTTTAATCTCGCGCTCTCTCTCTGACGTTCTCTGCGCCTGACGGAGGAGATTTGAGCAGAGGGGCTGTTTCAACATAGGCTGTTTGCTTAGAAGATACTGACGCTCCTCTGAAAAGTGCCGCTTTACTTAAAAGCACACGTATTGATTTTTTGATTGTTTGCTTTTCTTTGCGAGCGCGCGCTCTCTCTCTTAAATTCTCTGCTCCTGATGCAGACTCATTTGAAGAAAAGATATATTTGCATTCTTTTAATTGTGAGAAAGAACTGTCATCTCTGTCTTGTCATGGAGCACAGTTTAAACTTTTGACTAAAGGGTGTTATTTCATGTCTAGAGGGCTCTAATAATGTTAACAGTGTGGGAGAGTTTATAAGGGCTTAAAATATATAAAAATAACCATACAAACATATGGTTTCTACTTCGCGGATTTTCACCTATCGCGGG